>JAUDYJ010000004.1:107390340-108591412 GCA_030761175.1 Masticophis lateralis | reverse complement strand
TTGAAATAAAATTAAGTTTCCAGTACAAAGCAATGCACCAATATCTTTTGAGTTGATTGATTATATACCACCAAGTACATCTTGACCCTAATAACCACATAGATGTATTTTCTTCATGGTAACCAACCTGTCCCTGACCTGATCCTTCGAATGATGCACTTATTGCCACTGTAGTTGAATCCATCCATCTTGTTGCTAGTTGTCCTCTTCTTCTCTTTCCTTCCATCTTTCTCAGCATTACAACCTTCCCCAGAGAACTTTGTACTTTGTATAATGTGTCTGAATTAAAATAGTGGTCATTAAGATACTGGCCTCTAATAAGAATTCTGAGTTCATCCATTTGCTTATTTTCTTGACTATCCATGGTATTCTCAGGCAGGCAGTGACTGTCACCTCCTTACCATTTTCTTCAGTGAAACACACACACACACACACACACACACACACACACTTGGGGGGAGGGGGAAACTGTGATTTTTGATCACTGTGAAACTGCTGACAAACACAATAGAGACACCCACAAAAGATCTGAAGTACTTTTTTGCCTTTCATTGAAAATGCTGCCATCATTCACATGAAGATGAAAAATGAATAGTGTAAACTAGAATTATATTTCTTGTATAGATAGATAGATAGATAGATAGATAGATAGATAGATAGATAGATAGATGGATGGATGGATGGATGGATGGATGGATGGATGGATGGATGGATGGATGGATAAGAGAGATGATAGACAGATAGACATACAGATAGACAGACAGATGGGCAGATGGATGGATGGATATAGAGGATAGATAGATAGATAGATAGATAGATAGATAGATAGATAGATAGATAGATAGATAGATAGATAGATATAGATGATAGAAATGGAGAGAGATATAGAGATATAGATTGATGTAGTAGATGTAGATGTATAGAGATGATATAGAGATAGAGATGATAGAGATAGAGATGCAATTCTACACTTACTTTAAAAACCATTCTTTTCTAGGTAGTAGTGACTACACAAAGGGGAAACAGGAGAGGGAATTAGAAATATTAAAACGGGGATAATTATGCAAGGTACCATTTATATTAGCTTACTAGGCTTACTTTTATTCTTCTTGGAAAATAAATTCTAAATTCTAGATCTGTCTAGAACATGTGGTCCATTCCCCAAATGAAATCTTGTCCTTTGCCAATTCATTTCATTCGCATAAAAAAAATCAAAGGCTAAGGGCTGTTTACACTTTACATTCATCACATCTGCTTGGATGGCAAACTGCCTGTCCAAACCTAATCAAAGTCTTGCCTAGAGCAAGGCTATGAAGCAAACAAAGGCTTAGGAGGCCAATTAAAATAACAGTTTTAAAAATTACAAAGATGATTTCTTTGCAACAGCAATCTCTGTTTTATTTTATTTTTTTAAAGGAAGATGCTGAATGGAACAGAATGCATAAGACTGCAGTTTCATCCCTCTCTGGTTGAACTAGTTCTGCTGAATTAAAAGGGGCTTCTTTTTGAATAGGCATGCTTTGTACTTATTGAATGAATATTTCTTTCTATCATAGGGACACACTTACATGGGACTCATATGAATGAAACATCAAGAAAAGCTCGTAAATGCCAAAGGAAAATGTGGAAACTTGTTAGCACTAATTGCAAAATGTGAACTGTTGGATCAGAGAGGTTAAAAGAGAAAAATGTGCTAACTAACAAAATAAGGATGAATCTATGGTCTTGGAATTCATAATATGGTTCAGAGGCTGAAGGATATCTCCCTAGCAATTATGATGTGCATTTCAGCGTTTATAATGGAAAGAGTATTTTAACTTTGGAATTGAAGCTATTTTCTTCCCCTTTCCCTCTTTACTTCCGTCCCTCCTTCCTCATCTATAAGAGTAAGATGAATGTCTATAGTGACAAAAGGATGGTGTTTTGTCTGACAAGTTGTAGTACAATATTGAAGACCAGTTTAACTATCACAATAACATTGTCTTCTGCAACAAGCCACAATCTTTCCAGTTAAAATGCTTCCTTGTTATTTGTTTTTCTTTATATTTTAATCCACTCAATAAACATTTTCTCTGGACAGATTACATAACCAGCATAAATTGACAAAATGTCATAACAGTAGAATCCAACATAGACATACACAGACACACATAAAACCCCCCAGGTAAATTAATTGAAGTGAGTTAAAATGTCACCTAGAAAGACTCATATAAATGGATAAACACAATGCAAAATTGCAGTTTGTGTATACACATGCAATATTCAATCATAACCATTAATGAAAAGTGTCTGATGTGAATTGCATCCCAGCTGATGGAGCAAAGTCTTATAGAGTTAAAGAGGTTTGAAATCTCTTTCTATTCTTCCATATAAATTATTAGCATTATTATCTCTCCAAGTCACAGCTTTCAGTTCTTTAGCAGTTGTTGGCCTTCATATGCATAGAGGTCTTCTCTAGAACCTAGGATGCTATAATGTATCAGCATAGTATATGTGCAAATCCAAATAGTGTGGGTTTTTTTTCAATTGACAGATGGACATTTTGTCACTGCCCAAATTTTTAAGTGCCATTTTTCATTTTTCGGTATGACACCTAGTGTGCAAATAACTACTAGTACCACCATGGCTGTTTATGCCATAATCTTTCAACTTCACTTTTCAGATCTTGATACTTCCTTGACCATCTGCAATTGTTTGTCTTTTATTCTACTATTCCCTGGTATTGCCAAATCAATTATCTATACCTTATCAATTTGTATGGTTAATTATTAGATAATCTACAGCTTTTCACTGCCAATTATTGATAGCTCAGGAGATTCTGAGTATGCTCATATTTCTTGAAAGTGGAAAGATCTGATTATGCATCAGTGAGTTGGGCTATGGGTCTAAGATAGATGCGCATATACTCAACATGCCGGGTGAAGTAAGGCTTCAGGGATGACCAATAGTTCTCACCAAGCCATATTTGTTTTAACATGGCAGAGAAAAGAAATAATAAAACACTAAATAGCTTGAGTAAGGATAGTCCTAAAATCTAATGCAATATCTGTTAGGGTGAGGGTAGTAAGGGTTTAGTCTGGTAAGAGTCTTCCTATTGTGTGCGAGGAAATAAAAACTGAACTCTGGTTGAATTCTTCTTTGTACCCTTAAACTTTACCTGACCAACTCAATGATACATTTGGGTCATTGTTTCAAAGGCACTTCCTTACCAGTGGTGGGATTCAAACCTTTTTACTACTGGTTCTCTGGGTGTAGCTTGGTGTGCGTGGCAGGGGAAGGATACTGTAAAATCTCCATTCCCTCCCCACTCCTGGGGGAAGGAGATTGCAAAATCCCCATTTCCTCATGATCAGCTTGGGCTCAGGAAGCAGACAATAGATGGGGGCGGGACCAGTCAGAGGTGGTATTTACCGGTTCTCTGAACTACTCAAAATTTCCACTCCCGGTTCTCCAGAACTGGTCAGAACCTGCTGAATACCACCTCTGTTCCTTACCCTAAACAGAAAAACAGATTTTTCAAAGGGAAAATAAAGAAACAACAAAGCGAAACAGAACAAAAAACAGCAGGAACATGACTGACTTCAGGCTTCCTGCCAGCTTCACTGTGGCTGATCACCTTTCAGTAGTTGATGGTGGGAACGGTCTACTTGGCTTCTGGAAGGATAGGGTGGGTCTATATCATTTGATCTCCAGTGGCTGAAGGAGTTGCTAGTCTTGGCCTCTGGAAAGCTCTGGTGGGAATACTGAAGCTTCTGGCAGCAGCACAACAGCACTGAAGTGACCACAAATGTGCCAGTCTTACAGAGATTGAGTTGGAAACTGGTTATTTTTAACTATGTAAAGGTAAAAGTTCCCTTCGCACATATGCACTAGTTGTTCCCAACTCTAGGGGGTGGTGATCATCTCCATTTCAAAGCTGAAGAGCCAGCGCAGTCCAAAGATGTCTCCGTGGTTATGTGGCCAGCATGACTAAACGCCAAAGGCGCATGGAATGCAGTTACCTTCCCACCAAAGGTGGTCCCTAATTTTCTACTTGCATTTTTTATGTGCTTTCGAACTGCTAGGTTGGTAAAAGCTGGGACAAGTAATGGGCACTCACCCCATTACGTGGCATTAGGGATTCGAACCTCTGAACTGCTGAACTTTCGATCGACAAGCTCAGCATCTTAGCCACTGAACCACCTGGTCCTTTAACTATGTCTAGTATCTTAACTATGCAGTGTGTTTGAAATAAAAAGAATTTGTCCATTTTCATTCTATTTTGAAAGCAGAACCCAAATCAAATGGTAAAGCAAACCACCTCTTTTTTCAATAAATAATGGACTTGTTCTCCCTGAAGATGAAAGCAAATTGTAAAACCAAGTATTTACTATAGTGGGGTGATATATTTTAGATATTCATTTGAATATTGATTTGGTTTGTTATTGCTGTTCATTATTTTTTATCCAGAATGGCTTTGCCTACTGTATATTGCAGTTCCCTTTCTACAGTCATTGGATTCTGGAGGAGTGCCAGAAAAGTCTACTTATAAAATATACATATTTATTCTCTTCAAGTTTACAATATATCTTGAATTAGAGACTTATAACATGGTTACGGTTTTAAGGCTTCAGGCCAGGGGTGAAATCCAGCAGGTTCTGACAGGTTCTGGAGAACCGGTAGTGGAAATTTTGAGCAGTTCAGAGAACTGGCGAATACCCCCTCTGGTTGGCCCCAGGAGTAGGGAGGGAATGGGGATTTTGTATTATTCTTCTCCTGCCACGCCCACCAAGCCACACCCACAGATCCGGTAATAAAAAAATTTGGATTTCACCACTGCTTCAGGCATCACTGTAATTTATTTTTCTCCTTATATGTTGTTCTTGCAGTTTTTCAAGCAGTTTTTATCTTATAAAGAAACTGCACTTATGTCAAGAACAAGATAACTTTTGGCCCTTCATGTCTCACTTGCAGAGATTCCTTTCCAAAAGAGGAAGTATTATCAATAAGGAAAATTTAAATTTAAAACAATCCTTTCTCTGATTATGTTTGAACAACGTCCACACAGCTGTATGGATTCCTAGGAATAGCAGCCAATCCATGTCATCCTAATTAATACTGTCATATTCTTCACATTTGCACTTTGGCACAAGAAGAGAACTGTTGAATGTCCACTTACTTTAGCTTTGTGACTCCAAGAGAGACTAATCATATGTTACTGGGAATTCTTTAGCAAGGTTTGAAGACAGCATCTTGAAAGCAGCTGGTGTACGAAAATGAGCAATTGCTTAAACTTGAAAACTATCATTGTCAAGTGGATTGTAACAATCGAAAAAGGGCAGATTAAGACCTGCCTGATTGTTCTGCGTCACCTAAAGGTTGAAGGAACATGCTCAGCAAATGTAAATTAAGTATTTTCACAGAGTGAATGTCTTAATCCCTGATTGACATATTTAACCACTTCACTTGTAAAGATGCTTAAAATAATGGCTTTCGCTATAGTTTGCGACTGAGATTCCTATTAACCAGACACACACACACACATACATACATACCAGGGGTGGGTTCTACTTGCCTTTACCACCAGTTTGCAATGGGATCACGTTGCACAGATTGCTGATGATGACATCTGGGGCAGTGGGCGGGGCCTCACGCCGGTTTTACTACCGGTTCTTACGAACCGGTTTGAACCGGGGCCAACCCACCACTGATACATACATATAGACATGGCATTTTCCTTCCTTTTTTTTTCTTTTTTTCACGAGATGGGAATTTGGCAGTGTGGTTGCTGAACACTAATCAGATTTGGAGATCTCATGTGATTTTGATAGGCTGGAACTGGTGAAAACCATAATGTATTTTATAACCAAGACATAATATGTCCAGAAGATTGTAAAGTTTGTTAGAAAAATAGAGGGTGAAGAAAGAACACAGCAGTGATAATGGAGAAATCAATCTATTTATGCATTTATTTATTTAGTGTATGTATGTATATATGCATTTACATTAGCCAGGAGACTATGGTTTGAGTACAAATTAGTTGTTTGGCTGGCAATGATTGCTAGTCTGTTCAATTCACACCCTCACCACAGGGGGATAAATTAGCTTCACACTCGGAGAGGTTCAATGACATTTCTGGAGCACTATATAGGGATTTTCCTTCCACCGTACTCGTGTGTCACAGTGGGGAATTCAGCACCCGCTGGATTCACTCTACTTTGTGAAATGCCATTATAGGTAGTCCTTGACTTATAACAGTTCATTTAGTGACTGTTTAAAGTTACAACAGGGTTGAAAAAGGGATTTATGACCATTTTTCACACTTACGACCAGGGGTGAAATTCACTTACCTTTCCTATTGGTTCACAAATGTGCACGTGCTGTCATCTGCCCATACACAAAGCCTTCTGTGCATATGCAGAGGCTTAAAATGTCTTTAAAAAGTGACTTCATGACATCCACATGGGTGGGCAAAGCCTCCCGCAGCCGCCTCTATCCGTTCATCTGAACCGGATAGAACTGGCTGAATTTCATCCCTGCTTATGACCATTGTGGCATCCTCAATGTCACACAATCAAAATTCAGATGTTTGGGAACTGATGCATATTTATGGTTGTACTGTCCTGTGGTCACATGATCATCTTCTGTGACTTTCTGACCTTCATTGGGGGATTCACTTAACAACCATGTTACTAACTTGACAATGTCAGTGATTCACTTAGCAACTGTGGCAAGAACAGCCATAGAATGGGGCAAAACTCACTTAAGAAATGTTTTTACTTAGCAACAGAAATGTTGGGCTTAGTTGCGATTGTAAATTGAGGGCTTACATGTATTTTCTCACCAAAGTGATACCTATTTATCTATTTGCATGTAACATGGTTTCAAACTGCTAGGTGTCAGGAACTCACAGTGTCAGTAACACAGCACTGCAAAGTGCTAGACTCGAACTGCTGGAGTACAGACCTTCTCCAGTGTCATTAAGCCACTGTAGCACTGCACCATGAGTGGGTTCTACTTATCTTTATTACCAGTTCGCAATGGGATTGCGCATGCGCAGAAGCTTCTGTGCGTGCACAGATTGCATCTGATGACGTCAGAGTCAGTGGAGAGAGCCTCCCGCTAGTTTTACTACCAGTTCTATAGAACCGGTCCAAACCAGGGACAACCCATCACTGCACTGTACCTCTCTATTTATACGTTTTCAAAGACAGTCTAAATCCAGTTATTTGTCTGCAATGTCGCAAGATTTATATCTTTCATTGGCCAAAGGTATGCTGTGTGTGCTCTAAACTTATGTTATGATTTTTAAATTATTACTTTATAAACAGAAACAAATACTGTCCTTGCATTATAACAGTAAGAACACCGACTAAATTGATTTTCTTTTCAGACATTACTTTTGCTTAAATATTTGGTCACCTGCTTTTAACAGAAGATATTCCAAACAGATTCTAAATGCATTTACAGTCCTAACAAAATAAGAAATTGTGTGGATTTTGACCAACAATTGGCATTGTTAACTATGGTGCTAATAATAAAAGTTTGGCACCATCAAGCTTGTGTAATGTAAACATTTGCCTGTTATTTTCAACCAAGGCTCTAAAAAGTGGAAATGGGTTCACATAGCATCCTCACATAGCACAATTATAAAATAATAAATATGGGTTAAAACCATCCATCCATAAATCCATCCATATGGTGATAATCCATGGAGTTTACAAAAGGTCTGTTTGTAAAGAATGGTGCATTGACTTTTTCTCTAAGGCACAGAAGGCAGGACAAGAGGTAATAAGTGGAAGCTTATCCAACCAGGAGTGGACTTCAAAAATTTTAGCAAGAGGTTCTCTGCCTGGTTGCTGGGTGGGCATGGCCCTGGTGGGCGTGGCCTAGTTTGCCTCCTGCAACATGGTGGTGGTGGTGGTGGGGTTTTGCCCTCCCCAGGCTCCAGAGTCTTTTCTCGAGCCTCCAGGAGGGTGAAAGTGGCCGCCCCAGGCTCCGGAGACCCTCTGGAGGCTGGAAACAGGCCCATTTCCAGCCTTCCCCAAATTCTGGTAGGCCCATTTTTCACTCTCCCTGAGCCTCCGCATGTGCCCTGCACTTACCTGCATCCAAAATGGGCCGCATGGGGACTCCTGGGAGGGGAGGGCTGGGCAGGGCCAGCCAGGAGTGGGATTTGGGGGTTCTCTGAACTGCACAGAATCTTAGCTAGAGGTTCTCTCAAACCTCTGCAAACCCCCTACAGCCCACCCCTGTATCCAACCTAGAAGTAAGGAGAATTTCTTTGACAGTCAGAGCAATTAATGAATGGTATAGCTTGCCACCTGGAGATATGGGTGCTCCATTATTGGAGATTTTAAAGAATAGACTAGACAACCATTGACTGGGATGGTATAAGACTCTTGCCTTGAGCAGGGGGTTGAACTAGAAGACATTAGAGGTTCCTTCCAGATCTATGATTGATTAATTTGGATTAATGGATTGGATTGGATTAAATTGGGAGGACAATTTATAGTGATGTAGCTCACTCACCTATAAATGTTTGTCTGTTTGAGCAACATTAAGGGAAAAAATATTTCAGCACAGTTAAGGAAAATAAAGGGATGTGGTGGCTCAGTGGCTAAGATGCTGAGCTTGTCAATCGAAGTTCAGCAGTTCAAATCCCTAGTGTTGCATAACAGGGTGAGCTCCCGTTACTTTTTTCCAGCTTCTGCCAACCTAGCAACTCGAAAGCATATAGGGAACAGCTATCACATATGTGCAAGGGGAACCTTTACCTTTACCCTTAAGGAAAAATAAACATCTTTCATGTATGCAGTAGAGTCTAACATTAATAATTTTTGCCTTATAAATGTAGAGACTTATCAAGAAATAAGAATCTACTAATTTGATTGACTGATTTTTCAGGCTTTTCTCATAAAGTTTAAATGACGCTGAAAACAAAGGGCTACTTCAAATAAGAATTCATGCCCGAAGGTTTAACTCATTGCAAGGAGTCTTATCTTTGTTGCAGAAGAAATTTCTCTTCTCCAACAGAATTAATAATTAATTACTTCATAAAGTGATTAAGATTGGGGAGAAGCAAAGCTGAAATGCCTTTTTGATATTCCAGCTGCATTTTTAATGATTGGTCTTGCCCAGGTGTTAATTGCCTTGATGGTATTTCCTCCACTGAATTTGGATTTTCAGATCTTCTTCAGTCCCATGATGTATTCACTTCTAATCTTCTTCTTGATTTCAGTGTGCTTGATGTTGTCAGTTTGATGGATACCTAAGTGACTGTAGTGATCTTCTTCATTCAGACTCTTGATGTTATTTCCAGTGAACACCTTGATTCCTTCAGTTTTCAGTATTTTTCTCCTGTTGATGATGAAGATGGCAAACTCCATTGTAATATTGTTGCTGTATATTTGGACAGAGTTGAGCCTCGATTCTATTTCAGATGTTTTGCCATAGAGCTTCAGATTGTCTATGTAAAGTAGATGGAATAGCCAGGCAGATGTTTTGATTTTTTGCTTAATAAGCATAGTATAATTTGTTCAATGTAGTTGATAGAGAATATTGTGCAATGCAAATGGTAGTAGTGAGAGTGAGACTCCTTGAAAGATTTCTTTCTTGAAAAATTAACCTCTTTGAGTCCATCAACACTGATCAGTAACCATATCTTCCATTTTGCCATTGATCTTTGTACAAAGCTTCTGATATTTTTTACTGATTCCTGTTATTTCTAGGCACTCCATTATTCAATCATGAGGCAGGAAGTCAAATGCCTTTTTGTAAAGAATCGAAGTTACATTCAAGTTGATCTTTCTTTCTTTCAGTTTTCCAAAATCATTTTGTCAATTAGGAGCTGGTCATTTGTTCCTCTTCTGTTTGGCCACTTTCCTTTGTGCTCAGGTGGAAAGATCTTGTTTTCAACTAGATGCTGTTGGGTTACATCAGTTAGCAATTTTAATATTGTTGGTAAGCAGGTAATTGGCTTGTGGTTGTTTAGTTGCAGTTGTAGGTGCCCAGGGGCTAAATGCTACCTGTTCACTCTGGTTCAGGTGAACTGGTAGTGATAAAAACTACCAGTTTGGGTGAACTGGTAGTAAAAAAAGCTACCAGTTTGGGCAAACCAGTAGCTAGCTACCAGTTCCTCTGAACTGGTATTTCTGATGATCAGCTGTGCTGCGCAGTTTAGCTTTGCAAAGCTAAATCGCGTGGCACAGCTGATTCACACCCCCATACACTGTTCTACTTACCTTCCCAAGCCTCCTTTTGGCCTATACTATGCATGCATGCACATATGCAGTGTGCATTTAGCATGCACTGTGCATGCATGCGAATGCACGCAGAGCATGTTTAGCACGCAGCGTGCATGCATAACCAGCACATCGGTAGCAAACCAGTTCAGATTTCATAACTGTAGGTGCCCATTCTTTCAGTATGTTGTTAAACTCCTTGGCAAGGAGTAGGTGTAGACCAGTGAGATGTTTCAATTAAAAATTGTACATTGTTCACCTAATTCTGATCAATTTTTGATCTTCCTTACTTTTTCTCTTCCATTTCTGCTGTTACTGCAAATAATTTCATTTCAGCTTCCTTTTTTTTTTTTAACAACCTCCTACGCTGTAATCTTTGTAGCATTACTTTGGGTTGTCCCATAGTTGCACCAAGAACTGCTGTTTCTTCTTTGTCAAGTATTAATAGGTTCATTGCAGTCTCTCTATCAATGGAGTGGTAGAAAGGTTTCTGATTCAACTGAAATTGGAGATTCTACCTATAGGGTTCAATTGGGGCTCATATCTGCTATCTTCTTACTATAGCTCTTATTTGCTGCTTTATTATTTCTAATGCTTCTATGATCTTCCAGTTTTCTAGATGACATTTCTTGATCAGGTATTCTTTGGACTTCTTGTTCTCCAACTACTTTTCTTCCATCTGTTCTAGCTTGCTTGTATCTGATCTTAGCATTATTATTATCTGTTTAGAGCCATGTCACAGCTGCCAGCTTTTTACTAGGTGTTGGCCTTCATTTATTTATTTTTTAATTGATTTTTATGCCACCCTTACTTTTTTTTAATGCCACCCTTACGATAACTCTGGATGGCCTCATATCAATGGTGGGTTTCAAAAATTTTCACTACCGGTTCAGCATGGCTAGGTGTGGGGCATTTGACTGTGTGGGTGTGGCCAACTTGACATCACTCATGCCCATGCCCACTCAGTCCCCCTACCTAGCCATGCCCACAGGAAGAGGTAGGAAACATTTTTGAATTTCCACCTATCTACCCCCACCCTCCCTTCGCCAGTCAACCCCATTTCCCCTCCTTTAGTGGCCCCATCCATAGCTCCACTTCCTCCCCCATCACCGCCTCTTTGATTAGGCTGCTTACCTTCCGCAGCAGCTGGTCCAAAATCCAGAAGGCAACCTGGCCAGAGTTTTCGGTGTCTCCCAGCCAGCTGCCGGAGCTGCAAATCTTTGAGAGCCGCTTTGCAGTGGTGGTGGTGGCTGGACGCAGGCCACTATAAAGTACTGGAGGTCGCAGAAAAACCTGCTGCTGGCGCCACCATGTTTGTTGTGCATGTGCATCCCATTGGACTTGCAAGGCAATGGGATGCGCGTGCGTGAAGAACATTGCGGTGACGAACATGGTAGGCAGGGTGAGTGGCAACCAGGGGACCAGTTTGTGGGTGTGGCCAGCCAGCCATCGCTACCGGTTTGGCAACGTTGGCCAAATTTCTGCCAATGGTTCGTGCGAACCAGTGTAAACCGACTGAATACCACTTCTGCCTCATATGTTCTTTCCAAGAATCTAGGATGTCATAATCTATTGGCATAATAGGTGTTTTTGCAATTAATGTTGAAATTCTGTCCATTCCTGTTGTATCCAACTGCTTTTCTAGAATTTTTGGTATGGCACAAAGCAGCTCTATCCCCAAAGGCAACACTATTACTTTCTTTCCCCCCTTTCAGTCAACTTTAAATATTTTTCCAGGTTCCTTTTTCTTATTGATCCTTCCTATCTATAGCTTGTTTGTTTGTACCTACAGTCATGCCTACCTTGTTCTGGGCTAAATATTTGTCAGTTTGTTTTTGGAAGACTCATAAGATCCTTTTCTCGACTACTTTTCCAATATTGTTCTTCCACCAATTGTTTGTTGCTGGCAAGTATTCATTTTTGTAAGAGCTCCACGAATCAATGTGGCCAATTTATGCTGCTTTTCTAAATACTCCTTTTGTACAACCTTCTCATATCATACGTCAGGTTTTTTTAATAAACTCTTTGCATAACCAGCATTTACTATCATGTCTTTGTGGAGAATGGTGTGGTTTTTGTTTTTTTGTTTTACAATTTCAACTTTCATTACATTTGTACATGGTAAATGTTATTGAGTTGCTAAAATGAACTTTTCCACCTTCTTCTTTTATGAGCTTTTTTAACCATTGCTATTTTTGTTCATTATTAACCTTTCCATGGAGGCTGTTAAAGCACTGGTCACATAACGGCTTCATTTGACAGTTTTCCATTCACATCATCAGCAGTTCATTCTTACATATTCGCTTGGTTTCATTGCTTTTCAATACACCTTCCTTTATTAAGTCATTTACTATATCTTCTTGCACATTCTAAGCTCTCTTTTTTTCCCCCAACTGTTTGTTGAACCTTTCTCAGCACCTCAAAGGGATGCACATAGGGTGCCTTCTCTTTTTATCCTCTCAATAAAACAACTGTGAGAGGGGTTCAGGATGAAAATGGGTCATTCATTAATTTTGTTTGGCACAAAATCAAGTAGTGACGTCCAAGGTTGAATTAAATTTTTTTGGATCTCTCTTCTTGATTTGAGCCCAATATATTAATTCCTATATCATACCATCCCTTCATCTTGCTGAGTATTCAGTTCTAAGAAATTTCAAAATTATGATTTAGAGAGCAGCAACTGTCACAATACTCTCCACAAAGGGATTGTAATTATATGAAGATACCAAAGCTCAGGGATGCAGTGGCTCAGTGGCTAAGATGCTGAGCTTGTTGATCGAAAATTCATTGGTTCGAATCCCTAGTGCTGCATAACAGGGTGAGCTCTCGTTACTTGTCCCAGCTTCTGCCAACCTAGCAGTTTGAAAGCACGTAAAAAATGCAAGTAGAAAAATAGGGACCCCCTTTGGTGGGAAGGTAACAGTGTTCCATGTACCTTTGGTGTTTAGTCATGCTGGCCACATGACCATGGAGACATCTTTGGACAGCGCTGGCTCTTCGGCCTTGAAACAGAGATGAGCACTGCCCCCTAGAGTTGGGAACAGCTAGCATATATCTGCGAGGGGAACCTTACCTTACCACTGTATAGAAAACATATTCACTTCATATGTATTTGCATTTTACAGGGATTTTATTTATTTTTACTATTTATTAAATTGTATTGTTGGCTGTTCATAACAATGTAAAGACCCAGCTGCCAGTTCTTGAGCTGTTGTTGGCCTTCATGTGCATCCAGTTCTTCCCAAGAATCTAGAATGTTGTAATATATCAGCATAGTGTGAATCCCAGCAGTGTGGCCTTTTGTAATTCACTAATGAAACTTTTGTCAGTGCTCATATTTTTTTAAAATCTTGTCCAAGAGTTTTTGGCATGGCGGCAAATTTGCAAATGACCATTGGGACTAACACAGCTAGTGTAGGCCATAATTTTTCCATTTCAATTTTCTGATCCTGATACTTTGTGATTTTCTCCAATTCTTTGCCATGTGTTATGGCACATAAATTATGCACATTTTCTTTTTTTCAACCAAGAAGTTGAAAAAAACAATCAAGTTATCAACCAAGACTTCATCATCAGACTCTGTTTGGAAATTATACAATATTTTAATCCCTCATTTTCAATTACTTTTTCAACTCTACTGTATGTTCCCATCAATTTTTCATTCATGGCACATGATAATTTTTAAAGATGTTGTAGTGAATCATTTTGGCAACTGTGTTATGTTGCTGTTGTTGATGATCTTCTTCTTCTTCTTCTTCTTCTTCTTCTTCTTCTTCTTCTTCTTCTTCTTCTTCTTCTTCTTCTTCTTCTTCTTCTTCTTCTTCTTCTTCTTCTCCTTCTCCTTCTCCTTCTCCTTCTCCTTCTCCTTCTCCTTCTTCTTCTTCTTCACATTGCACATCTTAGAGTCTCAGCAATTTGGTATTAGACTAGAATTAGACAGTAGATCTGGCTTTAATTCATGATGCATGATGAAACTCACAGGATGAATCTGAATCAGTCCCAATGGTTTCCTTCGAAGGATTGTTGCAGGGACAGAATAGAAAATCCTATTGACAATCATGGAGGAAAGATACATTTAGCTAAAAAAAAATAATGCAGTTTGCAAAAAAAAAAAATGAATAAATTTTGCACCAGCTTTATTTCATAAGCTAACAGTATTTCAAGTTTGAAGTTGTCTGAAAGATCTCAGAAGCAAAATTGAACTCATCTATTCTTAAATTGCTCTACTATTGGATTCTAAGAAATGTACTTACATCAGCACACAGCTCTAAGTTGTGTGCCCTGCAGCTGACACTGATGTTCAAGCTGCCATTTCTCCTGGAAAATGTTATTGTGTGTGACATTAAAATGTGCCAAAACCAAAATGCAAAGAAAAAGAGCTGCAAATTAGCAGGGGGAAAATATTCAAGTCTGCCAATGCTTGCTCTGGGCTCAGGAAGGGAAGGGGGAGCAAAATTAGGTCCACTGAGATCACACACCATAACCTTACAACTCTCCGCTGCTGAAAAGAATCTAGAATGTATTTTTAATTGCTTTAAAAGCCTTCGGGAGAGTTACATAACGTATAAACTTTCCCCCCTGGTTTGTTAATGTAATGGAACCAAAAGGCTACTAATTCTGATAGAAACTGGGATATACTTGAAGACTGAACTGAAAGACAGCTGTTTCTCTCTTAAATCACTTTGAAGCCTTATCTCAGCAGTGCCATCCAGATTTTCCACCAGACTTCTTCTAGAACTAAATGACAAAGTCATATTGGATGATCTTGCTTGAATGAAGCATAGGGTTAATTTCAAAGCAAAGACCCTTCTCATATAAGTGTTACTAGCAACTAGAGAGTCTATATGTTGCTAAACTGCCTCTTTCTATGCAGAATGTAAGAAAGGAGAAATATGTTTCAAAATACCTACAAAGAACTTGCTGCAAGCACTTTGCTTAAGAAGATTTTTTTTTTCTTGGAATAGAGTAACTGAAGTGCACTCCTGCGGGGGAGTATATTTACTTTTGGGGGGGGGGGCGTTTGGCAACAGTGCTCTACGATATCCCTGTGTACTCTGAAACTCCTTTTCCCCTTCCAGTCAGAAGGTCTGCATCCGAGGGGGAATTCAGCCAGTTCAGAATAGTTCAGGCGAACCAGATGTTAATAATATGTCTGGTTCAGTGAACCAGTAGTTCCAACAATTGGCTGGCCCCAACCCACCCCTCCCCTTGCAGAAGTCCCCATGTGAGCCATTTTGGATCCCAGGTAAGTTCAGGGGGTACGTGGAGCCCGGGGAGGTGGAAAACAGGCCTCCCAGAGGCTTGTGAAGGGTGAAAATTGACCTATTTCCTCCCTCCAGAGAGTCTCTGGAGCCCAGGGAAGTGGAAAATGGGCCTCCCAGAGGCCTGTGGAGCATGAAAATGGGCCTATTTACAGCCTCCAGAGAGCCTCCGGAGCCCAGGGAGATGCAAAATGGGCCCTCCACAGCCCATTTTTGCTCCCAGGAGGCTGCAGGGAAGCTTACTAGGCCCAAAACAGGGCACAGGGGGATGCGGCACCCCCCCCCCATGGCCCATTTTTGCTCCCAGGGGGGTGCAGGAGGCCAAGTGCTGCCTGTCACACTCCCTAACCATGCCCACCATGGCTACGCCCTAGCCATGCCCACCATGGCTATGCCCACGCAGCCAGTCATTAGGGCAGAGAACCAGTTGTGAATTTATTTGAATCCCACCACTGCCTTTCATACTGTGAGTCTTGCTACCAAATTTGACTATCCCTCAATTAGAAATATGATTTGGGGCAATTGCAATTAACCTGAAGCAAGAAGAATCTATTTTGTCACCATACTAAGGGTTAAAACTACTGACAATCGGAGTTCTCCATGCTAGAAGTATGTTTTGGGACACAACAGAACCTCCAAACCAACCAACCAATGAAATGAAATCTTTATTACAACCTCTGGGTCAGAAGGCACAATATTTAATGCATACTCCTGCAATTATTAATAAAACTTTAGGACAATGTAATAAATCTACGTTAAGTACATTATGATAGTAACTGTAATACAAGTAGCAGTGGCAATCATCAACATTTGTGCTAAACATCAACCAGAGATAAGACAAATCAGTGGTGCTATTCTGACAGGTTCTGGAAAACAGGTAGCGGAAATTTTGAGTAGTTCAGAGAAGTACTCTCTGGAGTGGGGTGGGACTGGAGTTTTTGCAGTAGCCTTCCCCTGCCATGCCCACCAAGCCATGCCCACCAAGCTACACCACACCACGCCCACCAAGCCATGCCCACAGAACCAGTAGTAAAAAAAATTGAATTCCACCACTGGGACAAATACAACAAATCATAACCAGGCAATCTGGAAGGAATATCTCAGGATCCTGGTCAAATAGAAGCAGTGATAGATTATCATTGTACTCTCCATCAGAATAATTCTTTCAAATGTGACAAATATATAATTTTCCTGATTTCTTATAGAGAGAGAACAACAAAGAAGCATATGGCTCCTTAGGGATTCAACTCAGCCTTTTCCACAAAGATATATGTGCAGGGATATTTTAACACCATCCCCACAGAACTGAAGAGGGTAGAGCCTTCAACCTGGTCAAGATCAAAGCCAAACAAAATTTTAGAATTAGAATGGAAGAGAGGTAAGATTATTTTAAGGACTGGAGTCTGCTATTATATGTTGTACGTTGATTTAAAGCAATCTCTGGGAACAAGTAGCTCACATACTCACAGGAGAAGAAAAAAACCCATAAATTTCAACCATAAATTAAGGAGATGCAACCTGGCACTTTCTAAAACCAAACCTGAATAGACCTGAACATTTTGGTTTTTGAGAAGTTGGAATTTTAGCTTTGCATGCATGGTCTTTCCATAGCTATGAACATATTGACCATTAGGGCAATAAATGTAGCAATAGGTAACACAAGGATCATGCACTTTTGTCTTCTTTTCACGTTGAAAATACTCACTTTGTAGGTCTCTGTGTAACATATGTCCTGTTGGTTCAGTTTGGATTTTCAGGGTTCATTTCCTTAATTTCTCTGTTCAGCGGTTTTTTCTCTGCTGATTCTTATTTGTGCAGTTCAGGTCTCACCTGACCTGCTTTCTCTCCATAATGCAGGGAAGGATACAAAAGGCTCTCAGCTGCAGATAGACTAAGTAATTCAGGCTTTTCTATCCTGATGTTATTTCTTAACTAAAGCAAGCACCAACCTCACAAAATACTAACATTAGGCTTCCTTTCTCCCCTCATTCTTTCCGCTATTTGCTATCCAGCAGGAGATTCTGAAAGGTCAGAGTTTACTTGACTGAGGAACACATTTTAGTCTTTACATGAGCCAGCAAATGCCTTTGCAGGGATTTAAGTCCACAGTTCTCTCTGTTGAAGCAATACATAAGCCTGGTCATTGCTTGTGGTCCTAATTGGACTTGAACTCTTGACTGAACTAAACCTCTGTTGAACTGTCTTCTCGTGTTTGAAATGCAGTCTATCCATGACCAGTTTATAGAACAGAATATAAAATCATAGAAACATAGGTGAGTTAATTTTTAAGCTAACAAATATTCTGTCTTGGAAATTTATCTATACCTAGTTAATACAGATATTGTTACCTACATGTTTTTATGTGTGTTTACTGCACTGAAAATCAATGAGGTTTTATGCTAAATCCTAAATTGTAATATATATTTAGCCCTGATATAAACTTAGCCCCATAGTCAACACTACTTTGGGCAGGGTGGAATTAAAAAAATAAGCTCATAAGCAAATATAGAAAAGATAAGTGGATGGATGGATGATAGATAGATAGATAGATAGATAGATAGATAGATAGATAGATAGATAGATAGATGATAGGCAGGGAGGGAGGGAGGGAGGGAGAGGGAATAGAGAATCATAGAATCATAGAGCTGGAAGGGATCTTGGAGGTCTTCTAGTCCAACTCTCAGTCTTTGGAAGGAGACCCTATATCATCCAAGACAAATAGTTATCTATTATTTTCCTCGAAACCTCCAACAACGGTGAATCCAGAAGTCCAAGAGGCAAGCTGTTCCATTGATTACTTGTTAATTGTAAACTGTCAAGAGATTTCTTTTTAATTCCAGATTGAATCCCTCTTAACGAGTTCTACCCATTGCTTCTTGCTACCTTCAAGAATTTGGTGAAAAAGTCAACACCCTTTTCTCTATAACAACCTTTCATGTACTAAAAGACAGCTATCATGTCATCCCTAATACTTCTCTTCATTAGGCTAGTCATACCTAGTTTCCTTAGAAATAGAAACAAACAAAATAACAAACAATTCCCCAGTAGCTAGAGAAATAGACAAATACATAAGCCGATTTATCTGGATTTCATTACATGAGAGTGATAGTTTCTAATTGTCCAAGAATGCAATTCCAAAGAAGATGGAATGCAGAAATGAGCCTTCAGTCTATTTTTGCAGATGGAGAACTTCTTGTTACTTATAACTTACAACACATTCTATTTTATTTGTTACAAGCTTCTAAGCAGTGGAATGGGGTGGAGTAATTGTGTCATTTTGCTCATCAGACATGGTCTGAATTATGTTCTTCAAGGGAACATTGGCAGATAAAACTTTGTTCTTCAAGGCAAAATTGTGGAGAAGCTAACTTGTCTAAAAGCATAGCATCATGTATCTACTGTGAGAAACATGCCACAAAGGTAGAATATTCCCATTTTACATACTGTACAGTGCAATTAACACTCATAGCTTTAATGTACATAAAATGCATGAACTAATGTATAATGAAGTAATGGATGACCTTAGAAGTTCAAGAGTTACAAATAAAGGGTTTTTATAATTATAATTATTATTTATTATAGGCACAAACTTAACTCCCATGGATTTCTGTAGAGTTGAAATACATGCTTGACTTGTCTTGTGAAATCAATGAATCTTAATCAAGAGCCTGGATAGCTCAACAGACTAAAAGCCTATTATTAACATTAAGCTGTCAGCAATTATTGCAAGTTCAAATGTCACCAGGCTCAAGGTTGACTCAGTCTTCCATCCTTTCTAAGGTAGGTAAATTGAGGACCCAGTTTGTGGGGGCAATAAGCTGACTTTGTATAAAATATACAAAAGTATGAAGGCTATTGCTTAACGCATTGTAAGCTGCCCTGAGTCTCCAGAGAAGGGCGGCATATAAATCTAATTAAAAAAAAAGAAGAGGATTTTATAATACAAAACTTGAGATGAATTGTGCTGTTTATTCATTCAACAAATGAATCCAGTAATTGCATTATTTAAGCCAAATGGACAAACAGTTAACAAATGTAAAACTATGATCACTTACTTTTGATTCCTGCATCATCTCTGAGTTCATGTAGGAGGAACATATAAGGTATCATTTTCCAAAGATATTGCTATGGGACAGTGGTGAAATCCAAATATTTTTATTACCAGTTCTGTGGGTGTGGCTTGGTGGGCATGGCAGGGGAAGGATACTGCAAAATCTCCATTCCCTCCCCACTCCTGGGGGAAGGATATTGCAAAAACTCCATTCCCACCCCACTCTGCGGCCAGCCAGAAGTGGTATTTGCCAGTTTTCTGAACTACTCAAAATTTCCGCTACCAGTTCTCCAAACTGCTCAAAATTTCTGCTACCGGTTCTCCAGAACCTGTCAGAACCTGCTGGATTTCACCCCTGCTATGGGACCTTCTACATGACTTTACCATTCATATGATCCAGTACTTCTTACATTATACTAGCAGCATACTGTGATGTAACTAGGAGATCATTATGTTGGGCCAGGTTAAAGCACTATAATAAAACTTATGTGGTATGGTGGTGCAGTGGTTAGAATGCAGTACTGCAGGCTATTTCTGCTGATTGCTGGCTGCCAGCAGTTTGGCAGTTTGAATTTCACTGACTCAAGGTGGACTCAGCCTTCCATCCTTCCGAGGTCCATAAAATGAGGATCCAGATGGTTGGGGGCAATATACTGAGTCTGTAAACTGCTTAGAGAGGGCTGTAAAGCACTGTGAAGCAGTATAAAAGTCTAAGTGCTACTGCTATGCAACATAAATAAAAATTATATTGCTGATACAGTGCAATCTCTGGGGATAATTAGGAACAAGGGTAAATTGAACCTTTCTTCAGCAATTCGTTTGTGAATTGTGATATAATAAATCTAAACTGTGGACATATAACTGGTTCCTAAGGGACTTCTTTGACCAAGAACAACACTGTTTGAAAAACTTGCAAATGCTATCAATCATGTGAAATGACACTATATAATACTTTGGATGATTAATATAAGAATTAATTTAAGCTTGCACAGATTGACAGACTATCTAAATAGGCTGAACACTAAATGTACTAAAAATTTCCCATGCTAACTCCTTAAATGCACAATTTTCTATCATGATTTTATTAAAAGTGTGTAATTGAGTCAACATTGGAAAGTGTCAGGATTGACACAGTAAGATTTGATTCAATCCCATAGAAGGTTCAGTTTGATAAAAGATTCAACTTAAAGGTATTTTGGAAAATAACAATCTATCTTGTCCTCATCTTTCTCCTTAGAGAATGAGATGGAAATGGAAAGATTTTATTTTATTTTTTTTAAGAAATTGATCATACAATATTTCAGGCACACAGCATCAAGTCTTCCACTGCAATATACAATTGAAAATGTTGTCTTGTCTTGTGCCACTTTTAAAGTGAAGGGGAGTGCAACAGTCTGCAGATTGTCCAGCAAATGATTTCTGGAGAAATTGCGCTAAACCAATGAAGAAAGTGTCCTCTAGTTTTTAAAATAAAAGACTCAAAAAGATTCCCACCCTCTGCTTACTTGCTTTTCAGGATTAACAGCCTTGTTCTCTTGGCTCATTGGCAAAGTTGACCTACTCAGAATAACACAGCATGTACTACGTATCTGAGAAACATCAGATTTACTTTGGCCATGCCATGCAGATAAATTCACTGAAGAAGTCAACCATGCTAGGAATGGTTAGTGGAACAAGAAGAAGGGGCAAACAAAGAAGACACTGGCTTCATAATATCAAAACTGATACAAAGATGGACATCCAATAACTGAAGCTGTGCTTTGCAGGGTAGAATGGAGAGTGCTTGCCTATAAATTCACCAAGAGTTGGACACAACTGAATGGCTAAAGCTAACTATAATCTAACAAATGTGTTTTATTATAGCTTCTATTTCTATTTGATCATTTTATTGATTTATTTGTCAATTACGCATAAGATAACAGATATAAGTATAAACATGATTACGAATACAGGATAAGGATACAAATAAATGGGGACAGTAGGACAGGGACGGTAGGCACATTGGTGCGTTTATGCATGCCCCTTACAGATGTTTTAGGAATGGGGTGAGACAGTCTAAGGTTAAAGTTATGGGGATTTGGGGATGGAACCACAGAGTAAGGTAGTGCATTCCAGGCATTGACCACTCTGTTGCTGAAGTCGTATTTTCTGCAATCAAGTTTGGAGCAGTTTACCGTAAGCTTGTATCTATTGTGTGCTTGTGTATTATTGCGGTTGAAGCTGAACTAGTCATTGTAGCAGATAATTTTGTGTCATGATAGTTCATTCTACAATAAAATTGAAAAGGGGGAGAAATGGAAGAAAGGAACCCTGCTCATAGAAAACAAGGTGCAAAACGCTTAAATGATCGTCAGACTTTGTTTTAGAGGGAAGAATCATGCAGTTACTTGAGAGGAATACAAAGACAATTCAAACTTCTGTGTTTGTACTCAGCCTTCATGATATCACAGGTTTGTTTTGATGGAAATATCTATGTAACTTCCAACAGGTTTTAGGGAGAACAGATTAGAAAGAATTTATTTATCCTGATTTTTCACCCTGCATGAATAAAATAATTATGTCAAAATAAATAGTACAGTTCTGTTTCATAGCATGACAATTTAATAGGAAATAGGTAAATCAGATAACATTAATAGTTAGTGCAAGACAGCAAAATGTGCATTTTTACCTGTAACACAAAACGCATTTAAAAAAAAATTGATGGGTTTGAAAAAATTCCATCATACATTAGAAATCTGGGTCTTAACAAGAAAATGCATTTCTTGGAATGTGATATTTGTACTCTATATACAAATCATCGTGCACAGTACTCTGAGCATCTTTATATACTTATTAGTGTATCTAATGATTGTGGAATACACCAGGGCTGAAATTCACCATTTGTTTCTGCAGTTTACAGATCTTTGCTCTGCACTTGTAAGTGGATCATAAGCTTCTTAACAGACAGGAATCAGCAGGTGAAGCTAAGCAGAATCACATTGGATACCTGAACAATTAGTACAGTGGCCCCACAAGGCTGTGTGCTCTCTCCACTTCTCTTCTCTCTATATACCGATGACTGTATCTCAAACAATCCATCTGTTAAACTACCAAAGTTTGCAGATGATACAACAGTGATTGGTCTCATTTGAGACAATGATGAATCTGCATACAGACGGGAGGTTGAACAACTAGCCTTGTGATGCGACTGGAACAATCTGGAACTGAACACACTCAAAACCGTAGAGATGGTGGTAGACTTTAGGAAAAACCCTCCCATACTACCACCTCTTACGATACTAGACAACACAGTATCAACAGTAGAGACTTTCAAATTTCTAGGTTCTATCATATCTCAAGACTTAAAATGGACACCTAACATCAAAAACGTCATCAAAAAAGCACAAGAAAGAATGTTTTTTTTCTGTGCCAACTCAGGAAGCTCAAACTGCCCAAGGAGCTGCTGATATAGTTCTACAGAGGAATTACTGAGTCTGTCATCTGCACCTCTATAACTGTCTGGTTTGGTTCTGCAACCCAACAAGACAGACACAAGACAGACTTCAGAGGATAATTAGAACTGCTAAGCAAATAATTGCCTCAACTCTGTCAAACTATTGACTAAGGCTGAATTACTATTACTATTAATCTTCTCATCATTCCTATCACCCATCTTCTCCCACTTAGGACTGTATGATTGTAACTTGTTGCTGTATCCTTACAATTTATGATTCTTAACAAATGTATCCTTTCTTGCTGAGAGCATATGCACCAAAGACAAATTCCTTGTGTGTCCAATCACACTTGGCCAACAAAAAAATCTAATCTAATCTAATCTAATCTAATCTAATCTAATCTAATCTAATCTATTAGGGCTGGGCAATGCATTCAAAGGTATGATTTGCTGTCTGCACTGGTGCAGATGAAAGGCACTTCAAAGCATTAAGGTAGCCATGTCTTCCAGAATTCTGAATATATTTGTTCTCAAGACTTTCTAGGTCATTTCTATATGCATACACATGCATAGCAATGTCACTTGCTTGGCAGTCTCCACAGAAATCTTGGAATGTAGAATCATAGGACTGAAAGCCTCTGTATGCAGTATGATTGTATACACATGTGCAAATTATGAAAGTTTTCCAACGTGTTCCAGACAATGTAACTTTTCTTGTTCCTTGGGGAGGATAAGTGGGGTTAATTTATGCCAACCATGCTTTCACACTTCTTTTTTACACAAACCTACTGATTATCCTCCTTCTCAGAATAATTGTCAGAAAGATTAAGTTCCTTTTAGTCCATCTTTTCAAAGTAATAGCATTGGGAGTCCTTTTAATATAATTCCTATTCGCTTTTATTTCTGCCAGAATTCTTACTCAGTTTTAGTTTGTTTTCACTGGTTTGGTCTTGCTGTCCAATAAATTTCCCAATTTCAGCTCTAAGTTACACTTAAGAAACTTGTGAACAATTACACCTGCAGTGTAACCATAATGTTTATAAAGAAGCATTTAGCAAGCCATTTAACAGAGGCTTAAACTGTATTTTTACAGGTAGTGAGATTTCTAAAGCAATAAAGAGTAGCATTTCTCATTAGCTATCTTCTTTCTAGAGTCAGTTTAGTCTAGTTACTCAGGAATTGGCTAGAAACCAGGAGACTGAGAATTCTAGTCCTACCTTAGGCACCTACACACCAAAAAAAAAAAAAAAAAAAAAAAAAAAAAAAACACCTGTGTGATTTTCCCAGTCACTTTTTCTCAACCCTAAGAAGTAGACAATGGCAAAGCAATTCTGAAACTTTGCCCAGAAAACTGCAGGGACTTCTCCAGGAAGTCTCTAAGAATCAGATACAATTGAACAGAGGGGGGAAAAAAATAGATTTCTAGTTGCAAAGTATTTATGTAGGAAAGTATGAACAAGTATTATAGCATAAATATAGTAAAAACATAATTTTGTAGTCCTTTGGTTCTTTTCATAATATGTTTCAAGTATGTGTGATTTCAAAATATTGTTTTGCAAAAAAGTACATTTAAGTTTGATTTCTTTTACTTACAGTATTTTTATCCAATCTTTATTATCTTTATACTTAACTCTAGAAGGCAAACTTGCTTAACATTTTTCCCTCCTTCTATTTTCTTACAACAACAACCCTGTGAGGTGGATTGGGCTGAGGGAGAGTGACTGGCCCAATGACACCCAGCTGATTTTCAGGCCTAAAGTGAGAGTAGAACACAATCCTGGTGACTTAACCAGTACAAAAACTGGCTCTTTTTATACTAATTCCATTTGGCAACTATTGATTTGGAACCAGACATAGTCTTATTTAGAGCAAATCCACCTTAATTAATGTTGACTGGTCATCATCACTAATGGAAATCTAATGTTATAATAGGAAATATTAGGAAAGGCTTGTTATATAATTCTATGCATGTCTACATAAAAAAATAGAACATATTGATTTCAAAACAGTTTATTCCCATATCACAGATCATATGATCTTTAACCATAACACAGTTAAAAATGCACAAATATGACATGTGTGAATATTAGCAATATTTGTCTTAGGACAAAACTAAATTTTAATTAAAGACAGAAGCAGTGTCAACTTTTTAGAATTCTTTCTTTAGAATGAGTGCATGGAATCTAATCAGGTTCAATATCATAATATCAAGGTTGGGGAAATATTTTTTTAAAGATTTTAAAATATATAACTTTCAGCTTTGCTGCCAATAGAAATCATTTCAATTTTAACTGCCGGCTACCTTTCAAATGCTGCTATTATTGTTTCTCCTCCCTCCCTCCCTCCCTCCCTCCTCCTCCTCCTCCTCCACCAAAGAGCATTTGGAAAAAATCCCCAGAATAAAAGATTAATGAAATACAATATATTGGTGATCCTTATTCCATATGACTCATGGAAGCAAAATGAAATCATCTTATTTGGATTATCTCACATAATTATGCATAATCTCATAATTATTCCCAATTTATGAATCCAGTAGTTTAAGAATGTGTGTGTATAAATATTACACACAGAGAGACACAGAGAGAGGGGTGGGTGGGTGGGTGGGTGGGTGGGTCGATAGATAGATAGATAGATAGATAGATAGATAGATAGATAGATAGATAGATAGATAGATAGATAGATAGATGTGATGGGTTCCTCCTAGTTCAGCCCCGTTCTGCCAAGCTGGTAGTGGTGATGATCTGACATCACTGAACTGGTTCTGCCCCACCTCCGCCTCCTCCCCCATCCCCGCATTATTCTTACCTTTTATTTGGTCCTATCCCCAATCTATTGCTGCCTCCTGAGTCCCATCTGATGGCTAGAGGGAAAAAAACTGTTTAAACTCTTGCCACAGGGTTTCAAAGGGCCGCCCTACTGCTGATCAGTGTTAAAAGACAGTGTGGTGGTAGACCGGTGCCTCCAAAAACAAACGAGTAGACCGATGCCTGCAAAAATAAATGGGTAGACCAGTGCCTGCAAAAATACATGAGTAGATCAGTGCCTGCAAAAATACATGAATAGATCGGTGCCTGAAAAAAATAAATGGGTAGATTGGTACAGCTCTGCAAGCAGTTAAAAGCCTGGTAGACCAGTACCTCTGCTAAATCCTAAATAATTGTCACATGACCATCAAGTCATGCCCACAAAATAAGCCATGCCCACAGAACTGGTAGTAAAAATTTTTAGAGCCCACCCCAGATAGGTAGGTAGGTAGATTTATAGTCCAGAATGCCAGAATATAAAAATGTGATGTTTAGATCTTCTATCTGCCTATAGTTTCATACAAAATAGTAAATAATGCACATGCACACTCTCACAAACAATAGCCTAGGAACAAAACTGAATGCTTATTTGAATATTTTGTAACATCTACATTATCTGTAGGTTTCTCCTAATAGGAAATAGTCTTCACATTGCAAGCTGATGAGAACTTGCATTTCACCATTAATAATAAGTAGATTGATTTTTTAAATAAAATTCACTATTTTTTTTTTTTTTTTGGCATTACTGTTTACTTAATATTAGCCATAAAGCCTATATTCTGATGTTCTAGGCCACTGAATTGATATTCAGCTATTTGATTAAATATAGCAACAATTTCTTTCCCCAAAAAATCCCCTGCTTAAAAATCAGATATGCGAATATTAAAATTCCTTCAAACCATTGGTGTTTCACATTTCCATGCAGTGCAATTTGCTTTATAATAGAGGTAAAAAAAAAAGAAGAAGAAAATAGAGTTACACCGTCAAAGGATATGCCAGTTTATCACTTCAGATGCTTTGCAATCAAAGCTGTCAAATGGTGACACCATCAAGATGTGAAGAAATGCACCTGAGACCTTCAACCAGACACGTTTCTTATTCTTGTCTTTCAAAACGAAAAGGTTATTTGTAAGCCAGGCACTAGCCAGGTTCCATGCAGATCAGTTAAGTAGGATGTACAATGTCAAAGGTGGCTGAGGGGTCAAATTAAGGCGCAGAAGGTTATTGCAACAATTTTTAGCTTACTCAGCTTGGTTTCAGTTCTGAATATGTAAGAAGGGATTTCCATTACCTTTCTCTGCTTTCATAGGAATGGTTTCTCTTTATTGATGTATTTTTGGAATGTATTGCTGTTTGGAGATTTGCTATATCCTATTTAAGTATATTGCAATTTATTTTAATCCAGGCAAGCATTTAATCTTTATTATATGACAAGTTCTCAAATTAACACAGTGAACTATTTTCTAATCTCCTTTACATCTCCTTTAATCTTCTCTAATATTTCCCACTGATTTTGACGCAAGGTGGGTATCCAGACTCAGTCATGAGATTCATATTTTCTCAGGAATGAATGAAACTATTAGGCTGAACAATTCTGGAAGTTGATGACTGCCAGTCTTACAATTGTCAAATTTGAAAACTGTTGCAGGAGATTGTATTATTTGTGAGTGGCATGGTGGCCTAGTGGTGAAGAAGCTCACCTCCCACTCAGAAGGTTGAGAGTTCAATCCTAGGCAGTGACAGATATTTCTCTCTTAGGGTACAAAGAAACAACATCTGCTGTGAACTCCACATGGCATCAGGAAAGGCATCCAGCCAGTAAATAATCAGCTCTATCATGTCAACCCGATTATCCTGAATTAAAGGATTACCAGATCATAAAAAGGGAGATTGTATTATTTGTCCATTAAGTCTCTGGGTGCCTATTGAAACTGATTGTAATTGCATGCTTTCATAATCCACATAGGAGAATATATTTGGATCAACTTCTCAATTATGTTTTCCCTCTACTACAAGAATGTACAATCTCCATCAGTGCAAAAGTTTCCAGCAGGCTTTTGATAGCATGATACCCAAAAATAAGACCCTGTCTTATATTTTTTTGAACCCTGAAATAAGCGCTTGGCCTTATTGCCATGCGCTCAAAAGCCCAATTGGGCTTATTATCAGGGGATGTCTTATTTTGGGGAAAACAAGGTAGACTTTCCACAGGCACCCTTGTAGATGAGACCAGGGTTTTTGGAGGGGTGTGTGTGGAAACACATATTTCTGACTTTTCTGAGGATGAAACGGATGCCTTAAAATACATTTGTGCATATTGCTGTCCGCCAAATTTTAACCCCCCTCCCCATAAATGCTCTTTAAATCTCAGAGTAGAAGGGGACACATAAAACAGCAGGCAGACTGCATGTGGTCCTCTTTACCATACGTTTTGCATTCTTGCTGAAATGAACCTGCTATAATTTTTTCCACATATGTTCACTGAAAAAAGATACCAAGCTTTAACAATGGCTCATTATGGTGTAGTTTTATAGTGGACATGTGCAGAGATGGGTTTCATATACAGTAGCAACTGGTTCATTCAGCACTGGAAATGTGAGCGTGCACCATCTATGCATGTGTGCAACATCAAACAACATGACAATTCACTTGAGCGCGCTATCCATACATGCATGCATTCCGGCCAAGCCGGAAGCGGTGACGATATGGTGTCACTGAACCAGTTCTCTTTGTTCGTGACCTGGGCTCTCCACCCCCCCACCCCCCCCACATTATTCTTACCTTTTATTTGGCCCCACCCCCAATCTATTGCTGCCTCCCAAGTCCCAACTGATCAGCTAGAAAGGAAAAAACTGTTTAAACTCTTGCTGTGGGGCTTCAAAGGGCCGCCCTACAGCTGATCAGTGTTAAAAGGCAGTGTGATGGTAGACCGGTGCCTCCAAAAATGAATGAGTAAACTGGTGCCTCCAAAAACAAATGGGTAGACTGGTGCCTTCAAAAACAAATGAGTAGACCGGTGCCTCCAAAAATGAATGAGTAGACCAGTACAGCTCTGTAAGCAGTTAAAAGCCTGGTAGACCAGTACCTCTGCTAAATCCTAAACAATTGTCACATGACCATCAAGCCATGCCCACAAAATAAGCCATGCCGACAGCCACACCCACAGGTAGTAACAAAATTTAGAACCCACCCCTAATGCGGTGTCAAAAACAGAGTGATAAAAGATGGGATTGTGCCCAGGCGGGGCCACCCACGGGTCACCACTTCCAGTTCACCTAAACTGGTCCGAACTGGCTGAATACCACCACTGGATATGTGACCAAATGAATGTTCTAATCCCAAATTGTATAAAAACCACACCTTTATTTCTTTCAATATAGATGCTTCCTCACATGCTGGAATGCATCCATGCAGCTTTTTCTAAATGATTCAGAGCCGAATACACAATTGGCGTCATTTATTCATCCCTACCTCCATTTGGAAAGACAAGCATACAGTATCTCTAAGAAATATAATGCTATCTGGACAATTACAACACATTACATTCAGAGTTGGTTTTGAGAAAACAGATTTATCAAAATATTTCTCCCCCTCTTCTTTTTCTCTGAGGAGGAGAGGATAATATTCTCAAATTTGACATTTGTGGGGAACATTATCTGTATCAGTAATATGCAGTATTTGTGCACTGAAAATTCATGGTAGGTTTGACACTTCTAATGTCTCTGCATGAAATATACTTGAAAATATACATATATTTATTCATAATTGAGGTGTTGGGGATGGAATTAAATTTAGTTTAATGAGATCATATTGGCAGACACTTGAAGCGAATGCATCATCTTGTGACTTTAACTAGATATTTAATGTAAATATTTTTTGTTGGTATAACAATAGATTTGTAACTAGGTTTTTTTTTTTCTGTCTTAAATATCCGTTCTGTCTCACATCCTTTGTCATGATGTCTCTAATGGCAACCTTTCCCAATAGAGTTGGGTTTTTTTTTGTGTGTGTTTTTGGAACTGCAGTTCCAATCAGTTGATTAGCTACCTGGGTTTGTGAATTGACATGATCTGATGAACTTCTGGCAAAGGCAGGAAACCCTCTATTCTTTTAGTTTTTGGTGACACATTCTTCCACCTATTTTTTAAAAATATTAATAGATGTGCTGAACCAGTTAGAGTTTTACTACAACTGCTTTATATGATGAGCCATCAAAATGAACAGAAATGCACACTGTCATTATTGAACACACTCCTGTCTCATTTGAGTAGCATAGTCTTTGGAGGCTCTGACAGCCACACACAAGAGATGAAAATCTATTTGCGTCTCTGGGCTGCCAGTTATCTCTTCCCATTTTGTATCGTTATGGGCAACTTTTAACTCCAAAATGGGGATAGTTACCTCTTACTGAATTTTAAAAGTTTTTATCAAATGATTCGTTTGATGTACACAAAGCTGTCAATATCATGAATTGGCAACTTGACGCCCATGATCTATGTAAGCTCTCACTTCCAGACCCAGATACCCTTAATATGGACCATAGTCTGGAACATCTTATTTGCTTTAAGTAATAGCTACTGTGTTTTCCCCAAAATTTATATTTTTTTGCCACCAAAAAAGGTACCAGGTCTTTTTTTTTCGGGGGGTTCATCCACTGACACATCTCATTTGAGCTCATCACCCCCAGCCTCTTTTTCACTGTCAGAGGCCTTCAGGAACTTCTTCATCCGGCAAGGCCAGCAAGGCTTTCCTAAAGGCCTCTGTAGCCGATAACAGAGCTCCGGATCAATCCAGAGCTCTGCTATTGGCTACAGAGGCCTTTAGGAAAGCCTTGCCGGCTGCAGAAACAAATGGGCCGAGGTGTGCGAGGCCTGACTGCAACTATCTGAAGGTAAGTAGAAGGGCAGCTCCACTCCCCCATCCCTACCCTAGCTTAATTTTTACCTGTGCACCCTGGTCTTAATTAGGGCTTATTTTGAGGTAGGACTTACAGTATATTGGGTATACATGTAAAAATCAAACTAGGACTTACTTTCTGAGTAGGTCATATTTTCAGGGAAACGTAATCATCATTGTTATCATCATTGTCATCGTCATCATCATCACTGTCATCATCATCATCGGTTATCCACTGAACATGAAGAAACATGACTACTTTGTTGCCACAGTTCAATGAATGTTTCTATGCTGCTATAAAAAAGAACAGCAACATTTTAGGGATAATAATAGGTAGTACTGAAAAAATGAAATAATAACATTATACAGATCAATGGGGTGACCACATCTGGAATATTGTGTGCAGTTCAAAAAGAATATAATGGAGCTAGAGAAAATTCAGAAGACGGCAACTGAGGGACTCAAAGGACTGATAAAATAGCATTCTTACAGTATTTGTTACCTGACTGCCCTATTTCAAAAGACTGAAGATTCCCATAGGGTAGGAGTGAAAGTAGGGGAGACATATTATGAAATGTGTGCAATAAAAATACTGAAATTTAGGTAGTTGTGCTGGATGTTAGGACATGGTTGTAAGTGCAGCATACATGTGATCAAATTACTTGAAATCTGTTAATGAAAATTCTACTGGATGGATACTTTTTTGCTTACCTCAGATATGTGCCTCAGTCAGTGGTGGGTTGCCCCCGGATCACACTGGTTCTAAAGAACCGGTAGTAAAACCAGTGGGAGACTCCGCCCACCGACCCCAATGTCATCAAAATGCTTCTGCGCATGCATAGAAGAGCACGCGTGCATGGCCCCATTGTTAACCAGTAGTAAAGGTAAGTAGAACCCACCCCTGGCCTCAGTGCAAAAGTTACTGGACACATCACTATCAGTGCCATGAACACATTTACCAAATGCCAATTTTAATACAGTTAAATAACACAGTTTAATATACTATATAATAAAGTGAGCATTGGCATCAATAACTGCAGAAAAAAGAAAGACAACTGATTTTATATTTAAATTTAAGAAACTGAAAACATTTCCTGTCTTAGGGACTTTAATACGAGATTATATTCTTAATAAGATATATCTTACCTGGATCTTATTCTGGATAACACAATGTTTTTCCTTTTATAGGATTTATAATGTTACCCTTAACTTGAGAAAATTAATGTTATTCATTCCATTTTGCTCTCCTAACGGTTAAAGTAGCTTCTTTAGATATTTGGTAATTATAGGTGATCCCCAAATATGTCACTTTAAATATCTGTCAAAGAAGTCAGAGATCCAATTTCTTAATGTCTTAATTACATGATGGAGGCTGAATCCTCACAGCAATGAATAAATTTATCTTCTCTGAATTTATCTTCTCTATATAATTTACTATAAGAAGTGCTACCGGTAGTTGGCTGCCTACTCATCTATTCATATAGACAGAGGCTATGTCAAAGAAATTCTAAAAACTTTATGGCATTACTTACTATATTTCTTGGACTATAAGATGCACCGGACTATAAGACACACCTAAATTTACCGGAGAAAAACAAGGAAAAATAGTTTTTGGTCTCTGTGCACCATATTTTTGCCCTCCCAGGCCCCCAGATACTTCCATATATTAACGAAAAGAATGTATCAAGCAAAAAAATCAGTAACTTGTAAACCAAAGATATTTTTGTACTATTATTTCATTCACCTCAGAAGGAAGAATTCAAATAAATGGATCATTTATTTGAATTCTTCCTTCTGAGGTGATTGAAACAATAGTGCAAAAATATCTTTGGTCTACAAGTTACTGATTTTTTTGCTTGATACATTCTTTTCGTTAATATATGGAAGTATCGTGGACTCATTTTAGAACCTTTTTTCTGTACATCTAATTCTCAACTGCAAACAGCAAGTGTAGCCAAGATGCCTTTCATTTGTATAGCTTGTGTATACAATATTATTATTGGGAATTTGTGTAATGCTTTATAGTTATTAAATGAACAATTATTTAATTGTTAAAGAAATTAGCGATACAGTTCAATGCTTTGTTTTTAATCTTTAACTTCCAATTATCTTGGAAATGTTCACAGTAGAACACAAGAAAGAATCTAAGCAGTTGATTAAAATGAAAATATTTCTCAGATGACAACGTATCGATATGTTTTTTGCAAGTTTCCAAAAGAATGCTTTCTATTTTTATTCTTTGGTTGTTTTTACCAGACAATTGGGAAAAGTTTATCTAAGAGCAACCACAAAAAAGAATCTCTTGTTCATTGATTCCATTGGACTTAACTGATGTGTATAACCTATTCCACAATGTAAAACTGCCTCTGATGCTGGGAGCTTTGGAAAGAGGGAAATACGTATATTGCAAAAAATGGCAATATATGAATATTTATTCATAGAGAAAGTTCACAGATACCCATTCAACAAAGGCTAAGAAGTTATTTTGTTATTGGTTGCATGGTCCAAAACTTGTAGTATTCCAATATCTAAGAGGCTGCAACAAAGAAGAGGGAGTCAATCTATTCCCCAAAGCACCTGAAGGCAAAACAAGAAGCAATGAATGGAAACTAATCAAGGAGAGAACCAACCTAGAGCAGGAGGTTAGACTAGAAGACTTCTAAGGTCCCTTCCAACTCTCTTATTATGTTCTGTTATTTCGAATAAAGGATTTCCTGGATGCCAGACCAAGGAGCTATACACATAAGTCTCCCATTGAGTTAACATGATTGTTCCAACCGATGTCTCTGCAAATTGGATAGTCTCTCACTATAAATTTGGAAAAAGCCATTTAGAGTATCAGTTCCAAATCCTGCTTGATATACGCATACATATAAAACATCTGTAACAAATGTTTTCTAAGTTCTGGTTGAACAGTTTGAGCACGTAAGAATCTATTCCCCAGGAACCAGTTGTGGGATTCAAAATTTTTTACTACTGGTTCTGTGGGTGTAGCTTGGTAGGTATGGCTTGGTGAGCATGGCTTGGTGGGCATGGCAGGGGAAGGATGCTGCAAAATCTCCATTTCCACCCCACTCCAGGGGAAGGATACTGTAAAATTTCCATTCCCTTCCCTCCCCACTAACCTGCTTTCCAGCTCCATTCTCCTGTGCAGGGCAACAATAGAAGACCCAGCCAATCAGCTGGGACTAGGGAGGCAGCGAATAGATTGGGGGCGGGGCTAGCCAGAGGTGGTATTTGCTGGTTCTTCAAACTACTCAAATTTTTCTGCTACCAGTTCACTAGAACCTGTCAGAACCAGCTGAATACCACCTCTGCCAATAACTCATTCCATTATTAACAAGGCCGTACTAGTGGAATCAACCAGAATTTTCCTTCCCATGACTTAAATTGATTTTTTGATATCTAATTTTCCGGGAAGATGGAGAAGATGTCTTGGCTTTCTACATGTTTTCAGGTATTTGAAGAAGACTATCATATATCCCTTAAATTCCTCTTCTCAAAATTACAGATTTTCAATTCCTTCCGTCTGTCGTTACCTGGAATTTGTTTCTAGTCCCCTGAAATCATGTTGTCCTTATCTGAACCTGTTTACTTTTTCTTAAATTCTTCTTAAAGTGTGCAGTGCAGGACTGGACACAATATTCAAGGACAGGTCTGACAGCACAAAATAAAGTAGAACTACAGTACCCTTTGTGCACATATTGTATGTCTTTTATTTCATTGACACTGTAAACAGCAATCTAGCAGAAGCATCTGAATAGCATTGGTAACCTGAAATTAGGCCCTTTTTCATTGCTGAATTCTAATATTCTCTGACAGAGAACATAAGAGTAATTATCTAATGATAATTAGCACTATGAATCATTACAGTGTTCATGTGGCATTATAATTACACATAATTTGACAATTATAGTACCATTTATATTTCTGGGGATATATCTCTGGCTTGACCCAATTAAATTATATTTTACCAAGAAAGAGAGAACCTTATTGTTCTTATACATCTTGGAGACTGGAGAAGGGGAACAAGATTTGTTTAAAAAAGCTTAACTAATGATAGCCTAATCATGTGTATTAGTCATGCATAGACTATCATATATGTCTGTCTACCATCCATCCATCCATCCATCCATCCATCCATCCAATCTATTATTAGTATAAATCAATCAAGGATGAATATGGAACATAATCTAGAGTGTTGGTCCATCTTGGGTTAATCAATACTTATTTTGTAACTTCCTAGTCTAGGGATGTGAGAAGATTAATGCAGACAGTTTCTGGGCCAAAAGCATAACAAGAACTGGTATCCTCATTCCTACTCCTGCACCTTCTTAACTACTGAACTCTCTTCTCCCAGTACGACTGCATTAACAACAATACAATATAAGCCCTAAAAGTATCTCTCAATCATACTAGATCAAAGAATAACCTCAATCAGTGCCCCCTTAAACACAAGAAATGCCTGGTTAAAATTTACCTCTGGAGAAGCATATGCCAAAGCTTGAGAACAACTCTCAAAAAGGACTGAGGTCTGGTCAGATGTCTCATGGGACTAAGTCAGGGGTCAGCAACCTGTGGCTCCAGAGCCACATGCAGCTTTTTGGGCCCTCTGCTGTGGCTCCCTGTCAAGTGATCCCACCACTGCCTGGCCCCGCCCCTCGCCCTCCCCTCCCAGTCACTCCTCTCTTGGCCTGAGAAGGTAAGAGCAATGGTGTGGGATGGGAGAAGCAGCCAGGGCAGAAACAGAGAGATACAGAGAGAGGGGGAGAGAGAGAGACATAGAGAGATACAGAGAGAGAGGGAGGGAGGGAGGGGAAGAGAGAGAGAGATGTCAAAAGGATTTTGCAGATCTTGGTGTTTTTTAATAACTGATTCTTTGCCCTAATGACCGGCTGGGTAGGTGTAGCTAGGGGGTGTCATATGACTGGTGGAAGTGAGTGACATCGAATTGGCCATGCCCACCCAGGTTTTGTGGCTCCCGGTGTTTTCTCTTCTGTGGGAAATGGGCCCAAATGGCTCTTTGAGTATTTAAGGTTGCAGACCTCTGGAATAAGTGAATTCTCTCTAGATATTCAGGATGGATAGGCAGGACTGCATGTAGCAAGACAGTTTGTCTTATTTTCAAGTGCCATGCCACACATGGTTTTAAAGATTAAAGAGACAGGAAGGAAATTGACAATTATAGCATGATTAAGGGTTTGCTTCTCCAGGAAGGTGTAATTTACTGCTTTTTTCAAGGCTGTTGATACAAAACTCTCCCTTGGAACCATGGTCACCAACTGCATCCAGCTGCATGCTCGGCAGCCAGAAGAGACATGGATATAATCTTCAGATGGCAAAGCTCATATTGCAAGCAACCCTATGACACTTGCTCAGATTCCACGATCTTAAAAGAAACCTGTGTTATCACGCAAGGTGCCCATTGTCACCACAGAAGCTTTGCCTATCTAGGTTCCAAACCAGAGTGAACACTGGTGACTTGATTTTCAAGGATATCGTCTCCTGAGCACTAGGACTGGCTTTGAAATTTAAGCCATTAGCATTCTACCGACAGGAGAAAAGTAGATGAGAAGATGCAAGTGTTGCTCATAGCAGCCCAGAGTTTTAGTAACAGACTATTACATGAGCTGGTGCAGATGTCATTAGAAGTGTCTGAGGGCAAAGCAAAGAGCAAGACTAATAGACCACAAGTCCACATGGGACTCATTTCCTGGGGAAAGTAGAAGCCTAGAAACGTTGTTGCATAATCCCAGTTGCTGGCAATAGTCTGATTAGGGGCATTGCTAGGAAATGTTCTGATTGCTTTGCTCAGCCCTTTGTAGTTGTCAGCATGTTCTCAGGCTAGGTGCCTTGCCAGAATATGACCTCTCATTATCCGAATCAGATCCCACCTGCTCAGGCTCATTGACTCCTGGAGCTGCTGCAAGTGTCTGATTGCCTGCTGGCACTTCAGATGACTATCTGCCTCTTCTGCTCCCTAGCCTCTGACCTAGAATATTCAGAACAAACCATGAGAGAAGTCTGCAAACTCAATTGGATGGCTGCAGGTGCTTTGTTCTGCACCTTGTTATTGGAAAGGTCCCAGGTCATCCTGAACATAGCCACTGGTCAAGATCTACAAATGTAATAAATATAGAGAAGAGCAGAAACTCTGCTGCTTGTTATCACCATTATTTGGTCTTGAACATGAGAATAGAATAGAATAGAATTCTTTATTTATTTATTTATTTATTTATTTATTAGATTTGTATACCGCCCTTCTCCTTACGGACTCAGGGCGGTGAACAGCCGAAATAAAAATTCAGTACATAAAAGTTAAAAATTAAAACACATATACATTAGGCTGAGAATTAAAACCAAATAAATATTAAAATGCGGCAACGCTACAAACATTAAAAATTTTAAAATTTTAAAAATTCTAAAAATTGCGGCAGGGATCAGGCTAAACCGGCAAGTTGAAAAAGATGCGTCTTCAGGGCCCGACGAAACGTCCGGAGGTCGGAGATAATTCTCAATTCTGGAGGAAGATCGTTCCAGAGGGTGGGGGCTGCCACAGAGAAGGCTCTCCCCCTGGGGGTCGCCAGCCGGCATTGTCTGGCTGACGGCACCCTGAGGAGGCCCACTCTGTGGGAGCGAACCGGCCGGTGGGAGGCAATTGGCGGCAGAAGGCGGTCCCGTAAGTACCCTGGTCCTAGGCCATGGAGCGCTTTAAAGGTCATTACCAACACCTTGAAACGCACCCGGAACTCCACCGGCAACCAATGCAGCTCGCGCAGGAGAGGTGTAACGTGGGAGCGCCCCGATGCTCCCATAATTCCCCGCGCGGCCGCATTCTGTACCAGTTGGAGCCTCCGGGTGCACCCCAAGGGGAGCCCCATGTAGAGAGCATTGCAGTAATCCAGGCGAGAGGTGACGAGTGCCTGAGTGACTGTGCGCAGGGAGTCCCGATCTAGAAAGGGCCGCAACTGGCGTATCAGGCGAACCTGATAGAAAGCCCCCCTGGCCACAGCTGTCGTATGATCCTCCAAGGACAGCCGTGGGTCCAGGAGGACGCCCAAGTTGCGCACCCTTTCCGTGGGGGCCAATGATTCGCCCCCAATGACCAGCGATGGTGTCAGCTGGCTATATCGGGACGCCGGCAGCCACAGCCACTCGGTCTTGGAGGGGTTGAGACGAAGCCTGTTTCTCCCCATCCAGACCCGCACGGCTTCAAGGCACTGGGACATCACTTCCACGGCATCGTTGGGGTGGTCTGGGGTGGAGATGTACAGCTGAGTATCGTCAGCGTACTGATGGAACTCCACCCCAAAACCACGGATGATCTCACCCAGCGGCTTCACATAAATGTTGAACAGGAGGGGCGAGAGGACCGACCCTTGCGGCACCCCACACACTAGGCGCCTCGGGGTCGACCGCTGCCCCCCTGTCAACACTGATTGCGACCAGTCGGAGAGGTAGGAGGAGAACCACCGTAAAACGGTGCCCCCCACCCCCAGTCCCTCCAACCGGCGCAACATGATACCATGGTCGATGGTATCAAAAGCCGCTGAGAGGTCTAACAGCACCAGGATAGAGGAGTACCCCCTACCCCGGGCCCTCCAGAGATCATCCACCAACGCGACCAATGCCGTTTCGGTGCTGTATCCAGACCTGAAGCCGGACTGGAGCGGGTCTAAATAGACAGCTTCATCCAGGTACCGAGGGAGCTGCCACGCAACCACACTCTCAACAACCTTCGCCAAAAAGGGAAGGTTGGAGACTGGACGATAATTAGCCAAAATAGCTGGGTCCAAGGAGGGCTTCTTGAGGAGGGGCCTCACCACCGCCTCCTTCAAGGCAGGCGGTAGGGCACCCTCACTCAAAGAAGCATTTATAATCTTCTTTGGCCAAGTGTGATTGGACCCACAAGGAATTTGTCTTGGTGCATACGCTCTCAGTGTACAAAAAAGAAAAGATACATTCGTCAAGAATCATAAAGTACAACACTTAATGATTGTCAAGAATCATAAAGTACAACACTTAATGATAGTCATAGAGAACAAATAATGCTTTAGAAGTTATCAACTGCATCCCATTCTGATTCTGCATTATAGTTGTTTAACAGAATAACAAAGTTGGACGGGACCTTAGTGGTCTCCTAGGCCAACTCCCTGCTCAAACAAAAAACCCACATATTTGCAGTAATTTTATTTTGTTTAGCTATTTCACAAATCAAGGATCAGGAAGTGGCCTCACCAAGAAAAAATGTAATTCAGTGTGGCAGTTTTTCAGAATTCTGATTTTGAGGCAGAATTGCTAACCAAACTAATGAGAAATCCTCAACTGCCCTGAAAATCTTTTAAATGCATTATATATATATATAGGTCTTCTGCTACCTTTGCTATTGCAGATAAACCCCTATATTTCTATGCCAAGGTCTTAGTAGATACACCAAGTTGACTCATTTTATTATTTACTGTTTATAAAATATATTTATATGTATATGAAATCTTAATCTGTTCACCGCCCTGAGTCCTTTGGGAGAAGGGCGGTATAGAAATTCAATAAATAAATAAATAAATAAATAATGGTAACATCGACTCTCTGGAAATGGACTAGTAAACTGGTTTTTGAAAACTGTCCCATTCTTTTAGAGCAGGGGTCACCAACCTTTCAGACCTCAGGGACCACTAAATTCATAATTTTAAATCCCGCAGACCACTAATATGATCTGCCTAATGACCAGCTGGTGGGTGTGTCTAGGTGGGCATGTTACTGGGTGGGCATGGCCAACTCCTCACCTCCCCTGCCCAGGCTCCTTAGGGCCCCAACAGGAAGCAGTTGTTGGAGCTAAGCAGCTACCACGTGAAAGAGTTGGCAAAACAGCTCAGTTCAAATTGGATCTGAATGAGAAGGAGAGGTTCTGAACGAGAAGGAGATTTAGCAGACGCACCTCACTGAGGACTTCGAGCATAGGCTTTCCAAGTAGAGGGAAGACCTGTGGGAGTGCAAGGACAGGTACCGGTGCCTAGAGGCTCAGCAGGCTGAGATGGTCAGCCAGTTCCAGGACATGATGCAGTCCCACTGGAACAAGGTCCTTGAGCTCTTCACCATCACCTGCACTTCCTTCCAGCCTTTGCCCAAAGCCCCACACCAAGAGGTTGAATCAGACCCCAAGTCAGAATTTCTGCCTCCCTCTGACCCACACAAAAAAACTGAGACTCTCTGCAGCAACACAAATGTTCATTGCAAATATCCATCCCGGGGGCCGTAGTTTGAGGACCCCTGATTTAGTGCAATGTTAAAAATGCAAATAATTTTTCTGCAGACCACCAAACTTTTCTCGCAATTGGTGACCACTGTTTTAGAGTAGACCATACATTTGTGGACCATGAAGAAAAATCAATTGACAGAATAAAGACCAACATGCTTTGTACTCATCTTCAGAGAACAGCCAGAAGGAAAGAGCGGAACTATCCAGATAAGAATAAGAAGATAAGGATGTCTATTCAGAGGCAAAAAAAAGTTGAAGCATTTTGAATTTCTTTGTTGAAATCTAGAAGGCATCCTAGCTGCTATGGCCCAGATTCTCTTAGCCTCTTGAAAGGTGAAAAAAGATAAATGAAACACATCACTGAAGGAGGAATAAAAAGCTATTATCAACACAAGCTAGTTTCAGGCTCACACGTATGGTTCATAGCTTTTAAAACTAGTTTTTGTTTTCCTACAGTTGTCCAGTTGGGAGACATTTATGTGATACAGATCCCACATTAAGGCAATTATGTGGTCAGTATTCTGCATATATAACTAATAAAATTACATGAACAATACTTTGATCCAGATGTGATACCCAAGACTCTATTTTGCACAGGGCACACAAACATTATTTACAGTAATGGGCCTATGTAAAGCCCATAGACATTTCTATAAATGAGGATGATGGGACAGACTAATCCTTTTCTTTGAGGCAAATAATTGTGTTTGTTAGTGTAATTAAAGGAACATAAATGCAGTTAGTGAATTGGGGTAGGGAATCAGACACTAAAGAAGGCTGCTAGTGGTACTCCTTTGAGACAAATTCTCTGGTAATGGAACAGGACTTCTTTCCATGTCAGCCCTTGGAAATACTGTATTTTTCAGAGTATAATTCCCCCTAAAAGGGGGTGAAAATTTAGGTGTGTCTTATACACCAAATGTAGCCCTGCCCACCCACTGGCTCCCACCCTTTGACCTCTGCCTCCCAGCAATTTACTTACTTGCAGCAAGCAGCAAGAAGAAACAGCCCATTTCAGCTTCAGCACAGCCTAATTAGCACAAGTTGATTGTCCATTGGATCAGCCTCCTGACTCTCAGCTGTTTCAGGCTGCAGGGATTGCCATTGCCTATTACATGCTCTTCTAAAGACTTTGAAGCAAGATATCATACAGATCTCTAAGGAGCCTTCTGGGTCTTGCTACATGGAATTGATGGAAGCCAGAACATGGCAGCTCTGCCAGATCTTTCAGAAAGCATGATAAGAAGCAAATAACTGAATCTTGAATTACATCCAGAAGCTAACTGGCAACCAATGAAGTTCACGGGGCATGAGTATTGCATAGTCATGGCATGGTCTGTCCATCACTGCTCATGCCACTGCATTCTGGACAAACTCTAGTTTCCAAATATTCCTCAAAGCATTCCTATACAGACCACATCTTAGAGATGACCCAAACACAATGAATATAAGAATCCAATTGCTATATGTTGAATTGGACTCATAGACTAGCTGTTTTTCAAAGCTTGGATTTTGACCTGTGTGATAAACATCAGCAAATTGTCAGCAAATTCTTTCATTTCTCACCTTGTGCTCCAGAAAATTAAAAAATGTTAGTGCTTTGTAGTCTCCAACAACATAAGACTTAGGGCTGGCAAATAGTAAGCCTTTGATCTTCACAGAGGCCGAATTCTAAACCTGAGGCTGTTCTAGACTCCCCTTCTCTTAATCCATTGATTATTAATATGACTACCTGTTCACCAGAAGACAACTAACAAGGGTACAAAACCTAAAATAACAAAGCATGAATGTGGTAAAAGATTGAGTTTCAGTTGGAAAAGTAATAATGTGTTTAAAGTCTATGGAGCGTCTCAGTCATCCAGGTCATGGTTGTCTCAAAGGTGCTTTTTCAAAAGGCAACTGGACTGGGTTTTTTTTCCCCCTTGAAGAAGAAAATGTCTTCCAATGTCTTCTTCTTCCTCAATATCGTCCAATTGCCTTTTGAAAAAGCACCTTTGAGATAATAATGTGCTTGCTTCCATAAAAGCTAAGGATGCTAAGAGTTAAATTCGACCACATGCATTCAGATTTCTTGGCAGTGTTAAGGAAATGCTTTGCCGTTAATTGGTTCTGAGATTTGTTGTTGATGTTGTTTACTTTCCAGTCTAGCAGCCAGTCACAGAATTCTTCAGTAGTCCCCAATCCAACCCAAACTAATGCTGCTTACTACATTGCTGCATTAGGCATAGAGGCCAACTCTTATAAAAAGCTGATATTCCCCCGGGTCTACCAGGAAGAGTCCGGCAGATGATGTTCCCAGTTTCTTTTGAGCTATCCCGGTGCCTGAGGAGAAAGCTGCTTTAAGAATGGATTACATGCCTAGCATGTCTACGGTGGTGTAGAAGGAATTAGCGGATTTAGCTGCTACCCGATGATAAAGTCCTTCGTTCCTATCCCTCAGTGGGCAATCCATTAATGTTTATTTTCCTTGAACTTCCTTGTCCTTGCTCAGTACAAAGAAAATACCCCTCTAAGAAAGATAAATAAACAAATGAACAAAAGAATATTTGGGTAAAACATACTGCCTCAGCCATACTAACAAGATCATACGCATGGGATCCTGTTTGGAATATAGAATGGCTTAGAGCAAGCTGGATAGATAAAGCTTGGAACACATACATAAATATCTGAATGTTGAGAGTCTGGAAGAACGAGAGGGGGGTGTTATTAAGTGGGTGGATGGGGATAATATTCTTTCTGAAATGAGCTTCAGCTGTTACCAAAGAAAAGTGCCTAAAGGAACGTCATGTCCATAGAGCTGTGTGTGTGTGTGATTGAGTGAGAGGGAGGGAGGGAGGAAGGGAGGGAGAAAGAGAAAGAAAGAAAGAAAGAAAGAAAGAGAGAGAGAGAGAGAGAGAGAGAGAGAGAGAGAGAGAGAGAGAGAGAATTTCAGAAATAACAATGGGGAAACAAGCAGAGTGGACAAGCTGTAGGAATATAAGGAATTGGAGTGAATTATCAATTCTGATTGAGGAATAAAAATGCAAATGTAAAAAATGTAAAATAATTATTGCTGGATCTGTCCAAGGATTTACATAGCAGAGTGTTCTGTTCTCAAAGTTGCCAGCCAGATGTCTATGTGAAGGTCACAGATAGGACAGGAAAATAATAGCATCCTTCCACATAATTAACTTAGTCCTTAAAAAAACTGGAACAACCTCTTTTATCTTCAGTAGATGAGATTCTATAATGCAGAGTGCTTGTGTTTTAAGCTTGCCACCAAACACTCGTCCTTTGATTGCACAGTGCATGTTCACCAAGCATTAGTGGACTGTCTTCCACGGAAAAAGAAAAGAAACAACTTTCCATAATGGATAATTAGTCTGCTTACTTCTGAAAGTAAATTAATGAGTAATACTTGTAAGCAAGAGATATAAAAGTAAATTGTAGGAAAATTTTCCCAGGAGTACTTTTGAACTGGAGACTAGAACCTAATTACAGTGAAGCACAAATTGGTTATTGACAGCATTAGGGGGAAAGACAGGCCTAAAGAGGAGAGGGAATAGAGTCCCTCTTTTAAAGTTATACAAATTAGAGTTTACATGAGATTGGATAGAGCAGCAACAATTTGGATTTGAGCATAGACAACAGCAAGTGTTTGACTGGATATAGCACATAATTTACCTAATGAGGCAATGAGGAATAACTATGAGGTAATAAACCAGGACTACGAACCTGATGGGAGGTTTGAAAGAACAATGAGGCCATATTTCATGAACATAGTTTCCTTCGAGAAAGCTATTGTTACGTGTTTACCAAACTGTTCCTGATTCCCAATGTTCATCTCCTAATATCATTTTTTCCCCCTCAGCCTATCGGCATTTTGGGCCTTCTAAAAAAAAAAAGTTTTATGGCTGAGCCGGCACTTTAGTTTCCCTGGGAAAATACTTTTGGAGAGGTGATAATTGTCTAATTTTATCCCACCTAACTGGGCTATAGTTCTTTATTTTCTATGGGAATATGTACTTGAGTTAAGGGCTTTTTTTTTTTTTGCTAAACCCTTCAAATTCTCTTTTATAATCCACCAATTTCATTTTAGCAGATGGTAACAGTGGGCTGGCTTTAAGCTCAGAAACTTAACAAGATTGGGTATAGGTATTACTTGGATGAAGGACCTCCAGATAAGACTAGGAAATTGATGAAATCTTACTCTGAAAGAAGGTGATAGAAAGCTACTTATATATGGGATGTATCAATGGGATATCTAGGCAACCATTTTATGAGAACAAAGGAAATTCTCAGTGGTCAAATAGAATAACAGAATAAAAGTTTGGAAGGGATCTTGGAGATTTTCTAGTTCAATTTGTTGCTCAAATAAAAGACCCTATATCATTTCAGACAAATGTTTATTCAATCTCTGATGGAGTAGTCACAAGTCTGTCATCTGCACCTCTATAACTGTTTATAGAACTGGTTTGGTTCTGCCACCCAACAAGATAGACAAAGACTTCAGAGGATATTTAAAACTGCCTTCCATTAAGGACCTGTATACTGCATGACTCAAAAAGCGGGCTGTGAAAATATTTACAGACCCCCTCGCATCCTGGAAATAAATTGTTTCAACTCCTACCCTCAAAACGATGCTATAGAGCACTGCACACCAAGACAACTAGATACAAGAACACTTTTTCCCCCGAACGCCATCACCCTGCTAAACAAATGATTCCCTCAATACCATCAAACTATTCACATTAAGCTGCATTACTATTGCTATTGGTCTTCTCATCGTTCCTGTTGCCCATCTCCTCCCACTTGTGACTGCATGACTTTAACTTTGTTGCTTGTATCCTTGCGATTTATGTTGATATTGATTGTTTCCTAGTATGATTTGATTGCTTATTGTATCGTATGACTGTCACTGGGTGTTGTGCCTTGTGATTCTTGATAAGTGTATCTTGTCTTTTTATGTACACTGAGAGTATATGCACCAAAGACAAATTCCTTGTGTGCCCACTCACATTTGGCCAATAAACTACTCTACTCTACTCTACTCTACTCTACTCTACTCTACTCTACTCTACTCTACTCTATTCTGAAAATAAGTCTTTCCTATGATTAATTGCTGTCACTGTCAGGAAATTTCTCCATAGTTCTAGGTTGGATATCTCCTTTTGATGCATTGCTCTTTGTTTTACCTTCAGGTGCTTTGGAGAATAGGTTGACACCTCCCCCTCCCCTCTTTTTTTGTGGGAGCCCCTTAGATATTGGAACACTGCTATCATGTCACCCCTGGTTCTTCTTTTCATTAAACTGGACAGCCCAATTCATACTACAGCCTTCATATGTTTTAGCCTCCAGTCCTCTAATCATCTTTGTTAGTCTTTTGTGCTATTTCGGTAGATTCAGTTCAAACTAAGAAATCAAGTTCAACTGAAAGAAGTCTTCCATTTCAAAAACCATTAATGTGATGTCCATGTGATCCAGTGGAGTCCATAATTTTCATCTCAAAATATTTATATTACACAGCATATATTATGGAACAAGACATGCCAAATGTGTTCATATCAACACACACACACACAAACATAGACACAACAGGGGCATGGCAGTTAAAATACTGTTTAAATTTACTGTCCATCAAATTGCATTGTTTTAAGAACATTTGCAAAGTGCATGAAGTGCTTATGTGAGGGGAAGTAACATACTGTATAAAAATAAACCTGGATTTTCCTGCATTTATTTATTATATTGGTTAGAAAGCTTGATGGAACATAGTAATAACACTGACAATATATGCCGTGATCAGATCATGAGAGTCTGTACCCCTCTGAAGAAACCTGGAAGTGAAGATTTGTTTAAAATGTGCATGCGCGCACAGTGTGTGTTAGGCGCAGGTGTGCGCAAAGCAATCACTGAACCAGTTGTTAAGCTGGGAGGATCCCACCACTGATTTCATGACTATTAACTACTCATTGGTTTCAAAGAGAAAGGCATTGACTGCAAAAGAAATCATCTTCTCCCTCTGCATATTGACATCTCTAGGCAAAAACTTTCTACTGTGTCGACTCCACCCTTTGGACTAGCCCAATATCTACAGCAGCAAAACACTAACATAGAATCCCTAAAACCACAAATCAGTTAGAATAAAGAGGCTCTTTGATCCCAGCAGTGTCTAAATAATGAATCTCCTTTGTTTAAGCAGCTTGCCAATGTTGATAAAAGAAAACCTCTCTCTCTCTCTCTCTCTCTCTCTCTCTCTCTCTCTCTCTCTTAAAAAAAGCTCCCTATGAACAAGACCATTTAAACAGTCTAAATTGCATGCCTCAACAAGGCTGGGATTTTTCTGATTTGCTAGCGATATCGGTTTTTTTTAGTCAAGTTTTTTAATTTTTTTAAATATACATCAATATTATTACATGGAGAGTGTGTCATCTGGGTGTCCATATTAATACAAAAATAATATTGATACAAACGATAATTTCTACATTAATCAATCTTACATAGTTCTAATGTTATTATACATATTTATGTCAGCACATAATTCTTCATTCTTCAATTATTCAATATTTGCTACCCTTCTAATAGTGATAACGTTGTTGTTGAGCATTCCAGATAACATAAATCTAATCTTAACCTCTATCTTTCACTCTAAGTATGTATATATAAGAATATGTATAATAATATTCCCCCTATTCCTAATCTCTTATCTATTCCAATTCTTAATACAGCCAATCTTAATTAATAACAAAAAGAATCCTTCCTAACCATCATCTCTCATCCTCTTAAAAGTTAAGAAGGCAGATTAAAAAGAGATATCTTTTTTGATATACCAACGATAGTGGTTTGCTGGTAGATATCTTTTTTAAAAAAAAATGCCTTGAGTTCATTTATAGTTTATACTTTTTCTGTATTTCTTGCTTCAAAATAATAGGGAAGCAAAATAAACATTTTCTGTTTTGTGACATTGGGTCCTGCAGTTTCCTGTTTTATGCTATTTATTGTGCCATTACTTCTAAACTTGTTTCTCCTCATAATGAAAGAAGTCCATGGGATGGGGTGTGTGTCAAAAAGTCATGACAGTGGCTATAACCCACAGTCAAAGCTGCACCCCTCTTCCGCATGAGATGAGATGAGATCAAAAGAGTTGTGCTTTGATCATAAATTTGCAAGTGACATCTTGACTTTTTTCCTCAGTCCGTCAGCATAGACAGCCATGAACCCGGTCATAAACATTTTGTCCAGTGTGATCTTATTTCAGTCAACGGTGCTCTCAAATTTCTTATGTTTGATATTGAGGTGACCTATAAGATATGGAAATATGAATCTATTGCATTTAACCCATAACCATAGACCTGCAATCATAGTGATCACAACAGTTTTCCAAAATGTTCGGAATACCCCTATTTTTAGAAATGGACCATTCCGTTTGCAAATAGCTTTTGTTTTCCCACCAATGAGAGTGTATGCAGTATCGTGCTTGTGTCAGTTATTTGGTGTTTTCTGTAGCGGCATTTGAAATTGAGTTTCAGTCATTTTGGCCACAGATCTTTGTTAACATATTTTTCTTTATAATGTTGGGGCCACATTTTCCAACAAAAAGGAGTGTGATTTGGTGATCCAAACTTCAAAGAAACTGTTCTAAAATAGTATGGAGAAGCAGAGAGTGATCTGAGTGAAGTGGAATCAGATTGTGATGAAAATTTTATAATGGATGATGCTTCTGACCTCAACGATGATGAAGTTCCCAAAGAAATTGATGACCAGGTACAATCTACATCGTGCAATAATTTATATGGCAAGAACAAATTCAAATGGTCTTCTGCACCTTTTGGAAGCAATAGATCCAGAACTGCTAGTCACAATATTATTGTGCAAACCGCTAGTCACAATATTGTTGTGCAAACTGCTAGTCACAATATTGTTGTGTAATTACAGGCAGCAGCTAGAAATCGAAGGAAATTCACCTACTCCCCTAGAGATTTGGAAATCATTATTTTTCTAAAGAAGTTATTAGTGCCATCATTCAGTGGACCAATGTAAAAATTAGGGGAAAAAGATTGAAGTTCAAGGATGGAGAAACAAAAAGTGACTTTGTAGATGTGATAGAGATCAATACATTTTTTGGTTTACTGCTCTATACATCAATTTTTAGATCCAACGATAAAAACATAGAATGTCTTTTTGCTACTGAGGTCATTATGACTTCATGTCTATAATATTGTAGCCAAAATAGTACATCTGAGGTTAAGGGTTAATTAAGTCATATCAAAGCACAGTACTTTAATTAAGTCACATTAAAGCAATAACTATAATACATATTCAGTAGTAAAACAAACAATTTAATCTAAGCATCCCTCCATAAATCATTCCTTAGGTGAATGTCCAGAAGCTTTATTTTTATGCCAAAATCTACCTGTTGGTTCAACTATCTTGTTCTTCCTTACTGTAATGTACTATGATTTCCCAATGAAGCAAACTTTTTTCTTCGTATAGCCAATACTTAATTTCTTGCAATCTAATAGGCATGTTTTTTCTACTGATTCTCCTTTCTGCTCCTCTAAACAAGGGCAAAGGTTGACCCAGTTTTTAGGAAATGAATTTAGTCCCTAATTTATTTCACTGTGATGCTCACTCACATTTAAAGTTTCATGTAATTTTAGTGGTTTCCCTTATCATTCTCCAAAATCGAATGCTTTAAGATTTCTGGAAGCAAACAGAGCTCTTTGTATATTACATCAGTAACTGACAACTTGGCAAGGTTTTAATTATAAACTGTTTCTCTTATGATTCTTAATTTCTGAAACAATTATCTTTTAATACAACCTGGTAATTCCAATTATAATATCCTAATCATGCTGATCCAAAAAACACAGCGAGTGATGGTAGAATAATATGTAAGATTACTTTCCTTGCTACTTTCCCCCCCATGAATAAAGATGAACAAAATCTTGTTCACAAAAGCTACTTTTTGAGAAAAGACAATGAGCTATGGTAACTAATACCTTTCCTGGAGCAATGCTTAAAATAGTGTTGAAGATTGGTTTGTCTTATGGATAGGCTTGTCCTATCCATGCATTAGAGTAGACACATTCAGTGAGCCTGAAGGAAATCCTGACTAGTTTATGTTCAATTAAATTTTGATCTAATCACCTTCTTTGATTTGAATTCTAAACATGGTGTGAACTCTGCCAAATCAGATCATGTCAACTATTTAACACCACTGACAGTACTGCTGCCCTACAAAGCAACCTTGAGCATTGCCAAAAAGGCATTAAGAGTTGTTAACCTAATTTTGCGAAGCTTCTTCTCCGGTAACATTGTACTGCAAACCAGGGCATACAAAACCTTCACCAGACCAATTCTCAAATACAGCTCATCTGCCTGGAATCCACACTGTATAATGGACATTAATACAATTGAGTGAGTCCAGAGGTATTTCATGAGAAATGTCCTCCACTCCTCTGCTTGCAATAGAATACCTTATGCCACCAGACTTGAAATTTTGGACCTGGACAACCTAGAACTATGCCACCTACGATCTGTCCTAAGCTTAGTACACAAAATTGTCTGCTACAACATCCTACCTATCAATGACTACTTCAGCTTCAACTGCAATAATACATGGGCAAACAATAGATACAAATTCAAAGTAAACCGCTCCAAACTCAATTGCAGAAAATACGACTTCAGCAACAGAGTGGTCAATGCCTGGAACGCACTACCTGACTCTGTTGTTACATCCTCAAACCCTCACAGCTTCAACCTTAAACTGCCTACCTTGGACCCCACTCCATTCCTAAGAGGTCTGTAAGAGGGCGATGCATAAGCACACCAGCGTGCCTTCCGTCCCTGTCCAACTGTTCTCATTTATTCATAGTCATTTATACTTATATGTTTATATGTTATGTTCATACTTACACTTGTTTTCTCATACATGCTTGAGAAATTAAATAAATAAATAAATAAGGAAAATAAAATAAGCTCAAAAGGAAAACAATTAGTACCAATATTGTTAGGCCTGCTGGTTAAAGCTACAAAAGCTAAACTTTTTTATGGGTGGAGCTACATAATTAATGAGCAGTGTGATCATAAGTTGTCTTTTTTTCATTGCAAATAATCTGATTTGTGTATTGATTTTCCGGCATGCCTGTTGAGCTAGGTAGTAGTCCAGTTTTGCTGTACATATCTTGGAGAAAATAAGGAATGACTCACTCATCATCTATCACTTCTTTTTATCAAACCCTTAGTATTGACTAAGCCTGTCACTCCAATCCAAAATAATAATTTGTATCATTTGCTATTATAGCAATAAAGATAATTCTAATGGAAGTAATCACAGTGTTGGATTTTTTTTTTTTTTTAGTCTAAGTGAAGAGTTTTACTCTCCATTTGGTAAATTTCAGTTTTGATGTTCAACATCATGCCTTCACTTTCATTTCTAAACTATCAGAGGACAAAAATCAATAAGCAGCCAAAAGCCAAGCATAACCTGCTATTACATACCACATCTGACACTTTAGTCAATACACAGTGAGTGGCGAAGGACATGAAATGGCAGAAATGCATTTGCTTTATGTCCTCTTATTAATAGTTTCTTTTTCAAATGCTTGACATATTTTTTTTCCCATAATTGTTCTGAATGCAACAACCGTTTTTGGAAAAAGAGTTTCTACCATTTTACCCCGAAAATAAGACCTGGTCTTATATTAATTTTTGCTCCAAAAGTTGCATTAGGGCTTATTTTCTGGTTAGATCTTATTTTGGGGGAAATATTGTACTAAATGCCTCCATCTGGCTGACAATCTTAACTGGGGCTTATTTTGGGGGTAGGGCTTATATTACAAGCACCCTAAAAATAAGTCATGCTAGGACTTATTTTCCAATTGGGTCCTATTTTCGGAAAAACAGGGTATATTGGAGAAAAGTTAGAATATATAGATACAGATATTATTCAGTGGTGGGATTCAGCCAGTTCGCACCACTTCTGGAGAACTGGTTGTTAACTTTCTGAGCAGTTCGGCAAACTGGTTGTTGGAAGAAATCATTAGGGCAGAGAACCGGTTGTTAAATTGCTTGAATCCCACCACTGATATTATTCCTTTCCTCCACTCCCCAAATATTCTGATATACTGCCTCATTATGTGAAGGCAGGCATGTGTTCTTGAGATAAATGAAGTGAAGAATGCCAGGAGCTCCCAAGTAAGGCAAAAGTAGATGATTGGGTAGCAGCAGTATTTTTTTTTTAAAAAAATGATTTTCTCCGAAGACTCAGGGCAGCTTACAATGCCTTCATACTTTTGTATATTTATACAAAGTTAGCTTATTGCCCACACAGACTGGGTCCTCAATTTACCTACCTTAGAAAGGATGGAAGGCTGAGTCAACCTTGAGCCTGGCGAGATTGGAACATGCAGTAGTTGCAGACATCTGGTATTTAATTACAATGCTTAGTCTGCAGAGCTATCCAGGCTCCAATATAGGAAGATAGGAAGATAGCAATAGCACTTAGACTTATATACCGCTTCACAGTACTTTACAGCCCTTTCTAAGAGGTTTACGGAGTCAGCATATTGCCCCCAACAATCTGGGTCCTCACCTTACTGACCTCAGAAGGATGGAAGGCTGAGTCATCCTTGAGTTTGGTGCCAAACTACTGGCAGATGGTGATCAGCAGAAATATCCTGCAGTACTGCATTCTAACCACTGCACCATGGCTCTTAAAATGTTGGAAGCAGAAGATTACTTTAATGACAATGGTGAAGACATCATTTCATATTGTATAGGAGAAAGCCACAGTAAGCCATTCTTGTGTTTGGCAGTTTAGCTTTTCCTTAATATGCAACTAAGTAACAGTAAAGGACCCTTCTAGTCTCTTGAAGAAAAGGATTGGGGTGTCACTGCATTTTTATATTTACCAGCAGAGCTATTATTTCTGAACTGTCAGACTTACCGTAGCTTGCCAAGTCCTTATCAGCATCCACTGCGCATGCCTGTATTCTTTTCCCCTCTTCTAAAAACTTTCCTTTGTTCTCCAGCCAGCTAAGGTCAGGCTGGGGATTCTTTGCCAAAAATGTAACTAATTGAGATTAGTGAAATGTTTTATTTTCTTTACAATAAATATGAGTTTAATTAGAAGATGTATTCCGGTTTTATTTTTCAAGAGTATACAGAAGGAGAAAGTCATGAGGGCTTTTACTCCACGCAAGGTAACGGGGCTGATTGCTGCTCCAACATGGGGGTAGGGCAATCATAACTATCTTCCAGTACTTAGGCTGTCACAGAGAAGAGGGGATTGGCTAATTCTCCAAAATCCCAAAGGGCAGGACAAAAAGTAATAGGTGGAAGCTTGTTGAAGAGAGATCTCACCTAGAAGTAAGGAGGACTTCCTTGACAGTCAGAATAATCAATCAATGGAATAGCTTGCCTCCGAGAGTTATGGGTGCTTTATCACTGGAGGTTTACAAGAATAGAGTGGACAACCATTTGACTGGGATGGGATAAAGCTCCTGTCTTGAACAGGGATTGGGTTAGAAGATCTCCAATAGTTCTTCCAGTTTATGATTCTATGTTCTGCATTCTAAGATCAGTTAGATGAAGGTAGATTAAAACTTTGTGATGTCTAGTTATTGATGTTGCCCAGCTGGAAAAGAAAATACAAATCTGCAAAAACAAATTTGGTCTGTAAGAAGCATAAACCTGGGAAAGCTCATCTCAGTGAAAAATGAAACGAATCGACTACAGATTGCTATTTTAGGCATCAGAGAATTGAAATGGACTGGAAGTGGGTTTTTATTTTTCAATCAAAATATCATACTGCTTAGTACTCAGGTCATGAAAAGAGGAAACAGCACTGATTTCAAAAGTCAGGAAGGATATGATAAAATCAGTACTTGGATACAATACAGTGAATAAGCCAATAATTTCAATAAACTTTGCAGACAAGCTCTTAATATGATGGTTATCCAGTTTTATGCCCAGGCTATTGATGCAGAAGACATTTATGAGTGTTATGGTCAAGTTCAATCTGAAATTAACAATACATGCCAGCAAGGTGTGTTCTATGCTGCTTCTAGTTGGAAACTGTGGAAGCTATGCTGCTTCTGATTGGAAATAATGAATGCGCCTGTACCGGAGCACCAGAACCCAGAAGAGAGCAGCTGGATGCCGTCCGCATTGTGTGCTGAACAAGCTGTCTGGTGCGCATGTGCACAATGCAACCCGGAAGAGCAGCCAGCAATGGTGTGCATGCCTACAGAGAGGGCTCTGCATGCCACCTCTGGCACGTGTGCCATAGGTTCAGGGGTGGGTTCTAAATTTTTTTACTACCAGTTCTGTGGGCATGGCTTATTTTGTGGGCATGGTTTGATGGTCATGTGACAATTATTTAGGATTTAGCAGAGGTAATGGTCTACCAGGCTTTTAACTGCTTGCAGAGCTGTACTGATCTACCCATGTATTTTTTGCAGGCACTGATCTACTCATGTATTTTTGCAGGCACTGATCTACTCATTTGTTTTCTTTTACCACTGATCAGCTGTAGGGCGGCCCTTTGAAGCCCCGTGGCAAGAGTTTAAACAGTTTTTTCCCTCAAGCCATCAGCTGGGATTCAAGAGGCAGCAATAGATTGGGGGTGGGGCCAAATAAAAGGTAAGAATAACATGGTGGGTGGATAACAAGGGGTAGGGGGCAGGGGGGCAGAACCGGTTCAGTGACATCATATCATCACCGCTACTGGCTTGGGAAAACCGGGCTGAACTTGGAGGAACCCACCACTGCATAAGTTCACCATCACAACTATAGAATGTGGTGACACAGTGCTTAAAATGCAGTATTACAGGCTAATTCTGCTGACTGCCAGCAGTTCAATTCTCACCGGCCTTCCATCTTTCAAGTCAGTAAAATGAGGATCCAGATTGTTGGGGACAATATGTAAATTGCTTAGAGAAGGCTGTAAAGTACTATGAAGCAGTATATAAGTCTACGTGCTATTTCTATATATCCGTGATGGTGAACCTATGGCACGTGTGAGATAGGTGGCACAAGGAGCCATATCTGTGGGCACACAAGCGTTGCTCTAACTCAGCTCCAGCTGGCCAGCTAATTTTCGGGCCTTCCAGGCCCACTGGAAGTCAGGAAACAGGCTGTTTCTGGCCTCCAGAGGGCCTCCAAGGTGGTGGGGAAGGCCGTTTTCATCCTTCCCAGGCTCCTAGAAAGCCTCTGGAGCCTGGGGAGGGTGAAAAATGGGCCTATCGGGCCCACCATGTCATCACGTGCCAAAAGCAGGGGGACTGTGGGGAGGGCATGTGTGTAGTGTGTGGGGCACATTGAATTATGGGTGTGGGCACATGCGCGCATGACTCCCCCACACACGTTCCCTCCGCTTTTGGCACGCGACGGCAAAAAGGTTAGCCATCACTGCTATATATGAAAGCCAATTTGGTATAGAGATTAAGACATCTGATTAGAAGCTGGAGAGACTGTGAGTTCTAGTCCTGCCTTGGACCTGAAATCAGCTGGATGACTTGGGGTCAGTCATTTTTTTTTTTAGCCCTAGGAAGAGGCAAGAGCAAATTACTTCTGAAAAAAAAAAAAAAAAACCTTTGTAAAGAAAATGTAGAGCAGAGAATCAAAGGGTTGGAAGGAACCTTGGAGGTCTTCCAATTCAACCCCCTCCTTAAGGCAGGAGACTTTATACCAACCTGGACAAATAGGTACCTAATCTTTTCTTGAAAATTTCTGACTCCAATGTTGCATCTTCAAACCCCCACAGCTTTACCCTTAAACTGTCTACTGTGGACCTCAACCCATTCCTAAGAGGTCCATAAACGGGGGTGGGGTGCATAAGTGCACCATCGTGCCTACCGTCTCTGTCATACTCTCCCCATTTACTTGTACTCATTTCCTGTGTTCATGTCCATGTTTATAGTTATACCTGTTATCTAGTGCATGTTTGACAAAATAAATAAATAAATAAAATAAATAAATAAATATTCTGCTGTTGATGCAGCCCAGAACTGCATTGGACTTTTTGGTAGCTGCAGGACACTTCTGTCCCATAGTTAAGTAGTAGTCCACTAGGATGCCTAGATCCCTCTCATAATTACTACTTTTGAGCCAGATATTGTCTATTCTATACCTATGCTACGGGCACCTGTCCAGGTATAACAGCAAACAGGTAACTGGGGGGATGTTTGGGACAGGTCATGTACTGCTCATGTGCAAGTACCAGGTTAAGCTAAATGAGACAAAACAAAGCCAACTTGTTTCCACAATATAATCCTGAACATATACAGGTACTTACCATTTTTAAGAAGAATATCAGGAATTGTTTTGAACTCCTGAACCTCAGTGGCAGGGAACCCGTCAAATTGTGAAATGAAATTTTAAAAGTTGTTAAATACAAAAATATCTTCCAAAGACAGGGTGGGGTGGGGTGCGGGAATGCAAAGTAGATGTCAGAAAACACAATGGGGATTATCAAGAAGATAAGAAAAGCTAAAGTCAAGAAAAATAAAAATTCAGAAATGAATTTAATAGACTAGTTCAAAGAGCTAGAAAGCACAAGAAATAATATTGTAATGATGTTTGTGAAGGCATCCAAGATAGAACTGTCTTGGATAAACGCGATAAAAGATTCTAAACTCAAAAAGTATTTCCCACCTTTAACCAGTATGCTGCAGGATGTCAATGGACTGGTAGAAACTAGGACATGAAACATAGAATAATAGAGTTGGAAGGGATCTCAGAGGTCTTCTAATCCAACCACCCGCTTGAGTAGATGTCCCTATAACCGTGATGGTGAACCTATGGCACGTGTGCCACAGGTGGCATGCATAACCAAATCAGTGGAGTGGGCACTTGAGCTCAGCTCTGGCCTGATTTTTGGGCCTTCTGGGCCCACTAGAAGTAGGGAAACAGGCTGTTTCCTGCCTCTGGAGGGCCTGGGGGGGGTGGGGAAGGCCCGTTTTTCTCTCTCACCTGGCTCCAGAGCCTCTCTAGGAGTCTGGGGAGGGGTGAAAATGGCCTTTCCCATCCCCCCAGAGGCCCTCCGGGGCCCAGAAACTGCCAGTTTGCCAACTTCCGGTTAGACAGGAAGTGACATTTTTTGCTGTCCCTAGCCAGGAGCGGAGGGATATAGGAGGGTTGTGCGCTCATGCATGGGGGTGGGGCACATAGAATTATGGGTGTGGGCATGCACACGTGTGACCCCCCCACCCCCCATCTCCTGGCATGTGATGGCAAAAAGGTTAGCCATCACTGCCCTATAATGTCTCAGTCAAATCGTTGTCCAGTCTCTTTTTGAAAGCCTTCAGTGGTGGAGCACCTGAAAGCAAGATATTCCATTTGGCTGATTGCTCTCACTGTTAAGAAATTTCTCCTTAATTCTAGGTTACTTTTTTGTTTGGTTAGTTTCCATCCATTGTTTCTTGCCTTGCCTTTTGGTGCTTTGGAAAATAGTTTGACTCCCTCGTCTTTGTAGGAGCTCTTCAAATATTGGAACAGTGCTACCATGTCACTCCTAGTCCTTTTTTCTTTTCATTAGACTGAGACAAAGGACCTTTGAGAAAGTCTATACAATACAACGCCTTCATTTTTTAAAAAGAGATAGTACTTGCTTACCTTGAGAGTAAATTAAATTGATATTGGATTAGCCCTCTATGATTACCAGTCAGAAGACTACAGAAGTCTATTTGATGACATATTTACAGAAATACGGCAAGGAACAAAGATGAAACAATTCAACTATGCCTGCCAATCTGAAACATGACACAGTTGCCAAATGTTAGCACCTCAATTTAGATCAGACAAAGGAAAAACTGCAGAGAAATATTAAACTACTTTTATTAAGATGGATTATAGTAACATTCTTTTGTAATTCTGATTATGTTTTATCTCCTCTCATTCTTATAGATATGTTAATTGGGAGGGGTGCCTTCCTGAGATGTTTATACATATCTTATTCTTGTTTCAGATTTAAGCCATGTTTAGATTCCTATTGATTTAGCAATGGATCTCTCCTCTCTTTTTCAGGGTGATCCTTCTCTCTCTCTACATGAATAGATTGGAAGTGGTCAATTTAACCGATAGATAGATGATAGATAGATAGATAGATAGATAGATAGATAGATAGATAGATAGATAGATAGATAGACAGACAGAAGACTTAACAGTGTGCAACCTGTTGTACAAGTTCCTTAATTTTACATGCTAGCAAAATGATATTTAAGATCATTCAACACATATTAGAGTGATAGAAAATGCTCTATGTCGGATATTAAAGCTATGGAAAGCTATGGAAATAAATGTAGATGGAACAAGAGATATTATTGTGGAAAATTGGGAAAATAAGAAAAGCCCAAAAGAAATAATACATTCTTCATTGATTACAGAAACATTTTTTATTGTATTGACTATGTCAAGCTATGGAACATCTTTTGGAAAATAGGAATCCCACAATGTCTCATTGTCCTCATGAGAAACCTTAACACAAGGCAGTAAATCTCACATTAGAAGATTAAAATATTTTCATTACTTTGTTAATCAACCCTAAAATCAGATGGATTCCAGCAAATATACATATATATGAACAGCAAACCCCAAATAAAATTGAGCAGCTCTCAGTTTGATATAGAATTTAGATCTACAAATTAATATGCTTCTTTTCTTTGTTCAACTTTATCTTTGTAGTTTCTGCTTCTTCAATACATTATGATTCAACAATTCTCTTCTAGTACTTTTATAGTCTATTTTTAGATTGCAGTTCATTCAAACTCACTCATTTTTTTTTTCATCTTATCTAAACCTTTCTCCTTTTTTCTCCCTGTGGAAAGCCTATTCTTTTTTATTGCAATCCCTATTTCCTGCTTGCTTGCTTGTTTGGTAATAGACATCCAAGTTGCATGGACAGTCCAAGTTGCATGTAGTTGAGTATGCTATTACACACTGTTTAAAATATCTTTCTACCTGTATGAGCTATGTCAAGTAGAGAAGTAAACTTTTTCTTCTCAATGCAATATTCTAGATGCTAGAGAAGAATTCTACTTGTTCTCTTAGTCTCAAATAAATGAAAAATAAGAAATCTAGCTGTAGAAATTTCTTTGTGTCTGTTTATCTATATCTTAGCTTAGCTTAGCTTAGCTTTTTATCTATCTATCTATCTATCTATCTATCTATCTATCTATCTATCTATCTATCTATCTATCTATCATCTATCTATCATCTCCACCTATCTGACTATCTATCTCCCACAGAAACATAAATCTCCAAGTTTTCTTCTTAGAAATTTAAACTCAACTCCATCTCTCTCCCCCTCCCTCCCTCCCTCCATGTTATGGGCCAGTTAATGGTGACAGCTCTTTTAATGAAACATACAGAAAACTGCAGTAATTTTGACATCTTCAAAGTTGGAAAGCAGGTGGAACAGAATGCAGAGCATATCCAATCTATAAAACAGCATTGAAGTAGAAGATGGGATATTGAATGATCCCTATGGCAAAATGGTATTTGCTGTTTTATGCTAATGCATCGGAACAAGGCGTAATTGCTCTTACATACAGAATTCTATTCCAAAAAGTAAAATAAGCCAAGGGCTAAAATTCTGTATAAGTAGTAAAAACTCACATCACTTTTGTACCTTTGTCCTTCCATATTTACTTAGTGGCCAGAAACAGTATGAAGTGTGTAGGAGGATGGAAAATGATGTTACAACTTGCCTCAGCTTGACTAAAAGAACAAATAATATTCTGGGTCAATTCTAGCAAGACAGCTACATGATTAAATACATAAACATTTTAAGAATATACATTCCTTTTATATGGTATTGTATGCTTCAGATGAAAACACATTACAGATTATTTCAAGGAGACATTGCAAACACAAGACATTGCATATACTCATATGCAGCAACTTACTGTATATTAACGTGTGTGGTTGAGTTATCATTTCTAATAAATAGAAGTATTAGCATTAATGTATACCCAATATCTTCCACTCACTGGTTGCTCTTCCACTCTTGGAGACCAAGGAGGATAAATATAAATTCTCTTCCGGTGACAGCTGAAGATTGAAGTTTATAAAGATCCTTTTGAAAACCTATCTTCCAAAATGCCACATAGCTTGTTGCCATCTGTAGATTTAATAAGCATCCCTTCTATTCATCTAAAATGTATACAAATATTGGAAAGCTCAAGATCTAGGATAGATTGTTTACTTCCCTCCTTGAAGACATAAATCTGTTAATAATCACACATTGGTACATTTATCAATAACTCCAGGTGTCATCCTACTGTAGGGAAATGACTGAGGCTCTTGTGTTTCATTCTGGCCCACGTTTTTACTGCTGAGAAGTAAAAAAAAAAAATCATTACAGTGTTAAGTATGGCCACCTGCATTTTAGATACAGTATATGTCCTTCCTGGTTGGTCAAAGCTTTTGGGAAATAGCAGGCAATTGGGCCCAAGCAGTGGTGAAAGATTATTTCTTCAAGCAAAGCAATAGCACGTAGACTTATATACTGCTTCACAGTGCTTTAGAGCCCACTCTAAGCAGTTTACAGAGTCAGCATATTGCCCCCCCCACCCAGCAATCTGGGTCTTCATTTTACCAACCTTGGAAGGATGGAAGGTTGAGTCAACCTTGAGCAGGTGAGAATCAAACTGCTGGAGTGAGCAGTGAGCTAGCCTGCAATACTGCATTCTAACCACTGCGCCAACATGGCTCTTCAAGGGTGCAGTCTTGCCTTCAAGTGATGATCTATCCTCTACTAAAGAAGTTACCTGAACACAGAAGTAAATTGGCAATTTTTAGCTGGTCTCCATCCTTCCCTTTTTGATGGAATGATGTAGGCATGCAGCCAAAGAACTCTGGAGGAAGAGTTTATCTGGATCTAAATATGTCAGGATTCACACCCTGTTATAGCATCAAGGCAGGCTTGATTATATTTGGTGTAACTTCTGTAGGATCAAGATGAGAGCAGTGTATTCACCCTGTCTGCTTGATCTGTCTATGGATTTCATTATTGTTCCATTCTGTTCACTGCTGTTTCATTCTGTTATTCTGTTATTATTGAGCATAAAGGTAAAGGTAAAGGTTCCCACACATATGTGCTAGTCATTTCCAACTCTAGGGGGTGGTGCTCATCTCCGTTTCAAAGCCAAAGAGCCAGCGCTGTCCGAAGACGTCTCCGTGGTCATGTGGCCAGCATGACTAAATGCCAAAGGCACATGGAACGCTGTTACCTTCCCACCAAAGGTGTTCCCTATTTTTTACTTGCATTTTTTGCATGCTTTGGAACTCTTAGATTGGCAGAAGCTGGGACAAGTAACGGGAGCTCACCCCATTATGCGGCACTAGGGATTTGAACCCCTGAACTGCCGACCTTTCGATCGACAAGCTCAGTGTCTTAACCCCTGAGCCAACATGTTATAGGATCCTTCTAAACTGGCTGAGAGAATGGAGTGAGGTGGAGACATGGCTCACTGGTTTTCCTTCCTTTGATGGTGCTTTCCTGTTCGTATTGATAGGAAGGGGCAGGTCTAGTTGTAACCCTCTGTATATGGAGAGCTGCAGAACTCAATTTTGTCTTTGTTTCTATTTAACATTTATTTGATGTTAACCCTTTTGAGTTTGATCCAGTCAGGAAATAGGCTTCACAAGATGACCAGAGTAATTAATTTTTCTCAATAAATAGACATTATTAAGATATTTATTAGGATATTATAATAGATTCTTGCTGACCTATTTGTGTTTTCATTCCTTTCCTTGTTATATACCCTAGGAGGAGGAAAGATGGGATATTGCACTATGATTAGGCATAACAGATTATGATCTAGGAAACTATCGTCCTGTCTCCAACCTCCACTTTTTAGCGAAGGTTGTTGAGACCGTGGTGGCACAGCAATTCCCTCATTTCCTGGAGGAAACGGACTACCTGGATCCTTACCAATCAGGCTTCAGGTGCAGTCACAGCATGGAAATGGCATTGGTCGCCCTAGTGAATGATCTTTGGTGGGCCCGTGGTGGGGGTTGTTCCTCCATCCTGGTCCTTCTTGACCTCTCAGCGGCTTTTGATACCATCGACCATGGTATCTTACTGCAGTGACTCAGGGGGTTGGGGATAGGAGGCACTGTGTTGCAGTGGGTCTCCTCCTACCTCTTGGGCCACTCACAGTTTGTATCAGTGGGTGGCCAGAGATCCTCCCAGAGGCCCCTCACATATGGGGTGCCTCAGGGATTGGTTCTCTCCCCCCTGCTCTTCAATATCTACATGAAGCTGCTGGGTGAGATCATTCGTGGTTTTGGGGTGAGGTATCACCAATATGCGGATGATACCCAGCTTTACATCTCCACCCTGGGGATGCCCTTTCCATGATGTCCTGCTGCCTGGAGGTGGTGTGGGTTTGGATGGAAAGGAACAGGCTCAGACTGAACCCTTCCAAGACTGAGTGGCTATGGGTGCTGGCATCTTGGGATCTAGAAATACCATTGTTAATGATCAGAGGGGAGACTTTTACCCCCTCCGATAGGGTCTGCAATCTGGGTGTCCTCCTGGATTCTTGGTTGTCCTTGAATGACCATCTGACAGCCATAACAGGGGTGCCAGTTGTGCCCTTTCCTGGACCAGGATGCCCTTGCCACGGTCACACATGCCTTTGTTACTTCTCGGTTGGATTACTGTAACACCCTCTACATGGGGCTGCCCTTGGGATGCATCTGGAGGCTTCAGTTAGTTCAGAATGTGTCTGTGTAGGTAGTTACGGGAGCTTCTCTTTACTCCCATGTTACACCTCTCATGCGCAAGCTGCACTGGCTACCGGTTGCTCTCCGGGTCCGTTTCAAGGTGCTGGTGCTTACCTATAAAGCCCTACATGGCTTAGGCCCGGGGTACTTACAGGATCATCTCTTGCCTTCCTCCCATCGTCCTGTGTGCTCCCACAGAGTTGGCCTCCTCAGGGTGCCGTCGGCCAAACAATGTCCACTGGTGGCCCCCAGGGGGAGGGCTTTCTCTGTCGGACCCTCTGGAATGGTCTGCCCACCAATCTCAGGATGGCCCCCGACCTCCTCTCCTTCCACCGTGGTCTAAAAACATGTCTGTTCCAGCAATAATTTGATCATGGGGTTGTACAATTTTATAATTTTAATATGGTTTTAATGGGGTTTTTAATTTTATTTTAATTTCCATACTGTGATTTGTATTGATGATTGTTGTATGTAAGCCACCCTGAGTCCCTCAGGAGAAAGGTGGCATATAAATCACAATAATAAATAAATAAATAAATATTTATGACAAAGAGGCGAAAGCATTATATGCATTTGTGGGCACTGTATTTTGGCTAACAATTCAAATGTGAGAAAGTATGTTTTCTTATGTTCCTTCTTCATAAATCAATCTCGGACTATATTTTCAATTTCATTAATTTATGTATTTAACATATATAGACATAACCTATTAACATTAAAGGAAACAACAAATTTACAAACACACATTTAAAAAATAATGACATGCAGTTTAGCAGGAGCCTTTAATATACAATTAGTTTACCAGATTACTTTGTATCATTTCTATATCAGTTAGATGAAATTTTTGTGTATTAAGTGGAAATGTAGCAAGACCTCATAATATGGCTTTATTAAAATCAGATAAAAAGAAGCATTTTTCTTCATCTGAATTGAACTGAGTGTCCCCTCCCTTTTTTCTAATATATTTCTCATAGATTGACAAATATAGTGGGCAGTGTAGATTCAGTAAATCCTCAATATGAGAATAATCAAAAGGACAGAATCTTTTTAACAGGAATTTGCTAGTTAGCTACTGCTAAGTTATTACTGTCGGCAAGGCTCATAATTTTATATTTTCAAATGCTAGATGAAGTTTATAAAAAATTACATTAACTAATTATTTAGATTTTTATGTTTTTCAACCTTCCATAACAAACTCTGGGTATTGTTCTGAATAAGATTTTTATCCCTCTAGATTCCAATTTAGTTACATAACATCTTAAATTTCAAAGGAATTGGATAATTCTTAAATTCCAAAAGCATGTATAGTGAATACTTACCTAATAGTTCACATAAAGCCGATTTTCAACAATCATGTTGGATTAACACATCTAAGTCTTGCCTACCAACATTTGGGATGTTTTAGAGATAAATATTTATTTAAATTATAGAGAACATTATCAAGATATGTTTTAACTGAAGATAAGACCAGGCAAACATTAGAGGGAGTTCCATCTAGTTCTAAACATCTTGCAAAATAAGCATTTATCTACTAAATTTCTGTTCCAGATATTTATGAAGTGTTTTTCCTATAGAACAATTTCAATGCTAATGCTGCTAATCAACCTCATTTTGTATGGTAAAAATTCATGATTGTCCCAGATGTTGTATTATTGTTGTTGTTGTTGTTGTTGTTATTTACTTTATTCATTAAACATGAAACTCAGTCAACTGAACATTCAAAAATGTTCAGTGGTGCTAATGGTTGATACGGGTTGCTGCCAGCATCCTAGGTATTAACCAAGTACCTTCTTAAGATGTACGATGTTCCAAGTTGCGCAGTTTTTTGCACTCCCACTGGTGTTATTGCAGGAAGCTGCAATTTCTTGGTGTTTTGTGAAATTCTTGGACATGGTACCAAGTGCCCTGATGACAATGGGTATCACTGTTACATGTTTCATCCATAGCCGTGTAGTTTCAATGGCCAAGTTGCGATATTTCATGATTTTTTCCAGTTCCTTTTCTTCGACTCTGGCGTCTCCTGGTACCACAATGTCAATAAATTGTATGTTTCAGTTTTCAACAAGTGATGATCTGTCTGTATTCGAAAGTCCCACAAGATCTCTACCATTTCATTTTCTATAACTTTTTCCACTTTATGTTCCCATGACTTTTTGGACACAGGAAAATTGTATTTTTTACATAATGATCAGTGGATTAATTCTTGATCCACTGATTAATTCTTCTTGGCAGGTATAACCTGTCGATGTCACTTCATGGATGTAAAGTGTGGTACATATTTTTATTTTTTTTTAAATTTTTTATTTATTTTTAATTTGATTTATATGCCGCCCTTCTCCGGAGACTCAGGGCGGCTTACAATGTGTTAAGCAATAGCCTTCATACTTTTGTATATTTATACAAAGTCAGCTTATTGCCCCCACAAACTGGGTCCTCAATTTACCCACCTTAGAAAGGATGGAAGGCTGAGTAGACCTTGAGCCTGGCTAGGATTGAACTCACAGAAATTACAGGCAGCTGGTGTTAATTGCTGCCTTTAGTAGGAGGCATTAGCCCCCTACGCTACACAGGCTCAGTATTCAAAAGTTTAGGCATTTTCCAATCCAGGTTTTCCAATCCAGTTGATGATTCCAGCTGAGTAGCATATCACTGGAACTGCTCATGTGTTGATGGCTTTAATTACGTTTCCAGCATTCAGTTTTGATTTTAATATTTTGTGGGTTATTGTTGTTATTATTATTATTATTATTATTATTATTATTATTATTATTATTCAGTACTTTATTGAATACTATACCTCATTGTTTAAATTGTTACACTCTTTTATGGTAACTTCTCCAATAAACCATGAAAATAACCTTTTAAACATTTTGGTCAAACCAAACTGTATTGCCAACTGAACATATTATTATTATTGCAGAGCAAAATCATTCTTTTCAGAGAACCTAATAACAATTGAAAAAATTTACCTATAAGGAACTATCATATTAATATAAAAATTAAACTGTATAATGATGCATCCTTGTTTACTCCTTGAAATCTGGATAGATGTAGTCGCCTTCCAGAAAATGTATTACAGTATAATTGCTGCACTAAATACAATAGATACACATTTAAGTCAGTATCGACTAATTTTGTCCATGCCTAATTTATATTTACTGATGTAAAGGCAGCAGCCAAATGAACAGATGCTCCGTTAGAGGTGAAATGAAGTAAAATCTAGCAGTCATCAGGCATGCTTTGTCTTTTCCTGAAATCTATTTATCCATTATAAATATTCATGTTAATCTCTACCCAATCTCCATTTTGTCAAACAGTACTTTAGCACAAAGTTTAGCACAAATATACAGAAGGTTAATTGTTGGGATTGAGTTTGTCTCCTTTCATATAAAACTTTCGACTGGTTAATAGAAGTGAAAAGTTTAATCAGCAAAGGTCACCACGAACTGGTATATCATGTTTAAACTTCATCCATATCTTTACCTGGGGCCTTAACAGATATAAAAGAAATAATAGGCTTTGATACTTCATTTATAGAACCATGGGTTGCATTGATCCAAAGATCACTATCAGCTTCTCACAAAGAAACTGCACTGATTTTTTGCCTGTCCATCATCATGGTGGTGCAGTGGTTAGAGTGCAGTACTGCAGGCTACTTCTGCTGATCACTGGCTGCTGGCAGTTTGGCAGATCGAATCTCACCAGGCTCAAGGTTGACTCAGCCTTCCATCCTTCTGAGATCTGTAAAATGAGGACCCAGATTGTTGGGGGCAAAATGCTGACTTTATATACCCCTTAGAGTGGGCTATAAAGCACTGTGAAGCAGTATATAAGCCTAAGTGCTATTGCTATTGCTATTTTCCTATACTGCTGCTACCCAATTGTCTACTTTTGCTTTACTTGGGAGCTTCTGGCATTCTTCACTTCATTTATCTCAAGAACACACCCCACATAATGAGGCAGTGTTTCAGAATATTTGGGGAGTGGAGGAAAGGAATAATATCTGTATCTATATATTCTAACTTTCCTCCAATATACCCTGTTTTCCCGAAAATAGGACCCAATCAGAAAATAAGTCCTAGCATGATTTTTCAGGATGCTCGTAATATAAGCCTTTCCCCCAATATAAACCCCAGTTTGGCAGATCGATTCTCACCAAGCTCAAGGCTGACTCAGCCTTCCATCCTTCTAAGATCAGTAAAATATGGACTCAGATTGTTGGGGGTAATATGCTGACTCTGTAAACTGCTTAGAGAGGGTTGTAAACCACTGGTATATAAGTCTAAGTGCTATTACTATTGATATTCAGTTTCCATGTTTCGGTTCTATTAATTGCAGATTGTATTAGTTGCCCATTGACTTCTAGGTTTGCAACCTCAGACCCTTGTCAGACAATGGTTGTTGCAAACCAAATCCCCTTCTCTTGATTGGGTGGAGCAGATCTTTATTTAAAAGAACCACCTCTCTCCAAACTCTTTATTATTATTATTATTTGCATACAGTACAAGTTTGGAGTTCCAGGGAAGACAGGATGTTCGTACATAACAGCAGTTTAGACAATAGACCCCAAATTTATACAATCTGTATATTATCATTAAAGAAAGTGTTTGTCTTTCCCACTTGATTTCCTTTCTGAAGCAACATATATCTTATGAGACATCCCATATGTTGCTGGGCCATCATTTCAGAGATATTTCCTTAACTAAACACAGCAACTGAATGATGATGGGCAGGCAAAAAAATAAAATAAAATAATGGAACAGGAGCAACTTCCAATTTCCTTCAGTTTCCTCATTGAGTTTCTTTGTGGAAAGCTGATAGTGAGAATTAAAAATCTTCCTTCCTTCCTTCCTTCCTTCCTTCCTTCCTTCCTTCCTTCCTTCCTTCCTTCCTTCCTTCCTTCCTTCCTTCCCCCCTCCCTCCCTTCCACATTAATTAGCAGTATATTAATAAAAAAAAGTCCTTGTCATACAGTCTAACCCTTAACCACAGATGTACTATTTCAGCTTCGCTATTACAGACATGAGGTCATAATGACAGCTCTAGCTGCTAGCCATAGTCCAGGTAATTGCACTACAATATTGTGACTAGCAATTCTGGATCTATTGCTTCCAAAAGGTGCAGAAGACTAGTTGAATTTGTTCTTGCCATATAAATTATTGCGTAACATAGATTGTACCTGGTCATCAATTTCATCAGGAGCTTCATCATCGCTGATGTCAGAATTGATGGCGGCAGGTTCCTCATTATCCTCATCATCCATTTTTTTTTTCAATCTGATTACTCTTCACTCAGATCACTCTCTGCTTCTTCATATCATGTTAGAACAGTTTCTTCAAAGTTTGGGTCACCAAATCGCACTCTTTTTGGTGGAAAACATGGCCCCAACATTATAAAAATTATATACATTAACAAAGATCTGCGGTCAAAATGACCACAATTCAAATTCAAATGCCACTACAGAAAACACCAAATAATTTACGTAAGTGTGATGCTGCATACACTCTTATAGGTGGGAAAACAAAAGCTATTCGCAACCAGAATGGTTCATTTCTAAAAATAGGAGTATTTACTATTTTTGGAAAAATGTTGTGGTCTCTATGACCACAGGTCTGTGGTTATGGGCTAATAGCACATTTTCCATAAATTTTGTTAAAATATGTAAGTATTTGTGAGCTGCAGCTGACTTTATCAGGTGTTGAAAGGGAAAGTTGAGAGCCAGAGGGAGAGTTTTTGTAGTCTGTCTCACATAATTTGCATCTACATATCCAAATCTTCCCCTCCCTCTTCCCCCCCAACTTCCCCAAATTTAAATCCCGTATCAGTCTAGCTACTCTAAGCATCTAATGGTAAACTGTGGTTCACAAATTTATTTTCTTCTCACATTTGTATAACTTGCCATTTTACATAGTGCTTGTACATTTTAATGAAACTGGAAATGGTGCTACCAGACTCCTGATTTTTGATTCTTTATTTAGCTCTGTTCTGCATTGGCCAACAGTTTTCTTCTCCAGCCTGCTGCTTTCCCAGAGCAATATTCTAAAATAACGCCCAACGATCTAATTTTCTTTTCAAATCCACAAAAAGTCAGGTGGAAGTTATTTTAACAATACATCTTTCTAATTCAACATACTGTATAGAGACTTCATAATTTCCAAATTTCTCTGTAAAGCAAAAGGCCAAAATGTCTCCCACTAATTCTGGGGTTTAATTTTGTTTCCTTGCATTAGATTAGATTAGATTAGATTAGATTAGATTAGATTAGATTAGATTAGATTAGATTAGATTAGATTAGATTAGATTAGATTAGATTAGATTAGATTAGAAGTTTTGTCTTGTCTTGTCTTGTCTTGTCTTGTCTTGTGTTTTGTCTTGTCTTGTCTTGTCTTGTCTTGTGTTTTGTTTTGTTTTGTTTTGTTTTGTTTTGTTTTTTTTGTGTTTTGTCTTGTCTTGTCATGTCATGTCATGTCGGGTTTTGTTTTGTTTTGTTTTGTTTTGTTGCTGGGATGAGGGGAGGGGGAGATTTTTTTTTTTTTTTTTTTTTTTGTAGATTGGCCACTTTTGGAGATTATACAAGGAACTCAGCCCCTGAGAAACAGTTTATATGGCAGCAGTCACTAGAAACTAAGAACCTACGCTTTTTTGTAATTTACCTACTCCTTTACTATCATTCTCAATATTTTTTTAGCATTTTTATTTATTTAAACATCTTTGTTAGCCTTGCCAGTGGCAAATGCCACCTATAGAACATTTTATACAGGTTTTCCTTGTACGTAGTTGCCATTGTCAATGTATAGTTTCTATCCCAAAGTTTTTGCCATTTATCTAATTCTATAGTAACAGTAACAGAGTTGGAAGGGACCTTGGAGGTCATCTAGTCCCACCCCCTGCTCACGCAGGAGACCTTTACTAGGGATTTGAACCGCCGAACTGCTGACCTTTCTGATCGACAAGCTCAGTGTCTTAGCCACTGAGCTACCTAGTCAAGCTAGTATACCCAATTGGGGTTTTTTGCCCATGTTATCATTGTTTCTTTCACTTGTTCATCATCTATTTTAAGGCTTAATGAATAGCTATATATTTTCTTTATTAGCTTTTCATCCATACCTAATAGTATCTGATCAAGTATTGTTGGCTCTTTATAGAAAACATATCTTTACATCTTTTTCATATCTGGATTGTATTTGCAAGTGTGGCCACTATGTGAGGTCCACCCCCTTGATTTTGCAATTCATGTTTAGTTTAAAGTTCCCCTTTCTCATTTAAAATATCTTTATATGTTACAATTTTCCCCAAGTTTATCATATTTGGATGTATCAGTGCTTCTTCCATTGTTGAAAGCCCGACTGATATTTTCATGTAATTTTTTGCTTTAACCTTTTCCCTTACTAGAAGTATTTTTTTTTGGGGGGGGGGGTCTGGAATTGCTATTATGTATTGATTGGCAGGAACATAACTGTGTGATCTTGAGCATTTCCATATTAGAATTTCAAAACACTTCTCCAGCTAAGTTTTGTTTTTACAGGTATCAAATACTGGGTTTATCTTATATTATGATTATAGACCTGGAGATTTTGCTTGCAAGAGTTCAGTCAGTTCATATGAATTACTTGTCAGCTTTATTCTGGGTTCTAAGGAGTGGTACTTTCTTCATACTTAGTGAAAGCAATTTGAGATCCTTAGAATAAACCACTTCTAAATATCCAGCTACCTTTGAATTTTTCTTTTAGTGGGGAAGAGAAACATTTCATCTCACTTGAGGTCCTTTAGGATGTAAAGTGGCTCTTGATGTAAAACTAGTCCCAATGGATTTACCATCATCATTTCAAGTCTATCCACATCACTTATACAGCCTTGAACTCTGGACATTCAGTATTCATTTGGTTTCTTAACTGATGTTTATTATTATTATTATTATTCCCTTTTATTAATTAAAAATGAAACTCTATCAACTGGACATTTAAAAATGTGTCACAAATACCATTGACTGGAGCTAATGGTTGTTATGGGTTGCTGCCAGAGTCCTAAGTATCAACCAAGTACCTTCTTAAAATATATGATGTTCCGAGTAGCACAGTTTTTTGCACTTCCACTGGTGTTATTGCAGGAAGCTGCAATTTCTTTAAGTGTTTTGTGAAATTCTTGGACATGGTACCAAGTACCCCGATGACAATGGGTATCACTGTGACATGTTTCATCCATAGCTGTATAGTTTCTATGACCGGGTCGTGGTATTTCATGATTTTTTCAAGTTCTTTTTCTTTGACTCTGGCATCTCCTGGTACTGCATTGTCAATAAATTGTACATTTCGGTTTTCGACAACTGTGATATCTGGCATGTTGTGTTCCAAGTGACGATCTGTCTGTATTCAAAAGTCCCACAAGATCTTCACCTTCTCATTTTCTATAACTTTTTCCACTTTATGTTCCCATGACTTTTTGGATACAGGAAAGTTGTATTTTTTACATAATGACCAGTGGATTAATTTAGCAACTCAGTCGTGTCTAGCTTTGTAATCAGTTTGTGCGATTTTGCTGCATTTGCATATTAAATGTGAAACAGTTTCAACTTTGTTGATGCAAAGTCGGCAGTTTGGATTGTCGGTGGATTTTTATATCTTTGCTTTCATGGCATTAGTTTGTAGTGCTTGTTCTTGAGCAGCCAGTATTAAACCTTCCGTTTCTTTCTTGATGGTTCCCATCTTAAGCCATGCCCATGTAAAGTTGTCATTACATTTTCCTTCAATGTTTTTCAAGTGCTGTCCATGCAAAGCTTTGGTTTTCCATCCATTTAATCTGTCATCCAGCTGTTTTTCCTCATATTCTGCTTTTGTTTCTGTTGTTTTTATATTGTCTTTCGTTTTCACAGCCTGCACGAATTTTTCTGTACTTTGGTTCACAAAGTATTATTATTGTTGTTGTTGTTGTTGTTGTTGTTGTTATGCCTATGCAATTCAATCAAATACAACCATTTGTTTTTCTAGTTCTAGGTGGGTCATTCATTTTAATTTCCAATTTAACATATGTGTCCAAAAAAAGAGGAAATTTTCACTAATATATGAAACTCAGTGGTAGATTTCAAAATATTTTATGGTGAGCATGGCTTGGTGGGCATGGCATGGGAAGGATACTGTAAAATCTCCATTCCCACCACTCCAGGGGAAGGTTACTGCAAAATCCCCATTTCCTCCCAATCAACTGGGACTCAGGAGGCAGAGAATAGATGGGGGCAGGGCCAGTCAGAATTTTTACTACCAGTTCTCTGAACTACTCAAAATTTCTGCTATCGGTTCTCCAGAACTGGTCAGAACCTGCTGTAACCCATCTCTGATGAAACTTCACAATGATCATTGTTTGGGGAAATTAAGATACTTTCCTTTCTTTCTTTCTTTCTTTCTTTCTTTCTTTCTTTCTTTCTTTCTTTCTTTCTTTCTTTCTTTCTTTCTTTCTTTCTATAGGATGTTTAGTTGGAATGCTTGATCAGTTATAGTCATCTAAGCTTCTCTAGTTCTAAAGCTATTTTGGAACTTGCTATTATTTTGAATTTTCTACAGGGTGGACTTTCAAACTTGTTCGCCATGTCCAGTTATTTTCCCAATTATTTATCAATGAGTCAGTAGTAAACTCTGAGACAGAGAATGTAATGTGGTCAGTTTATTGTGGTCATTATTATGTGGTCACAGTAATGTGGTCAGATTATTTTTTAAAGTTACGATATGAAATTCTTCCTAGTTCATCAAACCTGGAACTACATATGGTATATTATTTAGCTGTTCCTTGTCTTCCTCCTACTCCCTCTACAACTTTAACTTTAATGTGACTATTGTTTTGGTGTTGACATAAATCTCATCTTCCCTTTTAGGATAGCACTGTTTGAATTACTTTCAAAGCTCTCCCTGGTAGCTATTATTTCTGCTTGGACTTGAATTATCTTTCTAAGAGCAGTTTCATCTTGAACCCAAGATTTTCCAGCTGCTGAATCTTGTACTATCACTCAAGACTTCATATCAACACACTGAGTTTTTATTTTTTATTCTTCTGTAGGAAGATTGTTTCCTTTAAATATTGTGTTTCCTCTTTATCCTCCTTATCCTGCCATATGTTATTCACCTTTCAGAATTTTTTAAATATCTTCAAAAGGGAGACACTAGGAAGTATTTCAGATATTATCATTGCTTCTTCTCCCTCTACTGGGTTATCACCTTAAAGAGCTAGCACCCCAGGTTTTTTTTCTGGTTTTTTTTTTTACTGAGAACTATGCAACTCTTTTTCTTCTTCTCCTCTTTATTAAAGGTAAAAGTAAAGGTTCCCCTTGCACATATGTCCTACTTGTTCCTGACTCTAGGGGGTGGTGCTCATCTCTGTTTCAAAGCCAAAGAGCCAGTGCTGTCCAAAGACATCTCTGTATTCATGTGGTCAGCATGAGTAAATGCCAAAGGTGAACGGAACACTGTTACCTTCCCACCAAATGTGGTCCCTATTCTTCTACTTGCATTTTTTACGTGCTTTCAAACTGAAGCTGGGACAAGTAGCGGGAGTTCAGCCCATTACATGGCACTAGGGATTCGAACCGCTGAAGTGCCAACATTTTGATCGACAAGCTCAGCGTCTTAGCCACTGAGCCACCACACCCTCTTCATTACATACTACCAATTCAGATATCAATTAACAGATGTTTACCCAAAGCTGTAGTTAGATATTTTCTATAGGAACAATATGTACTAAGAAGATGAAAGTAGGAGTTAGAAACCTGAGGCTTCCCAGACTCTTATCTTGAACAAAATAGCTGTTAATTCTCTGTCTCCCATCCTCCCTCCATAATAAATATCCAAGATCCCTGCTATTATTTCATCCAAGGAACAACTTTGTTTGATGCATTAGCAAAATAATACAACTGACATACAAATCAGTTAAAGCCAGCAATTGAACAATGTCAACAATTTAAATTCTGTCCACATTTTAATAGAATTGCATATTTGTAGTAACTGTTTTTAGGATCTCAACATTAGGGTCTAATAACCTTCCAATGGTCGGAGGAAATAGAATGTGGCTTTCTTCTTCATAAATGCCAGGAAAGAACCATTGGATGGAAACTTTACAGAAAAACACCCAAACTCAAAATAAGAAATAATTCTTGGCTGCCAAGTAGAGGCTCCCTTTTCCCGGGAGTCATTTGTGCTCATTAAACCCATTAAATGAGTTTTTGAAGCAAAGGTTAGATATCCATTTTTGTGAGACATAATGAGGCTTCCTCACCTTGCCAGGAGGTTATCCTAGGAGTCGTCCCACAATGATTCTTTAAAAAATTGCAAATGTGCAATATAGCCATAGCTGCCAGATAAAACTACCACTAATATGCCACCAAAGAGGGATAGGAAATAAGGGTGAGGTCCATCAATGGCCTCTTTAACAGACTGTACTCTATGGAAAATATCCCTGTCTAATATAATGGAAAATGTTCTCTAAAGGTAGAATATTTGGGGGGGGGGGGAAATGAAGATAAGCTGTCAAGTGCTAGTTCTGCTAACAAGTGTTAGCTATGAAGTACTGTCAGGTCTCAATTGTCAGATAATGGATTTTGAGAGCAAACATAACTAGGTATAAAAACAGATATTTGGGTAACATTTAGCCAATATTCAATCCTAGCCATTAGTTAGGTAATTGACTCTTGGATGGGTAGGCATTATCTCAAATGTGTACTCCAGACACTATGAGCTTGTTTTCTTGGATTTACATTCTATCTGTAATTTTTACACCATTAGCCTTTGTTTTGATACACTTTTAAAAACAGAGTAGTCTATGTAAAAGCAATTATGTCTTTCTTGAAATTAATGAATACCCCTTCCTGTATTTTCTCATTGCTCTGAAAACAATTGATGCCTTAATTAATTTAGATAGGCTTTAAGAAAAATGTAGAGTATTTCATGCAGAGTAAGATTACAAATATTAGCTGTTCGTAATATTCATATGCTGTTTTCCCTATCAGTAGGACATGTCTCTTTATACCAGTTAGGGGGAACAACAGCTGTTATGCTTATGTCTTACATATAAAATGTCTAGTGAACCATCCTGAAAAAGAAATTTCAGGCTAGATAAGCTCTGGTTTAAAACAGAAATGTTCTTTTCTAATATTCTCATGGTTTTCAGTAATTCTGAGGATCATATTTAAAACTGACCCTATGATAAAGCCTCTGAAACTATCATTGTTAGCTTATATAAAGTAATGCACCATCCAGAGAAGACAGGGCAAGTTGACCATGCACTTTTCAAACTGTCTGTGATCTTCCAGGATATTTGAACATCACAAGCATGAAATGGGATAGTTTAAGAACTATCAATTGTGCCATACTTTGAAATAGTTGAGAGTGCAAAGTCATTTAGCAGAATTGTTTCTGTAATAACACGATGCTGCAAAATGTACTATGGTCAAAGTCATTGAAATTTTCTTAGCATTTTTTCCTTGACATGTTTCTTTATCTATAAAGTTAGAATTCATAGAATTCTGATTGTTCCAATCTTTATTTTGCCAGTTTGAGTAGATCTGCAGTTCTAATTCTAGTTCTAGGGTTTTTTTTTGGGGGGGGGATGATAAAGGAGTCCCTGCGGATTTTACTCTGCTAGTCATTGCTGACTATAGGGGTGGTGCTCATCTCTGTTTCAAGGACATGAAGCTGAAGGCATTTCCATGATCCTGTGGCCAATGATATCCATGATATCATGGAGCACTGTTAACTTCCCACCAAAGTGGTACCTATTTATCTACTCCTATTTGCATGCTTTTGAACTGTTAGGTTGGCAGGAGCTGGGATGAGGATGAGAGTTCAGCCTGTCATGTGGTACTCGAGTCTCAAACCTGGGTTGCTGGCTTTCCAGCAAACAAGCCCAGTGTCTTAACCACCAAGACACTGCACCACTCCTCTAGATTTTAGGAGTTATGACAAAATAATGGATGTCCAAACCATTTTCAGGTTTGCCTATAGAATATATTCAAACTTTGAGAAATTTGAGGCCATCGTCTTACATTGAGTCAAACACAGTCAAAACCCTTCTGTTCATTTTTTTTCTGTTTGGTGCAGGGAAAGCAAGAGCAAAGAGAACAAGCATCTTCTGAATGCCCCTCATATATTGTTAACTCAACCTTTTTAATTAACATCAATGCATACAATACTGTCAGGAATAAACAGAATAACAGTTGGAAGGGATTGGGTCTCTAATTTCTTAAAAATCTCCAATGATGGAGCACCTACAACTTCTTAAGGCAACCCACTCCACTTGTTAATTGTTCTCACTGTCAGGAAATTTCTCAAGCATTCATAGAAAAGCTGAGAAATGTGATTTCTTCCATTGTACAAATCTTTAAAATGGATGGATGGATGAATGGATGGGAGGGAGGGAGGGAGGAAAGTAAGAAAGACAGGAAAGAAAGAAAAGAAAAGAAGGAAGGAAGGAAGGAAGGAAGGAAGGAAGGAAGGAAGGAAGGAAGGAAGGAAGGAAGGAAGGAAGGAAGAAAGAAAGAAAGGACCCCAGCTGCAATTTAATATTTTTTCCTGAACCAATGTCAATCATAGCCACTTTTGGGAACATGATTAGCTCTGATTATTTTGTCAAATTTTATCAAAAACAGTGACCTGAATCATTTTGACATTGCTCTATGCGCTGAGAATATTTTCAATGCAATGAACACATTGCTTTAAAGAAATCACAAGCTGTCTGAACAACTAGTTACTATTTTATTGCCAAGCGAAGTGAGACAAAGGTTAATACAATGTAAGATAAGAAACTGGGCATTTAAGTATGAATTAAAGGGTTGGGAAATACAACCACCTCTTCTCATAGGTACAGTGTGTGGTAAGTGCAGAATTCAGAAGCTCATTATAGGTAAGCTCCTTTCCATATTTATATCAGTATGTGGCTGGAATATTTTTAGAAATAATTTATGTGCCAAGATTTTGTATATCCTGTAAGGTTAATTTCACAGAATGACAGCAAAATAAATATGGTGTTACAACTTGCAAAAATACAGTGCGGTACTTTGCTAGACAAGGACACAATCAACACTCACTGAAAACTCCAACATGACATTTTGTTCTTTTTGCTCTGCTTTGCTTTGTTTCTTCCCCACTGGTAATACAGATAACTGACACACAAATCTAAAACAGTTCTTGCAAACCGCTGGAATCTGAAAGGAGACATTTCCCTCTAAAATGACTGCTTTTTGTCACAGTATAAGAGAAGGATGTTTAAATAAGAACTATATTTGACATGGTCAAGAAATATATGTATTTTCAGCCAAGTGTTATGAATCTATGTTTGTCAGCAAATCCAATGTTAATAACGTGTTGCTATAGCTTCACTTGTAAGTGTCTTGTCCACCTCTTTCTCTTTCTACATCTGTTATGGCTTGCCAGTGGCCAGCAGAGCTGGCAGCAGAGTCAGATAGTGAGGAGTTTGGGGAGGAACTTGGGCCAGTCCTGGGGACTGGGGAAAGCTGAAACGAGGGCTCTGTGTCGGAGGCAGAGAGAGAGTTAAACAGCAGTGAGGCAGAGGAACAGCTGGAGCCTGTTCCCAGTGTGCATATGCAAAGAGCTGCCAGAAGACAAGAACAACTCAGAAAGCAGGGTCAACTCGGGAGTAAAACCACACCTTGGAGGTGATTGGCTTCTCCCATAGGAAATAAAAGAGGAGCAAACAGGGAGTGGGCTTTTGCAGGAAACAATTCATTCATCCCGTGACTCTGAGAGACTCTGTGCCAAGTTTTGCCTTGTACTGCGGTTGGAAACAAGTTATGTGGCAGCTTGCCAAACGAGATAAGGTGTGTTGAGAAATATTGCTTTGAAACACTGTTTGGACAGGTCTTGCTGACTGTGAATGAACGTAATTCATAGTCGTGTAAATAAAAGAAGTTCTGCTGGGACCAATTCCTTTCTCCTGCTTATTAAGGGAATCTAGGTCAGAACAACATCTAAGCACATGCACATATACATTATGCCTTATATATTGTGCATTCAGAAAATATTCAGACCCTCTTCACTTTTGTCAATTCTGTTATGCTGATTCTACAGTTGTTGAAATTCTTTGTTTCCCTCATTAATCTACACTCAGCACCCCATAATGACAAAGTGAAAACAAAATTTTAGAAAAAAAATCTGACTAATTTCTGAATGCACTGTATATATTACACAGCATGCATTTATATTATTGGTTTTCCAGGATATTTCGCTATCTCAAGTCTTATTTGTCTCAAGTCATTTGAACCAACACAAAAGAAGTGGTGGTTTCCCAAGTAATAGAACATAGTCAATAAAACGTTTGGTATTGGTATCCTGAATAGTATTACTTCGTACTCCAGATTAATTTAAAGCAATCCAGGGCCAGAATAAACATTATTCAATTCTGTGCAGCATTACAACTGTTCATAGCAAGGGTGGGTTTCACTTACCTTTGCTACTAGTTTGCTCACGCATGTGAGCTTGCTTCACTCGCGTACACATGACTTCTGCGCATGCACAGATAATATTTGATGACATCTGGGCAGATGGGAGGACCTGCCCATCGCCACTGCTACTGGTTTGCCCAAATCAGGGTGAACCGGTAGCAATCCACCACTGGTTCATAGACATTAACTGTCAGAAGAGCTTTTCTGTGCTTAGACACCTAGTTCTGAGAGTTTTATAGCTTAAGTGTTTAGCAAGCCATGTTAAAAGTCATATCCACAAGATACAAAATTCCAGAGTTCTTCACTACTTAAAGATGGCTGGAAAACATGGGAGATCTTTTGCATGGCTAAACAGAAACTGGATGGAACTAACTTAAATCTGGGAAATATTTTTAAGAGTAATATTGGGCAGTTTCATCACTTTCAGTGGTTAGCAAGATGGTGCTACAAATCACTCTCCAGACCATCATGAAAATACCTTATGTGATTTTAACAAAGGGATTGAAAAAATAAATTTCCTTAAGATGGAGGGAAAAATAAAATAAATAAAGCAATTTTGGCTTGCAGTCCTCTTCGTTCAACAAAAAGGTATTTTTGGTGGTGGTGGTGGGGAAATATCCTTAGGACAAATATTTGCCATGGAAGGGGAATAAATCACATTAAAATATCCCCACACATATAATCACATATCTTGTTCATTTTCTTTAAAAGTATATATAAATGAAACATAATAGACATTATAAAAATGTGCATCTTAGAAAAATTCTAGGAGATCTGAGATCCTGAACATTTTCATGTCAAAACTGATACCACATGTAGGCATCAAACCTTATGTAGCTGCCAACACCAAAGAATGAAGATCAGTGCAGATTTCAGTAAGTATCAATGCTCGTCTGTGATAACTTAATTAAAGCTAAATCTCCTTGGGATGCTTTTTCCCAAACTTTCACCACCTGGGCTGAGATAATCTTTCTAATGATTACCCCCAGCTTTCCTGTGCTTTCTCATCAAGGAATATGTCTTCATGTAGATTGGACATATGTCTGTGCAAATAAGACAGGGAGGGGGAGACAATGAAAGATACCTTTATTTTAATTTTTATTTTATTGAATCATGAACACAAGGCTGTTATCCACAGTTTAACATGTACCATATTTTTCGGAGTATAAGATGCACCAGAGTTTAAGACACAGCTTAGTTTTTGAGGAGGAAAATGGGGGGGGAAGGGGAAATCTGCCTACCAGGTATTCATCTGGCTAGGGTCCTTAGTCTGGTCAGCTTCAGCACATTAGTTTGCTGGTTTTTTATCCCCTGCTTGGGATAAAAAATAGATTCTAAGGCACAGCTGAGAGGAAGCAGCCATGAGAAAAGCAAGCAAAGCATGGGGTGGGGGGAGGGGAGATTGCTTCACTTGGCTAGTGCCTAGTTAGTGCTGAAAAAAAGCTTCTAAATAACAGCTGAGAGTCGGAGCAAAGCATGGAGATCGCTTCACTCACTAGCACCTTGTTAAAGCAGGTTAAAGTAATGTTTCCCAACAATTTTAGGAATATTTTTCTTCTGTTTTGCTTTTTTAAGTACCATGTAAGTGGCAGTCATTCAGTCAAAAATGTTGGGATTTGACTCATTTTCTCTCTTTCTGTTTTCATCTTTGAGTGTGATTTCTTCCACACTGGGATTTTATGAAACAGGGAAATAGAATATAAATTTTCCAGGAGAAAAACAAAATAGAAAATGCTTAGGGAGGTATTCAGTCTATTCGTATGAAGGTGAAAGTGTGCTGTGTGGTAGGAACAAGGGTTTAGTATACTTGGAGAGAACAATAAAACTCATATACTGTAAGTCTATCATTGTTTCCAGACTCAATATCCAGGGATCAATAATTTTAAAGAAATGACCAAGAGAAAGATCTACAAAGCTCTTCAGTGGCCACATTTTGTTGGAACACTCACCTGTAAATCCATCCAGTAAACTTTGGGTTATGCTCTCCAAATTCTTGACAATACTGCATCAGTAAGATCAAGAACTCATGCCAAGTGTGTAATAATAACCAAGAAAATGAGCTCCTCATAGTCTCATTTCCTGGGTTTATTACAAGAAAAAAAGGATCAGGATTCAGGCTTTTGGAAACTAAATGGATATGTACTTTACTCCATACCCCACACATTTTTTAAAAAAAAAATCAGTGAATGTGTTAATACACATTGTTGCCTTTGTGCTTCTGATTTAAGGTAGCTGGTGACCAGTTCATGAGATACAAATGGAGAGTCTATCTCTCCTTGTTCCATGGTAGTTGGAAAACATCCATTCCCATTTCTAGGCTCTAAGAATCCCATTATATTTTAATTCCATTATATTATATTTTAAAAGGAAAGTGAAAAGAAGGGTTAGGGGTGATATGATAGCATTGTTCCAATATTTGAGGGGCTGCCACAAATAAGAGGGAGGTCAGTCTATTTTCCAAAGCACCAGAAGGCAAGACATGAAGCAATGGTTGGAAAATATATTCAAGGAGAGAAGCAACCAAGCACTAAGGAGAAAAAGAGCCTGAGTAGCGTAGGGGAGTAATGCCTCCTACAAAGGCAGCATTTAAGATCCAGCTGCTGCAATTACTGGCGAGTTCAATCCCAGGCAGGCTCAAGGTCGACTCAGCCTTCCATCCTTTATAAGGTGGGTAAATTGAGGACCCAGTTTGTTGGGGGCAATAAGCTGACTTTGTATAAATATAAATATACAAAAGTATGAAGGCTATTGCTTAACGCATTGTAAGCCGCCCTGAGTCTCCGGAGAAGGGCGGCATATAAATCAAATTTTTAAAAACATTTCCTAACAGTGAGAACAATTAACCAGTTGCCTTCAGAAGTTACGGATGTCCATCAATGGAGCCTTTTAAGAAGAGACTGGACAGCCACTTGTCTGGAATGGTATAAGGTATCCTGCTTGATAAGGGGTTTGGGCTAGAAGACTTCCAAGGTCCCTTACAACTCTGTTATTCTATCAATATATACAAAGAATTTGAAGGCCAGAATGAGAAAATGGAATGCGTGCAAACAAGCTTGAGATTCAATTTCAAATTTCCACTATTCCTATGCCAAAAGGAAGCTTCTGTTCATGAAGTAGAAGTTCCTACATACTTCAATTATAGGGAGAATATTCTTCTTTCTGACAGCAAATGTTCAAGATATTTTTTTTCCATAAGTCAACTACCATACAAGAATGATGGGAGCTGGCCATCTGGACTGACAAAGGGAGGTTGCCATTCATGATTTATCTGCTGTCTTTAGCTTGGAAGGTCTCAGACTGTGTAAGTTGAAGTTCCTCTAAGCTATTGGTTGATTGTCACTTGACTGCAGCACAGGAGTGTTAAAGATCATCTTGGATCTTCCACAAGGGTATTTCTCCACTTCTAGGATATCTTTGGATAATACTAGTCTCTCATTTTCAGTAGAATCTTTTCTTTTAAAAAAAAGACAGTCCTATATAGCATGGGATTATTATGTGAATAAATAACAGAAATATGACACAATAAGTTTATCTAAATGATTAACAAGTATGTGAAGATACATATGTTTGCATAATTGCAAGAAAATTGTAATCTAAATTCAAAATCTGGGTTGTTTTTTTTTTTTACACAGGAAACATAATTTAATGGAAAATATATGTCATTATGAAAGAACAAATATAATTCCCTTTTGAAAACACTATTATATTACAGAGGGGACAAATGCTGTGGATAGACCAGACTATATGCTGTGCTGCTACTCATCAGCAGAATCTGAAATAAGATTGGAGAAAGACAGCTGCCTCCCAGGATAGAATTCAGAACATCTTCTGTCATCTTAACACCTCATCTTTGGTGATATGTACAGGCGTCAGCCTTTTCACTATGTGTAGATATAAAAAGAAATGGTGTGAATAAACAAGGCAAAATATACTGTTGCTTGAAATAAAGACTAGCAGAATGTGTTCCTTGAAGCCAGGGGTGAAATCCAGTAGGTTCTGACAGGTTCTGGAGAATCGGTAGTGGATATTTTGAGCAGTTCAGGGAACTGGTAGTGGAAATTTTGAGTAGTTCAGAAAATTGGCAAATACCACCTCTGGCTGGCCCCAGAGTGGGGTGGGAATGGGGATTTTGCAGTATCCTTCCACTGCCATGCCCACCAAGCTACACCCACCAAGTAATGGGAGTAAGTAATGGGAGTTCACCCTGTTGGGCAGTGCTCAAGACTCTTTCCAACTGACAAGCTCAGTGTCTTTACCCATGAGCCATTGTGTCCCCCCCCCTTATAAAATCATATAAAAGTTTATTTCAGTATATTTTAATGTTTTTAAATCTGTTTGTTTTCTAGTCACCTCAGTTACCCAAGCAACTCTTGTTATTTAGACAGAAGGCCTTCAGCTTCAGCAACTGAAGTAACCCTACTGAATTCTGAATGATTTGAGTAAAGATTCTTAGGCTGGTGCTGTGTAAAATGGAACACAAATTATATGCTCGTAGAAACTTCAGTTTAAAATATGGATTCTTTTCATTGACATTATATCCAGCTATAAATGAATGAGAATGGTTCTATCCATTTCATGTCTATCGCCCTTTGTCCTATCATTGCCCCACTCTTATAGTTTCTATTCAGTCTAAACTATGGCATAGAATTGTTGTGAGGATCAAATGGAAGGGATTTAGTTTTGATCAAAATGCAACCAAGTGTGGCTAGGTGACAAAGAGAGATTGGGAGGGCTTAAAAAGATATTTAGCAACATGATCTATGCTATTCATCCCTGTTGAGAGAAAGGTCACATTTGCTTGGGTTTCTTATGTTTTCTGATCCTGTGTAAATGCGGTGACCTCACTGATGTGCCATGCTCCAGCTCTTTCAGTATCAGACTTGCAAAGAACTGTACATTTGGAAAATTCCAAGTACATAATTGAGTGGCAGGCCTTTGATCCATTAAAATCTTCTCAATTTACTGCCGTTTGCCCGGGTGATCTATCACTGGCAAAACTACGAGTTCATGCCGAGTTATTTTCACTGTGCTGATACATAATGAGCAGATGCTGAGTTCAGTTAGCAATTGTTTTATAAGCATAGCCATTGTTGACAGCTGTAATTACTCAAGGGAATCCATTTACTGATCCCTTGTGTTTGTCTTATCAGTGTCATAAACCATCTCATTTAATGGGGAAAAAACTGTGGAATTCAGTGGATAAATAAGACCAACAGTGAAAGATTTAGTGGGCTTATATGTAATTTTGGTTGACATCAGCCAGGTTTTTCACTTGCCAGATTTGCTTCCTCCCTCTGCTCTGAATTGCTGCAGAATAAAACCTTTGCCAAACATTTTTCTTTATCCTAGTCTGGTTAGACAGCTTTACTGATACAACTAGTTAGACAGAACAAATATATTTCCAGTTATTTGTGCTCAACAGAAGGGGAAAAATAACAACTATAAGCAAAGATAAGAAAAATGGGGAAAAAATTAGGCTGAGACAACACCCAGTGGATTGACTTCAAGCTGTATTAATATCCCCAGTTCATCATAAATTATATCAAATCAGCAACAATATGTATAATGTAAACCGTACTATAAACAATGACATTTAAAATTTCATTTTATCCAAATTATAATTATAATAAGTAGTAACAATGGTGCTTAGGAATATCTGCAAGAAATACCATTTGTCTGCAAGCAAGAACTGGTGGAACCACAAAATAGACAAAATAATAAAAATGAAGAAGTTAAAGTACTCTGGGAATTTAGAATTCAGACTAATAAGCACCTGCCACTTATCAGCCCAGTTTTACCAATCATCAATAGGAAAGACAAAAAAGTCTATATAGTGGACATGGCAGTATTTGGAGACAGCTGAATAAAAGAGAATGAACTGGGGAAAAAAAAGATGAAGTCCTGAAAATAGAACGACTATGTCAAAAAAATAAAATAAAAATAAAACCAGATACTACCAATGGTAATAGGCACATTGGGTGCAATCCCAAAACTTCTGGTGCACCACTTGAACACCATTGTAATCAGGGTAGGTTCTATTTACCTTTACTACCAGTTTGATCTGCATGGGCAGATCAACTTTGCTAATGTCCGGATCAGTGGGCGGAGCCTCCTGCTGGTTTTACTACCGTTTTTTGCGAACCGGTCCAAACTGGGGGCACTCATCACTGATTGAAATTGACAAAGTCAACAGTCAATTGCAAAAGGAAGCTTTACTTGGAATATCTTGCATTATGTGACCATACCTCTAACATCATCAAAAAATTTTTTTTTAAAAAATTGCATAACCTTGGGAAGGACTCAGTAGATGTCAATTCCAGTCTAAACATTTTGCTGACTATGCAACCAGCCATTGTCATCACCATCTCTTCCATGAATGCCCCCTTATCATGGGGGAGGGATTCTGATGATATTGAGAGCTATGCTGACAGTAGCTCTCTATTCTACCAGAAGGGTCATACATGCCAAATAGTATTAGGGAATAACCAGATCAGGTTTATCCATCATGCCATTTAATTTGGTGGGGGAAAAAAAAACCAGAAATAAAAGAGTATCCTGTACCAGATCATTTATTACCTGGGTCAACAAAGATGGTGTCATATGTTTAAAAAGGCTACATTGCTTGGGTACACACATATACCATGTTGCTACTTTACAACATCCTAGAATCTTGGGAAGAACTCAATGTGTATGTAGGTCAATGCCAGTTAAACAGCTAGGAGGGGTGATTTCACATTGTTGTGCCTATAACAATAATAGAAATCAATAGTCAAGTCAGTTGAGCGTTACTTGGAACTGCTTACATCCTGCCACAATACTTTTAATGTCATTAAATAACAACACTTACCTATCTCAGGTCCTTGATAGGTAAAAAGGTAAGGGTAAAAGTTCCCCTCACACATATGTGCTTGTCGTTCCTGACTCCAGGGTGTGGTGCTCATCTCTGTTTCAAAAAAGAAGAGCCAACACTGTCCGAAGACGTCTCCGTGGTCATGTGGCCGGCATGACTAAATGCCAAAGATGCACAGAACACTGTTACCTTCCCACCAAAGGTGGTCCCTACTTTTCTACTTGCATTTTTATGTGCTTCTGAACTGCTAGGTTGGCAGAAGCTGGGACAAGTAGCGGGAGCTCACCCCATTACACAGCACTACGGATTCGAACCACGGAACTGCCAACCTTTCAATCAACAAGCTCAGCATCTTAGCCACTGAGCCACCATGTCTCTTTGATAGGTGGTGAGGGGCAAATGAGATGGGCTTTGTTATTTGTTAACTAACATAGTTACCTTGTGTTTTAATTAATTTATTTTCTCTCTTTTAAAGTGATGTTCAGATTTATTAGCTTTTAACATTCCTAAACTGATAAACAAACTGGAGACTAGCTCCAGATAAGAAAAGTTTGTTAGTACAACTTGGGGTCTGGCTTATTTCTTTCTGTGAACTCCAAACCTTTTTCCTTACAATTATACCCCTTCTGACGTCAGACCTCATTTTAATGAACATGTGTGATACTATGGGATGCAAATATGGAACATGTTTGACTACATGTAACTGATTTCCTATGCAAAGGAAGGCTACTTTTATTCTGCCCAATCAACTTTCCTCTTGCATTTTCTTTTGTTGTGTTAACTATAATAAGGAGGGAAACATGGGGTGCGAGGTTCTCTCTTCCTTTTACATAGAGAAACCCCACTTTATCAGGGTACCCTAATAAACTGCTTTTAAATCATCTTCCAACTCATCTGCTTATTGAGAAGGTAAACAGAAAAAGAACCTAGAGCCACATTTGACTTTCAGTGGGCACAAATGTCAAATCCAGTCTAGACCTCTAGCCGACTGTGCAACCAGCCATAGTAATTTTGAATCTTGCTGCATGCATTTACTATGAGGCAAATATTTATAAAATCATATTGTTGCTCCATTTTAATCCAGAGATGTGAAATCTTAGCTCGAGATCATCACGGCTAAGCTGTCAGCATCAAAGGAGCACGATGTTTCCTTTGATTTTCATTACATTTAAATCCTATTTCTTTCTTTCTGCATGTAGTCATTTCCTGGTATATTGGAAAATGCAAATATTCACATCAACAAGGCTTTCTTTTCTTGTATTTTTTCCCCTCCCTCTTCATTGTTTTTAAAGACGGGAAAATTCACAGTATTAAGAAAGAAATTATGTATAGATGGCAAGCTGACAACAAGCTTAGGTGGTATTTTTGAAAGATAAGAGGATTATTTCTGTTTCTGGGGAAATTTAGTTAGATTTCAAAATAAACTGCATTTGGCACCAAAGAAATGGAATATTTTGAAGAGGGGGAAAATATATAAGGTAAGCCTGATAAACCAACATACTGAGCAGGTTTAGCAATCAAATTTAGGAAGTAGATTTGTCCCCATCACAAATATCTTAATTGCATGCTAGTTAGAAATGTGCCTTTAGAATATAATCTGTCTTTCTTCTTTGATTTTTAAAGAAGTAAAGGGGGAAAAAGCTTCAAAAGTAAATCTGTTATATGTTTTTTCTTGAAAGCTACTGCAGTAACAGGCACAATTCTCTAGTGTCTTTCTGATGGAACTACACATTTTAAAAGCAAGAACGAATGAACAAGCTTTTAAACTGATAACTGTCAGGGCCTTTACTGCTGTTTATTTATTCATTTGCATTTTTTAAATATTCCAAAAGCTGAAGCTGCCTGGGTGGTTTACTATACAAGCCCAGTTTCGATAAAAAATGCATAGAATAAAATCAAATAAAATGTAAAATAAAAAGAAACCACCACATAAATTAGGCAGGTTGATGATTCAAAACCTAAAACATGGGGAATCAAATACAATTTTGATATAATTAAAAATCAAATTAGACACATGGGAAAGTGAAAGAAAGATCTTCTTCATCTGGCAATGAAATGATGATAATGTTGGTGCCACTAAGGTCATTCTAGGAAGAGAATTCCATAGATAGGATGCAATTCTCTGTCAGGCTTGGCAGCCATCTTTTGTATTAGGCCTTCAGACCTGCCACATTTACTACTGTAGGAAATTGGAAGGGGGGATTGTATGGAGCACGGGTGATATATAGGCATAATAACATTCCTTTCTCAAGAAGTCAAGGACAACTTGCCCTGAGCCTGGAAGGCTGGGACTTGGAGGTATTTCCGGTTGGAACGATGCTTGATTGGACCATGTGATGGACATGTGGGTGTTGGGCAGGGACTTGAACTTTTCTTTGGGTGGGGAAAACCTGGAAACTTTCAGATTCGGGTTTTCCCAGATGTGCCAATATGACATCTCTAATAAAATGTAGCTTTGAGGAAACTCAAGCCTCAGAGTTTTATTTTGTTGGGGGTGTTACTTGGAACACTGACAATCTCATTTAGTGAGCCCCATCTTCACAGAGCAGGTACATACATGTAAGAGAAGTAACTTGGTTCCAGGAAGCCTGGTTCCCAGCCATTTAAGGCTTTAAAGGTCACAAACAAGTCTTTGATTTACTTTCTGAAGCAGACCAGTAGTAATAGCAATAGTACTTATATACTGCTTTACAGTGCTTTACTGTAAGCAGTTTACAGAGTCAGCCTCTTGCCCCCAACAATCTGGGTACTCATTTTACCCACCTCGGAAGGATGGAAGGCTGAGTCAACCTTGAGCCTGGTGAGATTCGATCTGCCAAATTGCAGGCAGCCAGCAGGCAGCAGAAGTAGCCTGTAGTACTGCACTCTAATCACTGCATTACCATGGCTCAAGTAGTCAGATAGATCATGAGGGTTTGATGTAAGTGCCTGGTGGCTCAGCAGACTAAAGCATTGTGATTAACACCAGCTGTCTGCAATTACTGTAAGTTCAAATCTCACCAGGCTCAAGGTTGACTCAGCCTTCCATTCTTTATAAGGTAGGTAAATTGAGGACCCAGTTTGTGGGGGCAATAAGCTGACTTTGTATAAATATACAAAAGTATGAAGGCTATTGCTTAACGCATTGTAAGCCACCCTGCGTCTCTGGAGAAGGTCGGCATATAAATCAAATTTTAAAAAATGCTTATATGGCCAGACCCAATGAGCAGTCTAACTGTTCTAGACTGTTTCTGAACTTCTGGACTATTGGTTTCAAAAACAGCTCGCTATTCAAGACATTGCAGTAATGCAACTGGGAAGTTACACAGCATGAATAACTGTTAGATATTATCTGCTGAGATAATGTTAAAGTTGGTAAATCAGCAGAAGCTGGTAAAAAGAATTTTATACCTGGGTCTCCAATGCCAATGATGGATCTAAAAGTAGACCCAAACTGTAAATCTGGTCCTTTAGAATGAGTGTGGCTTTTTCCAGGACAGATAGAGCACACAACGTCTCTGGATAGATGTATCACCCAAAACCAGTATCACCATCTTTTTTGGACTAAGTCTCAATTTATGTGGTCCATTAACTTTGCTGAGTCCTGGTTCAGAAGACAAACTGCCTCAGATATTTTAGATGAAATGGATAGATAGAGCTCATACTGATGACATCTCCATCCCTATTCCTTAATGCCCTCTCCCAAAGGTTTCATGTAGACATTTAAAAAATGTAGGTGAGAAAATGGAACATTATATAACCCAATTGCCAGTAGGCAGAAAGATAATCTCCAAGCATCATATCCTGCAAATAAGAGTGGAACCACTGTAATACAAGATCTACATTCCATCTCTGACTACCTGCGCAGGAATACACCATGAGTGGTGTGTCAAAAGCCAATGAGGGCTCCAGAAGGGCTAACAAGACCGTAGTCCCCTTGGATTTTTCTGGGCACAAGTAATCTTACAGGGTGACCAAGGTGAAGAAGCTTCTTAGATGAGAAGTGAAACATCTTTAAAAAAAAACCACCAAACAAACAAAAAAACCCCAAGAAAGTCCAGTTGCCTCCTGAAAAAGCACCTTTGGGACAACCACAACCTGGATGACTGAGAATTTCTACAGACTTTTAGCTATACAATTTGAGATGAACGCCCTTTGAATGGTGTAGGAGTAGGAATGGACTTCCAGAGAAAAATTGCAGACTACAGGATGATCCTGAGGACACAGATAAACCTCCAAGTGCTTCAATGACCCTCTAAAAGGATGCAAATGACCAGCTGTCTGCAAGGAATATAAATCCTTCCATTCCCCACTAAACTGTCAGAGCTGAAAAAGCTTCTTGGATGAGAAGCAAAATGTCTTCAAAAGAAAACACAAGAAAATCCAGTTTCCTCCTGAAAAAACACCTTTGGGGCAACCATGATCTGGATGGCTGAGAATCTCTGCAGACTACAGACTCCTGTTCTATAGATATACCTAAAACAACACTGAAAAGGATTTAGAAATCAGTTTCATCCAAGAGAGGACAGAGCTGATCAGTCATCAATACAAATCACTTTGTTTAAGAAGGAAACGTTGGAATGGCTCCATGTTAAGAAGAATATCTGGAATAAACTATTGACACGAGGAGGTCAAATAAGTCAAGTCAAATTTTCTGACCTTGTTGAAGCAGATTATACAAATGAATATCAAAATGGTTACTAACTTTATTAGCAGAAGACATACTTTCCCCCTTCTTAAAGTCTTCTGGGTGCGATTTAAAGGTGGGTTACCACCTTTAAAGCGCTCCATGGCTTAGGACCCGGGTACCTTCGAGACCGACTTCTGCCACCAATAGCCTCCCTCCGGCCAGTCCGCTCTCATAGAGAGGGCTCTTGAGAGTGCCTTCGGCCAAGTTATGTTGGCTGGCAACACCCAGAGGGAGGGGCCTTCTCTGTGGGAGCTCCTGCCCTATGGAATGAACTGCCCCTGGAAATTTGTAAAATCTTCAACCTCCGTGTATTTCACTGTGCCCTCAAGACTCTGCTGTTCCGCCAGGCTGGGCTATCAATGTAAATGATTTTAAATTGGGTGTTTTAAAGTTTGGGTTTTAATTCGAGACAAAATATTTAATAACTTTAATTATTTTTAATTGATGTCTGTTTTCTGTGTTTTTAATGTGCTGTACACTGCCCTGAGTCCTTCGGGATAGGGCGGTATAGAAATAAATTTTATTATTATTATTATTATTATTATTATTATTATTATTATTATTATTATTATTATTATTATTCCCCCTTCCTCAGTTACATTACCTATTTAATGTTATGTTAACTGGGGCATACAAAATCTTTGCCAGACCAATTCTCGAATACAGCTTGTCTCTCTGGAATCCACACTATATATCGGAGATTAATACAATTGAGCAAGTCTAGAGGTATTTCATGAGAAGAGTCCTCCACTCCTCTACTCACAATAGAATACCTTATGCCGCCAGGCTTGAAATTTTGGGCTTGGACAACTTAGAACTATGCAGCCTTTGGTCTGCCTAAGCGTAGTAGATAAAATTATCTGCTACAATGTCCTAACTGTCAATGACTACTTCAGCTTCAACCACAATAATACACAGGTAAACAATAGATACAAACTCAAGGGAAACCACTCTAAACTCAATTGCAGAAAATACGACTTCAGCAACAGAATGGCCAATGCCTGGAATACTCTACCTGATTCCACTGTTATATCCTCAAACCCTCACAGCTTCAACCTTAAACTGTCTACAGTTGACCTCACCCCATTCCTAAGAGGTCTGTAAGGGGTGTGCATAAGCGCACCAGAATACCTACCATCCCTGTCCTACTGTCCCCATTTATTCGTATCCATTTCCTGTATTCATAATCATGTTTATACTTATACCTGTTTTCTCATACATGTTTGACAAACTAAATAAAATAAAAAAATAAAATACATCAAATCATAACTTTCAGTGCAGGAGGACTGAACACAGTACACAGACAGGAAGTCCCCAGACTCTTTCATATGAAGTTTACCAGATGCTCAGTCATGTCCCTTCATTATCAAGGTTTCTACCTCCTTAACCTCCACCTCTTTCTACCTGCCTCCCAATCCCACGTGGCTCCCTTTTCACTCCGCTGAACTGGTTCTTATGCTATTAGTGGGCCCGAAGAAAGACAAAGACAGATTTTTGCCAGGAGCACATTTCCTTCCTGGCCTTTGGGGAATTCATCTTCATATGCTCTGGATGGCCTTGAGCTAGGTGAGACAGATGCGATGAACATTATACTCATTATAAAGGAAAACACGGAGAGCTGGAGGGTGAAGCCGAAGAAGCATGAGAGCCAAAAGACCTCAGGCCAACTGCCAGAGATCGTGCAAGGCAGCTACCTCTCTTGGGAGCTTATCATCTGGTATATTCTCAGCTATAGTGATGCCGCTTCATTTTAATGAAGGACTTTATAACATTCCTGGGCAGAAGAAGATGCTCTCTGCTTCCACTATTTAGCTTGGGAGCTGTTCAAGACTCCATGCAGCTGCCTGAAGCAAATACAGCCTCAGATCTGCCTTAAACATCCACTGCTGTGGAAGTTCTGAACAAGCAAATATGGAAATGTCAGCAGAGGAACATCTAATTGCCTTCTGGAAAAAAAGCAGTTTGAAGTATAAACTGCTTTCTTGCACATAATTCTCTGAAACGGTTAGAAAATAATCCTGCGCTTATGCAGATACTTTAATCCCCTGTGGCAGTCTGAGGCCATTTTTGCTACTTCTTTATTGAGAAGGAGAATGTTTAGCAATGAAGGTGAAGTCTGCATTATATTTTGGAAAAAGCATTATGCACTACTACATTGCAGCAACCTTCTGTGGACTTTTTGGAAATGAACTGCTTACGAAATATGAGAATATTATTCCCTCCTTCTCCTCCTTTCAATTTCAAAGAAGACTTAATACAGAATGCAGACTTAGTCCATCTCTTTCTCCTCCCCCCCACCCCCCCCCCGGGAGATTCTGCCTTGTGGCATTTCCTTGCAAATTTCACAGGTAAAATAATAGTTGTTTTCTATGCCTCTTTTTCATGTGACTTGTCTCATACACTTATTGGTAAATATGGAATTATGGACATATTTTTTGCTGTAAAATACATATTCCAAACTTCAATCTTGAGCCTCATGAATGTATATAACAAATCAAAGTAAATTCACAATTCCTGGAATACTAAAATACATCAAAACATTTGTGTCACTTTTGTTTAGAAAGTTTTGAAACATGAAGTAAATGCCTTACAATCATTTTTTTCCCCTAAAAATGAAATGTAATCAAACATAATTTTAAAAGCAATGAATTGCTTTGTATATGTTTGCTGTTATCTTATTTTTATCAGCATGAACATAAGCATACTTTACAGGGCATTCATAGGAATTGTATATACAAACTGGATTGCGAATGTAATGAAGTTTACATTTTCTAAATTTTTCTCTATTTTAATAAATACAATAAAATTACCATAATATGAAAAATTAGATAATTGTCCTTAATTGATTGGCATCGATCTCTGTATATTAACACTTAGAGCCTGGGAATTTTAGGATTTTGTTCCTTTATAATTACATGAACTTTTCTATATAATGTCACTTCCATTCTTGAAGCAGTATCAAGAGTGTGTGGCATTGACAAAGAAATTAAAACTAATTATTTCATTCACTTCGCTTATAAAGATAAGTAGAAAATGAAATAAATTCTGAACAAGATCTGTATCTGTAATTCATTTATGGGACATAAATCAGGTAGCAGAACCCACCCAAGTTTGACTGACACTCCCTCCCAAAAACCTAAGCAGAACTAAATTTGCTTACTTCTTGGGAAACATAATAAAATTGTAGGGATCTGGCTCAAGGGTGAAATCCAGCAGGTTCTGCAGGTTCTGGAGAACCGCTAGTGGAAATTTCGAGTAGTTCAGAGAATTGGCAAATGCCATCCCTGACTGGACCCAGAGTAGGGTGGGAATGGAGATTTTGCACTATCCTTCCCCTGCTACACCCACCAAGCCACGCCCACAGAACCGGTAGGGAAAATTTTTAGATTTCACCCCTGATCTGGCCAGAATAGAAGTTTATATCCCTTATGATGCTGGGGGCAAATGATTTCTGTATGAAGGCCACGGAGACCGTCAAAATGGCAAATGATTTTTGTCCATCAAGTCCAAAGTGTAAAGCTCAACTTGAAGGGCAAATAAAGGACTCCTTTATTTTATAATCCATATTCTTCAGCCAAGCTGTAAACATGGAATACAACAAATCAGAAAACAAGGAACAGAAAAACAACTGTGCTCAACAAAAATGTATGTCGTCTGTTTGATAGAAAGTTGTGGAAATGCCTGCACAGGTCATAGGAAAATTAGAGTAGAGTGAAGAAACATTATCAGAATAAAACACATTTCAAAAATGAAAGAACAGATTTGAAACACCAGCTTTGGAGAAACCAAAATGTAAATAAATTTCTTGCTAATTATATTAAATCAACACCATAATGTTTATTTTCTGACTTAATCATTAGAAATGCATTTTGTTGGCTTATGCAGTTATAAAAACTGTTTAATGTAAGGTGTTAATGAAAGTGAAAGTTCCTTAAGGTAAAAGAAGTTTTGTATATATTTAGCATGTAACCAAGTTTAGTTCCCCCTACAAATCTTGAGTAAAAAATAAATATATATTTTTTTACCAGGATCACTTAAGTCCATTTTCATGACAGATTTTTTTCTTATTTTTGTCTCTAAGGAAATTTGAAACAATACTGTCTATATATTTGTAAAATTGGAGGGTGGCACTCCAGGTTATAATAGCAACTACCGTATTTTCCGGCGTATCAGACGACTGGGCGTATAAGAGGACCCTCCTCAGAGCCATTTAAGGCTTGTCAGAGCCTTATGGGCTGGTCTGCCTGGTTACAGGAGAATGAGACCCGGTGTATAAGACGACCCCCAACTTTTGAGAAGATTTGTGTGTGTTAGTAAGTAGTCTTATACGCAGGAAAATACAGTAATTAATTATTCCTTTCAATTTAATGTAATGTTGGAAATAACAGAATAATAGACTTGGAAGAGACTTTGGAGGTCTTCTAGTCCAATTCCCTACTCAAACATATGTGGGGGGCCTGGCGGGCATTGCATTATAGGTGTGGGCACATATGCACGTGCAATAGCATGCACACACTTTTGGCACCTGAGGAAAATCATTGCTCTATACCATTCTGGATAAATAGCCAATCTCTTCTTTAAAACCTCCAGTGATGGAACACACACAATTTCCGAAGGCAAGCCTTTCCACTGATTAATTGTTCTCACTTCAGAAAATTTCTCCTCATTTCTAGCTTGGATCTCTCCTTGATAAGTTTCCATCTATTACTTCTTGTCCTGCTCTTAGGTGCTTTGGAGAATATAATGATCCTCTCATCTGTGTGACAATCCCTCAAATATTGGAAGACTGCTATCTGGTCACCCTATTCCTTCTCTTTGTTAGACTAGACATTCTCAGATTTTGCAACTGCTCATCGTATGTTTTAACTTTCAGCTCCCTCATCATCTTTGTCGCTCTTCCCTGCACTCTTTCTAGACTCTCAACATATAATTTAGGCAAATTATGATAAATTAAATACATTTATTAAAATAAACCAAATTATATACATTAGAATTAGAGAAATCCACTTTTCTCTCAGCAGGATAGGTTTCAGAAAACAGAACAGAACTGGACCAAATTTCCTGGAGGAGAAGATGCTGGCAAAAAATTAAAAAGATTAAATTTAAAAATAGGTAGGCTGAATTGAAAGCCGAAGACAAGAAGAAAAAAAAACCCTGGAAAAAATTTCCCCAAATACTTCTGTGGAAGTTACAGATGGGCAATCATCTGGAATTTTGCTGAGTCCTCCATTTTCAGTTCTCTTCCTTTTCATACTGGTCATGTGACCCAGAACTGAACTATCATTAGGGACTTGGAAACCATTCCAGGAAGATGTCCTTCATGCTTGCTTACCTCACTGACATTAGAATTACTTTTCAGCTAATCAGATGAAACATAAATTTGAGCCGTGTTTGGAAAATGAAAACATGCAAACTGTTCCATGCAACTGACTTGAAAAAGAAAAAGAAAAAGAAAAAAGAAAAAGAAAACCTGTCGAGGAATTGAAATGCTTTCCATAGGAAAAGCTTAAAGATTTAGAATATATTTTCTTTCAGATTCATGCTATTACAAGATTTATAATATTATACATTATTTTGGAGAAAATGGCTAGAGAAAATCTCCAGACTTTCTTTTTAAACAGCAGCTCAATTTGTATGAAGATATTGATAAAGTGGCAGATTGAGAACATACAAATTATTTGATAATATAGTACAATCACTTTTTATAAAGCATGGTTGTTACGGCTGAGCAAATACTTTGAACAATGCACAGAAGCATTCATAAAGCAGTTATTTTGAATAATTAACGCAGCCACATTTTTTTCCCCAGGCTGACACAACTGCTTTGGAAGCTTTTTCCAACTACCTCCCCATATTTATGGACACTAGCTTTGTTTTGCCATTTCTACAACACCTTTTCCAAAGGATTTGCACAGTCTTGCTTTTCTTAAAGAGATGGGTATCAGCTACAGAATCAGAACACTAAATACAGGCTAAGTGGACATAACCTTATAGATGACCCTCACTCTGTAAAGACTTTGGAGTAGTCATTTCTAAAGATCTAATTCCCAAAGCCCACTGTAACAACACCACTAAAAAGGCATTAAGGGTTGTAAACCTAACCTTGCATAGCTTCTTTTCTGGTAATATTACACTACTAACCAGAGCATACAAAACATTTGCTAGACCAATTCTCAAATACAGCTCATCTGTCTGGAACTCGAACTGCATATCGGACATTAATATAATTGAGCATGTCCAGAGATATTTCACAAGAAGAGTCCTCCACTCCTCTGCTCGTAACAAAGTACCCTATGCAACCAGATTTGAAATTCTGGGTTTAGAAAATTTATAACTACACCACCTTCGGTATGACCTAAGCATAGCTCATAAAATCGTCTGCTACAAAGTCCTACCTGTCAACGACTACTTCAGTTTCAACCACAATAATACACGAGCACACAATAGATACAAACTTAAAGTGAACCGCTCCAAACTCGATTGCAGAAAATATGACTTCAGTAACAGAGTTGTTAATGCCTGGAATGCACTACCAGACTCTGTGGTCTCATCCCAAAACCCCCAAAACTTTAACCTAAAGCTGTTTACTGTTGACCTCACCTTATTCCTAAGAGGTCTGTAAGGGGCATGCATAAGACCACCAGCGTGCCTACCGTCCCTGTCCTAATGTTCCCTTTAATTGTATTCATTTTATGTATTCAATTCATGCTTATACTTATATATATTATCTAATATGTACTCGACAAAATAAATAAATAAAAAATAAAATACATGATTTCTTTTTTAATGTAAATCTTAAAAGCGAAGATCTGATTCAGAGAAAGATGTTAATCTGGAGAAGGAAGACTTTGGTGTCCTTCAGGAAGGCAACAGACGTTGTGAAATAAACATTGTAAAAAGTAATGCACAAAAACATCTGGGTGCAATGTCATGATACAAGTAATAGAGGGGTAGAACTTGTTATATCACCACATAAGTTTGGCCTTTTGACACAGTCGACGTTTAGCAGCAGACTCCAACGGAGAACAGAGAACAAATTTAATTCATACTTCATAAATGTAAAGTTTCAAACTTACTACCAATATCGGAAATTAGCAAACAGTTCCTGTTTTATTGTTTCACACAATTTGAGGAAATATGCTGATATATCAGATCTTTGAGTGCTAACATCTAGACAAAAAAGGTATATTTTATTTACTTATTGGTTCGATTTTATATGCCGCCCTTCTCCAGAGACTCAGGGCGGCTTACAATGCATTAACCAATAGCCTTCATACTTTTGTATATACCTGCTTAGTAGGGCTTTTGCCCCCCCCCCCCCCCAGTGGTGTAATGCCTTAAACCAGTTTTTTTTAAAAAGAAAAAAAATTGAGGAAACGGCAATATATGTATCCTAATTACTTTGTAGAATTGGATAAAATTGGCTAGCACCAATTTATGAAATATATCAATTTTTGCAAGCTCAGAGTTCCTCAATCTTTCTGGCTTTGCAGACCAGCTGTTCTGACCCAGTTCCCCAAACATGACAAACCCTCTGAGGTGAATGAAAAAGATTCCTTTATTAGGAATGCTGGAAGCCCCAGCAAAAAAAAAAAAAAATGTATCTCACAGGCTAACAAGTCCATCCATCTGTCCGTCTGGAAGATGAATAGTTATCTGCCACACCTATTCATCTCTGCCCCCTGCCTTTTATCCCCAGAGCTAGGGTGGGCCTTGTTAGCAATGGTAGCTCTTCCTTCCCCAGGATTGGTCCATGGCTTTCAACTGCTCTCCTCTTCTCTGCCCTCTGCACAGCTGCGCATCAGGCACTGGCCCAGCTGCACCTCTTCTTCATTATCAACCACCTCCAGATCTAGGGGCTGTTGACTCTCCATCTGAGGGCTGACGGCCCAGGCTCCGCCTCTGTCTCTCTCTCTGCCAGCTATATTCCCTCCTCCCCCTTGGAGCTCCCAGGTTGCCCTGATGCTGACTCACACCTCCTCCTCCTCCTCTGATTTGGCTGTTGGAGGGGCCGATGACCAACAGGCCACAACACTGGCAGGTGGTGGAGAGGGAATGGTTCCATGCAACCAGTGGGCAAGTGTTGTGGTCCGCCAGTAGATGGCAGAGCTGGCAGCAGAGTCAGACAGCAATGAGGCTGAGGAAGAACAGAGGCCAGTCCTGGAGGCTGGGGAAGGCCTGGATAAGGGCTCTGCGTCGGAGGCAGAGATGGGACCAGGGCCATTGGGGAATGAGGTGCGGACTCCGGAGCCTCCAGAGGCTGACAGTAGAGAGGCAGAGGAACAGGAGGATCCTGTTTCTAGTGTCCATATGAAAAGAGCTGCCAGAATGCAAGAGCAGCTACAGTGAAGAGGATGACTCAGGCGTAGGGCCAAGAGATGATTGGCCCCTCCCATAAGGCTTAAAAGACCAGCAATGGCTCTTGGGCTCTTTGTTGGAAAACAACGTTGATAGACTTGTTCTTGTCTTGCTGCACTTATCTCTGGTTTGTGTCTTCTGCTTCTGAACTTTTGCCAAGAGAACCCTTTGGCAGTTTGCCTAATTATACCAAAGTTGGTGATTCAACTGAAGAATTTGTGTTATGAAGAATTTGTTTTAATTTAATTTGGACTACGCTGAGAATGAGTTAATTCTCAGCTGTTCTAATAAAGTCTGTTTGTTTTGGAACTGTTTGCATGTAATACTACCTACTTGGGCATGAGTCACTACCGTAAGTGCGCACAGTGCCAGCTCCATTTTTATGAGTGGCGGGCATGCACGCCTGGTTCCAAATGACTCAAGGCCTGGTAGTGAGCTGCAACCTGAGAATTGGGGAACCCTGCAGTAGCTGTTTAGATATTATGAAGTCCAGAGCTTTTGTCAGGGGAAATTCCACGTTCCATCAAAAATGATCAAATGATGAGAACTTCATAGAGGCATTCATATACCTGGAAGTGAAAGACATCATTTGAGTGATGTTGACAGGTGCAATAAGTTACTTCCCTCAACTTCAGCATAACTAATTACACAGAGAAATATGTGTTACTTTCTTGGCAACAATAAAGAAGTGTCCTTTTTCAGCATGTTTTTTTTTTCTTTTATAATTCTAACTTTGTTACAGCACTGGGATAGATTTAGTAGTAGTCTCTCTTCCGGGTATTAATCATGTCCAACCCTGCTTAGCTTTTTGAAGATGAGATATGGTTGGCTATGTATTGCAACCTGATGCCAGCAAGAACATTAGGAGAAAGAGCAGGATTAAAGGGAATGCTTACTCAAGGTGGAATCAAAAGCAACCTATCAACTCAAAAAGTCTATGATCTCTAAGCTTTTCATAAACCTGTTTCTGGACACAATCCAACATGCTAGAATGAAGAATCTTGCTTCTTCTCTATACTGTGATAAACTTTTTGATTGATTGTCTCAAGGGATGAGGTGAAAGGAAGTAATAAATATAGCCAACTGCAGTTGAAACCATCAATGATATCCTTTTTTTAATCCTCCTTTATTTGAAAGACCTTTTGTTGTTCTACAACATAGAAATGGCCTTCTATAATTTCACTTGATTTGAAAAGTCTTTTCATGAATCTAGTATCTACAATAAAGCAGAACTCCTTAACAGAAATCACATGATGTTGTACTAGCAAAGACAGTCCAGTGTCTAGCTGACAAATCTACAAACACATGAAAAGTAGGCATTAATTATCAAAAATACAGTGCTTCCACTTTATTAAAAACATTTTAAGGCAATGAACATTTTATGTTCATGGCATGTTAACATCTTAAAGGCAAGTTAATAGCACAGTTGCAATATGCTCTTTTAGTTTATGCCTTTAATGATTATGGCCAATTGTGGTCTATCAGAGTCTACATTTTTGCAATAAATTTTGTCCATGCTTGGATATGTGCTTAATGCCATTTTTCATTTATAAATGTTGTTATGGACAGTAGCTACACTTTCAAAATCCTTGGATAAAACTATTATTTTAGCTATCTAGACTAATCCTAATAAAGTTGGTTGAAACAAAGCTTGTGATATATCCTTCAAATTTAGATCTTAGCAGCCAGGACTCTACAAGCATGACTTCGCTATTATGGCAGGAGAAACATTAAGTTAGTGGAACACATTATTGTGTTGTTCCTATTATGGAGAAATTCATCTATTGTATACTTATACCAAGAATATCATTAGAAATGTGTTAAATTGAGTTCGTTTCACAATATTTGCTGTACATACCATTGTATAAGCAATTGGCTGTTTCTTACACTGTAACCAAAGATTGTGTGTCAATGAACCTTATAAAACATTTAATCAACCCCTTGAAAACATACAGTATGTGTTTGGCGTCCGCTGAGTAAATTGTTTAATTTTTGGAAATAGATAATTCACTGCAGTGGTAAAATTAGAATTAAGACACATTTACTACCACAGTATTGAAAATGTTAGTACTTAGGCTATTTTAGATGTCTTATTGTTAGTCCATATACCATTAATTAATGTGTAATTTAATAATTTACTATTCTCATTCTTTTTGGTTGAATGAGCTTCTAAAAATATCCTAATGATGACCAGTGTACATTTGTTTAATTTCCTTTTATTAGAAAGGTTTACAATAAATCAACATTTTAACAGTCCAATAATTTGTGTCCTTTTCCTCAATTTTCTTTCTGGAATTTTATGGATATTACCATTTGGTCACTGGTGCATAATCAGAGATTTTGAACTATTTCATGAAAAATAAAATTGCTTCTAGGAATCTTAAACGTACTGAAATAAAGTTGCAAAATAATATTTCACCATCTCTGAACTTTACACCTTGGTAGATGTTCACATTTCATCAAACCTTCAAAGATATTTGAAGTATAATGAGAACCTGCTTTTGCAGCCCTATACATTTGCTGAGTGTACAAAGCTGTCAAAGTCTACAAATTCCCAGCCCTATGAATAGAATGAACTTTTGCTGACACAGTATATCTATTGTATCTATTTGAATATAAAGGACTGCTAGTCTAATTCAGTTCTTTCTACAGATATTGTGTCACCAACAAATATAGCTAAGAAATGAATTAAAAATAACACACTGAAAACTTATTTCATATGAAACAAATGACTTTTTGGAAGGGGTTCATCTTTTTACAACCATGACTAAGATGATTTCAACTATACTATAGGTCATTAATACATGCATTGCTTTTTAATTCATGATTAGATTCATATGTTGGCTCACTAGGGCTAATGTGAAACTTTTAAATACTTCCTAACTCTATATAGATGTTTGTGAAGCATGAAATATAAGGTCCTTGTTTACATTTTAATTCACTGTGTTAAGACAATGCTGCTAATGGTCCTGTGTCAGGGGAAATATTAACTTTTTCCATCTCAATATTCCAAGAGGCTGTCACAAGAAACTCATTTATCACTATCAATGACACTTCAATAATGCCTATACGAAATAAATCACCTCATATCTTCTCTTCAAAAATTGGTGGCACTAGCATACCAAGCCTGTTGTGGATCCATTTTCTCATTATCCAGGAGAAAGTGACATATATAAACTGGCACAATTTGAGAGCACAATTTGAGGATCAAAAATAGACAATTTCTATCTCTCTCTCTTCCACCCAGCCTCCTCATCTTTGATTTAATTAAATTCCTATGACTAATTTTTTAAATATATGTATGTGTATAAACACACACACATACACACTATCAAGTTCTCCACATTACTTAGTATTATGGAAAGACCAATCCTCAGAGAAGCCACCTGGCACCATACTTCATGAAGGATTCAAACAAATTGGAAGAGGTTCAAAGAAAGTCAACTGAGATTATCAGTGAACTGAAAATGAAGTGTGATATTAAAGGTGATATTAAGAAAGCTAGACAGATTTGCCCTTGAGGAAGAAAAAGAGAGAGTGTATGTGTATCTGATATAATAGTATCCTTCAAATAACTAAAGAGCTTTCAAACAGAAAAAGGACTTTGTCATCTCAGAGTGTAGGGTATAGAATAATGGTCAAACACTATAGGAAAACAGATTCTAATTCAACATTAGGGGAAATAACTTTCAAAACAATAAAAAGAGCTTTTAACAATTGAGTAAATTTATTACATACATATATATACATACATCAGGGGTGAAATGCTACCAGTTTGGACCAGTTCATATACATACATCAGGGGTGAAATGCTACCGGTTTGGACCGGTAGTAAAAAATGCTACCGATTAGGGTGAACTGGTATTTCCGACAATCAGCTGGGTGACGATCAGCTGTGATGCATGACTTATATTAGCTAGAATCATCGGATTTCCTGCTTTCTAGCTAATCTAAATCACATGGCACAGCGGATTCCCCCCCCCCCTTGCTGTTCTACTTACCTTTGCAGACTCGGAAGGGTTCAAAATGTTCCTTTTTAAGCACTGCATGGGTGCATCTCAAGCATGCATGTGTATATAGCACGTATGAACTCAGTAGCAAACTCACATAACCAGTAGCAGACTTCAGAGGATTTCACCCCTGACATACATGTATATCATCCTTTGAGGCAGTCCAAACAAGAAGCACAAACCATGAATACGCTACCTTTATTGCAAGAAACTTGCAAGCCTGAAGGGATTTGTTTCATTTCTTGCCTTTACTTTCCAGAGGACAAGGAAGCTTCTCTTCTAAGATACTTTCTTTAGCCCTTTCTTTTGTGGGCTGAAATATCTTTTTATGAGCATTGTCAAGGCTTCAGCTCTTCTCATTATTCAGAAAGTGGAAGAGAGAAAGAATTTAAAGAAATAATTCTGTTATGTTCAAGTAGAGTTTAGTCATTTTTCTGTGAACAGAGTCAGTCATAAGATATTTTTATAGGTCTTAGGACACCCAGGTTAAAGTCTAGCGTCAACCATAGATATTATTTGCCATTTTTATGTGGCTCCCCATCTTACAAACAAGTGATTCTGGGCCGCATATGATAAAGCTAAAAATGACATGTACAACTGTAGTAATATTATTAATGTGATTGTTTCTCTCTTTTTTTGCACTCTTTGTAGATTTGCAATAGGTAAACATGTTTTCTTCCAGTAGCCCTGCAGTTATTGGCCAACAATCATGAGTCCTTTAGCCCATTTGTCATGAGATGTCCAGGAACTCCTAAGCCTAGTATGGTCCTTGTTGACCTTAGCAGTGACCGATCCTGCAACGATTTCTGTAAATTATGTTTTACCATATTGTTTTGGGAGAGACACTTGTCTTTGTCTGTCTCCTCTGATGAGATGCATCCAATATGGTTGAAAGTCTGGCTTAGCTCTCATTTTCCTAAGAGTACATAAAAACCCACAACCACATCAAAGAAGTATTTATTGTTATTATTAAAAGTTAAAATTATAAAAGGAACAAAAGAAAAAAAATCGGGCAAACAATAGATGTGAATTACACTAGGGTTATTGCAATATTTTTTCAGTCATCTGGAGTCACCAGTCCAGCTGACATATTCAGGTTTTGAGGCATCTCTGACAGTGGTGAAATCCAATTTTTTTTTACTACCGGTTCTGTGGGTGTGGCTTGGAGGGCATGGCAAGGGAAGAATACTGCAAAATCTCATTCCCACCCCACTCTGGGGCCAGCCAGAGGTGGTATTTGCCAGTTCTCCAAATTGCTCAAAATTTCTGCTACTGGTTCTCCGAAGTGCTCAAAATTTCTGCTACTGGTTCTCCGAAGTGCTCAAAATTTCAGCTACTGGTTCTCCAGAACCTGTCGGAACCTGATGGATTTCACCTCTGATCTCTGATAAGCTAGTAAGGATGAGGGGCAGGGATGTTCCATAAAGTGGGAGGCATAGTAGAATAAGCCCACTACCTAGGAACCCCTAAATGAAACTCCCTAGTCAACCAGTCCCATAAGATGCCATCTTTGCTGAGTTTGATGGAATGGGCAGATGTAATCAAGGAGAAGTCGTCTCTCAAAATATAAGGATAAATCGTCATTTGACAATTTGTCTTTCATCCATACAAAGTCTTGATTTATATGCATTATTTCTGATACACAGACATTTCTGAAAGTTTAAGATAGGTTCATATAGGAAAACCAACCATACTGCCAAAACGTATGTTAAAACTACAGTCCTATGGTCATCTGAGGGAATTAGAGTCCCTCTCTGAGGTCAGTGAAAACAACTTCTGATTTTGCAGGATACAGTTCCATGTCAGGAAGTGCCACAAGCATTTACAGATTTTTTCTTTGCATATTTGTTCGATACTCTAGGCCAGGGGTGTCAAACTGGTGGCCCACGGGCCGGATGTGTCACGCACAGGCCACACCCATCCCATCTCCACAAAGGCAAAAAAGTTGTGATACATCACAATATTTCCCATGAGGCAATCAAGTTTGACACCCATGCTCTAGACAAAATTAATGAAGTTTCTAATTGCTACCACAAGTTTCAAATTGCAAGTACTGTTTCTTTTCAGTGATATACTCTGTCTAGTGGTAATTTGTAATCAGATATATATATGAATATTTTTCTCATGCTATTTTTTTTATAGGTTGAAGAACATTTGTTTATTTCTATATGGCACGAATACACACTGAAGTCCCTTTCAAATGTTTTGATTTACAACTCCTGGACTACTGGCTATGCAGGCATGAATTGTCAGCCCTTTGAGGTAATCTAAAAAACTAAAACCATGTGCATTAATACTACCTTTGTTTTAACATTACAGTAACCAAATCTTGCAGATCTGAAAGTACTTTCTCTCTCTCCTGCCCTTACTCTCCAGGAAACTGGAGAGGATCCCTTCTGAGATGCTTTATCCACATGTTGTTTCGTACTCAGATTTCTTTTATCAGACCATGGTCTAGACCAGAGGTGTCAAATTCGATTTCATTGAGGGCCGCATCAGAGATGTGTTTGATCTCAGAGGGCCGGGGTGATAGTGGCCAGAGTTGGGCGTGGTCATGATGGGTGTAGTCATGGTGGGCATGGTCGGGTGGGCATTTGACACAGGCTCAAGACACATTTTTCCCCATCTTTCTTTCCACACATTCTTTACTATAGCCATTTTCCTATCTCTTCTATCAGATATACTGGTAAACATTTATTACTTATTCTTCATATTCTACTAAACTTTTTATTTCTAAATTTATACCACATTGTTTAATAGTAAATTGCTTTTCCAGGCAGAAAAGCTATTTATACTATTGTATTTTTGGCCAGCAGAGGCACCTTTGATGTTTCCAGGCTGGCCCCATGGGCCAGATCTAAGCATGCCGCGGACTGTATCCAACCCACAGGCTTTGATTTTGACACCCCTGATCTAGACTGATGTATTTCCTTATGCCTTCCAAAGTTATTTTTACAGCCCATTACAGAAATTGATTCCACACAATCAAGAAGCCACCTGATTTCTAATACCTTCATAAAACATACCAAGGGTAAACTATCAGCAATTTAAAATCAAACACTTGTGTTTTTTTTTCCATAAGAACAAAACAGCCCAACTTTAAAGGTACAACCTTTAAAGATCTTCATAACCTGGGACCATCCATCCTTCATTCAGGAAGGATAATAGCAGCTGGAACCAGGTCCTTCATAGCAATAGATCTTAAGTTCTGAGTTAAGTGCTGATTTACCTCCAACTCAGGTACTTAGGAGCAGAAGACTTGTCACCCCAAGGAAATAATAGCCAATGACTTAATAGTTGGCCACCGACACCCCAATCAACTTTTTTTTAAAAAAGCCACACACAACCAGGCACCGCATAAATATTATACATAGAATAGCTCAAAGCACACATTCTGTTAGAGAGAAGTTCCCTGATGTTAAGCTCCAGCATGAGTGTGAAAGTTTGAAAGACTAAACCTCTGATCCCGGTGACCAACCCAGATTGCATCCTTAAATTCTGAAGTACCCTTTTTTAAAAAAAGAAAGAAAGAAAGAAAGAAAGAAAGAAAGAAAGAAAGAAAGAAAGAAAGAAAGAAAGAAAGAAAGAAAGAAGCATATTTAAGATCCGCATTACACTTGTAGTTTTGTAGGGCTTAATTTTATCGCAGATGTATGCTGGAGAGTTAAGAAAGCCAAAACATACTTTAAAAAGTAAATATGTGCTTCATTAATGACAGAATTGATGATTTTGTTGATGATTTCAAGCATGAAATACTGCTTTAGGAAAATGGGAACCCCAGAATTTCTTATTGTCCTCATAGGAAACCTATCCACAGGTCTGGAAACCACAGTCTGGGCATAACATGGTAAAATAGTCTGGCTCCAGTTTGGAAAAGAAATTACATATGGTTGCCAGGAGTGAAATCCAGCAGGTTCTGACAGGTTCTGGAGAACCGGTAGTGGAAATTTTGAGCAGTTCAGAGAACCGGTAGTGGAAATTTTGAGTAGTTTGGAGAACAGCAAATACCACCTCTGGCTGGCCCCAGTGGGATGGGAATGGAGATTTTGCAATATCCTGCCCCCAGGAGTGGGGAGGGAATGGGGATTTTGCAGTATCCTTCCTCTGGAGTGGGGTGGGAATGGAGATTTTGCAATATCCTTTCTGTGCCACACCCACTAAGCCACACCCACCATGCCACACCATGCCCATCATGCCACACCACGCCCACCAAGCCACTCCCACAGAATCGGTAGTAGAAAAATTTGGAGTTCACCACTGATGGTTGCATACTATTTTCGTTATTTATTTAACCTGCATGCTGAATATATATTGAGGGAAACTGAATTGGAAGATACGTGCGATTCTAAAAACAGATGAAAAAACATCAGTTACCTGCTGATGACACTACTCTAATAGCTGAAAATTTGATGGAAGCTTTGATAATGAATGTCAAGGAGTACAGTGAAGAAAAAAAAATGGTTGTAAAATTAAATATAAAGACTAAACTAATGACAAAAAGTACAGCAAACACCCTTAGAACTGACAATGGAGATATCAAAGTGGTGGGTACTTTCTGGTTTTTAGGACTTTTAGGACTATCAATAGTAAAAGAACAAGCATCAGGAAACACACCACACTTGGTAGAGTAGAACTGAAGCTTTGAAAAAGGTACTCTGATGCTTTGATATGTCTCAACCTCCAAAGATTGGAATCATGCAGGGAATAGTTTCACTAGTAGCACTCTATGGAAGTGAAGTTTGCACTTTGAAGAAACAGGATAGAAAGAATAGTGATGCTTTTGAATATATATATATATATATATATATATATATCTGTCTGTCTCCTGAGAATATCATGAGTAGCCAAGAAAACAAGCAAAGGGATCATCAAACAAATCAATTCCGAATTCTCAGTGGAGGCACAATGACTAAGGTAGAATTATCATATTTTGGACACCTTATGCAAAAACCTAGCTCTTTGAAGAAATGATCTTGCTGGGAAAGGTGAAGGAAAAAGAAGAAGAGGATAATCAGGAATAAGGTAGATTATCTCAATTATAGGAATGAGAGGCATGCTACTTAAAAGATCTGAAGAACCAGATTGGGGGCAGAATCATCATCCTGGAGAAGACCTGTATAGGTGGCCATTAAGACTTAACACTGACTTGATGACTAGATCAATCAGAATTTAATCATTTCTTTCCCCAAAACCATACTTGGTGGATTTTATTCTTGCTATAAATTATCAAGTATAGTGCAAAAAGCAAGTATATCTGTTCTGAGCATTTAGAAACACCTTTCTTCGTGTTTAACCTTTCCTATTGCTGATATATGTCCCAGTGTGTGAACACCAAGGGATGAAGGCATAGAGATCAATATACATTTAATTTAATATGTCTTCATAATTCAATAGCTCTGGAATGAACTGCCCTCAGGGATACGTATGATCCCCGACCTGCGTACCGTCCGCCGTGCCCTTAAGACCCTACTTTTCCAACAGGCTGGACTAGCTTGACAAGAATCTGGACTGGGTGTTTTTAAATTAAATTTAAATTTTTAATATATATATATATTAAAAAAAGTTCAAAAGCATTTTTTAATTTGTGGGGCCAAAGTATTTAATTTGTTTTAAACTGTTTTTAAATTTTGCATGCTATGTTATTTTACTGTGGCTGTGCACCGCCCTGAGTCCTTCAGGAGAAGGGCGGTATAGAAATGTAAATAAATAAACAAACAAACAAACAAACAAACAAACAAACAAATAGCTATTTTTTTTTCAAACCTGTTATGACATCCACTTTTTATCCATGTCATTCATATACAGTGTACTTGTCTGAAAAATTATTAATATAAATGTTTATCCTACCTCAATAAGCTCTTTTAGTAACTTTCGCAATAAAATAATACAATTTTCTAACAATGGAATTTTAATAATTCCTTTAGAACAAGACGTCGATTGCCCTGATATTTCGGATTTATTTATTTATTACAGAATTTTGAAAATAACTTCCACAAGGCTGTGGATAATGTCTCTATCCATTCCACAGAGGAACTGTTTGGTGTGTCTCACAAATCTATCTTTATAGACATCTGTAGCATATTTACTTATATCTCTGTACCTTGAAAGCCAATAATGTAATGGTACAAGTTAAAAAATGAGATAATAATCATAATCATAATCATAATGGAAATATATTATAGGAAATATAGGAAAACAGTGATGCAAACTTGGGCTGACAGCTGGTGTAACAAAGCACTGCATGGACAGTTCCTTGAGAAGATCCAGTGAAAAGTAGATAAGGAAAAGACCTGGTTATGGCTGATCAATGGAACACTGAAGAAAGAGACAGAAGGTCAATAAGCTGACTTTGTATAAAAAAGAACACAGCTTGGGGGGCCGAAAGCCCTACTAAGCAGGTATATACAAAAAGTATGAAGGCTATTGGTTAATGTATTGTAAGCCGCCCTGAGTCTCCGGAGAAGGGTAGCATATAAATCAAATAAATAAATAAATAAATAAATAAATAAATAAATAAATCTGTCCAACAGTTCACTGATGGTGGCCCTTTAGTTTATTGTTGAGTGCAATTATAAGTAAGCCCACATATCCATAAATGAGCCCACTAAAACAATAAAATCTAATAATAAATTTTATGTAAAAACAGTACTTTGAATCAGCAATCTGATTAATTTTATTTTTAAGCGAATATGACTGAATATAATTGAAGGCAGAAATTTCCATGGGGTATGGGACTAAGCTGAAGGTACCTAAAGATGAAGCAAGTACGTATGCAGTATAGATAAAAGCCAAGAAAAGATCCTTTAGGGAAGGGGTGTCAAACTGGTTGCCCGCAAGCTGGATGAATCACATGCAGGCAGTGGTGAAATCCAATTTTTTTACTACCGGTTCTGTGGGCATGGCTTGGTGGCATGGCTTGGCCATGGCAGGGGAAGGATACTGCAAAATCTCCATTCCCACCCCACTCCAGGGGAAGGATACTGCAAAATCTCCATTCCCACCTCACTCCTGGGGGAAGGATATTGCAAAATCCCCATTCCCTCCCCACTCTGGGGCCAGCCAGAGATGGTATTTGCTGGTTCTCTGAACTACTCAAAATTTCCACTAGCAGTTCTCCAGAACCTGTCAGAATGTGCTGGATTTCACCCCTACATGCAGGCCATACCCACCCCAGCTCCCCAAAGAGAAAAAAATGCCATGATACATCACCTGATGGCAATGTGATGTCACGAGTTTGACACCTATGCTTTAAGGGAAATAATTAACAAGGAACCAACTTGTTAAGGAAATGAAAGAAGAAAAATATCACCTGAAACAGACAAAAGAAATTGGGCCTGAGCAAATGGAAAACCCCACACAAGTCCCATCAACCGGTATTAAATTTGAAAATCAACAAAGTAAGGAATTTGGAGATCAAATTGGAGGTCCTAAAGCTTGCCCACTCTTTGAGTCATCATTGGATCCAGATTTGGTGGGTTTTCATTCCTCTGACTAATGCCTGGCAGCCTGATTCAAAAGGAGGTGGGTAACGTGTGAATAAGCAGGTGTATGCATTTGAGAAACAGCAAATATATAGAATGCATGGAGATCCACTGAATTTAAAATAACCACAAAAGTTTTGGTATTTTTAAATAAACCGGATCTCCATGTATTCTAAAGAACCATGTGTGACTCTAGTTGAAAATGATTTGAGTGTGGCTGTTCCAAAGGTGCTTTTTCAAGAGGCAACTAGACTTTCTGGTTTTTCACTGAAGACGTTTCACTTCTCATCCAAGAAGCTTCCTCAGCTTTGACTGGATGGCGGGGAATGATCCAGTCAGAGCTGAAGAAGCTTCTTGAATGAAAGAAAAAAAAAAAACAGAAAGTCCAGTTGCCTCTTGAAAAAGCACCTTTGGGACAACCATGACCTGGATGACTGAGAATCTCCATAGACCTTTGAGTGTGGCTATTTTCCAGGGCTGTGAGTGTATGCGTGAGTGATTGGACATAAGTTGAAATAACAGCACACATGTAACAGGAGACCTTATAAAAGCCTACAGAGAAGAAATCTGGCATACTGCTGTTGGCACAGCAGTTGACAAATATTTAGTCACTGCCGATAAAATGTCTTCCTATTTAACTTGTCAGTCTAGCTGCCTTCACAGGTGGATATTTAAGTTCAGCATCAGGAGCTACGTACCATGTTAGATGAGGCGGTTAGCAATGAAGACATCTCTTCGGCTAACTAGTTCCCAGACTATGTAAAACATTAATGCAAGGCTGAGAAATTTCCTTTCATGTTCCATTTCTTATTCAATGAGACAGACTAGTTGCTTTAGAAACTCTGTCAGATGAGACTTATGAAGACATTCTTATGATTGGAACATGACATTCTTGCACTTAGTTAATTATAAAGTAGCTATGGTGTCTTCAGTTACTTGGCTACTTTTTAATTAACCGACTGCAAGAATTCCTCTCTTCTGCCCACTAACATCACAAAAGTATATATCAATATTCTTAAAACATTTAATAACCATGCAAACTTCACACATAATTGTCTTGCTCCATATAGTCTATGTCGAAGCATTTAATACACATCCCATTTACTTTATTTACTTCATATAGATCAGTGGTGGGTTGCCCCTGTTTCGGACCAGTTCGCAAGAACTGGTAGTAAAACTGGTGGGAAGCTCTGCCCACTAACCCGGACGTCATCATAGGTGATCTGAGCATGTGCAATGCGAACCGGTAGTAAAGGTAAGTAGAACCTACCCCTGATATAGATGTTAAATGGAAATAGGAAAAGAATAAAATCTATTTAAAGTAAAGGGTTTCAATAGATTAAAAAAATGTGATAGGTGAAGATAAGGAGGTGAGGGTGGATGGTAATATTGATTATATATTTTATAAAAAATATAGAAAGTAGAATATTGGCAGAAATTGGAGTATATATGTAGTAAACATGGAGAAAATACGCGGTATTTTGACTTGGTCAATATTTTGTTCAGAAATTATGTATTTTATGTTTGTGTGTCTGAAAAAAATAAAAAATTGTTTGTTTGTTTTTTAAAAAGGAAAAGAATAAAATCTTAAAACAATGGCCTAAGACAGTTGTGTACAGTGTACATGGGAACAAAACATTGGCTTAAATTTTTACATACCCATCTGTTAAAAATTACTTTAAAGCAGACCAGAAAATATTATGTAAAGATGCTGTATCTATGTAGAGATGGGGAAAAAAATACAGAGGAAGACTGGGTGGCTAAGATGCAAGAAGCTTGTTCAAACAATTCTTTGAAGGCAAGACGGCTCAAGAATATCAGATTTCATACATTTTTTATAACTTTTGCTGTTAAAAAGTAAGGTAGTTGCCTATTACTCTGGGTCGTATCGTATCATAACTATAACTACAATAGTTAGGTCCACAATAGAAAGTGTCCTCACTTATTGCATCATGGTATGGCATGCCGGTCTGACAGCCGTGGATAGAAAAACATTACAGAGGGTGGTGAGCATAGCACAAAACATCATGGACTGTCTCCTGATACTGCTAGATGAGATTGCTAGGGCTCACTGCCTTAGAAGAGTGAGGAAAATTCTCAGGGATGACTCTCACCCAAGTCATCACTTCTTTACTCTCCTACCATTGGGAAGGAGATATAGAAGTATACCAGAGGTGGATTTCAGCAGGTTCTAACCAGTTCTGGAGAACCAGTAGCAGAAATGTTGAGTAGTTAGGAGAACTGGTAGTATAAATTCTGAGTGGTCCTGCCCCCATCTATTCTCTGCCTCTCAAGTCCCAGCTGATTGGGAGGAAATGGGGATTTTGCAGTAACCTTCCCCTGGAGTGGGGTGGGAAAGGAAATTTTACAGTATCCTTCCCCTGCCATGCCCACCAAGCCATGTCCACCAAGCCATGCCATGCCCACCAAGCCAATTTTTTTTAATAAAAATTATTGAAGCCCACCACTGAAGCATAGCCAGTCGCACAAACAGGCTGAAGAATAGGTTTTTTTCCATGGGCTGTCAGACTCCTGAATGAGAAATAACATCATAACTACATAGTATGATGGACTGCAGGACTGGCGCAATGTGTAACATGTTCACACTGGTGCAATAGGACTGGGTGTTTTGTTAATATGATTTATTGGGTTAGGGATTTTCTGTCTTCACTGTGAGTTGTATTGTTGGCAGGGTGGTGTACTGAGAGAGCTCAACCAATCTCGTTGTACATATGTTGTGCACTGATAATAAAGATTTGAATTGAATTGAACTATTTCTACTCAAAATATTTAATACAATTATATCTGTGAAGACATTTCAAAAGTGGGATCCAAACCCACGTACAATATGCCTTACTTTTGTAAACTATGAGAAAAGAATGAACCAAATTGCTCTTACTAGAGTACGCATGTACTGGAGTATGAAAGACTAAGCTAAGTCTCTATTATATTATATTGCATATTCTAATGGCGGCCAGAATTACTCTAGCACAAATGTGGAAGTCGACCAATACACCATTGGAAGAAATAATAATAAAGAAAATCATCGAATGCACCGAAATGGATAACTTAACAATGGAGATCAAAGAAAGAGAAGACTCTTTCTTTGATTATTATAAAGTGTGGAATAGGTTTTATACATGGTTGGAAACAGAAATCAAATTAAGAAATAAGAATAGAATGTGAAATTTGATATTAACATACTAGATATAAATGTAAATAATGATCCTGCTAACAAAACAGTTAATTATGAATATTTAAAAATAAAGAGAAGGAGCGAGAGAATAAAAGCTAAGAGTAAAGGCAAAAGTCGATGCAGAAAGTTGTCAAATTGTATATATCTGTTGTTAGTATTGTATTTTAACATCTGATGTGCGTGTGTTTTTGTTTTTTGTTTTTGTCTCTTGATTTCTTTTGCTATTGTGTGTTTGGTTTTAAAATGTAAAATACTCAATAATAATTATTTTTTAAGAAAGAAAGAAAGAAAGAAAGAAAGAAAGAAAGAAAGAAAGAAAGAAAGAAAGAAAGAAAGAAAGAAAGAAAGAAAGAAAGACTAAGCTAAAGTAATTAAAGTTCCAAACAAGAGAACACTTGTAGCTCAGGATCCAACTGTTGAATCCTAAGTGCTCTCTAAGCTTAGTTGTTTTCATGCACATTTCATTATCTACAACACTGGTAATGTATTTTGGTAATGAAATGTCTGCAAACAAGCCAAGAGCCTCAGAGAACACCAAGGACTCCACAGTAATTAAAGTATCAGATAATAAAAAGGGGGAAAAAAACACAGCTAAAAGTCGTTTGCACAAACACAATTTCTATACCTATTTATAATTTGCTATCTTTGAAAACACTCTTGCTTCCTTCATTTCTACACTTCAAGTCATAAAAGGTTTCTATTGTTGACTTTGGTTTTGAGGTTCTTGTCCCGCCAACAAAACTTTCTTGGTCTTCTCCTTCATATTCTACTTACTCTTTATTCATTGTTTGTCTTACAATTATCCTCATTCATTCTGTCAATTCAACCAAACAACTCAACATATCTTCATACTGGTCATTCATGTTTATTCACAATATGTATTCATTCAAGACCCATACATTCTTTCTCTAACACTTCTTGTTTTATCGCATGCACTTCTAAAGTATTCCTTTCCCACACTATTGAACTTAGTTTTATGTTTCTTCTGACAAAATAAGATACTGAACAAGCTTCTTGAATCTTAGCTGCATAGTCTTCCTTTGTATTGTTTCCATCTCTACATATATACAGCATCTTTACATATTGTTTTCCTGGTCTGCTTTAGACTACTTTTTAACAGGGAGGCATGTTAAAATTTAAGCACAGAGTTACCAGGAGCTTGGTTTTTGAGGAGCTTAGATATTTTATTCTTTTTACATTACTATTTAACATCTACATGATGGACATAAAATATGCCTGAGAATAAATGGAACATGTACTAAATGGTTCGACACAGACTATGTGGTGTAAGACATTAGAATTAGAATTCTTTATTGGCCAAGTGTGATTGGACACACAAGGAACTTGTCTTTGTGCATATGCTCTCAGAGTACATAAAAAGAAAAGATATATTCATCAAGAACCATAAGGTACAACAATTAATGATAGTCATAGGGTATAAATAACCAATCAAATCATACTTGGAAACAATCAATATAATCATAAGGATACAGCAACAAATTAGAGTCATACAGTCATAAGTGGGAGGAGATGGGTGATAGGAAAGATGAGAAGATTAATAGTAATAGTAATGCCGACTTAGTGAATAGTTTGACAGTGTTGAAGGAATTAGTTGTTTAGCAAAGTGATGGTGTTCGGGAAAAAAATGTTCTTGTGTCTAGTTGTCTTGCTGTGCAGTGCTCTATAGCATTGTTTTGAGGGTAGGAGTTGAAACAATTTATGTCCAGGATGCGGGGGGCCGGAAATATTTTCACAGCCCACTTTTTGACTTGTGCAGTATACAGGTCCTCCATGGAAGGCAGGTTGGTAGTAATTGTTTTTTCTGCAGTTCTGATTATCCTCTGAAGTCTGTGTCTGTCTTGTTGGGTTGCAGAACCAAACCAGACAATTATAGAGGTGCAGATGACAGACTCAATAATTCCTCTGTAGAACTGTATCAGCAGCTTCTTGGGCAGTTTGAGCTTCCCGAGTTGATGCAGAAGAAACATTCTTTGTTGTGCTTTTTTGATGATGTTTTTGATGTTAGGTGTCCATTATAGGTCTTGAGATACGATAGAACCTAGAAATTTGAAGGTCTCTACTGTGTTGTCTAGTATTGTAAGAGGTGGTAGTATGGGAAGGTTTTTCCTAAAGTCTACCACCATTTCTACAGTTTTGAGTGTGTTCAGTTCCAGATTGTTCTGGTTGCACCATAAGGCTAGTTATTCAACCTCCTGTCTGTATGCAGATTCATCGTTGTCTCGAATGAGGCCAATCGATCATGGAAAGTTTACATGCTTATTAAATGTTTTAAATAGTGTTTTTAGTAACCAGATGTCATGTGAGGATGGGGAAGGACATAGCATAAAGAAAACTATGTACTAATATCCAAAGTTCATAATCACCTTTCTAGTTAGGAGCTTCAAGAGGGCAAGGAATGTAGCATCTACAGTAATTCTGAAACATATCAAGTACAGAAATGAAGAGATCTTTGTATTTAGCATGGCAAATTGCTTCTCTAAATCAATAAGTACTATATTTTTGCACATTCATCCATTTCCTTAGGTGTTGCTGAAAAACAAAAATCTGATCTGCATATTGCTATCAGATTGTACTTCCCAAATTTAGCCTTCTGTCAGATTTTATAAACTTTCTATCAGTACTGTGCCAAACATCTTCACATTTGTATGGAAGAGAATCAGCATTCTATCACTCTTTAAATAACTCAGACAATCACTGCAAAAGCCCATCACATTCATATTTAATGTTTCCCTATTGACGCTGTCTGCCCCTGGAAACTTACCATTTCTCAGCATTCTCACAATATTTATTATTTCCATTTTGCGCGGACATTAAGATTTAAAGTATTAAGTCCAATTCCATTCTTCAACATATCGCCATCATTTCCATACAAATCTCTAAAACATTTTTTTCCAAAATTCACTTTCAATTCCATCCCAAATCATCCATCATTCTAATGTTTAATTCCATTCTCTCTGTAGAGGCTCCTTTTTAAATCATCTTCATCTATTTTCAAAACATTATTTTCTTATGTTATGCCCCCCAAAAATCACTCAGAAATTTATCCATCTTTTTTTCACCTTAAACGATTCTTACTTCTCTTAGGCTAAGTTTCTTGCAACTATCATTTTTCTCACTTTACCACTTTACAATCTCAAAAAAATTTTTTTTGGGAGAAAACACTCTTATATATCTTATTTTTTAACTGTAGCTTTTTAAACTTCATCATTGCAGCATTTTCATACTTCCTATTTCTGTGTAATACTGCACACTTCTGTGCTACTCTGTAACACAATTATTTTCATTCTTTTCTGAATAGTTTCCTTATCTCTTTTCCTTACATACCCTTTCATTTATTCTGCTGGGAAATCTATAATACATTTTAATACTTTTAATCAAATTTCTTCCAGTTCTTATTTTTTTTCCCTCCCATATCTGCCCCCCCCCCCACAAAAACATCTACTCTTGTCAAAAAAACAGATATTTCTCACAAATTTAACAATGATTAGCCTGGTATCCATCATAACTTTCCTCCTTAATAATCTTTAAACATAGCAGTCATGCTTTTAGATTTATATACATTTCTTTTGTATGTGTACATATAAATAGATTTATCTTCAATCACATGCAGATCAAACTGATTTTTTTAAAAGCAGAAACATACATCATTTTTTTTTCATTCTTTGTTCATTGGACAGCCTATCCATTTTAAGTTCTCTTTTTGACACATTGATTCATGTCATCTAAGAGAATTTGTGTGCATGTGTGAATAAATAGATACAAAATCATACTTTTTGGATGCATACAGACTGCTTTGAATGACAAATTACCAGTGGTGGGATTTAATTTTTTTTTACTACAGATTCTGTGGGCGTGACTTGGTGGGCCACGGAAAAGGATACTGTAAAATCTCAATTCCCTCCCCACTCCAGGGGAAGGATACTGCAAAATCCGCATTCCCTCCCCACTCCAGGGGAAGGATACTGTAAAATCTCCATTCCCTCTCCACTCCAGGGGAAGGTAACTGTAAAATCCCCATTTCCTCCCAATCAGCTGGGACTCAGGAGGCAGAGAATAGATGGGGGCAGGACCACTCAGAATTTATACTACCAGTTCTCCAAACTTCTCAAAATTTCCGCTACCAGTTCTCCTGAACTGATCAGAACCTGCTGAATACCACCTCTGCAACATATCGTTGACCACATCTTTCCAACTTGGGGATTTATGCAGCATACTTACTTGTATTCCAGATTCTGTTGGAAGAAGAGTTTCTCTCCTTCTCTCTCAGTTTTCCCCTTTGGAAATACTAATCTAAATGATAAGCATGTGTAACTTTTTGTTTGAAGCTGAAACAACATTAATCCTGATATAATAGATTTATTCAGAGAACCAGGCTTATTCCCTTCACCTATTCTCATAACTCATTTAATTCATTTTGGCTCAGCTTCCATATTTCTTCAGCTCCCAGAGCTATTTGTCTTATGTCCATCTTTGACTTTAATACTGTTTTCTTATATTTCATGCTTCTCATATAAAACTCATCCCAATGGCATTAAAAGAAATATTACAAAAAATTATGCCAAAGACATCATCACTGCAGCGAGATTCATTTCAATATGGTTAGTCTTTGTTAATGTAATAGGATAGATAGAAAATACCCTGCCAACTTCTAGGTTTGAACTTTGCCTCAATAGTTACTGGAATGTTACTAGAATGTTTTGGTCAATATTTAGATCAATGATAAGACTGCAGTTTAGCCATATTGATCCCAACTCCCCCACAATATCCTCCATAAGTACACTTGGCCATTTTTGTTTCCATTATTGGAAATGAAGGCTATTAAAGGGCACCAGGTTGCCACTTTAGAGAGTATTTTTCTGAAGATCACTAGAACAATTCTATATACCATATTTTTGGAGCATAAGATGCACCTTCCCCGCCCCCTAAAAGGGGGTGAAAATTTAGGTGCATCTTATACACCAAATGTAGCCCTGGCCACCCATTGGTCCCCACTCTTTGACCTCTGCCTCCCAGCAGTTTACCTCCTTGTAGCAAACAGCAAGAAGAAACAGCTCCTTTCACCTTCAGCACAGCCTAATTAGCACAAGTTGATTGGATCGGCCTCCCAACTCTCAGCTGTTTTGCTCTCAGCTGTTTTGTGCAAGCCTCTGCTGCTTGCTGCAAGGAGGTAAATTGCTGGAACAGATTTTTCCCCCCTTGTACTAATCAAGCTATTCTGAAAACCAAAATGAAAGTAAAGCAGACTGTTTGCTGTTTTCTGCAATGAGGCAAAATTGTTCAGAGGTAGAGGAAGAGGGAGATTTCTTTTTCTTCTTTTCCTCACCAAAAAAGGTAGGTGCGTTTTATAGTCCGAAAAATATGGTAATTCTACTAAAAGCTTTGCAGTCTGTGTTTTAAGATAGCAATAGTAATAGCACTTAGACTTATATACTGCTTTACAGTACTTTACAGCCCTCTCTAAGTGGTTTACAGAGTCAGAGTATTGCCCCCAACAATCTGGGTCCTCATTTTGCCCACCTTGGAAGGATGGAAGACTGAGTCAACCTTGAGAAAGATAGAGTTGTTTTCTTTAAATCCAGTAGAACTAATTATTTTTCATCTGAAAAACACTTAAATAAAACATGATTATGCAAACTGTTTAATTCAGGCACAATTTTAGTTACCACCATAAGTATAATTTCAGTTATCACCATAAGTATAATTAAAGAAGTTTGACTATCATGGTGAACTAGAGTTAAGCAATAGGGAAAAGTTATTGACAGACAACTGCATAATAACAATGCTTGAAGACTTAGAGGCTGAGTTTTTTGGGGGCAGATTTCGTCTCTCTGTCCCTGGCTCCTTAGTGTCATTAATTGGACATTGTGGAGAAGCCTGGAAAATATGTACTCAGAATATGAAAAGCCATATACTTTTTCAGATGTCAGATATAATTAGAATGACATGTCACAAAAAGCCATCCATCCCTTAGGTGGCATCAAACTGCTAGCATTGCATGTCACACTTTTCTGCAGTTAGGATTCAACCAGAGGCATGCAGCCCAGTTATGGCAGCCTGGTGTAATATGATATATGAGATGAGATAAAAGAATCAATGGTGGTGCAGTATTGCAGGCTAACTCTGCCCACTGCCAGGAATTTGATTCTGACTGGCTCAAGATTGATTCACCCTCCCATCCTGCCAAGGTCAGTAAAAATGAAGACCCAGATTGTTTGGGGTAATATGCTGACATATTGGCATTGTCAGCCCCCCTGAGTCTCCGGAGAAGGGCAGCAGATAAATTATTTTTTTTAAAAAAAAATTGTAAACTGCTTTGCGAGTGCTGTAAATAACTTTGAAGGTTATTTAAGTGCTAAGTGCTAATGGTAGTGCTACTCCTATTGTACTGGGGACTCATAAACCACAATCTATGTAATTCTGGCTGTTTTTTTCAACCAAATGAACAACTCATATACCAGCCAGACAAAGTTAGTTTTAAATGCATTTGAGCAAGACTGAATAGAGTCGTCATTCAACCGCTGCCTCCCTGAAGTCCACATGATCCCTCATAATCTTTATCATCAAGGGAAAGAGAAGCCCATGGAGTCTGTAGGACTTGACCTGGGGCTATAATTTCCTGCCTACTAGTGGATCCCAAAAATGTTCTGGTTTGACATAATAATAAATGCATTCATAAGGACTGTTTCACTTAATACTGTTCCAAACCACAATAGTATCTATCATCCCTCTTTTGTTCTAACTGAACATGGAAAAGGTTCATGCAAAAAGTGTCTTTAAAAAATACCCATTTTAATGCATAGTGGATGAATTATTTGGTGACCATCTACCATTATTTTCTATGCACATTTTCGTTTCCTCTAGAGCAATGTTTGTCAACCTTGGCAACTTTAAGACGTGTAGACTTCAATTCTGAGAATTCTCCAGCCAGCAAGGTTGGCTAGGGGATTCTGGAACTTGAAATCCACATTGGTTCAGGAATTCTGGGAGCTGAAGTCCACACATCTTAAAGTTGCTGGGATTGAGAAACACTGTTTTGAAGTTCCTACTTTGTTTTTGTTTTTTTAATAGACTTCTATGTTTTAAAATACTTTAAAGGAAACTAGAGTTGATAATCCATCACTAAAATGTGATTAAGGAGACACAAGCAATTATTGTATGTTTGCTTTGTTTTGCTTTTTTTTTTTTTTAAAGTAGTTCCTACCAAGGTATCTCCATCATCACCCACACTGTCATAATAAAACCTTACTTTAATCTTTGTGTGTAAAGTTATCCATCATAAAAAAAATAGCATATTGTTATGTCTGATCAAATCTGGAATGGGATATTGTTTTCTTTGCTGCTCCTTGAGAATAGAGACAATATCACTGAAAATTCTGTGGCATTTGTGTGAGACAACAGAGGAGCTGGAAGTGCAAGCTGTTGCACTTGCCTAGTTCTTCACTATCTTATCATATCATGTTTCATCTTGCCACTGGGAGAAATCTTGGGTGTATTTTGGGGTCAGAGTATTTGAGTTACCTTGGTTAAAAATAAATCAGAAAGCGGTAGCTGTCAGTGTGATTCTACTGTCCTGTATGCTCTTTTCTTTTCAAGATTGTGTCCATTGGGAAGATCACTTCACAGTGATCTTGAAACAGTCCTGTAATGTGCAGATTAGAGATTCCAGTTGGAATCAATTTACTGAGCAGCCCCAGGGTTGCAAGGAGTGGAGCATTAAAAATGGGAGGTTCAGCTTATTCACCATCCTACTGAATATGTTTCTGCAATGGAGAGAGGGAGGGAGGATGGTGGGGAGGGACGAAGGAAGGAAGGAAGGCAGGCAGGCAGGCAGGCAGGCAGGAAAGGAAGGAAGGAAGGAAGGAAGGAAGATAAAAATGCCCTCTAGATTGATCAGATTGGTTAGAACAGCTGATGTGTTTCTTGCTGTTTTGTTTGAAATTTTCAGATCATTCTTAATTTCTACATTGCCTGCTATTAAATTTTACTCCATTCTGAACCATGTTTTAGCAAGTAGAGAATTTGGTGTCCAACCAATCATATACATTTCTAGTTGTTTGAATTTATTTTTTAATACCATTGTCATAGGTCTACTTCTAAAAGTTCTACTTCCTAAATTATGCTTCCAAACTGAACTTAAACTGGAAACATACTGCAGGCTTTCTCTTTGCACATTTAACTTTAACAGATTTTAGGACATCAAAATGCTCAACAAAAATAATAATTTTCTTCTTCTTCTTCTTCTTCTTCTTCTTCTTCTTCTTCTTCTTCTTCTTCTTCTTCTTCTTCTTCTTCTTCTTCTTCTCCTTCTCCTTCTCCTTCTCCTTCTCCTTCTCCTCCTCCTCCTCCTCCTCCTCCTCCTCCTCCTCCTCCCTCCCTCCCTCCCTCCCTCCCTAGAGGAAGAAGCCTGGTGATGCAGTGGTTAGAATGCAGTATTGCAGGCTGACTATGCTCACTGCCAGGAGCGGTTCAAGGTTGACTCAGACTTCCATCCTTCCAAGGCCAATAAAATGAGGACCCAGATTGTTGAGGGCAATATACTAACTCTGTAAAGCACTATGAAATGGCATATAAGTCTAAGTGCTACTGCTATTGGTATTCCTCCTTCTTCCTGCTTCTATTTCATGTCCTGTTGAAGAGTAAATAAGCTACCAGCTTCTCTACGTGTTTGAGAGCAAACTTCAAGTTCTGTAAATTGGAAGCTGGTCTTGGGCCATTAGATTTCTCTTGATCTGATGAATCATGGAAGAAGAGGAACTCCATTCTTAACATGAGTCATAAACTTTCCACTTTCACTCATTATATTGTCATTACTTTAAACTGTGAAATAGTCTGCTTTTCCTCTGATGCCATCCTTGTGACAGGCATATCCTGATGGAAATGACAGGCATGCTAAAAGTACTATTCAGGCTTCTCAGCTGAGGAACTTGAAAATCATTCAGTAGTCTCTACAATCAAGCTTACTGTGTGGATTGATTTAAGGGTAGATTGATAGTAAAAACTATTATTATCTATATTATGCAGGTCAATACAAGTGAAGAAAATACTCCTTTTCAAGCTTTGCTATTTTTCAGGTTTTTCTGCCTTTTACTATGCCAAAGTATGGTATACTTTATCTATACAACCAAAGGAGAATCTGTGGTGCTTTTCCATTTTAATCTCTGCAACCCACGTGATCCATTATGGGACACCTGCAGTACAAGCTGATCTGCAACTCCATGGCCCACCAGGACATTGTCCATTTTGCTAAGTCCTAGTATGATCCCTCTAGGTATGTCACTGAGAATTGATCTATTGCCCTCCATGCTTCATATCTGCTTCTAGATAGACATCAAGGATGTTTTACATCATTGATGTCTATCAATGCAGAAGCTAGAAGAGATTTATCGCTTTCCATTTGTAGAAGGAATTTCCTTTCAATGTTCATGAAACATTCCTTTAATCTTTTGGCCTGTTTTCTATCAACTGCCTACTTGTGCAGAATGTTCTGTTATTCATATCTGACTTGACTTTATTTTTATTTTACATGGCCCTTTAGTGTTGATGATGTTCAGGCGACATGGCACTATGTACAGCCTAAACATGGGTTACTCAGTGGGAAAGTAATCGAGAGAAGGATATATTTGTACAGGTCATGCTACTGAACATCACCCATGAATTTCTTCACGAAGCATTGTTTTAACTGAGTAAACAGTCAGTGCCGGTGCAGTAGAAAAGATCTAACTTTGATAATTCCAGTGCAAGTGGTCATTGAGGTTTTTTTTTCTTTGTAATCTGTTCTTTATCAATTATGTGATATTGCTAATAGACATCTCCCACTGATTTGAAGTGAGGTGTCATGCATACTCTCTATCCTGCAGATACATGCCAGAGATGAAGTGGAAATCCTGATTCAATGTTTGGAAGTGAAGGACTGGAAAAGAAAAAAACAACAACAATCAACAGAAGCATGAAGGTTGCATTAAAATTTATCCCCAAATAGTCTCTTCTTTGGTAGTACATCTAGAAGAGGTGGTACTACATCTATTTCTATCTGGAAGATCAGATTGACAACTTGAGGATTCTCCTTGACTTCTGGCAGATAATGGTCTCTGATGGAGACCATGGCTATTGCTCAGCTTTGTCTATTATACTACTTGTCCTTTCCTTCAGAAGGAGGCCCCGAAAACAGTGATTCACTTCTTTCTCATCTACCAATTAGATTACAAAAATAGGTACAACATGAGGCTGTCTCAGAAGTTACCAACGATCCAAAATGAAGCAACCTACTGGTTGGCAGAGGTGAATTGTTATTTGCTCGTAATTCTAATTCTGCAGAGCCTGCATTGATTACAGGTAAGCATCTGGATACTTTTCAAACAGTTTTTACCATTAAAGCCTTTCTCAAGCATGTTTCTGCAAGATTCAAGTTCAAATAGGTTCAAGAGCCTTGGTGGCTCAGCAGACTAAAGTGCTGTTAACTAGCACCAGCTGCCTGCAATTACTGCAAGTTCGAATCTCACCAGGCTCAAGGTTGACTCAGCCTTCCATCCTTTTGAGATAGGTAAAATGAGGACTCGGATTGTGGGGGCAATAAGCTGATTTTGTATAAAAAAGAACACCGCTTTGGGGGGGGGAGGAGGTGAAAGCCCTACTAAGCAGGTATATAGAAAAGTATGAAGGCTATTGCTTAATGCATTGTAAGCCGCCCTGAGTCTCCAGAGAAGGGCGGCATATAAATTGAACTAATAATATATAATATATTAATATAATATAATATAATATAATATAATATAATATAATATAATATAATATAATATAATATAATATAATATAATATAATATATTCAAGTGGATCCTATTCATCCAGTGCAGATGTCTCAATTTGGGAAGCAAAGAGTTCCATCACATCCCAGGGAAACAACAACAAAATATGTCCATTAGTTCCATGGGAAGTTGTCCCCCCACCCCAGCCAAAGAATGAAATATTTTGGGAAATATTAAAAAGGCAGGATGAAATATTTCCCCTAAAGGAGAAATGAAAAAAAAATCTTAAGGGAGGCAGAAACCTGCCCCAGCTTCCCTTCCCCAAGCAGAAACTGAGGAGGCCAGTTTTTAGAAAAGCAGATGTGGTAATCCATTCAGAAAGACTGGGCTAAGACAGAAACTCAGATAAGCAACAAACAAAAGGTTGACAAAATTAGCTCAGACAAACATCTAGGATTTGCATTTCCTCTTTTGCTTATAGAGCCAACTATGACCCCTACATAACCCCTACATGACCCTCCCCCATAGGAATCCAGAAGATATAAAAACCCACCCACTCTAAACTCCATTTTGTCAGCTGCCCACAAACCATGGTGGTTCTGCTTCAATGTTAAACTTTCTTTCGAATCAACCTCCATGTTGTTTCCAGCATCTTTTCCCCAACTTGAAACTGAACTAGGTGGATTTTCCTTCCAACAGTTCAAAATCCTTTCTTATGAATATTATTACAAATTGGTTAGGTAGATACCATTTTTCTCTATCTATCCATCCCCCTCTCTTCTTTATTCCCTTTTATATTTTTTCTATAATTCCCAAAAATAATGGATAGCATTTTATTATTTAAGCTAAAATAAGTACTGTTTATCCTTTTACATAATGCTTTTTTACTAAAGGTTCAGGACTTAAATTGTTGTTCAATTCAATATTTCCATTGATACACAGTCTGGGGTTATATCTTGGATCCATAAATGCTAAATAGAATCTGATTTTTGCTTGTTTGTTTGAAAGAAACAGATATAAAGAAGTAAGCAACCAGTCAATTGCTTGGTTGGAGACTGATTTGGAACAGAAGGTTTTATAGAAAAGGTTTGATTTTGTTATTTTTCCAACTTTTGATTTGCATACTTTGAAAGTGATTATTCAAAAGGAAAGAGGTTCAGAATGGAAAAAGAGAATGGTGCACTATCCTCTTCTCCATATCCAGATGTTTAAAATCCAGAAATAATCCATAAGTAGTTCAGTAAACCACAGAAAAGTCCTGAGAAAATAAAAGCAATTGATTCCTTCTTTATACACTTCTGATCTCATTATATAGTAGCACAATTTTGGGAAGAGCTATTCTGGGAAAACAAGACCTGAAAATGGTTAAGAATAGGAAAATTGAAGGAGTCAGAAGAGTGAATTCCGGCTTCTTGAGACTAAGTCTTAAGGACAAAAGCATATGAAGCCAGAATTGAGAAGACTCCAATGAACTCCATTGAATGAAAACAATGTCACAACAATACAAATAAATACATTAAAACAGGTTGGCAGATGTCTATGAAGATTCTCAGTCATCCAGGTCATGGTTGTCCCAAAGGTGCTTTTTCAAGAGGCAACTTCCAGAAAGTCCAGTTGCCTCTTGAAAAAGCAGCTTTGGGACAACAGGTTGTCAGGTTATGCTTGCCCCATGAGTTCATGCAGATGGAAAACTAACAAAAAAGAATAATCAGGAATCGGATCAGATTTAAGCGAGTGTATCATTTGGTCAAGGACTGATCCTAAGTAAATGATGCAGAAATATGAACTCATTTCAAGTGAAATCTGCAATTTCTAAAAGCTTTTGGATTTGAATATTTTTTTTTTCAAGAGGCAATGTAATATTTTAATAGGCAGGTTTATAAAATGAATATTTACTCCATGTCTCACATTTCGATATAAAATGCAAGAATGGGGAAATGAATCAGCCTGTCTTATACCAGACTGTGTTTTAGTTCTGATATATTACACAACTGGAACTATAAAGCTTCTGTATTTATTCTCCTTTCCTGTAACAATCAACTGTGCCTCCCAGGCTTCTAAATGTAAACTCCCAATCTTTCTAAGATTTATGCAGGTCCTTAACTTTACTCCCTGCGAACTCAATGTGGTATTCTCTGAAATCCTACAGTCTTAAGTAAAATAAAACCTTTTAATGCTGAGCTACCCTTCCTTTTAACAGTAGGCTAGGACAATACTGCACAACAGTGTGTAATCATCTCTTGAAATTGCAGGAAAACACACACTTATGCAGCCTTTTGAGTTCCAAAGCTGGGTAGTTGGTCAAAGTTTAATCAAGGAGATTGAATGAAACGTAATTGATTTTGAAGAGTTATCCATTTTTACTAAAGAGCAGTACACGTAGATTTCAGGTAATATCTAATGGATTCTTTGACATGCCATCAGTCATCCACCGTAGCTTTTGTGCAAGGTTTTAACAATGACTTTCCATTTTATTGAAAAGTTGCCTATGATTACTTAAAAGCCTGCTGCCTTGTTACATCACGTTTCCTGCTCTAAGGAACAGCATTTGCCAACCCGTACAACTGTAATGAAATTCTGTTTGGCAAGTAGTGTGATTATTACTTTCCTTCCATTCTTTAGAGGTTTCTGTGGTTTGAAAGCTGGAGTTACATATATATGTAATATAAATCTCTTATAGCCAGAACTTGGTTGTTTTCTTTTTTTTAAATCTTACTAATATCCTTTTGAAAGATTTGCAAGACAACTATGGATTATTTAATTATTTGTCAAATTTGTAAGGCCATCCATCTATCCAGTTACACTCTGGGCTATGAGCATACCGTATAATACAGTAGCAACAAAATTCTGACTCCAGGTCCTCTCGCTAAAAAAAAATTTAAAAAATCTAAACCAAAAGTGTGGCCTCCATCCCTGTTGGGGAAAAAAAGAACCAAGCCTTTGTAGCCTTTCAAAAGGCCAATATGTTTGGAATGGTTCATATCTCTTCAGGGACAGTGTTTCAGAGGGCAGGGATCATGACAGAGAAGGGCCACTTCCTAGAGCCCACCAACTGACATTACCTCACTGAGCATGCGTGTTCTATGAGAGCAGGTGAGACAGGCAGAAACCCCCAAGAAGATGTCTCCTATAAGTAACTTAGCCTCATGACAACTGGTTCATTGTTGCATTTAGAAGCCAGTGGTGGGTTTCAAAATTTTTTACTACTGGTTCTGTGGATTTCGCTTAGTGGGTCGGGCATGGCTTGGTGGGCATGGCTTAGTGGGCATTGCAGGGGAAGGATACCGCAAAATCAACATTCCCTCCCCAATCCAGGGAAAGGTTACTGCAAAATTCCCATTTCCTCCCGATCATCTGGGACTTGGGAGGCAGAGAATAGATGGGGGCGGAGCCAGTCAGAATTTTTACTATTGGTTCTCCAAACTACTCAAAATTTCTGCTACCAGTTCTCCAGAACTGGTCAGAACCTGCTAAAACCCACCTCTGCTAGAAGACTACATATTAGTGCAACTAATTATATTGCAGCTGCTGTATTCTAAACCAGCTAAAGCTTCCAAATACTTTTTAAAGGCAGTCCAACATACAGCACGTTGCAGAATAGGTAGGCCTTAGCCTATGACTACAACTGAGCCCAGGTTGTTGTTAAGTGAGAAATTTGTTCAGTGAGTTTGCTCCATTTTACCACATTTGTTAAGTGAATAACTGCAGTTCTTAAATTAATAACTGCAGTTCTTTTTTTAAAAAAAATGATTTATATGCCACCCTTCTCCGAAAACTCAGGGTGGCTTACAATGTGTTAAGCAATAGCCTTCATACTTTTGTATATTTTATACAAAGTCAGCTTATTGCCCCCACAAACTGGGTCCTCATTTCACCTACCTTAGAAAGGATGGAAGGCTGAGTCAACCTTGAGCCTGGGGAGATTCGAACTTACAGTAATTGCAGACAGCTGGTGTTAATCACAATTGTTAATCACAATGCTTTAGTCTGCTGGGCCACCAGGCCCTTAACAGTTTTTAAGTGAATCCGGTTTCCTCATGGACTTTGCTTGTCAGAAGGGTGTAAAAAGAGATTACATGGCCCCGGGATGCTGCAACCATCATAAATATGAGTCAGTTGTCAAGCATCCAAATATAAATCATGAGACCATTGCGATGCTGCAATGGTCATAAGTGTGAAAAATGGTTATAAGTCGCTTTTTTCAGCACCGTTGTAACTTTGAACAGTCACTAAATGAACTGTTGTAGGTAGAGGACTACCTGAAGTCTAATTGGTAGGTGACAAAAGCTTGAGTGATCAGAGTGGTGCTTACCAATCTAGGAATAAGCACATAAAAAGCCAGTGGCCAAAGCCTTCCTGTCACCTGTTCCTTGGAAGGTGCACCCACTGTGTCTGGGATATGCCACTCCATTCAGAGTTATTGATGGAAAACAACTTGGATGGTGGGGAGAGCAGACTAGCCACTCAGTCTCATTCACAAGTGCACAACCATAGCCATAAAGCCAGGCAAAGTTATTGAAGATGATGGAATACAGCTTAGCCATGAAGGTTTGATAAAGGCAGAGGCACTCAAAGAAGGCTGCAAATGTTTGGGAATTTTGGAAGATTCCAATTCATTAAAGAATTGAGTCTATGAAAATATACCTCCCAAACATACCAAACATGTTCAGAAAAATCAGAGCTAATTGGTGGAAAAACCATTAAACCAATCAATAACTGGGCAGTCTATGTTATTCAATATAAAGCAAGAATAGTTGATTGGTCCCAGATAGAACTAGAAATTTTGGATCAGTAGACAAGAAAACTAATGACAACAGATCATGCATTGCAGCCAAAAAGTAGTGATACACATTTATGATTCCTACAGGTAAATCAAAATGGCCTGAATAACTTCATTAACAAAAGCCAAAGACCAGTTGCTAAAGGAAGTCAATCAAGAAAAGCTCTTGAAAGCAACAAAGGTGAAAGGTTTATATAGAAAAGAAACAATTGAAAACCAATTTGTTAATTGGAAGAACAAGCCAAATCATGGTCAATACTTGAAGGCTATAGTTGGGGGGGGGCATTAAAAAACATATATGGAGTTCATTAAGATCAGGAGTGTTAAAGAAAGAAACTGAAGGCTTTGTATTTATGAGTTAAGAAAAACTTTATCAACTACCGTGTTTTCCCAAAAATAAGACCCCGTCTTATATTTTTTTGAACCCCAAAATAAGCACTTTGCCTTATTTTTGGGGAGGTCTTATTATTTTGGGACACGTGGAGCGAGACGGGGATCCTCCTGCCCTCTTACCTGATTTCCAGCTCTGGCTACCTAACCCTAACCAGAGGAAATGATGGGGACCAGCTGCGCATGTGTTTAAATATTTTCAGGGAGGGCTTATTTTCAGGGGAAGGTTTATTTTCAGGGGAGGTCTTATTTTGGGAGGAGGTCTTATTTTCGAGGAAACATGAAGATGAACATTCATCATGTAACAAACAACAGTAAATGTTGCCTTGCAATGAAGCAACTACACATTTCATTAGTGACTGCACCCATATTTTCTTAAACAGCATCATGACCTAATTGCCAAAATGATCTTTTAGGAACTTTGCCAGAGGTTTGGATTCTAATGTATTGGAAATTAGTAGAGCCAATCAAGTTGAGAAGATTTGGAAAATGAGTGAGCTACAATCTCATGGCAATGTAAGATCCAATAGATCACTTACATCCTGCAAAGCTATTTTTAACACCATCAAATAGCAACATCTGCCTCTCCAAGATGCTGGGTGATTGATGGGTGGATAAAAATGTCAAACCCAGTCTAAACATTTGGCTGACTGTGCAACCAACCATAATAGCACTTTGGGTTTTTTTTCTTGATCAGAACTTTTAGAAGATCTTTTGTTAGAGGCAGAACAGAAATGTAGTATCTGAGCACAAGCAGTTTTGAAGCAGCTGTGTTTTTCCAGGATCCATCACCAAATTTACACTATAGAGTAAATATTATCTCTCTCTATAGAGAGAGATAATAATCATGTTGTTCCGAAAGGCAACTGAGATGTTTGGTTATTTAAGGATGATGTTCTCTTGCTTATGTATGTCTATACATTTTATAAATAAAGTTGCAATTTTAAACCAATTTATACTATAATTACATTTACATTTCCTGGGAGCGCAGTTTTTCCATTACTAGCATTCAGGTTCCAACAACTTGGGGCATGCTCAGATTTTGATGATATTCACCCTATAGTTTAAAAATAAGTTAAGCTGGTTTGCAGTACTTACATACAAAGGGCAATTATCATGTGGCTCTAAAACATGTTTGGGAAGAAGATATGTAAATTTGCATTTTGCAAATTGCAACCCACCTACTTCAGTGTGAACATTTGTAGTGATTGAATGCTACTGCTCTTACTATTAGGGTGTGCAATATATACCATATAATATATCTGAAGTACTTGAAAAATGTTGGTAAAAGATTTGTCTACTATTTACACATTAACAGCTTGGGTAGATATTTTCTCTAGTTCCTTTTTTTAAAATTTCACTTTCAAATTGTTGAAAGTCAGACAGATTAACATGATGACAGATAGTAATGTAAATAACTTGGAAGGTGCCCAATATACTCATTATCAATACTTCAATATTTCCAAACTTCCAATTTATACAATAGTTTCTCCAAAAATAGAAACTTTGGGAAAGAATCCAGGTAAGTCTGATGACTATTTCATTGACGGTCATCGAATCCCCCTAAGCACCTTCCATCATGCTGCTGTGTGTGTAGGTGTTTGTGTGGGTGTGTTTTAATTTCATGTTACTAATAAAAGCCACACTGGACTAAAGGATTATACTCCAAATAGGCCTACTGATTTTCCAGCTCAGTGGTTTGATTCTTACTGTCTTCCCCTATTGCTAAATGTGGAAAATATTAAATACACAAAGCAGTCATGCATTGTAAAGCGAGTTATTTGGCTCCCCTTGTGCCGGAGACATTTCAGTGTACAGGGATGAGCAAGAGAAAAGCTAATATCTATACGTCGGGGAAAGAAAAGTGGCACACCTATCCTGTGTGCCAATAATTTTCTACAAGTAATTAGTCTAATATTTTTTGTGTGTGTCAACAAATTGTTTCTTTATGCAAATTGCATTAATTACATAATAGTCTGAAATTTCAGTTTAATGGCCTTAAATGTTTTAAAGCAAGCAAAAAGAAACCTATGAATCATTTGGATAAGATTAAAAAATGCATAAAATTAGTGAGAATTGTAAGGATCATGAGAAGTTTTGAATTGGGGGCAGGTTAAGGGTAGATTTTTGGAGACAACCAATGTGTAACGAAGAGAAGGAAATGACACTGAAAGTATTTAAAAAGCATTAGGTTTTCCACCAGGAAGAAAGGAAAATGGATGGAAGGAAGGACAATTTGGAAGTGTGTGTGTTTCAGACTGCCCAAATGAGTTTTGCTAATGAGAAGTTTGAAAAAGAATATTGGTGGACCAATGAAAGGAAAAGTGTGTGGATTGGGAAAAACGCATAAAAATATTTATGCAAATAGTATTAGAATATGTGCAGAGGGAAAATCTCTTCTACTTGCTATTAATAGAAATAGTATAAACTGCTGCCTTAGAAATTGAAAAAGCAGGGTCAAAATTGCATACTTTTTCTATAGTCCCATTTGGGGTTTGTATAAGGGCTACCACTGGACACCGTACATTTGAAAGACATTTAAGATAAAAGTACTGTATTTTTCAGACTATAAGATGCACTTTCACCCCCCTAAAAGAGGGTGAAAATTTAAGTGTGTCTTATACACTGAATGTAGCCCCACCCACCTGCCAGCCCCCACCCTTTGGCCTCTGCCTCCCAGCAATTTGCCTCCTTGCAGTAAACAGCAATTAGCCTGTTTCAAGTTTCCGCTTCAGCACAGTCTGATTAGCACAAGCAGCTGATTGCCAGTTGGATCAGCCTCCCGACCATCAGCAGTTTCAGGCTGCAGGGATTGCCATTGCCTATTGCTGCCTCTGCACGCCCCATTTTCGGCCTCTGCTGTTTGCTGCAAGGAGGCAAATTACTGGGAGGCAGATTTTTTTTCCCCTTGTGCTAATCAGGCTGTGCTGAAAATGAAAATGAAACAGGCTGTTTGCTGTTTGCCTGTTAACCTGGCTAAAGAGAAATACACATAAAGCCTATGAAAAGGAAAGAAAACATATATATGCCTCAGAGACCTTTGTTTTCACCTGCTGTTTAAGTAGGCACGAATATTAGGCACTTGCTGCAACTTTGCACCTTGCTGAAGAAGGATAAAAAGTAAACTGCTTCATTAGATGTAGGAACAAGAAACAGCAGGAACAAAGAAGGGGCAATGTCAGGGAGTAAAGTTCAGAGGGGTGGCAAATATTTTGCATTTGTTTCACATGTAGTACCAGGTATTTTTCTGGTTGGTTGCATAGCCAGCAAGATGTTAAGACTGCATTTTGCATTTATCTATCTATCGTGGAGAGAGACAGAAACAGAGACAGAGAGACACAGAAAGAGAGAGGGGGAGAGGGAGAGAGGGGGGAGGGCAGGAGAGAGATTCTTTAGTTCTTTCTCTTCTATTCTGCTATCTCCAGGTATTGTGATGTCTACCATCCAGATTTTTTTGCCTTTTTATCAACAATTGTTAGGTCTGGAAATCTACGAAGCAGGTGGTTGTCTATTTGAATTCTAAACTCCCAAAGCACTTTAGCTCCTTCATTTTCTGTTACTTTCTCTGTTTTATGATCCCAAGTTCTTGCTTGGAGAAAGTACAGAATAACAGAAGGAACCTTGGAGATCTTTTAATCCAACTCTTTGCTCAAGCAGGACAGCACATACCACCCTGGACAAGTGGCTCTCCAGTCTCTTCTCAAAACCCTCCAGTGATGGAGCACCCACAACTTCTGAAGGCAGAGCTGTTCCACCGGTTAATTGTTATCACTATTAGGAAATTTCTCCTTAGTTCTAGGTTGTTCTTCTCTCTTTTATTAGTTTCTATCCATTGTTTCTTGTCTGGTCTTCTGGTGTTTTGGAAAATAGATTGATCTCCTCTTCTTTGTGGCAGGGTATTTCTTGCAGTTCTTCCAATGTACCATTGTTGTTACTTTGTCACATTATTGTTTATAGTCAGTCTGTGCAATCTTCTTGCAGCAGCTAACTAAATGGTCCATTGGGTGGAGCTAAGATGGAAGGCAGACAGCAACGGCTGTAAAGAGTTCCTCCAAAAGCAAATTAGGTTTTTCTTTATATATTTATATGTATAATATGTGTGTGTGTGTGTGTGTGTGTGTGTGTGTGTCTTTGGTTATTCGGGTCTTCTCCCACGTAAAATTGGAAATGTCTTGGCGACGTTTCGACGAAGTCTCATTCGTCATCTTCAGGCTGGTGTTCTCGGCTTCGTGCTTCCAGGAGTATGAAGCCGAGAACACCAGCCTGAAGATGATGAATGAGACTTCATCAAAACATCGCCAAGACACTTCCAATTTTATGCGGGAGAAGACCCGAATAACCAAAGACCTACATACAAACACCCGCGAAAACCTCAGAAAACATATATATATAATATTTCTATACCGCCTTTCTCCCGCAGGACTCAAGGCGGTGTACAGTCAAGAAAAAATAAAAGATACATAAACATCATAAAATTGATAATTAAAATTATAACATGTGTGTGCGTGTGTGTTATATGCATATTGGGGGGTGTGATGTGGCTTGGTGGGTGTGGCTTGGTGGGCATGGCAGGGGAAGGATACTGCAAAATCCTCATTCCCACCCTGCTCCGGTGGGAAGGATACTGCAAAATCTCCATTTCCACCCGAATCTGGGGCAAAAGTAATGTTGCCGGCCTGCTCCTAGCCTCCTTAATTTTTAAGGGTAATCTCCAAATTTTGGGAGGCAAGGATAAGAATTACACGTAACCTTACATGTACCACTTGGCCAATTCAAGTACTGTACTGGATCTTTTTTGTGTGTCTAGAGATAAAGCCGACCACTTTTCTGAGGTCACAGTACACCTTAGCGACAATAGTGACCATCAGCCTGTAAGCGTGACATTGAGAAGCCACTCAGATTTAAGACCATATAACATGGTTGACAGCTGGCTCACCAAAAAGGTAGAGGTGACCCAAAATAAAAGGTTAATTTCGGCCAAAGTTGATACTAAGGCAATATTAGAATGCCTTAAAACAGAGAATGCTACTAAGAGGGCTAGAACAATCCTGGATGTCAGCCTTCAATGCATTCTCTAATCTCTGTAATATTCTGAAGAAGCACCTAACCTGCTACAAAAAGAGCCAGACTGGGTAGACCCCACTGGTTTGATCCTGAATGCCAGAGACTGAAAAAGAAATTGAAGGCAGCCACGAGGCATGCCCAGAGGAATCCTACTGCTCATATACAAGCTAAGATGTTGCACACAAGAAGGGAATATAAAAAAGTTATAACATTAAAGAAAAATAGTTTTGCCATTTCAATCTGGTCAGAACTCGAGTTGGCTGCCAGAAGTCACAACTCAGTAATATTTTGGCACTCTGTAGCAGGTGTCCCAAAGGAAAGGAAATTTGCATTTGACATACCAATCTCTGCTGAGGACTGGGAGAATTATTACAAGTGTTTGTTTGCCTCCACGGAACCTGCAGAGCAACTGTCTCTAAGCAGTGATCTAGTAAATTCAAGAACTTCCCCCCCACCTTGGCCACCAGTCTTGGAAAAAGAGATACAATCCATCATTAAAAGCCTAAAGAGCAATAAAGCCCCAGGTGAGAATTTTTTACCAGCAGAACTATTCAAGAAATTTCCCAATTGGTGAGATCCAGTACTGGCAGGTCTTTTTACACACATAAATAACATCTGCCATATACCAGATGGGTGGAAGATGGCAATATTTGTCCCCATATATAAAAAGGGAAATAAAAAGGACCCTAGTAATTATAGGCCTATTAGCAGGGGTGAAATTCAGCAGGTTCTGACAGGTTCTGGAGAACCGGTAGCAGAAATTTTGAGGAGTTTGGAGAACCAGCAAATACCACCTCTGGGTGGCCCCAGAGTGGGGTGGGAATGGAGATTTTGCAATATCCTTCCCCCTGGAGTGGGAAGGAAATGGAGATTTTGCAGTATCCTTCCCATGCCATGCCCACCAAGCCATGCCCACCATGCCACACCATGCCCACCAAAGCCACGCCCACAGAACCAGTAGTAAAAAAAATTGAATTTCACCACTGCCTAGTAGCCTGATTGACATTGCAGCAAAAATATATGCTAGGTTCCTTTTGAACAGAATTGAAATCTGGGTAGAAGAAAGCAATATCCTCACAGAAGAACAAGCAGGTTTTAGACAAAGCTGATCCACTATTGACAACCGTCTTGAACCATCTAATTGCCAAATATGCCTATACGAGGAGACCCCTGTATGTTGCTTTTATAGACCTTACAGCAGCATTTGATATGGTAAGCAGAGAAGTACTATGGAGTACACTGAAGTCTCTTAAAATAGAACCTAGACTGCTGGCGTTGATTGAAGCCCTTTACACAAGTACCTGTTTGAAGGTGTGGTATGGGGTTAATGGGGCTCTGACTAACGGGATTCACACAAATAAAGGGGTAAGGCAAGAGTGTATCCTGGCCCCATTATTATTTAATTTATATATCAATGACTTGCCAGGGTTAATGAAGGATCCCATGCCAATGATCCTAAATACTTACTGTAACAACTTCCTTTATGCTGATGATATAATTTTAGTATCATATTCTCTAGTAGGATTATGTAGGCTTTTAAGAAGATTCAGCTCTTATTGCCAGGATAATTCCCTAATCATTAGTAAATCTAAATAAAAAATAATGGTGTTTGGAAAACAATATCAGAGACACAAATGGCAATTAAATGGAGAACCAATTGAAAAGGTTAACACCTTTCTATATTTAGGCATAACCTTTTCCAAGACTGGATCCTGGGCTTGCCATTATCAACATAGTATCTTTAGAACAAACACCAGTTTGAATTTACTGCTTAAACTAAAGAACCATAGTTACCCAGGGTCCCTAGCCCCATTAATTAAAGTATACAAAGCTAAGGTTGTATGGAGCAGAGGTAAGGTTGTAAAAGCTATGCTCTTGTATGGAGCAGAGATTTGGGGCCTATATTCAACCACAAACACAACCAGAACAAACACAACTAGAACAAACACAATCCCAGCATTTGAGACGTATTTTGGGAGTAGATCCAAGAATGTCTGCTGCAACAGTTAGAGCTGAATTGGGAATTCATACAATTCATGCCCTATCCAAAATTAGAGCATATTACTACTGGTGCAAAGTCAATGAAATGGAGGCTGATAGACTCCCCAAGTTATGTCTACTAGAGCAAATAAAATTACTGGATCACCGAACTAACAAATTTTGTAAGAAGCTGTGGCCTTCCTGTCTCCTGCGTAACAGGTGAACAATTTAAAAAAAAGAACTGCCCAAAGAATTAAGGATATAGAAGCACAAAATGATATAGCTATACTTAGTAAGGTGGGTAACTTGAAATGGCTAAGCAAATACAAACATACTTTTCAAGTAGATAGCTATTTGAAGTTACAACTGCCAAAATACCTTAGGGAGATATTTACGTGAGCAAGATTCAAACAGCTTGATACAATGGTCAGATCTGGGAGATTCCATTCTATATCCTACAATGAGCATCTCTGCATTTGTGGAGCAGCACAAATTTGCCTCACATCCTATTTGACTGTTGCTTGTGTAAGGGGTCAAGAGACAGGTACCTTGGTCCATATACCAAACAAATGACCCTTTATGTGTGGCCAGAACCTGAAAATAACATTTAACACAGCACAGCACTTAAACAAAATGGTTCAGTTGAGATCTCCATATGTGGGACTGTTTGGGGTAGATTGCAAGGGTGACACTGAAATATAATTTTATGTCATTTTACTCTATACCCTGTTTCCTCGAAACTTAGAAATCCCCTGATAATAAGCCCAATCGGGGTTTTGAGCACATGCACTAAAATAATCCTCCCCCCAAAAATAAGCCCTCCCTGAAAATATTTAAACACAGAACTGGAAATTAGGTAAGACAGCAAGAGGAGCCCCATCTTTCTCCATGCACCCCAAATTAATAAGACCTCCCCGAAAATAAGGCTAAGCACTTATTTTGGGCTTCAAAAAATATAAGACAGGATCTTATTTTCGGGAAAAAACAGTATCTATTTATCAAATTATATTGTATCTAACCCTATAACTACTGTATTTTACCCTACTTTTATTTTAAACTGTTTGTATAAGATTTTAATGGTGATATGTGTTTGCACCTTGTGCTTTGATATGGCCTATAGGCTAATCAATAAAGCTAACTAACTATTAAATGGTCCATTGCTTTTTCAGTTTCCTTGCAGATGCATAATTTGTTGTTTGTTGCTGTCTTCTCAATTCTGGCTTTATATGCATTTGTTCCTAAGGCTTCATTTTGTACTATGAGAATTAGCCCCTCTATCGGTTTCTTTAACTTTCCTGTTCTTAGCCATTGCCAATGTAGCTGTGATTTGCTTTACTTGCTAGATGTTTTTTGTAATACTTTTGTAAAGTAATGTAATACTTTGCCTTGCCATGTTTCTTTTCTATTCTTTATTTGGTCTTTCATTTAAGCCAGTTAGGTTTCTCTAATATCAGTAAACCTTCAAAGCATCTTCTTCAGTGCCATTCAGATATTCTTCTAATGCATTTTTTCTTTCTTCAACTATCTGGGGTACATGAAACGTTCTATGCCTACCTAGTTTCTTTGGTAAGTAGAGTCTGTGTCAACATTGCTGCAAGAATGAGTATCATGATTGTCATTATTTTTCTTCCTATTTAGGTTTTTTAGTTCTGTCTGAGTCCACTCCACTAATCCATCTCTGAATTGAATGATTAGAATAGCCCAGATCTTGATATTTTCCTCCCATGAGTTTGGATTTTATGATCAATTCTTCATTCATTACTATTTACTGTATTTTTCGTACTATAAGATGCACCCCCCCACCCAAAAGTGGGTAAAAATGTCTGTGCGTCTTAAAGAACAAATATTGTGGCGGGGAAGGGGGTTGGTTCCCTATCGCTGTGGAATGCTGGAGCCTTTGCTGCCAAGCAGCTGATTGGCAGTTAGATTGGCCTCCTGGAATACCGCTGATCAGCTGTTCTAGGCAGTGGGGATCGCTGCCTCTGCCAATTGCCATTTGGTGGTGGCGATCATTGGCAATCAACAGTGGTGATCGGTGGTAAATGGTGGCGGCGGTGGATGGTGGCGGAAATACTCAGAGATAGGCAGTGATCCCTGCCACCTAGAACAGCTGATCAGCAGTATTCTGGGAGCTGATCCAACCACCAATCAGCTGCTTGGCAGCAAAGGCTCCAGTGCTGCTCCTGGCGGCAGGAGCAGCTCAGCTCAGTTGACCAGTGGTGGGGGCAACGGAGCGGGGCCATGATGAGCCACAGGTTGGGGCTGTGATAATGTGCTGAAGCTGACCAGGCTGTTTTTCTGTTTGCTGCAAGGACACTAGCCAGATGAATACCGGATGGATGCTGGGAGGCAGAGGCAGATTTTTTTTCTTGTTTTCCTCCTCTAAAGCTAATGTGGGTCTTATAGTCCAGAGCATCCTATAGTGCAAAAAATATGGTACTTCTAACCTCAGCATGCTTGATGTAGTCAGCTTGAAGGATGCCCAGGCATTTTTAGTGATCATCTTCATCCAGACACATAGGGGTCTGGATGGTCTCAAGATTTAGTGATCATCTTGAGTTTTAAGTTTTTATCTTATTGATAGCAAGTGTGACACATGTTTCCATTCCCAATTTCATCGCAATATTTTGGCTGTATGAACAGACAATGTTGAGTAGTTATTCTATTTCAGATTCTGTTTTTCCATACAGCTTCAGATTGTATAGTTAAAAAGAGGTGGGATAGCTGGCAGATGTTTTTGATGTTCAATGGCCCAATATTGATTGATATTGTTGACAGATAAATCAGTGCAGTGACAAATGTTGATAGTGAATGTTAATAATCTTGATGTCATGGCCCCATTAGAGCCTGGGGCTGATGGAGGGGGAGGGCACAGTCCCTATGGTCCCTGAGGAATGACCTAGGGATGAGGATGAGGCAGTCCCAAGTCCCTTGGGCTTTGGAAGAGTCGGCAGGGAGGAACAGAGGGTACAGGTTGACCGAGGAAGGGGGGAGGAGATGGAAAGGGCAGACAGCAGAGGAGGGGTAGAGCTCTGGAGATGAGCAAATGCTTCTCCCACCTGATCCCAAGTGCAGAGAATGGAGAGGAGACAGTGTCAGCACAGGGTAACCTGACTACTCAGGAGGAGGGCACCCCACTTCTCCCCCTGAGGATCATCTGGAGAGTAGCATTTAAGGAGACACCATGGGGAGAGGTTTTTGTCAAGAACAAGTGTTGTATTTCACAGCAACACACTCCACATCTCCAATAAGAACTTTGCTTGAGAATCCTTGCTGGTGTGGACCAGGGGTGGGTTCTAAAAATTTTTATTACTGGTTCTGTGGGCATGGCTTATTTTGTGGGCATGGCTTGATGGTCATATGACAATTCTTTAAGATTTAGCAGAGGTACTGGTCTACAGCTAGATCAGTACAGCTTGCAGAGCTGTACCGATCTACTCATTTGTTTTTGGAGGCACTGGTCTACCCATTTGTTTTTGGAGGCATTGGTCTACCCAGTTATTTTTGCAGGCACCAGTCTATCCATTTATTTTTTGGAGGCACCAGTCTACTCATTTGTTTTTGGAGGCAGCAGTCTATCACCACACTGCCTTTTAACACTGATCAGCTGTAGGGTGGCCCTTTGAAGCCCCGCGGCAAGAGTTTAATTTTTTTTTCCTTCTAGCCAATCAGCTGGGACTCAGGAAGTAGCAATAGATTGGGGGTGGGGCCAAATAAAAGGTAAGAATAATGCTGGGGGGCAGGGGGCGGGGGGGCAGAACCAGTTCAGTGATGTCATATTGTTACCTCTACTGGCTCTGCGAAACCGGACCGAACTGGGAGGAACCCACCACTGGTGTGGACTGAGGTTTGATCCTTTGCTTTGACATTCGTTGCGAACTTTGCCAAGTTTGAGAGTCTGCCTTGCCCCCCAGAGTGGTGCTGCTCCTGTGGACTTTCACTGCCAGGAAGTTGCACAAAGCATGTGTGGACATGTGTGTTTGAGTCTTGCTCTTGGACTGTAAGGGTAACCTGGGGGCATAGACCTTCGGGAATGGATCGGGAATTGCTGGATTGTGGGGATTGTGGGAAATGGTGGTTGAATAAAAGTTGTCAACTTTCTGCCTAGCACATGTTGCTTGCACACCAACCCTGGGTCATAACAGTTGATAGTGAGTCTCCTTGACAGATTCCTCCCTTGTTAATAACCTCTACCAGACTTTCACCATTCAACAGCAAGTGTGTCTTCCATTGTGCCATTAATCTTTGCAGAAAGCTTCTGATGTTTCTACTGACTCCTGTTATTTTTTGCAGTTGATTAGCCAATCATGTTACTAGTATTGTTTTCCAATTAAAATCAACAAGTTAATTGTATCATTTTTATAATGAATGATTTTTCTTCTTGAAGTTTATGTATCATTAGAGATTTTGTTTTAATGATTTAATGAATGATTTTTTTTTTTTTTTGAAATGGGAAAGGTATATTGTAAAACAACTTGACCTTGGTTTTTTTTAAAAAAAAATGGGGGAAAACCACTTCAGACTCAATTGGCTCTCTGATAACCAAATTTTTTGATTTAGTAACATTTCACTGCAGGCTGAAAACATCTTTTAAAACAAAGAAAGAGCCTTGATGAAATAGCCTTGACATATCATAAGCTGCATGTTATGAACAAAGGTTACAAATTTAAATTATTAGTATCCATGTACACTCTTTTGATATGCATCATTTCTCAATTGGCCTTTACAGCATTCAAGATTCCCTGACTTTGTGCATATGAATTAATCAATTAACAGAATAACAAAGTTGAAAGAGATCTCGGAGGTTTTCAAAGCCAACCCTCTGCTCAAGGAAGAAAATCTATACCATTTCAGACAAATGGTTATCTAATCTCTTCTTAAAAACTTCCAGTGTTGGAGCATAAACAGTTTCTGGAGGCAAGTTGTTCCACTGATTAATTGTTCTAACTGTCAAGAAATTTCTCCTTAGTTCTAGATTATTTCTCTCCTTGATTAGTTTCCACCCATTGCTTCTTGTCTTGCTTTGGAGAAGCACCTGAACTTTTAAATTGGTTTTTGCTAGATTGTGTTTGCATGTAAGACTCTCGCGGCCCACAGAACTACTGAAAGGTAGCTATGTATTCCAAACACCAATTCAAAACACAAAAATGTAGAGGCATCAGGACCAAGGGTGGGATTCAAAAATTTTAGCAACCAGTTCTCTGCCCGGTTGCTGGGTGGGCGTGGCCATGGTCGGTGTGGCCTACTCGGCCTCCTGCACCACGGTGGAGGGCATTTTCATCCTCCACAAGTTCCAGGAGGCTTTCCTTGAGCCTCCAGGTGGGCAAAAACAACCTCCCTCAGGCTCTGGAGGCTCTCTGAAGGCCAGAAACGGGCCCAATTTCAGATTTCCAGAACTTCCGGGAGGCCTGTTTTTTACCTTACCAGATCCTCTGTCCCGGCACTGTGCTTACCTGGCATCAAAATGGGCCTCGTGTAGACTTCTGGGAGGGGAGAGATGGGGTGGGTGGGGCCAACCAGTACTTGCAACTACCGGTTCGGGAAACCAGATGGAAAATTAGCATCTGGGTTACCCAAACCAGTCCGAACCAGCTGAATCCCATCGCTGATCAGGACGAATGTCAAGATAATGCCCATGATCAAACAGGTGAAGGTCTGCTTTTCTTCCCTTGCATCAATATGCAATATTTATTATTTATTTATTACATGTATTTATATGCCGTCCTTCTCCCAAAGGACTCAGGGCGGTGAACACAAGTAAAGAAACGTACAATAAAATCGCACTTTAAATCAAATAACTAATTAATGATAAATAATAAACCCAGAATCAGAGTCAGCCTATTTGCTTGAACAGCCAAGTCTTCAGCTCCCGATGAAAGGATCAGAGGAATATGTATAAAAAGAGGTGAGGTTTCAATTCTGTGGTCTTTTTGTTGTCTTCTTTTGACACCCTTCCCTCCTCCCCACACACACAGATACCCCTAGATGGCCTTGATGAGATGTAGCTGTTGGAATAATGTGCTGTTCTCTTGAAGATCATCTTATTATGTCTTGCCATCCATTGTCTTTATTCAGAAACAAAGGCTTCAAACTGAGTAAAACAATAGAGCAGCACCTGCTAGTCCTGTGCCCCTTAATATATATTCTATACATAAGTATGAAACATTTTTCTATGGAAGGGAAGAGAAGGGGAGAAGGAAGGAAGGAAGGAAGGAAGGAAGGAAGGAAGGAAGGAAGGAAGGAAGGAAGGAAGGAAGGAAGGAAGGAAGGAAGGAAGGACCTAGATCAGTGGTGGCAAACCTTTTTGGCACCAAGTGCCCAAACTGGAACATGCGTATGTGCATATGTGTGCATGCACCAGAGCCCCAGAAACTCAGAGACCAGTTGGCAGTGCGCATGCATGTGCTGGCTACCTGATCTTCTGATTTCCAGCATGTGCATGTGCCCCGGCCAGCTGGTCTTGCATGTGCCAGAGCCCAGGAAATCTGAAGACCAGTTGCACTCTGGCCATCTGATCTTCGGGGATTCTGGGGCTCTGACATGTGCAAAGATCAGCTGGCCAGTGCATATGTGCATGCGCATGCGGGAAACCAGAAAAGCAACTGGCAATGGTGCGTGTGCCCACAGAGAGGGCACTGTGTGGGCACATTCACCATCATGGCCCTAGATGCAGTAAGAAAATTGATGTACAGTCATACCTTGGCACTCAATTGCTTTAAACCTCATCAAATTTGCTATTTGATGCATTTTGAAGCAGAAATCTTGGCCAGTTGATGTACAAGGAAGAACTTGCTGACGTTGACTGCCTTGTGACACACTATTTCTTTCAGATGAAATAGGGGGTCACAAGACATTAAGACAAGGAACCACCAAGGACAAAACTATTCTCAACAGGGGTGAAATGCTCCCAGTTTGGACCGGACCACCTGATCCAGGAGCGATGGCGGCGGGTAATTCGGAGAATCGGTAGCAAAAACCCTTGCCCACCCCCCATGCCCAGCTGAGCTGCACAATTATCAAAGGCTTTTTTTTTATTCTATTTTTAAAAGCATTTTTTCTACAACCTCTTCAGCTGAAAAAGTGCTTTTAAAAGTAAAAAAAAAAAAAGCCTCTGATGATCCCGCAGCTCAGCTAGGATCATCAGAGACTTTTAAAAGCTTATTTTTTTTTTACAACCTCTTTGGCCAAAGAGGTTGTAGAAAAAATGGTTTTAAAAGTTTAAAAAAAAAAAGTTGGCCACGCCCACTCAATCATATTACCTGACCACCAAGCCACGCCCACAGAACTGGTAGTAACAAATTTTACATTTCACCACTGATTCTCTACCAAAAATTGCAGGGGAAAACTTCTCTACATAAACAGTAACTAACTGTACACTCAGTTGCATTGATGATGTTATCTAGATGCAGGGGTGAAATCCAGAAGGTTCTGACAGGTTCTGGAGAACCGGTAGTGGAAATTTTGAGTAGTTCAGAGAACCAGCAAATACTACTTCTGGCTGTCCCAGAGTGGGAAGGAATGGGGATTTTGCAGTATCCTTCCCTTGCCATACCCACCAAGCTACGCCCACTAAGCCACACCAAACCCACCAAGCCATGCCCACAGAACCGGTAGTAAAATAATTTGAATTTCACCATTGCCTAGATGAGTAATGAAAACTCAGCAAGCAAACAGCTAAATTCCAAAAGCACCAAGGACTCCCCAAAAAATATTTAACTTGGCTCATAAAATTAAGTTAATGTAGTAGCATTATCCCTCTCCCTCCTTGTTATAATAGTTGAATAGAGATCAGTTATGGAGGGAATGGAGTAAATTTTACACCGACATCCTTTTTTCCGACTCAAGCTCTGGTGGCTTGCAATTTAACTCAGCCTTCGATGTTTGCAAACTGTAGCAGAACGCAAATCTTCTGCAAAGAACAGCTCTTGCCAATTCTCTAAATTTTGGATGTGAACTCTGCAACTTGTTTATTTGTCTCTGCAAATCTCTTTTTTTTTAATACAACAGTTAAGTCCTACTGCGTTTGCAGTGTTGCTTCCAGAGTAGCTGCCATCTGTGGAGCTTTGTTCCTGTAAAGACCAGTAATTTCTTTGAATGGCAACATCTATTTCATAAACATATTTTTTCCCACAACATATTCTCTAGAACATTTTTCAAAAAAAAGAAAAAAAGAATCTCAGAACTTTGTGAGTTCTTTCAAATCAATAATGTGCTCTGATTCATCATTCTTCCTCTTCAGATTGTGGAATTTGAAGCATTCTGCTATTATGTTTGCTTTAAACTTGTAATGCTCAGAATTGTTTGCTACTCTGCTAAACTCTGTCAGATGATAGATAGATAGATAGATAGATAGATAGATAGATAGATAGATAGATAGATACATAAATGATAGATAGATAGATAGATAGATAGATAGATAGATAGATAGATAGATGATAGATAGATAGATAGATAGATACATGGATAGATAAATGATAGATAGATAGATAGATAGATAGATAGATAGATAGATAGATAGATGATAGATAGATACATATATAGATAAATGATAGATAGATAGATAGATAGATAGATAGATAGATAGATAGATAGATAGATAGAAAGATAGATAGATGATAGATAGATAGATACATGGATAGATAGATAGATAGATAGATAGATAGATAGATAGATAGATAGATAGATAGATAGATAGAGTAGATGGATGGATGGATGGATGGATGGATGGATGGATGGATGGATGGATGGATGGATGGATGGAAAGATAGATAGACAGACAGACAGACAGAAAGACAGATAGATAGATAGTTTTTTTTTCTTCAGGAAAAAATAGAAAGCTAAATAGATAAAGTAGATCTCCCATCGAGGCATGGGAATGTGGGGCAATAACAACAGGTATATAATGGCATTACACCAATTTCACCCTTACGTATCTGTGTTGCAGGCAGTTGATTTATGACAACAGTGCAGACATCATTTTGACCCCGATGTCTGATGAAAAATCAGCTGAAAGGTTAGACTTTCATTTGATGAAACTCAAGGGGCCTTAAAAGTCTTTATGGAATTGGGGAGGAGGAGGTTAAATTGACAAACAAACAAATAAATAAATTGAAAGCAGATTTTTTTTTTAAGAAAACAGAAAAACATGGGTTTATACTTTACAGGCAATGAGTGATAAATAGTAAACTGCATAAAATCCCTTTAGAAACAGCAAAGACTGTGACTAACAGTAACTATAAGTGCAGACCATTGAGGAAGAAGCTAATTTACTGCTTGCTACTGAAACAACTGAACTATCATCTACTGAACCAATGTCTGCAGGAACGAATCATTAGCTATGCTGAGTACAATTATTAAGGAATATTTTAAGAATTCTAGTAATAGGAGTCTACCTAAAGAAACAGTATATGAGTGCTTCAGGATAATTTGAGAGGAAGTATGAGGTTGAACAGTTTTACACCAATTACTTGCAGTGTTTTTTGTTTGTAGAATTAAAGGAAGTATTTCAATATTTAGGCCTAAAAATTATTGTGAATATTAAGGGAGTTCAGAGGTATGTACCACTAGATAGACCACAGTTGTATTAACTTCCTCTTTTTCATAGCCAATTGCTTATTCAATCGTTTTTAACTAAATAAGTAGTTACAATGATCTGAGATCAGTAAACTAGCATTATATGTAACCAGATGTCTCTCTCCAGCATTGTAGAACGTAGATCTAATAGTGCAGGACTCTGAACATATCCTCTAACTCAGTTTCAACATATCCTAAACCCTGGTGGAGCTGGCCTTTTATCCACTATGGAGATCTGAGGGCTAGAAAATTTAACGTACCCAGGAAAAAATATAACTGGATTTAGATTATTTTTCACCTGACAACTCAAGCCAGAAGATTCTTTCCTCAATGTAAAGCTGATGAAAAGAAGAATATTACTTGGAGACACAGTGAATATTAGCCAAGTTGATCATGAGATGGCAATTTGACAGATACGGTACAGAGGCCTATCAGTTGCTTTTAAGTGTTTCTAGTCACAGATTTAGTCTCTTTATTCATCAATGGGATGCAGTGGGGATTGTTGAAAGGGTCTTCATCTTGGAAAATATTCCTATTCTCCTCTCAACCCCTTTGCCCCGTTCTCTCTTTAATGAATGGAAAACATGATTATTTATTTATTTTGCTTTGTTTATTTTCCTTTCTAATCTTTAAACATTTCTATAAAATCTACTTTCTTCTTCTTCTTCTTCTTCTTCTTCTTCTTCTTCTTCTTCTTCTTCTTCTTCTTCTTCTTCTTCTTCTTCTTCTTCTTCTTCTTCTCCTCTTCCTCCTCCTCCTCCTCCTAATTTAGGATCAATAAGTTTTATCACAAGACTTGCTCAATTAACTTTTCTTTTCATTAACTAAATGTTTAAGGTGAAATATATTATACATAATTATATTGTTATAGTTCATAATGTCCTGATAATAATGGATTTGTTGGCTTGTTTGATAATTTCTGTATTTCAATGGTTAAATCCCAATATTTTATGTCTTTTTAAAGTTCCTATTGAGCTCTTCTGCTGTTATTTTTATCTTTTGATCATGCCTTAGCATCTGCTCAGTAATTTTGCTATTTCCGCTGATTACATTACATGTCCACCGTCTTGCTTTTCTTGTGGCATAATCTGAATTTGTTATTATTTCCAGTATTCATTCATTCATTCATTCATTCATGCATGCATGCATTCATTCATTCATTCTTGTAGCATTTATTGTAGTGCTTATTCTTGTGCTATAAATATTATCATTTCTGCTTGCTTCTTGCAGGCTCCAATTTAAAGTTACTGCCATGTTTTGCCACTATTTGTTTCTCTTTCAATTATTTTCAAGTATCGATTGTGCAAGTTGGGTTTCTCTTTTCAAATTTTCATTCGCTGTTGTAACTTCAGTTTTATACTCTACCAGAATATTTCATTTGCAGACATTTATTAACATCCTCTCTTAGCTCACATTTATGTAATTGTTGAGACCTCTGATTTCATCCTTCATGGTCTACTTCACCTGTAACAAACCACAATCCCCCCAGTTTTTTCTTAGCAAATATAAGTAGCCTCTGTCATTTTTTTTAAAGCTGTAGTGCATGATATATTGTCATAGGTGTCAGGTCTTGTGATCTAAAGCATGTAGTTCAGTTTACACCTGAGCAATAACACCTGGGGTGAAATCCAGCAGGTTCTGACAGGTTCTAGAGAACTGGAAATACCACCTCTGGCTGGCCCCAGAGTGGGGTGGGAATGGAGATTTTGCAATATCCTTCCCCCAGGAGTGGAGAGGGAATGGGGATCTTGCAGTATCCTTCCCCCAGGAGTGAGGAGGGAATGGGGATTTTGCAGTATCCTTCCCCTGCCATGCCCACCAAGCCACACCCACCAAGCCATACCACAACCACCATGCCAAGTCCACAGAACCAGTAGAAAAAAAAATTGAATTTCACCACTGTTACAGAGACAATCAAGTCTTTGAATGTATTATAGCAATAGCAGTAGCATTTAGACTTATATACTGCTTGACAGAGCTTTACAGCCCTCTCTAAGCAATTTACAAAGTCAGCATATTGCCCCCCCTCACCCAATAATCTGGGTCCTCATTTTACTGACCTTGGAAGGATGGAAGGCCGAGTCAACCTTGAGCTGGTCAGGATCGAACTGTTGGCAGTGGGCAGAATTAGCCTGCAAACACTACATTCTAATCATTCTTCCACTACAGCTCTTAGGTCTCTTATTATCAAATTCCTCTGCAGTTTTAAAACTTTTCTAATTCATTTAATATACTGAGAACTTATATTTAACTTGCTTATGCCAAATATTGTTTGCTTCTAACCCATCCAAATATGTTCCTTCACTGTCGGGGTTTTTGTTATTGGAGTGCCACTCCATAATTCAAGTCATGTGAGTTTTCAATTTTTATACAGACACTTCCCAAAGGCCTCTAAAGTCTTTCTTCTTATCAGCTAGTCCTCACCATCAGTTTCTGACCTTCACTTCCAATTCTTTGCAGCTAGTTCAAGTTTGACCTTATCTGGGCTTGGAAGTTAAGGAGAATCAGTTCTAGTATATTTTTGGAGTAGAGTTCCAGTCTTCTTCCAAAAGTAAAAAAAAATAGAAGAAAGGTCCATGGTCGTATCAATTAAGTCACTAAGGTCAGAGCCAAGTTTAAAATAGACTTTACCTTTAAACTTAGAAGAACAACAATAAAAGTCAAGGCAAAGTACTTCTAAGTAGAATGTCAAGGACTGTACTTGGAAAGAGAAGTTTCTACTTTTTAAACTTTCTTGTTCTTTTTTCTATTGTCTATCTAGGGGTTGGTTTTGGTTATAGCTTATTAAATAAGAATGAGATTCATGTATCATTTTCTCCTGGATGCCAAAGAAACATAGTTAATTACAAAAAGCATCCCTGGAACTGTAAACTTAACACCAGGGGTGAAATCTAAAATTTGTTACTACCGGTTCTGTGGGCGTGGCTTGGTGGTGGTGGGGTAATGTGACTGGGTGGGCATGACCATTTTTTTTTTTTACTTTTAAAACCATTTTTTCTACAACCTCTTCAGCGAAGAGGTTGTAAAAAAAATGCTTTCAAAAGGCTCTGACGATCCCAGCTGAGTTGCCTTGATAGGCAGAGGGTTAAAAACCCTCTGCTGATCAAGACAACTGAGCTTGGATCGTCAGAGCCATTTAAAAGAAAAAAAAAAGCCTCTGATGATCGCACGGCTCAGCTGGGCATGGGGAGGGGGTGCAGGGATTTTTGCTACCGGTTCTCCGAATCACCCACCTCCATTGCTATCGGATTGGGCGATCCGGTCCAAACCGGGAGCATTTCACCCCTGCTTAACACTAACACTAATCCTAACTTTAACCCAAATGATAGGGGAATAGAAGAACAGAACAGAACAGAACAGAACAGAACAGAACAGAACAACAGAAGGGACCTTGGAGATCTCCTAGTCCAATCCCCTGCACAGGCAGGAAACCGTATACCATTTCAGACAAATGGTTGTCTTCTCTTCTTAAAAATTTCCAGTGTTGGGGCATTCACAACTTCTGTAAGCAACTTGCTCCTCTGATTAATTGTTCTGTCAGGAAATTTATAGCTCAGTTAGTGTTCTGACTATGTGTCCCATCACACTTTTCCAATATTAAATGGAAAAAAAAAAGATTACAGCCAATCCACAGATGCAGGTTTCTCTGTTTATGATTTACGTAAAACAGAAGCGCATTCCTTTCCATCCCCTGAGTTTCATAGCTCTGGCTGATGAATCTTAGGCCTTCGTTTTTCAGTTTCTTAGTACATAGCTATTATTATCTCATACTGCTCCAATATTGTGACCAAAGACTCTAAGCTATAATATTATTTAGTGTAACTAACAGGTAATTACACTAAAAAGCCCATCATTTTGTGCTACTTTAAAGGGCATCAAAAACTTGACTTCAAGAATAAAACCAACCAATAAAGGTAAAAGTTCCTCTCGTACATATGTGCTAGTTGTTCCCGACTCTAGGGGGCGGTGCTCATCTCCGTTTCAAAGAGCTAGTGCTGTCCGAAGACATCTTTGTGGTCATGTGGCTGGCATGACTAAACACCAAAAGTGCATGGAACACTGTTACCTTCCCACCAAAGGTGGTCCCTATTTTTCTACTTGCATTTTTTATGTGCTTTCGAACTGCTAGGCTGGCAGAAGCTGGGACAAGTATCAGGAGCTCATCCCATTATGCAGCACTAGGGATTCGAACTGCTGAACTGCTGACCTTTCAATCGACAAGCTCAGCATCTTAGCCACTGAGCCATCGCATAGCCAATCAATATTTGTCCTAAATTTTGATTTTGAAACAATTATTTGTTGTTGTTTTTAATAAATTTCCGATATGGGAAAACTACAAGAGAAAAGAGTAATAAAATGCAGGAACCAATCTGAGCCAGTCACCAGGACCAGAGGTTTATTTTTCCAAGCTTTCAAGCATGGACTAAATTTGTCTCCACCTTTTTGAGAGAGAAACGTTTTCTGAGGGTGGGCTTTAGCATGAGTCTGAAAGCTTGGAAGAATTAACTTCTAGACCCAGATTGGATCCTGCAACATTATCCTGGGACATATATATTTGCCTTCATTTGTAAGAAGTAAAATGATTATAGAATGCAAAAGATTCCCCTCGTAAGAGATAGCCAAACTTTGTCAACAGATACTTAATTTTCTTTTCCTTTCTCATATCAAGTGAAGTGTTAATACCACTTTATAATGCCTTGGTAAGGCCACACTTGGAATACTGCATCCAGTTTTTGTCACCACAATGTAAAAAAGATGTTGAGACTCTAGAAAGAATGCAGAGAAGAACAAAAATATGATTAGGGGACTGGAGGCTAAAACATATAAAGGTTGCTGGAATTTATAAACTAGACATAAAGTATGTCTAGTTTAATGAAAAGAAGGACTAATGGTGACATGATAGCAGTGTTCCGATATCTCAGGGGTTGCCACAAAGAAGAGGGAGTCAAGCTATTCCCCAAAGCACCTGAAGGTAGGACAAGAAGCAATGGGTGGAAACTAATCAAGGAAGGAAGCAACCTAGAACTAAGAAGAAATTTCCTGACAGTTAGAACAATTAACCAGTGGAACAACTTGCCTCCAGAAGTTGTGAATTCTCCAACAATGGAAGTTTTAAAGAAGAAGTAGGACAACCATTTGTCTGAAATCGTAAAGGGTTTCCTACTTGATCAGTAGGTTGGAATAAAAGACCTCCAAAGTCCCTGTTATTCTATTCCATTCCTATTCTTATTCTGTTCTATTCTGTTCTATTCTGTTCTATTCTCTTCTATATGTATTATTGCAAATGCCATTGCAGTATATATTAAGCATAGAAACCTGCATATATGTACTTGTTAACCACGGAATTACATTACATTCTATGATTCTAACCTATGATCTATCTGATATGATTGATTCAAAGAAGATGAAGAAAATTATACCTATTGCATGTTTCAAGTCTTAAAAATAATTAGAAATGATTGTTATTCAAACAGTCCCATGGTGACTTATCATTGTCCTGTCAACATATTAATCTGAAAACAAGGATGATAGAAAATAATAGCCAGATTGATTCTTCTTAAATATCTTTGCCCATCTAATTTCATTTTAAAGCTTCCCTCCTATTGATTTTTGTAACACTTCTGAGTGCAATACAGATGACAGAGGTGGTTTCATGGGGAAAGGAAATCAATGGAGTCCATCAATTTGAAATCAATAAGAGCATTAATGAGTTATGGCTGCTTATGGTTTCAAGAAAGTAACAGCAAGAAAGCAAGTTATACCTGAATAATGTTGCAAATTCTGCCAGCAAGGGAAATAAAAGCAAGCACTGAACAACCATAATGAATATTATGATTTTCTTAATGGGAAAAATGCATCTTTTTGAAGAAGCCTCAGAGGAGATTATATGCACCAACTAAAAAACACACAAAGGAGCCAGTATGTATAAGACTTTAATTCATAGGTTTAGCAAGATACTTAAACACAAAACTTAATGTATGTATAGGCCTAGGAGAATAATGCAGCAAAGGTAAATTCATTGTGTGTGGGATTTTCAAGTGCTAATTGCCAGGGTAATAAAAGCATAAAAATCTCAAAATGTACATTGATTCCAAATTATTGTAATTTTTCAAGTTTTCATTTAACCACTAAGCAAATAAAATTATGTTAACAAAAAAATCCAAAAAACCCTTGAGTAAAAAAGGAGAAAAAACCCTGCAAAGTTAATTGTACATTGTCAACAATAAATACATAATTTATATAGTTGTGTAGAGCAAGAAGTGGGGAGGGGGGTTGTTTGGGGTAGTATTTTTCTATATAATAGGACTATCCCAAAATATATGTTTCATTTCTTAATGCACATTGTTGAAAAATATTGATTTGACAATTTTATTTTCTTTATCTCCAAGATTTGTCAGTTCTGGTCCATTCCTGAATGTCATCACTCTGCTAAACAACTAATTCCCTCAACACTGTCAAACTATTCACTAAGTCTGCATTACTATTACTATTAATCTTCTCATCATTCCTATCATTCATCTCCTCCCACTTATGACTGTACGACCATAACTTTGTTGCTTGCATCCTTACGATTTATATTGATTGTTTCCTAGTATGATTTGATTACTTATATGTACCCTATGACTATCATTAAGAACCTTATGATTCTTAACTAATGTATCTTTTCTTTTTATGTACACTGAGAGCATATGCACAAAAGGCAAATTCCTTGTGTGTCCAATCACATTTGGCCAATAAAGAATTCTATCTATCTATCTATGAATTAGAAGAAGAAAGTGAAGGGAGAAGGGGAGGGTAGAAGCCTCTCAATTTTAGTTAAATAGATATGTTTGTGCCAATGGTGGGATTCAAATTCTTTTACTATCGTGTGTCTACCGCGTAGGCATGTTTGGTGGGCGTGGCATGGCTTGGTGGGCGTGGCTTGGTGGGCATGGCAGGGGAAGGATACTGTAAAATCTCCATTCCCACCCCACTCCAGGGAAGGTTACTGCAAAATCCCCATTTCCTCCTGATCAGCTGGGACTCGGGAGGCAGAAAAAAGATAGGGGCAGGGCCAGTCAGAGATGGTATTTACCAGTTCTCTGAACTACTTAAATTTTCCACTACCGGTGGAACTGGTCGGAACCTGCTGAGTGCCACCTCTGGTTTGATCCCAAATGATGTTCCTCCTTGAAATCATTACATATTTGACTCAAGGAAAGAATTTAACTAGTTATGGACTAAGTCAGCAACAGTTCTACTTCCATCTCCTTTACCTTTGGTAGCATCTGACTTGCCATAAACTTCAAACTAGCTTCATTTATTTATAGCTAATTAGATAGATAGCCAAACATTGCTAATTAACAGTGCAGGAGAGTGCTTGCATACGAAAGATTTGCCAGCCAGCTTATTAATAGACAACTAATGGCATTTGGCCATATAAATTTGATAAATAAATTAACAAAGTATTTCATGGAATTGTAGAATCACAGCATAACAGAGATGAAAGGACTCTATACCAGTGGTGAGTTCCTCCTGGTTCAGCCCGGTTCTCCCGAGCCGGTAGCAGTGACAATATGACGTCACCAAACCATTTTGTTGTTGTTGTTATTGTTGTTTTATTATGTTTTCTTTTTTGCTTTATTTTAGTCCTTAACAGAAACCTGATGTTTTGTCATTCATGTAAACATCTAGAAATTACTACTCAATCTTTTAGTCCTAAGAGGCCATCATAAGTGCCTAACGGCATTTCAGCATTACAGGAAAACCCATAATAGCAAGCTACAACACAAGAAAATAGTGAACAAAGCTGGAGCTGACAAAAATAACTCATTGCAAAAGGTATAAAAGGCTGAAATCAAGCCCAAACTTTGACAAAAGAAAATATATTGAATTTTGCTGGCTGGGGAAGTTCCAGAGTCTGGATACTGAAATGAAAAGATGTTGCATTCTAACCTGGCCAAAAGAATTAAGAAAAAAAATGCAGGTGCTTTGCTTGCATTGAATAAAAAATTATTTTGTTGTTTATCTTGTTGTTTGACTGGAAGGGGGGAAAAAGTTTTTTAAAGCATTTCACAATCTTGAATGAGACAGTCTTTTTTTTTTTTTTTGGTTAGGCCTGACAATTGCAAATTCACAAAACAACATAGGATTGCTGGAAGGAAAAGCCATCTGGTTCAGTTCCAAACTGGAATCATGGAGGCTGATTGGAAAGAAAGGTTTATCGATGAAGCAGAAGCATCAACCATATGTGATTCTGGGCAGCTGACAAAATGGAGTTGAGAGTGGGTGGGCTTTTATGCCTTCTTTAGGCTGTGTATTCCTGTTCCTGTGCAAGAACATGTCCTTAAATATTCTATTGGCTGTTGTCAGATTCCTATAGGACAGTGCTGAAATCCTCCGTGATTTGCCACTGATTCACTGCCCGCGCATGCATGGTGTACGCCAAATGTACGCATGCACAGTGTGCACCAGATGCATGCTGTGCACACACACATGTGCAGTGCACACCAGATGCACACTATGTGCAATGTGCAATGCACACTAAATGCATGCTGTGCACGCGCATGTGCAGTGCGCACCAAACTCATGCTTCATGCGGAAAAAGGGCGCTTAAGAAGGTAACTAGAACAGTGAAGGGGAGAATAACTCTGCTGCACGATTTAGATTAGCTAGAAAGCAGGATTTCCTGCTTTCTAGCAAATATAAATCATGCGGCACAGCTGATTGTCGGAAATACGGGTTCGGATAAACTGGTATCTTTTTTTTACTACCGGTTTCCCTGAACCAGTAGCTTTTATCACTACCGGTTTGCTCAAACCAGTGCAAACTGGTAGCATTTCACCCCTGCTATGGGGTCATATAGGGGTCATGTAGGGGGGTCATAGATGGCTCTTTAGGCAAAAGAGGAAATGCAAATCCTAGGTGTTTGTCTGAGCTAATTGTTTATCTTAGTTTCTAAGTTTTTGTGACTTTGAAGTTTGGACTGTTCTTGGGGTGGTGCAATGAAGGGGCTTGTGTTCTGAAAGGGTGGTGGGCAATTTATATTGTGGTTAATGGCTTTCATCCTGTGCTGTATCTTGGGTGAGGGGCTGCTTTCTAATCCTACCATTCTGTCAAGGAGTTTCAAAATATCCTGTCTTGAATGGATTAGCAAATCTGTATTTCTAAAAACTGGCCTTCTCAGTTTCTGCTTGGGGGCAGGGAGACTGGGGCTGGTTTCTGTCTCCCTGAAGAGCATGTTTCTCTATTTTTCCCTTTGGGGAAATATAATATCTTTCCTTTTTAATATTCCTCAAAATATTTCATTGTTTTTGGACGGGGGTGGGGGCTTTCCACAGGAACATAAGGAGATTGGAAGGAGAGAGAAAAAAAACAATGCGGACAATTATTTTTGCTTGCCAGGGTTCACAATTCTGAGTGCACAGACCTAACTCAAAATCAAACCAGTGCACAATAGACAGTGTCATTGATAGAACGATGGTCTGTTAGTGCCTCCTAAATTCCATTTCTTGATAAGCCAGAGGATCCCATCCATGCTTCACTCTCAGTATTCCAAACAAAACTTTAGAGATTCAGACTGATGAGTTGCCAGTTGCACATAACCTAGGAGCTGTGGTGGCACAGTGGTTAGAATGCAGTATTGCAACAGTGGTGGGAATCCAAAATTTTTACTACCAGTTCTGTGGGCATGGCTTGGTGGATATGGTAGGGGAAGGATACTGTAAAATCTCCATTCCCTCTCTCACTCCAGGAGAAGGTTACTGCAAAATCGCCATTTCCTCCCGATCAGCTGGGACTCAGGAGGCAGAGAATAGATGGGGGCGGAGCCAGTCAGAGGTGGTATTTAACAGTCCTCTGAACTACTCAAAATGTCCATTACCAGTTCTCCAGAACTGGTCAGAACCTGCTGAATACCACCTCTGTACTGCAGGCTACGTCAGCTGACTGCTAGCTGCAGTTCAGCAGTTCAAATCTCACCGGCTCAAGGTTGACTCAGCCTTCCATCCTTCCGAGGTGGGTAAAATGTGGACCTGGATTGTTGGAGGCAATAGGCTGATTCTGCGCTTAGAGAGGGCTGTAAAGTGATATATAAGTCTAAATGATATTGCTAACCTCATTCCGAGCATGAGTAATTCTAAAACTGAGCTTGCAAAGGACCTTTGAAAGCTTCCATTAGAGATTTCCAAAAATTGTTCAACTCTATAATTATTCATAAAATGGGATGGGAAATCTGTTAAGGATATGACCAGGAGGCAACTCGTCAACAGTACTTCATTTAAGTTACTCAGGGGGAAAAAAATCCCTGAAATGGTATAAACAAACAAATCAATAAACACTCTTACCTATCTCCTTTTTTTCTATGCCATATCATTCAAAAGCAAATATAATCACTCCCATCAAATCAAACTCGGCCTCTCATTTTCTTGTGGCACTAGCCATTTTTTTTTTCATACAAGAAAATGCAACAAGGTGTAATACAACAAGGTTTAATCAACAAAGAAATGGGCCAGGCAACATCTTTCCAGATTTTCTACCTGCTCAGAGGGCACACATCATTTATCCAAGGTAATAGGAATCAGCATTATTCCCCTTCAAGTGGGGGTGGGGGGAGAGGAAATTTATGGATGAATTTAAAAGAAAAAAAGTGCCAGGGAAAAAAAAGACTGTTTATTGGAAAAAGACAACCTGTGAATGAACATCCAGGCTAATTGCAAATATTGACAATTCTGTCTACTTTTAACAAATTAGCAGGTTGCAGCTGCAAGGGAAAAAAATGCAAGTAAATAAAACACATGTTTATAGCACTTGTGGATTTTCTGAGACTCTTTACCAAATCTGAAAGACAAGTGACAGTTCTCCTTACAACTACATAGAGCAAAACAGCAGCTTCAAGCAGCAAGTACTTGTTAGGCAGAAAACAGTGGAGGAAACAGATATAAAGTATTCAATCTCTATACCCCATGACTAGCCCGCTCTTCTCAGAAGTAATGACAAATACTGCCATTTTTGCAGCACTAGTTCCTGGGTGCAGAATAGACAGGGAGAATATGCTGTGAAGTTTTTAAAAGAAAAAAAAAAGCAACATAACCAGGTGCACCTTTGTCAAGCAGGAGCTGTTTAGCAAGTATTCCTAATTAGGATGGGAAAGTATCTGACCTTCAACTCCCAGCAGAAACTGAATTAATAACTCCCAAGAAGCCAGTTCTTAGTCTTTTGATCGCATCTTCTCATATTTAAATCATCCTTTCATATTTGATGAAAAAGCTGTTCAGAATAGGATATGTGTATTACTTACACGGGACAGTTTGGCTGTAAACTGGATTGGAAATTTTTAAAAAATGCAAATAGAAGAGATAAAGGGAAACCACTTTTACTTTGTTTCTGAGAAAGCTACAGAGATGTCATGAAGAATAGCAATAGACTAAGAAGTAGCGGGCAGTACTGCATTTTAACCACTGCGCTACTGAGGCTCAGAAATAGAGAATGAGTGAAGGAAATTATCTCTTCCCCACTCCCTCCTTCCCTCCCTTTCTCTCTCTGTCTCTCTCTCACACACACACATGTCTATTTATATCTATCTATCTGTCATCTATCTATCTATCTATCTATCTATCTATCTATCTATCTATCTATCTATCTATCTATCTATCTATCTATCTATCTCTGTCATCTATCTATATCTCTCTCCTCTCTCTCTCTCCCCCTAACTATCTATCATTTATCTAACTATTTATCTACCTATCTATCATCTCCTAAGGCAAGAGGTGAACAACAAAAATCTTGCAGACATTCTTGGATTGTAGTGCACATTACTATTTGATAGGATTTGGTATTTAATAACATCTGGAATATTGTGATACCTAACTCTATTGGAATGCATTGTTTTGTTTAGGATGCCTTTGCCCAAACTGTTGTATCTGTATTCTCCAAAACATTACAAAGCCTATGTATAATATATAAATTCAACAGACTATGTGTCTTTGCTCTTCTTGCTGACAAAAAAAAGTAGGATTGAAGTTTTTCCTAATAAAAGAAGGAAGAAAAGGCTTTAGGGGGAAAAAACAACAATGAGACATTAGATTTCTCTGCCTGTGATTATTGGGCTGGCAGCACAATCTTGAATTTATTCCATTCTCCATCATAATAGTGGAATTTGTGTCATAATACAATGATAAGTGATTGGTCAATAGTTTTCCCAATGGGTAAGACCTGATTCTGCACAGTGCTGTGAATCTGTGAGCATTTTCCTCATTCATGAAAATATGTGTTCATCAGTCTGATGTTTTCCAGTAAGTGCCCAGCACTGACTCCAGGACATTTCTGCATACATGTAGTTCTCACTTAATGGCTGCAACCATTCAAAGTTACAATAGTGCTACAAAGTAACTTTATGACTGGTCCTTGCACTTACAATTGCTACAGCATTCCTGAAGTCATGGGATCAACATTTGCACGCTTCACAGCTAGATTCCAACAAGCGGAGTCAATGGAGAAGCCAGCAGTAAAATTGTAAGTCAAATTCACTTAATGATCACATGACTTAAGTTGGATGGAGTTGTCTATCCCAATTATATCATTTAAGCAAGGACTACCTGTATGATCGGATGCCTTTGTGTGGCTGTTTATAAACATATTCACTTTCAAGAAAGCAAACTCATTGCACTTGGAAGATTGATGTATTGTGGGTATGGTACATTCCAAGGGATATTGATAGATTTTATTTCATCAATCATCTCTTAGAAAAGACATTATCCAGAATTGTCTATCCCAAGGGTGAGTTCTAAATTTTTTTACTACTGGTTCTGTGGGCGTGGCTTATTTTGTGGGCGTGTCTTGTGGGGGTAATGTCACTAGGTGGGCATGGCCAACTTTTTTTTTTTAACTTTTAAAGGCATTTTTTCTACAACCTTAAGAGGTTGCAGAAAACAAATGCTTTTAGAAGTCTCTGATGATAAGGCAAGTCAGCTGGGATTGCCAAAGGCTTTTAAAGGCATTTTTCCCTCCCTACAGCCTCTTTGGCTGAAGAGACTACAGAAAAAAATGCTTTTAGAAGCTTCTGATGATCAGGCAAGTCAGCTGGGATCGCCAGAGGCTTTTAAAGGCATTTTTTTCCCTACAACCTCTTTGCAGAAAAAAAAAATGCTTTTAGAAGCCTCAGAGATCCCAGCTGAGCTGGGCGATCATCAGCCAAAAAAAAAAAAAAAAGCTTTTAAAAGTTAAAAAAAAAAGCCTCTGATGAGGTGGGCAGGGTAAGCGAGTGGCGACCGGGCTGGGGACCGGATCGGGGGCGTGGCCAGCCAATGTTATTACTGGTTCTCCGAACTACTAAAATTTTTTATTACCGGTTCTTGCGAACCCGTGCGAACTGGGAGCAACCCACCACTGGTCTATCCCCAATCCTGAGATCATTTCTGGATGTACCCAACACCTATGCTAGTGATGGCTAACCTTTTTGCCATCGCGTGCCAAAAGGGGGGGAGCGCGGTTGGGGCCCACATCCATAATTCTATGCACCCCACCCCCCCCGTGCTGCCCCCGCCTTCGGCATGTGATGGCACGGTGGGCCCCCAGAGCCTTTCTAGGAGCCTGGGGAGGGCAAAAACAGCTTTCCCTCCACCCAGAGGCTCTCCGGAGACCAGAAACAGTGTGTTTCCTGACTTCTGGTGGGCCCAGAAGGCCCAAAAATCAACTGGCTGGCACATGCATGCATGTCAGAGCTTAGCTCGCGTGCCCACCAATATGGCTCCGCATGCCACCTGTGGCACCCGTGCCATAGGTTCGCCATCATGGACCTATGCAATTGAGTTCATTCACCTTGTTGATGGTTGTCCTTTTTTTCCTCCCTTTCCTTTCATCTTTTTTAATAATATCAACTTTTCAAGGGAGTTGAATCTTTGAATAATGTGCACAAAATATACAGTAGTGGTCAAAATTGTGGAAACCTTTTGGGAAAAGTGTGTTTTTGAGGTTTGATGGCTAATAACACCACTTTTTTTGAGTGGGGGGGATTTCAAGATAATCACATTCCACTGCTGGAATGGCCTGGGAATAGCCCAGACCTTAACCCAATTGAAAATCTATGAAGCCAACTAAAGAAACTTGTTAGTCAGAAGCAACCAGCAATAAAACCCAGTTAATAGAAGCAATCATTCAATCTTGGTTTCACGTTATAACAGCTGCAGAACTAAAAGACTTGGGAAAACATTGTAAGGCCGTAATTCCTGCTAAAGGTTACCCTACTAAGTATTAACTGACATGGTGATCATTTTTTTATATCTTGTTTTTTTATGGTGATAATTTTTATATATCTTGTTTTTCCTACGTTTCACTTTTCTTCTTTATACTGTAACTGCTATTCTAATAGCAAATCCTTCATAAAAGTTATTGCATTACATTCTTGATTAAATTATCTTTCTATTGATATATAAATTTATGATACTACTAAAAAAAAAAGGTGGTGTTATTAGCTAGTTTTAGAAAATACACTTTTCCTGAAAGGTTTCCATGATTTTGGCCATTACTGTAACTAGATAGAGTGGGAGAATAAGGGTCTCATATTGTAAATATATATGGAGTAACTTCATAGAATTACTATTAACTTTTATTAAAAATACTTTTATTAAGAGGGACGCAGTAGCTCAGTGGCTAAGACGCTGAGCTTGTCAATCGAAAGGTCAGCAGTTCAACGGTTCAAATCCCTAGTGCCGCATAACCAGGTGAGCTCCCGTTACTTGTCCCAGCTTCTGCCAACCTAGCAGTTTGAAAGCATGTAAAAATGCAAGTAGAAAAATAGGGACCACTTTTGGTGGGAAGGTAACAGAGTTCCGTGCGTCTATGGTGTTTAGTCATGCTGGCCACATGACCACGGAGGCTTCTACGAACAGCACTGGCTCTTTAGCTTTGAAATAGAGATGAGCATTGCCCCCTAGAGTCATGAATGACTAGCACATATGTGGGAGGGGAACCTTTACCTTTATGAAGTAACTACCCTTTGCCTCTGATCAACTGGATATGGCAATTGTTTTGTCCACTTAGAGAATATGGAGTTTTCAATAGTACCATCTGATTATTATATGAAAGATTAACTAATTCTTTATTGCCACCACAAATGGTCAAGATTCCTTTCACATAATGTCAAGCCATTTTCAGTAATTTAGGTGGGATTGTTTCCAGAAAAGGAGTGACTCTACCTTCAAATATTATCTAATTCTGTCCCAGGGCAATAGAAGACAATTATATCTCCACTTTTCTTACAATTCCATCCTTAACAAAAATAGCTGAAAGGAAAAAGTTCAAAATCCAGTTGTTGTTGTTTTTTTTAAAAAATCACAATGACTTTATCTGAAATGGACCATGATTCCTTATAAAAGTGATTTCCCCCCCCCCCCCATTTGTGCATTTTTAAAGACATCAGCTAAACCTATGAAAGAGGAAGAAGAGAAGGAAAGAAGCAAAAGATATTCCTTTTCAGCCCAGGAGATGGAAGAAAGATATTAGGGTTGTGCAAAGATCCATATGCATTTTCAAAATGGAACTGAAGGAAGTATTGCACTCTTTCTTTTCTTTTCTTTTCTTTTCTTTTCTTTTTAAATTATCTTTAATTATTTTTGTATTTTCTGAGATAGGTCTCTCTCTCTCTCTCCCAAAGAGGAAGGCTCACTTCTTCAGTCCTGCAGTTTATTGTCACAGAACCAGAAGGTGGCACTATAGAATATATTTCCATTTTAATCATTTTTCCCCTTTAACTTGCCAGTGAGACAAACAGCCTAAATAAGCCTATATCTTTCCCACATTGAACTGGGAAGTAGAACTGTAGGCTAAGGCAGTGGTGGGTTTTAATTTTTTTTACTATAGGTTTTGTGGGCGTGGCTTGGTGGGCGTGGCTTGGTGGGTGTGGCAGGGGAAGAATAGTGTAAAATCTCCATTTCCTTCCAATCAGCTGGGACTTGGGAGGTAGAGAATAGATGGGCCAGTTAGAATTTTTACTACCGTTCTCCAAACTACTCAAAATTTCTGCTAGCGGTTCTCTGGAAATGGTCAGAACCTGCTGAAACCCACCTCTGGGCTAAGTTATTCTTCTGGAAGATATAGTACATGGTGTCGGCAAGAGCTACCAAGAAAGAATACAGAAGTGGGAGATAAATATAAGGTAGACCTACTGGGTTTTTCACTGTACAAGATCAACTTTCCTAATACAGTGTGGATCAGGATGTCATAATATGTATCTAACAAGGCCAGGGGTGAAATTCAGTAGGTTCTAACAGGTTCTTGAGAACCCGTAGCGGAAATTTTGAGTAGCTCGGAGAACCGGCAAATACCACCTCTGGCTAGCCCCAGAGTGGGGTGGGAATAGAGATTTTGCAGTATCCTACCCCTGCCACCACACCTACCAAGCCATGCCCACAGAACTGGTAGTAAAAAAAAAATTGAATTCCACCACTGAATAAGGCTTTTTAGACATCTAAGTCACACATGCAATTCTTAACCTCTTGAGTATAAATATTCAGGCAAAGAAGAAAATTTCTCTTTTTATCATCCATTTCAATTTTAAAATTTGATAAAGCCTTCACTTTAACCAGGTTGGATACTTTGCCGACAGCAGAACTTCTTGGACCTTTTCTTTGAATCTTCAGTTATGTCCATGTGATGATGGTTTAATAGAAAGATAGACGAGAGAGAGAGAGAGAGAGAGAGAGAGAGAGAGAGAGAGAGAGAGAGAGAGAGAGATTGATGATAGATAGATATAGATATAGATATAGATATAGATATAGATATAATAGATATAGATATAGATATAGATATAGATATAGATATAGATATAGATATAGATATAGATATAGATATAGATATAGATATAGATATAGATATAGATATAGATATAGATATAGGTCATCATCAACATTTAAGGACCCCATAATCCCTTGTGGGGTGGAGTCTGGGCAACTGAATGGAGTTAGCAGAGTGTTTATTGGCCGGATGCCCTTCCTGTTGCCAATGCAGAGTTATATACAGCTGATATATTCTCACTGTGCCCAGAGAGAGAAATAACTGCCTCTACCTAGGATTGAACTCACAGCCTACTTATTGTGAGGTGAGAGCTCCATCTCATATATAGGTTAGGTATAGGTATAGGTATAGGTATAGGTATAGGTATAGGTATAGAGAGATATAGAGACATAGAGAGATAGAGTTAAATGAGATAGAGATAGAGATGCACACACATAGATACATATACATATTTATATATATGGATGTAATTTTTTTAAATTCAATATTTTGTTTGTATTTTGCCTTGGAGTTGTAATAAATTTGAACTTGAATTGCTCTTTGATGCCGCTCATTTTGCATATCTCTCCCCCAATGTACTCATGGGCAAAGTACAATGCAAGTAAACAAGAACATATTCAATTGCTTTGTTTACACATGGATTGTGAATAAGCAGTCATGTCTGAAAGTCAGTCTGAAATCCTGCCCCATAAATTAATATAGAATGAAGCAAAGCTTTTCAACTCCTGCTAAGAACATTTCAACACTCCTGACTTAACTTTTTCTTCGCCTTGTAGTTAATTTATAGTGATTGTGAAATCAGGCATAAAATCAGCATGTAGTATTTACATTTGAACTAAGCTGGCTTCATGTCAATTCAAAAGTCGTTAAACCCCTGTTAGCGAACAACCTGCAAATATGCTACCTATATTTGATACACTATTTATATAGCCACTCATCTTGTAATGTACTGGGCAGCTCTCAATGAAAAAAAAAATGCTTTGTATAATATAAAAAGGGGGACAGTTATGTATATTTATTTATTCATTTATTTATTCAATTTTTATACCGCCCTTCTCCAGAAGGACTCAGTGCGGTGTACAGCCATGATAAAACAATATAAGATACAAAATTTAAAAGCAATTAAAACAAATTAAATACTTTTGGCCCTTCCGTTAAAAACCCACAAGTTTAAAACACCCCCATCCAAATTCTTTTTAAACCAGTCCAGCCTGTTGAAATAGCAGAGTCTTAAGGGCACAGTGAAAGTTACACAGGTTGGGAATCATATGTATCCCCAGGGGCAGTTCATTCCAGAGGGCAAGTGCCCCCACAGAGAAGATTCTCCCACTGGGGGTCGCCAGTCTACATAGTTTAACCGACGGCACACTGAGGAGTCCCTCTCTGTGGGAGTGTGTTGGTCAGTGGGAGGCTATTGGTGGCAGAAGGCGATCCCGTAAGTATCCAGGTCCTAAGCCATGGAGTGCTTTAAAGGTGGTAACCAACATCTTAAACTGCACCCGGAAGACACTGGGAGCCAGTGCAGCTCACGCAGGAGAGGTGTCACATGGGTATGTTGAGTCGCTCCCATAATCACCCGTGCGGCCATATTCTGGACCAGTTGGGGCCTCCGAGTGCCCTTCAAGGAGAGACCCATGTAGAGAGCATTACAGTAGTCCAGACGGGACATGACGAGGGCGTGAGTGACCGTGCGCAGGGCATCCCGATCCAGAAAGGGATGCAATTGGTAAATCAGGTGAACCTGATAGAAAGCCCCCCCGGCCACAACCATCATATGGTCTTCTAAAGACAGCCGTGCATCCAGGAGGACACCCAAATTGCGAACCGTCTTCGGGGGGGCCAAAGTTTCACCCCCAATAGCCAGCGATGGAACCAGTTAGCTATACTGGGACACCAGGAGCCATAGCCACTTAGTCTTGGAGGGGTTGAGTCTGAGCCTGTTTCTCCCCATCCAGATCCGTACGGCCTCCAGACATGTCAATCAATGAATGTTGCTCTATTTCCTATTATATCAAAGCTAAACTATAACTATTGCCAAAAAATGGATATACCAGTGAAATATGTATTATATGCCAGTAATAATATTTTCTTGAACATACAATGTCTTTGAAGATTTCTTTTTATCCACCAGGGTTATATCTTTCTTTTAAATGAAGGTTTCCCTTAGTGTAAGGCAGTGCAGTGGCTCAGCAGTTAAGATACTGGGCTTGTTGGCTGGCAACCCAGATTTGAGACACAAGCACCACGTGATAGGATGAGCTCCCATCCTCACCCCAACTCTGGCCAATTTAGCAGTTTGAAATGAGAGTAGATAAATAGGTACCACTTCAATGAGAAGGTAACAGTGCTCCATGCTGTCATGCTGGCCACATGACTGCAGAAATGCCTTTGGACAGCGCTAACTCAATGGTCTTGAAATGTAGATGAGCACCGCCCTCTATAGTCAGTAACAACTAGTGCGGTGGTGGGTTTCAAAAATTTTTACTACTGGTTCTGTGGGTGTGGCTTGGTGGGCGTGGCATGGCTTGGTGGGCATGGCAAGGAAAGAATACTGCAAAATCCCCATTTCCTCACAATCAGCTGGGACTTGGGAGGCAGAGAATAGATGGGGACAGGGCCAGTCAGAATTTTTACGGTTCTCCAAACTACTCAAAATCTCCACTACTGGTTCTCCAGAACTGGTCAGAACCTGCTGAAACCCACTTCTGAACTAGTGGAGTAAAATCTGCAGGGATTCCTTTTATCTTTTACCTTTTCCCCAGTACTTAAGCAATAGTACTTAGACTTATATGCCACTCCATAGTGCTTTACAGCACTCTCCGAGCAGTTTATTGCTCCCAACAATCTGGGTCCTCATTTTACTGACCTTGGAAGAATGGAAGGCTGAATTAACCTTGAGCTGGTCAGAATCGAACTCCAGTCTGTGGACAGAGTTTGCCTGCAATGCTGCACTTTAACCACTGTGCTCCATATCTGCATGAAACTCATACAAATATTACTAATCCAGTTGAAGCTAACATCAAATCATGAATTATGTATAATCTCTTCCCACAGACTAGTTCATTAAAAAGTTAATCATCATACACAGCTGAAGCAAAGTTTATGGTAAAATAAATATAACATAAAAAGGGAAACTTGGAAATAAAGACACTACAGCTTCCCCACCCCCCAATTCATATGAATTGTAAATGCATGTTGTAGTCTCATCTATTTTGCCAGATGTGTTTATTACAATATTGATATGACAGTGAAATCCTCCCTGCTAATTTTTTTTAACAAATAAAGGGAAATTATTAAGTGTTTTACTTCCATCCAGGAACACAACAGGTGTTGCTCTTCAGATCTGCCAATCAGCATTTAGCAGTATCTAAATAAACTTGCCTGATAGTGAAGTAAGCTGGAAATTGTAGTCCTGTTCTATGAGCACATCCATAATTCCTATTATTTGTTTGCTTCCAATTTATATGGCTGGCCATCTATTATATCTGGAAAAGTGAATCACCAAGAATGATAGCGATCAGTTGAGAGCAGGGTGTGGAGCAGGAGTCTTCAAACTTGGCAGCTTTAAGACTTGTGGACTTCAACTCTCAGCATAGCTGGCTGGAGAATTCTGGGAGTTGAAGTCCACAAGTCTTAAAGCTGCCAAGTTTGAAGACCTCTGGCGTGGAGGTTAAGGTAGTCTCAGATTTGCATCTACCTGCAGGCATGAAACTTACTGTTAATGGGTATCTCAGTCAAGTCTCCATCCCACAGAGAGCAGCTGTAGGGAAAACTGAGAAGAGAATTCTTATGTCCACCAACTTTGGTTCCTGAAGAAAAGATGGGAGAGCAATCAAATAAACAAGAAAAATGAAGTCCTATGAACATTTTCTAAGATATATGTTCCAATGTGTTACAGTGTCTTTAGGGGGGAAAAACAGTAGTGAAATTCAAAATTTTTTACTACCGGTTTTGTGGGTGTGGCTTGGTAGGCATGGTGCAGCTTAGTGGGCATGGTGCAGCTTGGTGGGTGTGGCAGGGGAAGGATACTGCAAAATCCCCATTCCCTCCCCACTCCTGGGGTAAGGATATTGCAAAATCCCCATTCCCACCCCACTCTGGGGCCAGCCAGAGATGGTATCTGCTACCTGTGATTGTTGCTGATGTTGTGCAGTTAGGAATCACACAGTCACAACGGATACTATAGCAATATGCTAAGTGCTGTTATAATCAGTTTTAATTCTAAAGCCAATGCCTCAACAGCACTAAAGAACTACAGTAATAGCCATTTAGGTCAGACCATAGTCTCTGGCTGAAAATATTCTATTAATTTCCCCTGATATTTCTGACTTGCCATACGAGCATCTTGTATTGCCAATTTGTGTTTTCAAAGCAATTGCCAGGGAGGCATCTCTAGGAGTTGGTTTTAACTGTCTGTGGGTAAGTCTGATACGTTTTCAGTGGATAGAGCAATAGCTGTTTGTTGCGTTCATGAAAATATCAGTTAGGAGTAGACCTGACAGATAATGAATGGAGACAGTAGTCATCATCCATCTATCTGACATGTCAAAGCTGTATTGTGCAAAAACTGTTTCTAGAGGTCAAGGAGCAAAATTCATCTATCATCTATCTATCTATCTGTCTGTCTGTCTGTCTATCTAATTATCTATCATCTATCTACTGATCAATTGTCTGTCTATCTATCATCTGTCTATCTGACTGTCTGTCCATCCATCCATCCATCCATCCATCCATCCATCCATCCATCCATCCATCCATCCCTATCTATCTATCTATCTATCTATCTATCTATCTATCTATCTATCTATTGTCTGTCTATCTGTCTGTCTATCTATCTATCTATCTATCTATCTATCTATCTATCTATCTATCAACTGTCTATCTGTCTATCCATCCATCCATCCATCCATCCATCCATCCATCCATCCATCCATCCCTATCTATCTATCTATCTATCTATCTATCTATCTATCTATCCATCCATCCATCCATCCATCCATCCATATCTATCTGTCTGTCTGTCTATTTATCTATCTATCTATCTATCTATCTATCTATCTATCTATCTATCTATCTATGTGTGCACGTGCGGGTGGTGGTGTGGGGTGCATGCATGCAGGCCGCATACACATTGCATTTTGGGGATTCGGGCACACACACGTGCATTCACATGTCCATACACGCGCTTTGGGCACTCGGTCCAGAAAAGGTTAGCCATCACTGATCTATCGTCTAGCGATCTATTATCTCTAACCATCCATCATCTATTTCTCCTGCCACAATTAAAAAATACTTTGTTCATTCGACAATATGAATGATTTTGCAACTGGGGCTTATATGTGAAAGAGCAGATGATATCAAGACAAAAACTGTACTGTTTTATCAGGCTGTACAATGCTTCAGGGCAACGTCAAGAAATGTGCTTGGGATTGTGCGAGGGTAGACATTTAGCAAGCGTCTGCATTGCTTCATAGCATCTCTGCCTTTTCCTAGGATTGTGCTGAATTTTCTTCTGCAGCCCCTGCACGATCCTGATCGCAGCTCTAGCTGTTTTGATAACCTTTTGGAAATAAAATCTAAAGTGCTGCACAGCCATACCAATGTTTATTCACCAACCGGGGCCTGGGCTTTTTTGCAAAGATCAGATGTTTTGAAATGTAGCCATTAGATTTCCAACACTCTGGGTCTTCTAACATGGCTGCATGGTTCTGCAGCATAAGCACAAAATACTCGTTGTTTGTACAGTCCTGCTTCTATGAAGTGAACAGTCATAAGGGTTGCTCTTTTCTATTATGAGAAAATAGCAGCAATGATTAAATGACACGTTCAGAATGCTGAAGGTTAATCCAGTGGAAATCTGCTTTAATGAAAAGAGGTCTGCATTTGTGAAAACAGCAGCAGATGTAACACTTCAAGTATGAAATTCAGATTGGGAGGCACATCTAACAGACTTGCTAAAATATGCAAAAATCTATTAAGTAGCTTGTGTTGGTAAAATGTACAGATTTGTTCGCATCTCTTGAAAACAGTTTACTAACACTGATTTATTTGCAAAATTTCTATTTTTGAAACGCAGGAATGGACTGCAGCTTGGGAAATATTAGTGCTAAGTTCAGTGAGTAAAAATAGAGAAAAGAAAGCCACAAGTTCTGCTGCTATAAATGCCACTGATGTTGGAAGAAGTCATATTTAAAGTAAAAAAATAAAATAAACTTTTCAAAAGTCAGTTCTGTTAAGTTTGTATAAAGTAAGTTTCAACATATAAAATCTGCTTTTATCTGAATCAGAAACTAGAGCTGTGAGAAATAGACATCCTGAAACTCTTGGGTGACTCATCGCTCTGAGGCTTTAACCTCAGCATTCCCTCCAAGCCAAGGTTGCAGATGCACAAGTCATGAAGGCTTCCAAGAAGTAATTGGGTTGGCCTAGACCACCCCGGACTGGAGTGTGTGTGCATGTGTGTGTGTGTGTAAGAGAGAGAGGGGGAAAGAGAGGGGGATGAAAGAGAGAGAGAGAGGAAGGACAAGAATAACATCTTTTACATTTATAAACTATCCAAATGAGGGAGGGAGGGAGGGAGGGAGGAGGAAAGGAGGAGGGAGGGAGGGACGGAGAGAAGGAAGGAAGGAAGAAACAGGGAAACATGGAAGGAGGGAGGGAGAGAAGGTAGGAAGGAAATAGGGAAACAGGGAAGGAGGAAGGGAGGAGGGAGGGAGGGAGAGAAGGGAGAGAAGGAAGGAAGGAAGGAAACAGGGAAACAGAGAAGGAGGGGGGAGGGAGGGAGGGAGAGGAGGAAGGAAAGAAGGAAGGAAGGAAGGAAGGAAATAGGAAATGGAAGGAGGGAGGGAGGAGGGAGGGAGGGAGGGAGGAAGGAAGGAAATAGGAAAATGGAGGGAGGGAGGAGGGAGAGAGGAAGGAAGGAAGGAAGGAAGGAAGGAAGGAAGGAGAGATGGATTCAAAAATTTTTACTACCGGTTCTGTGGGCATAGTTTGGTGGGTGTGGCATGGCATGGCATGGCTTGGTGGGCATGGCTTGGTGGGCACAGCAGGGGAAGGATACTGGAAAATCTCAATTCCCTCCCCACTCCAGGGGAAGGATATCATAAAATCTCCATTTCCTCCCAATCAGATGGGACTCGGGAGGCAGAGAATTGATGGGGGCTGTGCCAGTCATAGGTGGTATTTACTGGTTCTCCAAACTACTCAAAGTTTCCGCTATCGGTTTTTCAGAACTGGTCAAAACCTGTTGAATACCACCTCTGGGATGGATGGAGGGAACGCTGGAAAGAGGGAGAGAGGGAGGGAAGGAGGGAGGGAGAGAGGGAGAGAGAGATTGAGAAAAAGAGAGAGATTTATTCAGCTGAAAATAGTAGATAAGTGTCATGTCCCATTAATTATAATTTTCTCCCAAGAATTCCTTCCACCCACATATTTAGCATCCATTCCAATTTTAAAATTTCAAAAGCTGTTAGTCAGGTGTTAGTGAGGTAAGATCCTATGCCTTCAGCAGTCCTCGGACCATTCAAGGATACTCCTATGCATCTTCTGCTATATCCATGTGTTGATGGTTCAATAGAAGCTGTAGGTCATATGCTATTGTACTATTCCTTATATAAGGACTCTGTAAGGACTCTTACTGTATATAACCTAACTTGAAGAAATTTCCAGGTAGGGAGCATGATTTCGGTTTAATACACACACACACACACACACACACACACACACACACATTCATACCTACGCACACATATATAGAGTAGAATAAAATAAAACAGTCAATATTTAATCAATATTTCACTTGCATCTGGCCTTACAGCTGTACTAAAATTAAACTAAACACTGAAAATTATAAGTTATATAAATTACATGTATATCTAAACAATGCTTCAAAGTTTTAAAAAAACCTCTCTTTTTTTGTCTTTTAATGGCCCCATAATCCCTTACGTGAATTATGGATGCAGTTGGGGAAACTGAATGGAGCTGAGTGTTTATTGGCCAGATGACCTTCCTGTCCCCAATGCAGAGTTCACAGCAGATAATTACTCATTGTGCCCAGAGAGAGAATCATCTGCTGCTACCTAGGATCAAACTCACAGCCTCCTGATTGTGAGGCGAGAGCTCCACCTCTAAGCCACTGCACCACCCAAAGTAAAAAGAAAAAGTAACATCTGAGTTTAACTCTATATGTTTTATCAGCTGGATAAAGGAGCCTGGATAGCTCAGCAGACTAAGCATTGTAATTAAAACCCAACTGTCTGCAATTACTGTTAGTTCGAATCCCCAGGCTCAAGGTTGACTCAGCCTTCCATCCTTTCTAAGGTAGGTAAATTGAGGAACCAGATTGTGGGGGCAATAAGCTGACTTTGTATAAATATACAAAAGTATGAAGGCTATTGCTTAACACATTGTAAGCCTCCCTGAGTCTTCGGAGAAAGGTGGCATATAAATAAAATTTTTAAAAAATAACTTCATCCCAGATTTATTATTTTCACTATTATTGTGGGGTGAAATCCAGCAGATTCTGACAGGTTCTGGAGAACCGGTAGCGGAAATTTTGAGTGGTTCGGAGAACCAGCAAATACCACCTCTGGCTGGCCCTAGAGTGTGGAGGGAATGGAGATTTTCCAATATCCTTCCCCTGGAGTGGGGTGGGAATAGAGATTTTGCAGTATCCTTCCCCTGCCACGCCCACCAAGCCACACCCACCAAGCTACGCCCGCAGAACCGGTAGTAAAAAAATTTGGATTTCACCACTACTATTATTTCACGAGCTGCAACCTCCCCTCCCTCTCTCCTCTTCGTTTCCCCTTTTCTTTTCTACTGCTCTGGTCTCCTAATGCCTGGAGCTACTCAGAAGATGCATAACCTTCTTCTTCAAAGTACTAAGGTAGAATCAAACCAACTATATCAGCCAGCTTGCTTCGTTAATAAAGTGGCTACTACAGATGTACAACATCTGTTCAGAAGCCTCTTTCAACAACGTCCTACCTGTCAATGAATACTTCAGCTTCAAACAAAACAATACAAGAGCACACAATAGATACAAACTTAAGGTAAACCGCTCCAAACTTGATTGCACAAAATGCGACTTCAGCAACGGAGTGGTCAATACCTGGAATGCGCTACCTGACTCTGTGGTTACTTCCCCAAACCCCCAAAACTTTAACCTTAGACTGTCTACTGTTGACGTCACCACATTCCTAAGAGGTCTGTAACAGGTGAGCATAAGCGCACCTATGCGCCTACCATCCCTGTCCTACTGTCTCCATTTATTTGTACCCTTATCTTGTATTCATAATCATGTTTATACTTATATCTGTTATCTTATATGTATTTGACAAATAAATAAATAAATAAATAAAATAAATAAATAAAAAACAACCCCACTTATGAGACGTAAGGCATTTCAGTACCTGCAATTCCTTTTGCAGAAAGACTACCTTAATAGGCAATTAATCAGGATGATCTGCATGCATGAGTCCATAAGGAGAAGGGCGGTATATAAATCTAATTAATAAATAATTAATAAATAAGCCACAGAACACAAAATGGCTAGGAAGAAGACAATATAATAAGGTTTAGCAACTGTGTCCATGCCTCCTGCTTGCTCTACTCTTTCTCCCTTGGCAAATCTGCCTTTTCTTCATCCCTGTCTCACTCACACCCCAACATATGAGGGAGAAACAATGTTGAAAAATGTTTTAGGTCAAAGTGAAGAGACCGCCTTTAAGGCTTTGCACAGCTCTAATAGAAACCACATGTTAACTCTTAACATAGTTTTGTGACTTTGTTATTTTTGCTGCACTTACACAAGGCTCTTGAGAAATTGAAATAGAATGTTTTCTACCTGTCATGTCATTAAGGGCAAAAAAAAAAAATATCTGTCAATAATAAGCAATATATGGGGATACAGAACCTCTTGGGTCAGTCCAGATTAGTGAACATCACTGTTACTGATTTTTCCATGACATCACAGTGGATTGTCACCAGTTCATACCTGGTGCCCCCACATTGTACTGGCTACAAATGTGGTCTATAACTAGATTGGAGAAAAGGCAATAAATACTATGGGAAAGAAATCAGTCTGACTTGTCTAAGGTAGTTGGAAGTTTTTGGAGTATAAGATGCACCAGAGTTTAAGACGCAGCTTAGTATTTGGGGAGGAAAATAGGGGGGGAATGTCACTGTGTTTTTGTATTTACCAGCAGAGCTTTTATTTCTGAACTGTTAGACTTACTGTAGCTTGCCAAGTTCTTATCAGTATCTACTGCGCATGTCCGCATTCTTTTCTCTTCTTCTGAAAAACTTTCCTTTGTTCTCCAGCCAGCTAAGGTCAGGCTGGGATCTTTGCCAAAAATGTAACTAATTTAGATTAGTGAGATGTTTTATTTTCTTTACAATAAATATGAGTTTCATTAGAAGATGTATTCCAGTTTTTTTTTTTCAAGAATATACACAAGGAGAAAGTCACGATTCCACCTCTAATTGAGGGCAATTACCTCACACAAGGTAACGGGGCTGATTGCCGCTCTGACAATCTGCCTACCATGCATTCATCTGGATAGCACTCTTGGTCTAGTCAAGTTCAGCACATTAGGTTGCTGCTTTTGAGTGTGCATGCATGTTTTTTATCCCCTCCTTGGGGATAAAAAACAGCTTCTAAAGCACAGCTGATCTTTGGAGAGAGAAGCAATGAAAAAAGCAGGCAAACAACAGGGATCGCTTCACTTGCTAGCGCGGGCTGAAAAAAGCTTCTAAAGCACAATTGAGAGTTGGAGGGAGCAGGCAAAGTCACTTCACTCACTAGCACCTCCTTAGGGCTGAAAAAAAAGCTTTGAAATAGCTACATTCAGCATATAAGACACATCCAAATTTTCAGCCTCTTTTAGGGGGGAAAAAGTCCATCTTATACTCTGAAAAATACAGGGATATATATATATATATATACATACACACACACATACATACATACATACATACATACATATATATATATATATGTGTGTGTGTGTGTGTGTGTGTGTGTGTGTGTGTGTGTGTGTGTACTATTTTATTTTCGTAAGTCTTTATGTGTATCATTCTTTATGCCAGGATTTTCCTACGTAAATCAAGATATTTCATAGCCTAATTTTCAGTGAACTCTCATTCACCAGCCTTTAGGCCTTCTTAAACATTAAAGCAGCCATTTTGCTGTCTGTTTGAATATCTGAGGGAGACTGGGATAGATCTATTTCTGGCTTTTTTGCCTTCCTCGGCCAGCCACACACCCTTTTTCTTGACTCTGCCCTGTAACAGTCAAATATTTATTGTTTTATTTTCGTAGATCTTTATGTGTATCATTCTTTATGCCAGGATATATATAACTTTTTGTAGGTTTTATGTGTGTTTTTCTTTTAGCCAGGTTTTTCCTATGTAACCAAGATTTTTCTGTAGCCCTAGCTCAGTGAAGTCACATTCACTAGATTCTGGGCTTTTTTTCCTTCTGTCAGCCAGCAGGCCTAGTGCTGCCTAGTGAGAGACTTAGTGAGAGACTTATATAGATCTATTTCTGGCTCGTTAGCCATTATCAGTAAGCCACACCCACATCTCATGTATCCTCCCTGTAAAGGTACAATATCTATTTTCTTACTTTTCATAGGTTTTATGTGTGTTTTTCTTTTTTCACATTTAGTGAATGTGACTTAACTGAGCTAGGGCTACAGAAAAATCTTAGTTACATAGGAAAAACCTGGCTAAAAGAAAAACTACATTACACATAGATGTTCAGCTCATTTAGTTTTGTTATAAAAGACACTTGCAGATGTGACTTTTTACATTTCCCCCTACCACCGGCATGCTATTTCAGAATAGAAAAACTCTATTTCAAGGTGACAAATGCTACTTGGCAGCTAGGTTGCCTGGTGCTCGAGTGATTCGTGGTTGTACTGTATATGAAAGGGTTCTTGGCTGATCCTATTTTTCATTTCCCAGTTTTGGGAATCCCGCTTTAACTGTCTCCTGCATAATTTGATAAGGGAACCCGAATGCAAAACTGCCAGCATGATAGCATTAGGAGTTCTGTAATGGAAGAAGCCATGAACATAAAGCAACAGATAAGATAAGGACTTAACTGTTCAAACATATTATAGGGTATATTAAGTACACTAGAAAGGTCAGCGTCTAAACTCTTGACATGGCATCCACATAACCATCATTTCAAGCTTGCTTGCTTGTAGATAACTTGCTTTTCTTCTCCTCCAGCTGTGAAAAGCTTCTCTGGCAATCAATAACATTTTTCCCAGCTAAAGTGTTCTTTAGCTGTTTTAGATTGTTAAAATGCCATGAGTGCTTTTTCACGGAGCTGACTGTAAGCTGTGGCAACCAATCCTTTTGCAGCAGGGTCACAGTTATGAAGCCTTCTGCTCTTCTTTTCCTCCTCATCCTCTTCTTCTTCACGCTCTCTTTCATTATTGAGATCACACATTCATCTCAAATAATCTCATAAAATATAGAAAAGCAAGGCTTCATTTCACTAACTTGGTTGCATTCTTTTTTTTCCCCTGAAAACAGATTTGCTCCCCTGTTAGTAAAAATCTTAGGGATGTGGTGATCAAAAGGTAGGCAGTTCAGTGTTTCTAATCCCTAGCGCTATGTAACAGGGTGAGCTTCCATTACTTGTCTCAGCTTCTGACAACCTAGCAGTTTGAAAGCATGTTAAAAAAAATGCAAGTAGAAAAATAGGGACCACCTTTGGTGGGAAGGTAACAGTGTTCCGTGCACCTTTGGCATTTAGTCATGCTGGCCACATGACTACGGAGATGTCTTCAGACAGCCCTGGCTCTTTGGCTTTGAAATGGTTTTTTTTCAGCTGTATAGGGTTTGATCAAGAAAAAGAAAATTTATCTGCAGTATGGATTTTATTAACAGTGTGCCTTTGCGCATGTATCTAGGTGTAAAGCATGCTGAATTCATTACAGTTTACTTCCAAACAAAATGCTTAGGATCTAAGTGCAAATTTAAATACTAGCTTGTCAAATTTAATTTTAATTGTGTATTGTCCAAAGCACATGGGAGCAAATTGCAGCTCCTTATGTCTTCATTGATACTGAGTCTCCTGTGTCTTGATATTTTCCATGGGAGTATGGATTAAACAGCACTAGCTAGAGAATATGTTCTATAGACTTTTCTGCTATGATGATGTCATAAAAAGAGAGTAGAGATAATCTTAACTATTAGGTCTCTAAACCTTGAAGCTCTTGTGTTCCTTAAAAACTTATGCAAAGGACTGGAAGAGGAGAGAGAGAGAGACAGACAGAGACAGAGACAGAGATATACTCAGTCATGAAAACTACTTCATCTTTTACAAGTGAGACCTTCTCTAAGTGAAATATCTCACTGGATCTTGATTCTCTCCATAAATCAAACAGTCTTTTCATTCACAGTTGCTAAAATTGTAACACAATCGGTACAACTTCTCAGCATTGTTCTGATGAAATCAACTCTCTGGTTGTGTCCAAAAATAACAACAAACAAAGTTTTCCAGACTGCTGATAGACTTCTGTGTGTAAGAGAGAGAGGGAGAGTGGGAGAATTTTTGTTGTTTTGTTTTGTATTAAGCATAAAATAAACCATCTGCATGATGTAAGATTTCAATTTTTATTGCTTTTTCATTCATTCCTCCATCCAAGTGGTATTTAGAGAGTTCCTCTTTATCTTCTTCTGACCATTTTATTTGATAGCGACTCCTTCAACATCCCACAGTGACCGAAGTTTGAATTGGAGCTAATGAGATTAGATTTGAATGTGGATTTTGACTTCCCTTTGAGGCATCCAGGCTCTGTGCTTTCTCAGACAAACCACCTAATGGAATTTCTTTGATAACAACATTTGTTAATCTGCCACATGTTATCCTCACCGCTGTAGTGAATACACAAACTATAATTGTGATTAATATACGTAGGATATTAATTGGATCTATTACTATTTTGACAATTCAATGGTAGAATGGAAAATGCTCAGTTAAACTGCAACGTGTGTGTGTGTGTGTGTGTGTGTGTGTGTGTGCACGCGCGCGCACACCCATGGGGAGGACGACACTAATTTGTTCCATCCCACTGAAACTCAAATATTCAGTGCTCACTTTTGTAAGGTAGCAACAGAAGAGATGAAAATAGTCTATAAGGAACAAAATTCAACATAGATGATTAGCAGTAATGTCGACCCTAAGTATATTTGCATTTTAATAGCAACAAAATTTAATAGCAACAAAAATGCTGCAGTTATATTTACATATTTTACAGCTGCTTATTGGAAACAATTACACAGTAAAAAAAAGTTACAGATTAGAAACAATAAGCTAATTGATACACTCAGCTCATTATTGATACTTCGTTAGATCAACTAAAAACATCAAGATTATATACTAAATTCACCCTGCCTATTAAAAGCTCTTGAACTTCTCAGAGGTTTAAGTAAGTGATGAAGAAAAGCATGTTTTTTATTTGGCTGTCTGAGATAGACTTATTATGGGAAACAGAGGGGTAAGATTTTGTTGTGAGGTTATAGGTTACACATTACTTGGCTTGGTAAAGAGCTATAGGTTCTTGATTATACTTTGATGCATTGGTCATTTAACTGTTCAAACTGAGGGGGAAAACACTTTCAAACGCAACATTGTACAGCAAAGTTTTGATCCATCATTTTTTTTTTACAATAGATAAAAAAAAGGGGAGGGAATAGTTATTGAAGTGCATGCTGGTTTTCTTTGTGCCCTTAACATATCTACCAATGAAATTAATGTACCTAATTGCAAAGATAATCTGCATTAAAGTGATCAGGTTAAAGTTTCATCCAGTTTAAGGCTAGGTCTGACTCTGAAGTGCTAAGATTTTTCTGGAGGGCAGGACAAAAAACCAGTGGTTGGAAACTAATTAAGGAAACTAATCAACCATGTTTCCAATGGTTGGAAACTAATCAAAGAGAGAAGCAACTTGGAATTAAGGAGAAACTTCTTAACAGTGAGGACAATTAACCAGTGGAACAGCTTTGCCTTCAGAAGTTCTGGGTGCTTCCTTACTGGAAGTTTTTAAGAAAAGACTGGACAGCCACCTGTCTGAAATTGTATAGGGTCTCCTGCCAGAGCAGGGGACTGGACTAGAAGACCTCCAAGGTCCCTTCCAATTCTATTCTATTCTATTCTATTCTATTCTATTCTATTCTATTCTATTCTATTCTATTCTATTCTATTCTATTCTATTCTATTCTATTCTGGCAGAATAATTCATCCAGCTACATGGAGATGCTAGGAGTCAACTTTGGAATGCCCCAAATGTATTAAATATATGGTGTCACTGAACTGCAGATTGATCCTTCCAATCATTAAACTACAGTTCCCCATTTCAAATGTAATGGGAAATTGTAGTTTGGTTAAACCAAGATGACAATTAGCTAACAGTGACTTACTATTCACATATTTAGGCTCTATCAGTATGTAGGAAATCTTTACATTGTTTAGTAAAGTTTGCACACATTTCTGAAAAGCAGCAGTCCAGATATTACATTCTACTAAAGGTTGAACTTCCATAACATTTAAAAAATAAATAAATCTGGAATTGTCTTTAGTCTCAGAGACGGTTGATAACAACTGCAGCAAACCAAATTCTGCAAACAATCATTTTGCAAAGATGCTGTTAAGTACTTGCCCTTCTTTTCTCAAAAGGAAATTGATGAAGCTGAACCTCTCTTTGCTCAAAGAAAAGAAAATAAAGGCAAATTATTTCGCAGAAGCAAAGCAAACTACTTATGTCCTAATTAAATATTAGTCACAAACACATGAAACCAAACCATCAAAATAACCAAAGTTACATGGCTATTGTAACATATAATTCACTCATTCTAAAACCTAAAACACCCTTTCTTAGTCTGCCAATTGGTAATTTCCGAAGCAATGTCCAATACTTTTTCTGCTGTCTTTCCTGCATACCATGTTGTAAAGAGTAACAATAAACAATGATTCAGATAATACAGAACTAGATTGCACTGATATTTCTTTAGAATTCAAGTATGCGCAGTAGGAAATGGTATTATGATATAATACCGTTTAGTGCTACTTTATAAAGCTTTACTAACAGCATACTTGGAATATTGCATTCAGTTTTGGCCACCACATTATAAAAAAGATGTTGAGACTTTGGGAAGAGTGCAGAGAATAGCAACAGAGATGATTAGGGGGCTGGAGGCTAAAACATATGAAGAATGGTTGTAGGCTAATTTAGTGAGAAGAAGGATTAGGGGTGGCATAATAACAGTGTTCCAATATTTGAGAGGCTGTCATAAAGAAGAGGAGGTCAACCTATTTTCCAAAACACCAGAAGGCAAGACAAGAAACAATTAATGGAAACTAATCAAGGAGAGAAGCAATGTAGAACTAAGGACATATTTCCTAACAGTGAGAACAATTAATCAGTGGAATGGCTTGCTTTCAGAAGTTGTGTGTGCTTCATCACTGGAGGCTTTTAAGAAGAAACTGGGCAGCCACTTGTCCTGCTGGTGCAGGGGATTGGACTAGAAGACTTCCAAGGTCCCTTCCAACTCTATTCTGATTGAACTCAGGATCTGCAGCAGGTGTAGAGACTCATCCTTGGATCTTCATCCCTCAGCAAATCTCACTGCAAGAAGACTATCTATTCTGTGCAATACCATTAAATTTTAGGGAGACATTTATCTCTATCTGACTCTACCAGATTCATTTTTTGCATTTCTGCATATATATATATATATATATATATATATATATATATATATATATATATATATATATATATATATATATGTTTTGAAAATCTGTATTGTGAAATAAATTGGGACTATATCTTGGGGAGAATTTAGCATAAATGAACATGATTTGATTGTAATTCTTGTTTATGTGTATATATATGTGTGTGTGTGTTGGGTATTGGGTTGGGTTGGAACTAAGATAGAAAAAAGCTGATCAAGCTGATTAAGGACCTCAAAGCAAGCAGGTAAAAGAATTGAGTTTGAAATATTCGGAGATCAAAACAGAAATTAATTTGATTTCAAATAATTATTTAATAAATTACTAAGAACTATTTAATTTGATTTGTCTTTGTATTACATTATACATGAAATTTTAGAAATGGGAAGTTCACTAATGAGCTGCTTGTAGATATTGAAGTGGGGGGGGGGGGAGAGAACCAGCACTTGGTTCAATATAGTCAACTTATGATTTGACCAATATTGAGAATGATTGCTTGCAATTAATACAGTTTTTTAGCATTTTCTTCCCCTGTTTTGATAGCTGGTAGCAGGAGCTGGGAATTTAATTAAATGTATACATCTGTATCTTTCTACAGCGTGATCAGTTTATCTTTATCATCTCTGATCCAGTCAGCCTTCATGTATTTAAGGCCCTTATTTCTGCATAACATTTATTTATAGAGGCATAAATATAATTATCAAGGAATCCATGGCTAATTTTTATTTTCATAATTCCTCCAACAGAATTGCATCTCAGAGAGGGTTGGTTGGGACAGACTGGTTTGTCTTTAAAAGTTGTGGGTTCTCCATCATTGGAGGCTATTAAGAAGAGACTGGACAACCATTTCCAGATTTCCTGCTTGAACAGGGGGTTGGACTAGAAGACCTCCAAGGTCCCTTCCAACTCTGATGTTCTATTGCACCACACCAGCCTCCTTGCTGTCAGAATCAGCTACTAGATGCACCAGCCATTGACGGGCCACAACATCTATGGCTGTGATGGTGAACCTATGGCACGTGGAGCCCTATCTGTGGCCACGTGAGCATTGCCGTAGCTCAGCTCCAGCACGAATGCTGATTTTCAGCCCTTCTGGGTCCATGGGAAGTTGGGAAATGGGCTGTTTCCAGTCTCCAGAGGGCCTCAGGGGTGTGGGGAAGGCCATTTTCACCCTCCCCAGGCTCCAAGAAAGCCTCTGGAGCCTGGGGAGGGCAAAAAACAGGCCTACTGGGCCCACCAGGCCATTGCGTGTCAAAAACGAGGGAGTGTGGGGAGGTTGCATTTGTGGGGGGCAGGGCGCATTGAATTATGGGTGTGGGCATATGTGTGCGTGACCCCCATGCATGCTCCCCACACTTTTGGCATGTGACAGGAAAAAGGTTGCTATAATTACTGTTATATGGTTTCTCTCCTTCCTTCCAGCACTTCTGCAGGAGAAGCCAAAAAGGAGGTGAAATTAACCATTGTTCTTTTAAGTTTTATTTTACTGCCCTTTTCCACTAAGTAAGATTATGCAACCTCCTTCTTAGTTCCTTAAAAAAGGTATATTTGATGCTGCAGCCAAAAAAAAGCAGATAAGGTACTCTTCCCTGCTGTATCATCTATTATTTCTCTAACATTCTTCTAAGCTTACTTTTGAGAAGAAAAGTTAATTTGTCCGCAGGGCACACAAATGATTCCAATTTCTGTGGCATGTTAAATTCTTAAGTGCAATTAAGCAATGTTGTATGAAGTGACACAACATTGCAAAGGTTGCTTTGATGCTTTGTAAGGGCTGATGCTGCCCAAGTGCATTTTAGCCATTTTGCACTTTCCTTCATTTTTATCTATATTTAATATAAACGTAGGTTATATTTCCACCGCCAATGAAGCACTCCGCTTCTTTGCTTTTTACATTATTCATATCAGATTATAATTGAGCTCCAGTGGCTTAAACCACAGAAAATGGATTACATTCTGTAGAGCTGAACTGCATTTTAGGTTAATAGAAAACTGATTTCTTTTTATTGTTGGGTGGGGATTTTTGTCTGCCACTTAAAAACGTTGTAGTTCACCCAGGGTTACATTAACATGCCAGAGAGGTGATTCTGTTAAGAGACATTACAGCACATGGAAGAGTATATGCAATAGATTTTTGGAAGAAAATTATAACTACATTTTCTAGTTCCTGCATTTTGACTGCTAAGCATTGCATCACAAAGCATGATGGAAAACAAGGAACAGAAATGTTTAGTCTTTTAGTAGTATACTAAAATAATAGAAAATTACAGTAAATTAGGCTTTAGCTGTTGTATTAATTAAGGTATTTTATAGATATAGTAGTTAATGATGATAATGGATCTGCTTTGAGTAAAACCTTAACATTATGCTCACTATGGAATGAGTAGTGAATTATTCAAAAGGAACAAAACAACTTAATGAATCTGATATAAGTATTTTAGTTCTTGCTTTAGTCCTTGATGAATCTTGTTTTTGCTCATTATTGGTAGGGACTTCATATTCTATTCATTGTCGTTTTACAGAAAGTCTCTTCATTTCTATTTGGGATTTAGAATTTTTGTTGTAAAACTACCATACTTTTCCAACTATAAGATGCACCAGAGTATAAGACACATCAAGATTTTGAAGAGGAAAACAAGAAAAAAAATAGTTTTCTGCCCTCCCCAGCTCCCAGGAGCACTCTGCAGGCTTCCCAAATCCTCTGCATGCCCTGTTTCTGCAAAAAATGGGCCTGTTTTTGGCCTCCCAAACCCCTTAAGCATCTCATTTTTGCCCTCCCCAGCCCGCAGGAGCACTTTGTGGGCCTCCCAAACCCTCTGAGCATCCTGTTTTTGCAAAAAATGGGCCTGTTTTTGGCAAAAATGCGACATGCGGGGTGGGGTTTCAGGAGGCCAAAAATAGCTGTATTTGGTGTATAAGATACACCAACATTTCCACCCACTTTTAGGGGGGGAAAGTTTGTCTTATACTCCAAAGAGTATGGTACCTATTATACTGGTCAGTGCCACAGATAAAGAATCTAAGAAATATATGTGAAATGTCTTCAAAAATAAACCCAAAGAACAGCGATGGATATCCCCCATTCCCTGAGTTGTACATGAAGCAGGGAAGGAGCAATGGGTGGAAGCTTGGTAAAGGGAGATAAAGAGGAATTTCCTGGCAATGAGAGCAGTTAATCAATGGAACAGCTTCCCTCCTGCAATTGTGGGTGCTCCATCACTAGCGGTTTTCAAAAATAGTCTGACAACCATTTGACTAGGATGGTATAAGGTCTCCTGCCTTGATTGGGTCATTAGACCAGAAGCCCTCCAAGGTCCCTTTTAGACATGATTTTATATTCTGCGCATGTGCAGAAGCTTCTGTATGCACACGGCCCCATTGCAAACCGGTAATAAAGGTAAGTAGAACCCACCCCTGTTTTAAAGGGATTTTCCATGGAAATCCTTTCTATCTCCCAACTTAAGCTATAGCCCTTTCTATCCAATAACTAACTTAGCCTGATACTTTGATTACGTTGGGAACTTCCTTTGTGCTTCTTTTACCAATAATGAGATTGAAGAAATGGCTTTTAAACGATAATAAATATATGCTTGTTGTTTGAAAATATAAATATTTCCAGTTGAGTCCCATCCACTCAACGGGATGAACAAAGGATCAATGGTTTATCTGTGACTTTCTCAATCTGATGAAGATAGTTTAGTGCTATGCATTTCCTTCTTAGGTGCAATATATTAATAAGAGAGAACTGCTGCATCTCTCTAGCATTTGATTTAAATTTAAAACACCAAGAAAAGCTATGTACTATCTGTCCTGGTTGGCAGATATTCTTGCCACCTTCAGGCTATACTCTTTAATTCTGTTTGTTTTCGCAACCCCATCATCAAATATACAGCACAGTGCAATACCATTCACCAATGTGCAATCCAAGCAGAAAGCTAGCAATAACAAGTGCTTCACATTTTGCTTTTGGTCAATGGCTTTAATCAATTTAAAAGAACTCATTTGGAATATACAAGGTTCCCATCACAGCGAGGGAAGATTGCTGTTTTCTTTTAACTGCACTTCCCAAATTTAAATTATGTGCACAAAGAAAAGGTTTCTCTCACAGCTGTAAATATGACTGTCATTAGTCTATACTTTAAATTTTCTTTGTGCACAGATATAGCAGTCTGTGCACTCTTTACACCTGACGATAATGTGACAATCTAAATTATGGGTGGCAGCCAATGAATTCCAGTTGACAGAACAGCTTTCTTCAGTGAAATAGAGTTTACTTTCTCCCTGTTGTCTCTTCACCACTTAAAAAAAAAAGAAAAAAATGGCGATGGAGGATTGAGAAGGAGTGACACTAGTACATTTTAGTATGTACAGTATCTCTGATAGACTAATCAAGAAAAGAGAAACATGCAGATTCTCAAATGTAAGAATGGATTTTGTCCATTAATTTGAATTTTACACACCAAATTCAGATACCAGACATTGATTCTTCAATTCTTCCAAAAAATGTCCATTTTCTTTACTTAGGTTTTAATAAATCCTTCTGGGATCTTAAGCTAATAAAATGATCTATGTCATTATAGTTATAAAATGAAATGAAGGTATAAAACTCCTTTCTATCATCTCTCCCTCCTCCTCTTCCCTTCCATCTTTCCAGTTATACACTGTCAATATAATGTATGAACTGAAGTCAGATGAAAACAATCTGTCTTTCTAAACTTTGCTTGTCAACATTATTTATCTTGAGAATCAGTACTCCAATTCTGAATCAGTGACTTAACAATATGATGGTTGGGTAATAGATAATAATAATAATGAAACATGTAACAGTGATACTCATTGTCATTGGGGCACTTGGTGCCATGTCCAAGAATTTTATAAGATACATCAGCAAATTGCAGCTTCCTACAATAACACCAGCGGAACTATTATGTATATAGTTTTGGCGGGAAAGTTTGAATGTAATTACTCTCAGCTGATTGGTTGATTGCCAGGCCTGTAAAGTATATAAAGGGAGCTGTTTCCCTGGGTCAGTTGTTGGATTCACCCCATGAAGTAAAGAGCTATTGTCACTGACCATCTGGCTGTTGTGTCCTCATTCACCCAACTTAACAGGAACTACAAAAAACTGCACTACTCGGAACATCATACTTCTTAAGAAGGTACTTGGTTGATACCTAGGATGCTGGCAGCAACTCTAATCAATCATTAGCATCACTCAATGGTATTTGTGATGCATTTTTGAATGTTCAGTTGACTGAGTTTCATATTTAATGAATAATAATAATAATAATAATAATAATAATAATAATAATAATAATGCTGTTATTATATAAATTAAATCTGAATACAACACTTTTAAGTAATGGTAAGGGAAAGCTGGCTGCTGTGTTATTCCTAAACTTCTGCTCACTATTTGTTTGCTACTATACATGATCTCTGAATTTCCAACTGATTTGCAACATGAACTTTTAGTATATTATTTTGCTTTCTTGTGCTGAAGGCATCATCCCCAAGGAATATTGCTAATATGCAAAACATGTATAGCTGGCACTCAAGTAAATACATTGCTTCCAGCCATATAAATAAGAGTCCATTAAGAAACATGTATAACTTTGGAAATGTTGCCCATAAGTTCAAGTTCCAAGTCTGCCTTCAACTTCTGCTTTTTTTCAAGCTCCTTAATTTTATATTTGCAGTCATTATGAATTATGGATGTACTTGCCAGGGGAATGTAAAGTGTGATAAAGAAAAGCTTGCATTGCCAATTAATTAAGCCGCCTTATTTCAAGTTAAAAATAAAGATAAGAATAGGAACTCGAGTCATGTTTTTATGGTCTTTGTAGTGGCAGTTATGGCATTCCTTTTCCACACATTTTTACCTGACTTCTTTATTATACTTTAGGTGGCAGGTCATATCCAACTGTCTTTTGTGGATTTTAATTAATCGAAGATCCTTTTAATATACACCATCATTTTAATATACTTGATCATTTCATTACTAATTTCTTTTTAATGCCATTTATTGGCTGCTTCTTGTTGCTTGTATCATTTTTAAATATTATAATATACTATTATAGTCTCATGTGTTACACTGAATGGTGTCACAGTGCCATCTGGCAGAAGAGTTTACTATAAATAAATGAATTAACAACATCTTTCCAAATTCAGAAATCAGGCATTTTAAAAAAAATAACAATTTGAAGAGTTGTCTGCGCAGTTTGAGAATCAAGCTAGATTATACAATCAATCTTTTAACCTAGATCTGCTCCCTTCCTCTATCTCTTACCCCGTCCCTTTTCAAATCCTAGAACAGTTTAACCTTTCCATGCACTAATTTCTAGGTCATAAAGGGGTGTCTTTTAATGAAATTGATTAGTCTAAAAAGATGGTACCCGATTCCTTCCTGTAATAGGCAAATTACAAGTTAGCAATGTCCCAATATTTGAAGGACTGCCCCAAAGAAGGGGGGGGGGGGTCAACCTATTCTCCAAAACATCCAAAGGCAAGACAAGAAGCACCAGGTGGAAACTTATCAAGGACAAACTATTCAATCTAGAAATAAGGAGAAATTTCCGGACAGTTAGAACAATTAATCAGTGGAAAGGCTTACCTTCAGAAGTTGTGGGTGCCCTATCACTGGAAGCTTCGAAGAAGGGATTGGACAGCCATTTGTCTGAAATGATACAGTCTCCTGCTTGATCAGAAAGTTGGACTAAAAGACCTCCAAAATCCCTTCCAATCTGTTATTCTGTTGTTATTATTATAGACTAACACAGCCTTTTTCCTACAGGCACCCAGCAGTATGTATGGCCGATTAACAGAAACCTAAATAATCCTGATTTCACCCCATCCCAGTAGATTCATCTAAAAGGCAAATGATGACATTAAAATACAATCAAGTTAGTAATAATTTATAAACATACAAGAGTAAATAATCTGTATGGCCCTGACCCTTAACATTTGCTGTATTAGGTTAATAACATTAAGACCAAACTTTCATTTGAAAAGTCTTACTGGATAAAGGACTAGGTTTGGTTTGGGTTTTCTTCAGCATTGATAATAGCATTTTTCATTTCACTTCAGTTGGCTACTAAATGCAGGACTTTGCTCTTGCCATTTTAAATTTACCACTGAAGGGAACTCATTCAGTCTGCCAAATGATGGGCCTGGTTCTTACTGAATCAGAAAAACATACAGCAGCTAAAACATATAGTTAAACCTAGCTGACTTCCAACAGCAAGTTGATGCTTTATTGTGATATTCCAAAACAGTCACTATGTTAGTTAGTGATTGCAAATGGCCTCAATGACTTGGGCCATACGTTGTCCTCATGAAGAATGCTTTTGATCATTGTTTGTTGTATCCTTGCTGATTTTCATATAATATCCAGTGATTTCTAGCTCATGCATTTTGTTACAGGCAGAAAAAGGATCCAGGTGAGCTGTTGTATAGGATACATACAGGATTAATATATGAATTGGGAATGAAAATGTGAACTTCAATAAAACATTTCAGAATTCAGAATAACAAGAGTTGGAAGGGATCTTGGCGGTATTGTAGTCCAACCCCCTGCTGAAGAAGGACACACAATACCATTTTAGACAAATGGCTGTCCAGTCTCTTCATAAAAGCCTCCAGTGTTTGAGCACCGACAACTTCTGAAGGCGAGCCATTCCACTGGTTGATTGTTCTCAGTGTCAGAAAACTTCTCCTTAGCTCCATTTTGCTTGTCTCCTTGATTAGTTTCCATTCATTGTTTCTTGTCTTGCTTTGGAGAATAGGTTGATCCCACTTCTTTGTGGCAGCATCTCAGATTTTGGAACACTGCTATCATGTCACCCCTAGTCCTTCTTTTCATTAGTCTAGACAAACTCAATTCTTGCAACCGTTCTTCATATATTTTAGCTTGCAGCCTCCTAATCATCTTTTTTCCTCTTCTCTGCATTCTTTCCACCAGAGTCTCAACAACTTTTTCATACTTTGATGACCAAAACTGGATCTCTGTTAAAAGCACATTAAGAAAAATTGCACAATAATATATGTATTCTGTACATCAAAATAGAAAACAATTACTTTTGTCTTATATAAATCTTTTAGTTGAATCAGCTGGATCCTTTTAGAAAAAAATATTTTAAAATGTAAACCACCTTTACTGTGGAATGAGAGGCTGACCTTGGATTTGGGGGGAAAATTCTACAGTCTAACATTTTTTATCATGCTTCTCACCTTTGCTTTAGGCAATGCTAATCATTCTTATAATTGTTACTAATTTAACTGTTCTAGAAATGTGTCTAAAAGAAACATACCTGCTAGCATTATTTTCTTAGGTACATGCCTTTGTGCTGATCAGTAGCTGAAAACCAATTTGTATTATAATTATGCAGCTTAAAAATGACCTTGTGGAGCACAATGTTTTCAAGATATGGGAGAAAAATGGTAAATAGTTTCTCTTAATCCAACAGGAGAAAAAGAACAAAATTGAAGTTTGCTTCTTTTTCTCTTCCCTCTCTAAAATAAAAAAAATAAAATAAATCCTCTATATTTCCCAGAATGCATGACAACAAATGCTTTCAATTTGCATGAACAAGGTAAATCAATTTAAGCAAATATGAATGCTTTTCCCCAAAGAGAGTACACTAGTCTTTACTGAGGCTCTCTTGTTAGACTTTAAGGCCAATAAATAAATAAATAAATAAACCACAGATTTATTTAAGGGATTTAGTGACAGAATTTACACATTGTTTTCAACTATGTGTGATCGTGGGAAAACATATCTGCATTGTACCCTTACATCAGGGGTGTCAAACTCAAGGGCCAGGGGCCAGATCTGGCCCGTGGGGTGCTAAGATCTGGCCCAAGGGGCCACCCTGGAAATAGTCAAAGACCTCCTTTGGTGCCTCTGCCAGCGAAAATGGATCTTGGGAGCGCTGCGTGTGTTTGCCTCCTGAGCTCCATTTTCACTGGCAGAGGGTTGCAGAAGGCCATCAGAACCAAAAATGGATCTCTTGAGATTGTTTTCTCTGGCAGAGTGCTCGGGCCACTACAGGCACTCCTAACATGAGTCACATTAAGCTGGCCATGCCCAACCTCCCCCCACCACAGGTCAAACACAACCCTGATGTGGCCCTCAATGAAATTGAGTTTGACACCCCTGTCTTACGTTATTCCTGCTCAATACTTATGTCATTTTTGACTAAGAAAATCCAGTCCAGACTAAGATATTTTGGCAATAACTTCCTATTTATTGAGGCAGGATTGTAATCTACCACTTTCTCCCCTTAGAAAATTCTCCTGCTGCTGCAGTTTCCCATCTTTCTCTCCCAGAAAAGCAATGCCCAAACTCTATAGATTCCCATAGTTAAAGCATCGAAATGCATATGTGTGCAGACACATTTTGGCTTTAAATAAAAAATTCCTTCCTCATATTTTATTGAGAAAATCAGCTGCATCATCAATTATAGCCAGTCTTTCAGATTTGCACAGGAATTATAACTCTTTTCTGAGATACAGGACTTCTCTGCTTCAAAAGCTGGTGGGAATGTTCTCTCGTTTTTGAATTCTATTTTCTTTCTGTAAACTTTCTACTGGGATATTGTTGTTCTCTCTCCCCCCCCCCCTTTAAAACTGATTTAAAAAGCTGGTACAAGGTAATGGTGATCTTATTTGTTAAGTTGGGTGATTGAAGAGATTGGAAATGGGCTTCAAACAACAGCTCTTTATTCAGCAACTATGTACAATCCAGCAGCTTGCCTCTCTGACAGTTTACCCTTATACAGGGAGCTGTCAGGGAGTTCAACCAATCATGTTTGAGTATTTTTCCTGCTCAAACAATGGGCTGAAGGGAAAACCTTTCAGTCTTTCAGTATCTAACATTATTCTTCTTCATAGGTTGCATAAAAGGTGAAAGGCTTATCATGAAACTAAGTGGGTCATTCTTCAAATATATGTAGTTGTGATCTTGGTCATTTTCCTAATCCTTCAAAATAAGTTACTGTTAGTTTATAGGTTACCATATAACAAAAGTATAATTCTGGGAAAATAGAGTCAGAAGTTTCAAACTCTGAATCAAGAGGAAGTTTAATTTTTTTCAGCCTAATATTTACCAAATTGTTCTGGCATCTATATATGGAATGCTCAGTGGTGAGATTCAAGTAATTTAACAACCGGTTCTCTGCCCTAATGATTTCTTCCAACAACCAGTTTGTCAAACTGCTCAGAAAGTTAACAACCGGTTCTCCCAAAGTGGTGCTTATTGGCTGAATCCCACCACTGGGAATGCTCCTTAAAATGGCATCTTTTTAACAGCTTCAGTATTTGGATTTGATGCATTGTATGGACCCCACAAGACCCAGCCATCTCAGCATGGAATACTGTCATTGTTGCTTCCTGAAATAAAATAATATTAATTAAGCATGAAAGACTGGAGAAAAAAAGAGAAATATTTATTGGATGGAACTCTTGGGCAACATTTCATACTAATAAATGTGTCCATTGTAAATAATAAGACTATAATTTAATATCCTATGTAATGTATTATTATGCATCCCTTGGCCAGCACTGAAATGGTTTTAATGATTAATTAATTACTCCAAATTGTCACAAAGAAGAGACAGTGTTCTGAAGAAAACCATCATTAAATTTCACACTTTTAAAGGAGTTGCGGAGTTAAGACATGTGTTAGCTATATCTCATAATGTTTCCCAGATGTGAAATATTATTTTATGTTTTTGAACCAAAGATAGAACGTTGGTGCCAATTTCTGTGCTAGATTTGGAAACTAAAGAGACTATTAATTCCTCTCGTAGTGACATGCTTTACAAGTCTATGGATTTTCTGAGAAATAAAGTAAAGGAAAAGGCATCCCCAAATCAAATTCAGTTGTTGGTGTCAATAAAAGGACAGCCACGGAGTCTTCTTAGTGTCAGTGTGAAAATGATTCTCCGTTGCCTTCTTCAAAGATTTAAGGGAGGGATGTGACTTCCTGCTTTAATCGATAGCCCTGAAGTTCCCTCTCATTCAAGTCCAAATTGGGTAACTCTAACTTTTAGAATAGGATGGATTAAAGAAAACATAAATCACTGCAATGCATATTTTATTAAATCTGCCTTATTCGTGTGGGTTTCTAGGAGATGCAGTTGTTTCTTTAAAATAAAACTCTCAATTATCTTTCTAAATGTCAGTAGTAACTATGCCATATAAAAAGTGATGAAAACAGACTATAGTAGCCTGTAATTCAAATCAGTAATGTGCCATCCATTGAAGGAAGTTGTGCAAAATTGCAGCTGGTTTAATATGTTAAGTTTAATTATTAAAAAGTCAAGGAACTGTTTTGCTGTATCTTGCACAGGAGAAAAAATGTATTGGTTCGAATCTATTCCATACGTTTGATTCCTAACCACAATCTCTAAAATTAAGTGGTATATGGCTTTGAGTTAAATGTAAATAGAATGTTAGAAAAAAATATGCTGCTATTTTGTTCTAATGTTATATATTCTTATTAAGAAACTAAATCATAATATATATTTGCTAATTATGAAATTAAATCATATATCCAGTAAAGTCAATGTCTAAGTAAATAATTTGTTTTTATTTTTGTTAAAACAACTATATATAAGGTATAAGTAAATTTCTAGATAACTAGCTTTCTATTTAAAATTTTGTAAGCTGTATTTTCAAGTAAACAATTGCCGGCAGATGTTCAACAAAATAATTCACATAATATTTTACACAATTACATTTAGACAGACATTCTCCAAGTCTGTTGTATCAAATTTATACATTGTATAAAATTAAGTGAAATGCACAGCTTCTATTGTATGTCAGGCAAGGTTAAATAATTTAAATAAATAGATTTGCAGGGCATGAATATGCATTAGTATGGAGGATAAAAAGAATAGGGAATATGTTTTCATTCCTAAGGCTGATTCTCACATATTGCTTAAGCCCACTGCAGGTGTTCAATTAACATAAGCATCAGGGATGGGTTCTACTTACCTTTACTACTGGTTCGCAACGGGGCATGCGCAGAAACTTCCTGTTGACATCGGGGCTGGTGGGCGGAGCCTCCCACCAGTTTTATTACCAGTTCTATAGAACCGGTCTGAACCAGGGGCAACCCATCACTGATAAGCATGGATAGAAGTCAAATATGCATGCTTCCCCTTAAACTAAAGAGGAACTAAAATAGCTTTAAATTAAAAATTTTACTGTATTTATACATCTAAAACTTGGATTATGTAATTATTCAGGATATGCTTAATAATTATATATATATATATATATAAGCTTTGTGAGTAAAGTGCATTTTATTGTGACATGAAATAATATGAAAGTTCTGCACTGTTAGAACAAAGGCTCCTTCAAGGACTTTTATGCCAAATATTGAAAGCCATTAATCTCAACTACTATATTTTGAAGTAGGAAACACACCGTATGTATAAGCTATTCTGTGAACACATTAAAATCAAGAACCATAATTGTAATACCCTTATTCAAAGTTAGAAATTCTTTACTGGGACCTAGAAAAACAAAGTATATTGTACAGGTATTCTAAAGGTAGCCCAGTTTCAAGGTCATGCTGATTTACAATGAAGGATGGTGAATATTCAAACCATTAACAATATTACCGTATAGGGTGGGAGTTGCTGCACTTTTAGGGCATTTGGGGGATTGTCTCTTCCTGATTATTTCAATTCTATTAAATCCAGGAGGAAGGAGAAGTTCTAGGAGTCATATGTTAAAGAGCTGCATCTGAAGAGACCCAGATGGTGTGTGATTCCTCCCACTCTCTGGACCATTATTCCTGCAGGTTGAGGTTAGTTGCATCACACGTAGCCTTTCCAAAGGAACAGAAAATATGGGTATCTCAGCAGCTTTGGAGATCCCATCAGGGAACCTGAGTACTGATTATGTTGTATTTAGATGAACTTTCTCTCTTCCATAATGTTGCTTTAAAAAAAAAAAAAAAGCCATTGTGGCATAGTGGCTAAAATGTAGTACTGCAAGCTACTTCTGATGATTGCTGGCTGCCAGCAGTTCTGCAGTTCAATTCTCACTGGCTCAAGGTTGACTTAGCCTTCCATCCTTCTATGGTTGGTAAAATGAGAACTCAGATTGTGGGGGCAATAGGCTGACTTTGTAAACTGCTTAAAGAGGGCTGTAAAGCACCATGAAGTAGTATATAAGTCTAAGTGCTATTGCTATTTATTTTTTAACACTTTTAAGAACTGTGATATTGGGTTTCTTATTTTAAATAAAAAACTAATAAAATGTTTTTTTAAAAAAACAATAAAATATTGTTTTAATTGTTGGCAGAATGCCACTCAGAATCACATTTAGTGAGATGTACATTTATTAAACAAATACACAAACAAGCTAAGCAGGAAGGATGGAATGCAGAGGAAAATGCCATGGTGGAAAGTACAGCAATTATGATGATAAAATCCCAGTCCACTTCAATACCAGTAAAAAAGAAAACCAAGGGGAAAAAAAGAATGGTTTCACAAAGAACTCTCAGATCAGCTGAGACCAAAAAAAAAAAAAAAAGCACAAGTGCAAGTACAAAAAATGGAAAGAGGGGCCCATAACTAAGGCAGAACACCAATAAATAGCTAGAGCCTGCAAAGATGACGTTAGAAAAGTTAAGGCTTTGAATAAAGTAAGATTTGCAACAGATGTCAAAAACAAAAGAAGGTCAAGAAAAAAGTCAAACAATCAGTCCACTAATGGGAGAAGATGGCAAAGAAGTAATGGGCAGAAGAGATAAAGCAAAACTGCTTAATTCATGCTTTGCATTTTCTTTACACAAAAAGAAAACAATATTCAACTTAACAAAAAGAATCCATCTAGAGTTGACAGATGTTCTTTTACGTTCTTTTTGCTTATTTTAATTTGCATTCCTAACCTGTCATTTATAGTTCTGTTTTAAGTAAGAGTTGTTCTTTTTGTGTGAAGACAGTGTAATAGAAGTACCATGTTTTCCCAAAAATACAACCTACCCTGAAAACAAGCCCTATCCCAATTTTCATGCCTGTGCCTAATATAAGCCCTACCCCCAAAATAAGCCCTAGTTAAGCCACATCCACATCTGCTTGTATGAGGTGGTGTAAGGTACAGGTGTAAAAATCATGCTAGGATGGGAGGGGGGGTTGCATGTGCTCCATCCACCCCACACCAGCTTACCTTAAGATCGCCGCAGCAAGGCCACCCATGCCCTGACACCTGTTGCACCACTGCCTGACTTCTTCAGTAGCTGCTTGTGGCCCCTTGCATCTGGACTCCATGAGGCTTGTCACACCTTTGGAGCTACTTGCACGTGCAATGCCACAACACACCATACAGCATTCTGCCGTGAGCAGCTCCACCAGCACAATGAGCCTTGCAGTGTCCTTCCAAGAGTGGCTCCACTGGTTAATGAGCCTTGCGGCATTCTGGTACAAACAGCTCCACCAGCATGACAAGACTCCAGTGTCCCAGCAGCAGCAGGGCCAGCAGGCAAAGAGGGCGAAGCCCAGGGCACGCCGAGAGCTAGGTCCATTGTGACTGCTGGCAAGTAGACCATGCGACAGAGGGTGGGGCAAGTGGTAGCAGTGCTGCTACTCCCATCAGGCTCGCCACTCGCCGCCTCCTGCTAGTCAAAAAAATAAGACCTCTTAAAAATAAGCTTATTTTGGGGCCAAAAGAAAATAAGACCGAGTCTTATTTTTGGGAAAACATGGCAGACAGGTGCAAAGTATGAATTAACCAGTTTTGCTTTCTTTCTACTGCCTATTACTTCTTTGTCATCTTCTCCCATTAGTAGAATATACATAGACATTAGGTAGCACTGTGAGAATTAGGTGTTTAACAGATGATGGCACAAAGGAAAAAAAAACTATCCCTGCATCCAGTTGTTTTGGCATGCAATGCCCTGAAGGACCACCCTGAGGTGAGGAGTTGAAACAGTTTATGTCTAGGATGTGAGGGGTCTGTAGATATCTTCTCATCCCTCCTTTTGACCCGCACAATGTACAATTCTTCTATGGAAGGCAAGCTGGTTACAATTATTCTTTCTGCAGTCTTAACTATTTGTTGGTCTGCATCTGTTTGCTTGCAATACCAAACAGCTGTAGAAGTACAAATTACAGAGTCAATAATTTCTATGTAAAACTAAATCAACAGCTCCTGGGGCAGTCTGAATTTCCTGAGCTGATGCTGGAAGAACATACTTTATTGTGCCTTTTTAATGATGGTTCTAATATTAAGTGTCCATTTCAAGTCCTGGGAGATTATAGAAAACAAAAATTTGAAGGACTCTACTGCTGATATTATGCTGTTGAATATAGTAAGAGGTGGTAGACTGCAATAGAAGGGCTCCTAAAATCCATTCTCATCTTTACAGTTTTTAAGCATGTTCATCTACATACTGTTCCAGCTGTACCAATCTCCCTTCTATAGTAGTGGCCAAAATTGTGGAAACCTTTTGAGAAAAGTGTATTTTCTAAAGCTAGCTAATAACACCACTTTTTTTTTAGTACCATAAAATTATATATCAATGGAAAGATAATTTAATCAAGAATGTAATGCAATAACTTTTATGAAGGATTTGCTATTAGAATAGCAGTTACAGTATAAAGAAGAAAAGTGAAATGTGTAGAAAAAGAGAGATACACAAAAATTATCACCATAGAAAAAAGGAGATATACAAAAATTATCACCATGTCAGTTAATAGTTGGGTAACCTTTAGCATGAATTACGGCCTTACAACATCTACCCATGGAGTGAACCAAGTCCTTTAATACTGCAGTTGTTATAATGTGAAACCAAGATTCAATGATTGCTTCTATTAACTGGGTTTTATTGCTGGGTGGCTTCTGACTAATAAGTTTCTTTAGTCGGCTCCATAGATTTTCAATTGGGTTAAGGTTAACCTTACTGGGCTATTACCAGGCCATTCCAGCACTGGAATATGATTATCTTGAAACTCCAAAAAAAGTGTTGTTATCAAACCTCAAAAATAAACTTTTCCCTAAAGGTTTCTATAATTTTGACCACTACTGTATATGCAGACTCATCCCCATCTCAAATACAACTATCATTGTATCTCTGCAAACTTCAGTAATTCAGCAGATGGTTCCTTTGAGATACAGTTATTGGTATAGAGTAGGGGTGTCAAACACAAGGCCCAGGGGCTGGATCCATCCCATGGGGTGCCTATACGGCCCACAGGGCCACTCTGGAAACAGTGAGGGAATGGCCCATGATGCCTCTGCCAGTAAAAACTGAGCTCAGGAGCCCATTTTCTCTGGCAGACTGCTCAGGTCACCACAGGTGCTCCTGACATGAGTGACAGCAAGCTGGCCATGCCCACCCTGGCCACACCCACCCCCCCCCCCAAGGTCAAATACAACTCTAATGCAACCCTCAATGAAATCACGTTTAACACCCCTCAAACAGAGGGGGGGAAAGAGCAATGGAGAGAGCACCCATCCCTGGGGGACACCTGTGCTAATTGCCCAAGTATTATTTTCCCTGGTTTAACCTGTTGCTACCCATCTGTCAAAAAGCTTATGATCCAACAACAGGTATAAACAGGCATAGTGAGCTGAGCGAGCTGAGTTTAGAGTGAAGAATTTTTGCAATGATGGTTTTAAATGCCAAGCTAAAGTCTACAAAAAGGATCTGGGCATAAGTCCCCAGGGATTCAAAATGTTGCAAGATGTAGTGCAGTGTCATATTGACAGCATCATCTGCTGACCTATTTGTTTGGTAGGCAAACTGTAAGGTGTTTAACAGAGTTAGAGCCTCCCATCAGTTATATCATGTGTTATATAATGTTATATGAAGCATCAGTTATATTATATGTAATATAAAGTTATATGAAACCTGATGGAATGGATGAAGAAAAACCAACTCTTTTCTTTCTGACTGAATGTTTAAGTGGAATAATAACAATGTTATTAAAAGTAGATATTTGCAGAAACTGAACAACACTAAGAACCCTTTGGCTCCACATTTATGTTGATGAACTTCAACCTCCTCTCTTTTTAATTTTCATCTCTGTAAAACTTTCCAATTCCCTGATGCCTACCCACTGATGCTGTTTGTCCTTGTTACCTACATCCGGGGTGAAATGCTTCCGGTTCGGACCGGCTTAAGCGAGTAGGTAGCGATGATGGCCAGTGGTTCAGAGAACCAGTAACAATGGCAGCTGGAGGCTCTGCCCACCCGCCCCATTCCCCGGAGTCGAGGAATGCACCATTCTCTGACTCCTACTGCTCACGGAGGTTGGCTGTCATGGGAAGGCAAGCACCCGAAAGGTACCGGAGTTGCTCACTCTTCTTCTTGAATGAGACGCTCTGGTCCATGCGGCGGCTGTGCAAGTGCACACCCAACCTGCCACTGAATTAAATAAACAGTGTGCACTTGTGCAGCCAGCGCGTGAACTAGAGAGGCTCATTCAAGGAGAATGAGCGACTCCAATACCTTTCGAGCGCTTGCCTTCCCTGATAGCCTGCTGCGGGAGAAAGGTGAGCAATAGGAATTGGGGAATGGTGCATTCCCCAAATCCGGGGAATGGGCAGGTAGGCAGAGCCGTGGGAGAAAGTTAAGGACACGCTGGCAGAATAGAAATTTAAAAAGTTTTCCTACTGGTTCTGTGGGCGTGACTGAGTGGGCATGGCTGTGAGTGACATCGATTTGGCCATGCCCACTCAGTCACAGGATACCCTCCCCACCAAGCCACGCCCACAGAACCGGTAGGGAAAAAATTTTAGATTTCACCCCTGCCTGCATCTATCAAAAAATTGTGTGGTTATAACTTCATTCATCAATAACAACAAACCAAATAGGCATTTGATTCTTCTTAGATAATCAATATGCTTTACTCCTAACCACTGACAGATATAACTTGATATCAAAATCTTTTACAAAAACACTATTGTTCTGCTCTACAAAGAGAGTACAGTAACCTAATTTAAATTGTGTAAATTTTCATGAGGAAATTGAGGTCAAGCTTATCTCTTTCTCCTTCTCTTTTCTTTCCCATTGAAATAAATCCCAAAGAAAAGTTCTTGCACTGATTTATATGTTTGCCAAGAAAGTTTTATCGTTTTTGATAATTTAATGCTGTTAGTGAAATTGTATTATGCAATTGTATAGATTGCATGAGGTTAGGGCCAAAAGTTAATTATATGCTATAGATTCTGTCTTGTGGGTGGCTATCCTTGAAGAAAACAAATATTAAATATCCTGAATATAATAGTATATAATATAATATGAGTTATGTTTTTCAATTTTTCTTACAAATCTTAATTCTTCAGTGTATATTTTTAAAAGCAGTATAGTATAAATTGGGATGGCAATAGTTAAGCCAGGAATACTTTTCAGTACCAAAATCTAATCATAGAAAGATCTAGACTATAGAGTTTGAAAGCATGAAAGTCAACAAATTTGGAATATAAAAAAAACAAACCAAGAAAAAGGGTCTGGACATGACCCTTATGTCAAGAAATCCTCGATAATGCTTTTTTTTTTTGTTGGATTGATAAAGTAGGCTGGTGAAAGCTTTGAATACTCTTAAATGTCAAAGAATTATGAAAGTTCAAATCCTATGATGCCATAGGAATGATATAAAGATGATGACATATGAATGATTGAAAAGTCAAGATTGTGCACAGCAAAAGGAAGGAATATTACGTTGGCTTACTTGGCCAGATAGAAACTGTTTGATGTTTCTGGTAACACCTAGTGGACTTTTTTTTTTTTTTTTTTTTTTTTTTACTGAACTAGGGTCTGGAAATTATGGTCTTCCAATTTCTAACCTGGTACCTTAATTGTGGTGGAAAATCTGGTAAAACTTAATGTATAAAAGAGAAGGGTAGTTACATTTGACAGGGACAATGGAGTGAAAAAATGTTAGCTACACATGATTAGTTAAATTATTTCTTTATTTATTATTTTATTTTTATTTATTATTTATTTATTTTGTCAAGCACGTATTAGATAACATATATAAGTATAAACATGATTTGAATACATGCAATGGATACAAATAAAAGGGAATAAAATGGATATGAATAAAAGGGAACATTAGGAAATGCCCACTAAAAATAGGAAATTTTAGAAATTTCAAGACATTCATATTGAGTTTACAATTATATTTCGATATGTATTTGTTGCAGGACATGAATGTTGAAAGAAGTAAAAATAACTGCTTCTAAGAACATGTTTCTGGAAGGGAGAATTAGGTATATCAGGATAAACATAAAGGCAGATAAGACTGGAATACTTAAGGTTCTATAGTAAAACAGAATGTTTGGGTATTGATTGAATCTTAACTCAGTACTAAAGTGAGCATCCTTTATGGCAGTGATTAATTAATATGAATCAAATTGCAGAAAAATACAGTATATGAAGCAGAGAGTGAAATAGGCCCAGAAGAAAGTAAGTCCCAGAAAATTGTGATTGGATGTTTTTGATGAGATGTTGAAAAGGGGAATTGGTTTCACCATTAAGGGGAAAAAAAAGCCAATGCATAAAGCAAGATACAGAATGTGAGTAGAAGTAAGGGTTGTTTTCAAATTAGGAGGAATATAGTAACCAGCATTAATATAAATCCATCTTTTCTTTTGCCTTATAATTTCTTGCCTACAATTTCTTACTTCTTTTTGGCATAATCTTGCATAATCATGTTTGCCCCAAAAGGAAATAGAGTAATGGATAAGCATAAACATGAGTATACAATAACTGGATTGCCATATAGTGGAAGTAGAACTATACTGTAACTGGAAGACCATGCCAGCTATGAGAAAGATTTAGATGTGCATTTTTAAAACAAACAGTAACATTACTGCTCCATGTTTAATGAAATGGGGAAACTATATATCCTAATGCTGTTTTCCTGTTTAATGATTAATGGATACACAAAAATTATTATGTACAGGGCCTTGGAATTTGTATGTGGCTGTGTATTGTTGTTGATGAGGAAACTATATACAGTTTTTCATCAGTGCCACTAGGACAAATGAATCACTAAAATAAGCAAGGTCTCCTAACGCTTAAATTATTCAGCAAATGAGTAGATAGGAAATCATAGCATGAATTGAGCCAAGATAGTTTCTGAGAAAAAGGTTGACTTTATGACTCATAATTTGCTTGAGCCAGTAATCATAACACTTCCACTTCCATCCTGCCATCTGCTTTTGTAGACAGTAGCAATATCCAGAATAATTTATGACAAATTTATGGTTGCTCTTATAAGGAGCTCTGATAAATGATAATAGTTTTACTTAGAGAGTGGCATATAAAATGCCAATATTCAGTGAATAACTTTATGTCATTCTTATTTTATCTGACACTTGGAAGGACACCTTGACATACAGTTATGTCTACTTGAGAACATCACATTGCATATAATATTTTAACATAGTTATGTTTCCCATCTGTGCAGACTGAAATGAAAACCTTCTTAATGGGATATGGCTTCTTATTCAGAGGCTGCAGCCCTATTTAAACAATTCTCTCTCTCTCTCTCTCTCTCTCTCTCTCTCTCTCTCTCTCTCTCTCTCTCTCTCTCTCTCTCTCTCTCTCTCCCTCCTCCCTCCCTCCCTCCCTCCCTCCCTCCCTCCCTCCCTCTCTTCCTCCCTCTCCTTCTCCTCTTCCCCCCTCCCTCCCCATCTCTCTCTTTACCCTCCTACCCAGACATTAGCTGGGGATTGTATATCTCCTGCCAACCCAACTACCTGCAGAATAGATATACTATACCTGAGATATACTACAAATGGAATTTCATATTTTTTTTCTCCAAAACGCAATGACTTACAAGGTAAGCTGAGCTTGATAGCTGGAGAGTAATAACCCAGGTTTGAGACCCAAGCTCCATGCGATGGGGTGAGCTTCCATTCCTTGCCCCAGCTTGGTGGGAAGGTAACAGGGTTCCATGAGGCTTGGCATATGCTGGCCACATGACCATGGAAATTGTCTTCAGACAATGCTGGCTCCCTCAGCCAAGAAACAGAGATGAGCATCATGCCTTGGAGTCAGACATGACTGACAGGAAAACCTTTACCTTTTTTTTATAAGATATACTATGATCAAAAGAGAAGAGTTATTTTCTTCCTGGAGAATTTATCCAAGTTATTTTTTTTTCAGTGAAAATACAGATGTGTTTCCTTGGAAGAGTCCTTGGCTAATTTTCTCTTATGAATTAACTTCTGGATCTCTTAAGGAATTAAAGATTCTCTCTCTCTCTCTCTCTCTCTCTCTCTCTCTCTCTCTCTCTCTCTCTCTCTCTCTCTCTCTCTCTCTCTCTCTCTCTCTCTCTCTCTCTCCCTCTCTCTCTCTCTCTCTCTTCTTGGCCCTCTCAATCAGTGCTGACTACTGCTCATTGCCTGGACAAGTCGCGGCAGTTTCCATGGCAAAATTTCAGAAATAGTTTGCTCTTGTCTTCTTCCTAAGGCTGAGAGAAGGATTGGTTCAGTGTCATCCAGCTGGCTTTGTGCCTAAGCCAGTTCTAAAACTCACTATCCCCTAAGTTTTAACCTGGTGTCTTAACCTCCACCCCAAACTGGCTCTTACATTATCCTAGAGTGGCCACTATGAAAGCTTTAAAGCAGAACCATGCAATGTCTTGTATGATGTAAAGGGTCATAGTTCTTTCTTTATGAATCCTTTCTCAAAGCCAAAGTAATATCATTAGAATAACAGAGTTGGAAGGGACCTTGGAAGTCTTCTAGTCCAACCACTTGCTTAGGCAGGAAACCCTACACCACTTCAGAGAAATGATTATCCAATCTCTTCTTAAAAACTTCCAGTGTTGGAGCATTCACAACTTCTGGAGGCAAGTTGTTCCACTGACTAATTAAACTGTCAGGAAATTTCTCCTTAGTTCTAAGTTGCTTCTCTCCTTGATTAGTTTCCACCCATTGCTTTTTGTCCTACTCTTAGGTGCTTTGAAGAATAGCTTGATTTCCTCTTCTTTGTGGCAGCCCCTGAGATATTGTTCCCCATGTTGATGCAACTAATTCAAAGGCATCCACTAACATTTAGGACATTTAACAATTAACGCTAGGACCACCAGAAAAAAGGCTATGCATGCAGATGAACAGCACTCATAAATTGACTTTGTAACAATTGCTCCAGACTTGTAAGTGACATAACTGATTTAACATTTCAGGATTCTAGAAGGGCAATTAAAAGAAGTGTACAGTATATACTACCCACAGGTAGTCCTCAACTTAGAACCACAAGTGAGCCCAAAATTTCCATTGCTAAGTAAGATAGCTCTTAAGTGAATGTTGCTGCATTTATGACCTTTCTTGCCACAGTTAGTGAATTACTGAAGTTGTTAAGTTAGTAATGTAGTTGTTAAGTGGATCTGACTTCCCTTCCCTGACTTTGCTTTGTCAGAAGGTCACAAAAGAGGAGTACATGATCTCAGGACACACCAACAGTCATAAATGCTACATGCTAGTTGCCAAGCATCTGACCACGTGATCATGGGAATGTTGCAACAGTGGTAAGTGTGAAAAATGCTCATTCATCACTTTTTTCAGTGCAATTGTAACTTTGAACAGTCACCAAATGATTGATTGTAAGTCCAGGATTACCTGTAGTGAAGTCCTGTCCAATGGACATAGGCATTTTATTGTATGTTTTTCTTCTTTTTCCCCACTTCAAAATGCCATGGGATGTACTTTTTAAAAAAAAACAAAATTGAAAAGAAATATAATTAAATTATCATCCTTACATAATGGTCAATAAAATTTTATTTATTTATTTATTTATTTTATTTGGCTTATATGCCACCCTATGTCCAATGGACTCAGAGCGGCTCACAATGATAAAATTCACAAGCCATAATACAGAGTTAAAATCTAGTTAAACCCACTAAAATTTAAACCCTTAAAACCCCATCAGTCCAGGTTGGGGAACTTGAATAACCAAGTTTTTAATTTGCGGCGGAAGATGCGAAGGTCAGGAGCCAACCGGAGCTCTAAGGGGAGTCGATTCCAGAGGGTGGGCGCCCCCACAGAGGAGGCTCTACCTCTGGGGGCCGCCAGCCGACACTGTCTAGCCGATGGCACCCTGAGCAGACCCTCTCTATGAGTGTGGACCAGGCGATAGGATGTCGTTGCTGGCTGCAGGTGGTCCGCTAAATATCCTGGGCCTAAGCCATGTAGGGCTTTATAGGTCATCAGCAGCACCTTGAATCTCACCCGGAGGGCAACCGGCAACCAATGCAAGTTGCACAGGAGGGGTGTAACATGGGAGTATTGGGATTCTCCCATCACAACCCATGCGGCTGCATTTTGCACCAGCTGAAGCCTCTGAGTGGCCCTCAAGGGCAGCCCCATGTACTTGAAAATCCACTACTTGAAAATCAGACATTAGAATTTCATGTTATTTATATTCCTCATTGTTCTGAGATATTTCAGATATTTATTGAATACCTTTGAAGAAATGGCTGTGATCTTTCTTCTATGATTAAATAATATCTTGTGTTGCCTGGAGAAATATCTTGATTTATTTAATTTTATCTCCTCTTTCAAAGATCTCTCGTCTTGTTGTCTGTATAGAGCAAAGAAAGCGGATGACAATTCTTAGCTTTCCATCATTTGTACTGATTGTATCCCCAAACAAGTAACATATTTTGTGGTTGTGGTAACTGGAACCTGTTATTTATTTATTTATTTATCAACAACTACAAGGAAACAAGTAACAGTATAGACATAGACATGGACACATGAAAAAAAAAATGGCACAAATAAAAGGATATACTGTAAATAGGCAAAACATAGCCATAAACACATAGAATGATTACATATAAATGGGAACAGTAGGACAGGGACAGTAGGCACGCTGCTGCGCTTATGCACACCCCCTTAGGGACCTCTTAAGAAACATGAAAAGTCCACAGTATACAATTTAAGGTAAAAGGTATGGAGGTTAGAGAAACTAACAACAGGATCAGGTAGAATGACATTTACTACTCTATTGCAGAAATCATATTTCCTACAATCAAGATTAGAGCGATTTACATTGAGTTTCAATCTATTGATAGCCCTTGTGTAATTATGGTTGAAATTAAAGTTCTCATTTACAGGTAGAATATTTTGGTAAATTATCTTATGAACTAAGCATAGGTCAGAAGGTAGATGGCATAGTTTGAGGCTATCCAGATCTAAAATTTCAAGCCTGGTGGGATAGGCAATTTTATTTTGAGCAGAAGATTTGAGTACTCTTCTAGTAAAATACCTTGTACATTTTGTTGCACAGCATTAACTCAAGAAACTGTTAAGATGCTGACTGGGAAAGGCTGCGGAAGCAATTAACCTGGCTGCGGTCGGCAAATGGATAATAATTTAATTAAGAAAGCAGTCTTAAGTTTAAAACACAGCATCTCAAAGGTAGCTGAGACTAGAGTTTAAATGCATCGTAAAGTAAGCATTTATCTAAATTCAGAATCAGATAAATCTTTCACCCGACAATATAAACAGTGTAACAAAAGTACAGCGCTTGTGCTGAGCATTTCAAAGGAGCATTTCAATTTGATGATGCTTCAGTCAAATTGCCAGATTGAAGAGATGCATGAATCAAAGCAGGGCACGGCTTCAAAGCAGCAAATCAAATCAGTTGGGGTGTGAAGCACTTCATATTCTTTTGAACAATGTCACAGCTGCCATGGATTTCCTTCTGCTTTTTGGAGTTGTTACAGGCAACATACAGCACAGTGTCAAAATTTTACTTACTTGTATTCAACTTCATTCACTTTTTCACATCTCAAGACATTTAATATAATGTCCATGAACCTTTGCTTAGAAAGTGCTGGGCTTACTGTTGTTTCAAAGAGAAGTTGGAAAAGTATCACAATGGAGCTTTGAGAGAAGAAGGTTGATTTTTCTCTCACCTGTGTGGAAGTGTAATATGGGAGCTGGAACAGGTTCAAAATTTGTCAATAATGCTTGAGTAGACAGATTCACCAGGCTAACAGTAGTTCCCATTGGAGCTTGAATCTGCAAAAGAAGATGAGCTGGAATTGGAGATGACGGAGACCGAGGGGGTGGTGTTGCTGGCTTCAGAGGTAGGTGGAGAAGAACAGGCCCAGTCAAGCCAGGGCCTTTCAGGATTGGGATGGATTGTAGGCAGGGAAGAAAGGGACAGGATAACCAAGAGTGGCTAAGCAGAGAGACAGAGCTCAGGCGATGAGCAAGGGCCAGCCCCTCCTGATCCCTGAGCACAGAAAGTGGAGAGAAGTTAAGAACAGCGCAGACTGACCCAACAATTGGGAGGAGAGCACCCTGCCCCTCTTCACAAGGCACACCTGGGGACTGACATTTAAGGAGATGCTGTGGAGAGGGGCATTTGTTGGGAACAAATTCATGGATTCATGAATCTCAACATGAACTTTTGAGATGTTTGAACTTTCCTGGATTCCTTGCATTCTTTCTGGCTTTCTGGACTAATTAAACTGACAGCTGCCTGTGTTGCCTCTGTGTTGTGACCCAGGTCATCACAGCTAGGTTTTCCTAAATGTGTAGTGGATTTATGGATCAAACCAGCAACTGGGTGGCTTATCTCCAATTAATTGTTATTTATGTTATATTTTTATTTTTCTTAATCATTGATTGATAAGTAGCAAAGTTCTGTCTTGTAAATTGTTAAGCAGAGATAATATTGGTTGAGTTTCAATCACTTTCTTAGCTTTCCTTTAAAAAAAAATAACTTAGTTTTCTCAATTCTAACACAATTAGGAGTGCAGCTGAGCTTTCAGCACTCTGAATATCGTTTATGTATGACAAGCCTACTATGTACAATTACAGTAGTGGCCAAAATTGCGGAAACCTTTTGAGAAAAGTGTATTTTCTAAAACTAGCTAATAACACCACTTTTTTTGTAGTACCATAAAATTATATATCAATAGAAAGATACTTTGATCAAGAATTTAATGCAATAACTTTTATGAACGATTTGCTATTAGAAAAGCAGTTACAGTATTAAGAAGAAAAGTGAAACACATAGGAAAAACGAGATACACAAAATTTATCTCCATAGAAAAAAATGAGATATATAAAAATGATCACCATGTCAGTTAATACTTAGTTGGGTAACCTTTAGCATGAATTACGGCCTTACAATGTTTTCCCATGGAGTGAACCAAGTCTTTTAGTTCTGCAGTTGTTATAATGTGAAACCAAGATTGAATGATTGCTTCTATTAACTGGGTTTTATTGCTGGGTGGCTTCTGACTAACAAGTTTCTTTAGTCGGCTCCATAGTTTTTCAATTGGGTTAAGGTCTGGGCTATTCCCAGGCCATTCCAGCAGTGGAATATGATTATTCCACTCTAAAACTCTAAAAAAAGTGGTGTTATTAGCCATCAAATCTCAAAAATAAACTTTCCCCAAAAGGTTTCTACAATTTTGGCCATTACTGTAGATCAAACTTTATATTCTACACGTGGAAGGGACAAATGAAAGTTACTTATTGGTGATTAGGTATAAGTTCATACTGACAAATACTGGGTCAATTATTTTCCTAATCACTTATTTGCTGATGTGGCTTGCTTTTTCTCTAATAGTTAAGGTAATTTATGTGGGGAATCTTCCTTCATTTTGTTCCCACCAAAAGAAACTGATGAGGTCAGCTGAGTTGAGAGAGATTTAGTACTCTACAAGCAGTAGAGTTACTACTGAATTTCCATTCTAGGATCTGGATTTCTCTCTTCTGTCCAATATTGAATCACTTATAATGGGGTTGGCAAAGCTACATATATCATTTATTCTGTGCCAGTCTCTATGTTAAATTGAAACTTGGCAGGTTTATATCCTACATAGATTCTACTATCTCTGCTAATTTTATCTCATTCTGCCAAAGTATGAAGCAGTTTCAGATTATTATTATTATTAAGTTTCTCCTTTATAGTTTATGGACAAACCTGCATTTTAAAATTGAGCCTTGAAGCAATGTGAATTAAATCAAATCACAAATTTGTATCATGCCCTTTTAGCTTTCTAATCTCCAATCTAACCTGAATTAGTGCTGATGAGTGCAGTCTACTATATTTAAATTAAAACATTACCCACACCACTTAGCAAGCTTATAAAGGTGGTTTACCAGTCAGCAGCAATCTTTCTCCAACAAATCTTTCATGTCTTTTTTCTTGATTTTAGAGTAGGATTTCTAACTTTTCCCAATAGTTCTTAAAAATCAAGGCTGAAGTGAAGTTTATTCCCATCACCTTTGCTTTGTCACATCATAATCTGCTCAGAATATATACAGATATAAGACTTATGCATACTAAGCAGTAGAGACTCTGCTTTTGTGCTGGCCAATAGTGTCAAATAAATATTAAATGTCTTTAAACAGCTGTGCCTTTTTAAATCTCATTCTCTGCCATTATTATTTAACTCTTCCTACAGAGTCTGCTAAGAGAACAGATCTCAACTATTTAATTATTCTTCTATCAATCAGAATAACAACAATGATGGCAAAACCAAGGTTATTGTCAAGATGACATGAAACTTAGCAACCATAAATTGCTGATTCTCAGGATGTCATCCAGACCAGGCATATTAATCTGTTTCATTAAGATTTTTCATTTAGATCTTTGTTGAAGAAATGCTAAGGAACTAGGTGGTAAATAAGCGAATCCCTAGATGATATCTCACCCCAGACAGGATTTCAATGCCTGGTCACAGGCAAATTATAATTATGTTATTAATATTAGACTATATGGGCATTTAAGATGCCTGCAGCCTGGACAATTTAGGTGTCTGCTTGTTGCCAATGTAGAAAGAATAAATTTATTCGCTGTGAAGCCCACCTACCTCTACCCCACCCCCCAAAAATATCTGTTCAGCAGGATAAGTAATTTTATGGAAAAACATTTGAAAGAGAGTCAATATACTTTTTATTCAAATAGACATTTATCATGGTCAAGGATAGATATGATATGGATGTCATCTGGACTTATAGAAGCAGTACAAGAAGTAAACATTGGTTCAAATATATGGGCAGATCATAACCCAATGACAATGATATGGGAAGGCCAAAAGAAAAAGACAAGGTGGACTTTGAACACAACAATATTAAATGAAAAAGAATTTCAGAAATTTATGGAGTTGGAAGCTTTCTTCAAAATAAACAAAAAAGAAGATACCTCACTTCAAAATGTATGGGATACAATGAAAGCATATATTAGAGGCCTGGCAATAACATAACTGGGAAAAAAGAACAAAAAGAAAAGGCAAAAACAAGTAAGACTGGAAGAAGAATATAAAACCCTAGAAACAGAATTTCAGAAGGATGTTCAAAATAAAAAAATTAAGAAATTGATGGAATTAAAGAAACAAAATAATTTTAAATGAACAAGAATTATTAACAAACCAATTGAAAGCATTGAAGCAGAACTTGTTTGAAAATGCAAATAAACCAGGAAGATGGTTAGCATATAAAATACGAAGAGAAGGAGAAAAAAACGATAAACTGTTTGTTTACAAGATATAGAAGGGAAGCTACAACATAGATTAGGATAGTATTCTAGTTCACACCTATTTTTAAAAAACCACCCATTAAAAAATATCTTAATCCATTTACACTTGCAACTTTTCCTGACAGACAGGTTTTCTGTTCAATTCCTCCTGTGTACATAGTCATTAGGAAAAATTCCCTGGGAACCCCAATTTAAAAATGCAAATTTCTTTGGAGTTGTTTTTGTCCTGAGCATTTCTCCAATGCAAGCTTTCAAAATGTAAATTTCCTTAAGAACTGTGTGCATGTGCATACATATACATACACATACCCACATACATTTTTGTATGCAACATTCATAACATATTTTCAGTTTATGTTTTATTCAAAGGTTTTTCCCACAAAAGGCCTCATACTAATTTCACATGGAACTCAAATTTGGTCATATCCAAATCTAGACTTTTTGGGATTAATCCTTTTTATTTCTAATATATTTTTATTTGGTTTCCAAAATTAACATACAAAATCAAAAAATACATATCAACAAGGACAAAAAAGTGTATAAAACAGAACATCAACCATACACATAAAATATGTCCCCTGGCTGAATACTGACAAATATGTTTCAACAATAATTATTCCCCCCTCGAAAAGGTCCACAATTTATAACCTTCTATCTCTATATTTGCAAAACTACTATATGACATTAAAACATATCTCAAGTACAGAAGTCTATTATCAATCAACCTACTTGACCTATCATCCATCTACTATTTTTTTAAAAAGTTAACTGGTAATCCTATTTTTTGAATTAATCCTGTTCACATTCTTAAGGGCAATATTTTGATTTCCTACCTGCACTTATAGCGAAACTTAATTGCTGGACTTTTTAAAACAACTATCAGGTTCACAATCTTTAAACACCAGTTAAACTTTAATTTAATCCCCTTGAGGTTGCCTTTCCAGATAGGTATCTAATAATCTCCTTGAGTTGAAATTTGGAAGGTAGGCTCCAATTGTATGGCTTCTCTGCAGGGTTGACATTTGTGTTAGAAAGTATTAAAAGTAATGTTAAGGAAATAATAAGAGTTATAGGTCATCAGCTTGGATGTGACACCAGGTTACCTTAATTTGGATAGAAAATAATTTCCCCTGAAACTTACCTTCCTTCCTTTCTTTCTTTCTTTCTTTCTTTCTTTCTTTCTTTCTTTCTTTCTTTCTTTCTTTCTTTCTTTCCTTCCTTCCTTCCTTCCTTCCTTCCTTCCTTCCTTCCTTCCTTCCTTTCTTCCTTCCTTCCTTCCTTCCTTCCTCTCTCCCTCCCTCCCTCCACCTTCCTTCCTTCCTTCCTTCCTTCCTTCCTTCCTTCCTTCCTTCCTTCCTTCCTTCCTTCCTTCCTTCCTTCCTTTTCCTTCCTTCCTCCCAATAAAATCTCAATAACCATGAATTGCATTTACCCATGCCAACACTCATATTGCTAACTTCTTGTCACAATGCCTTATAGAAGAGCTAGGACTTTCTAAAGGCCAATAGAGTTGGGGCCATCCATAGCTTGGAGGGAGGGAGAAGATGTCCCATAGGGTGGATGCCGTGACAGAGGCTCCAATCCTTTCCATTGGGGAGCAGAACAGACAGCCCTGTTTGGAAACAATATGAACAATGTTGTATATTAGTGGTGTTGTATCTTGCAACTCTGGGGGGGTTGAATCAATAAAACTTGTTTTTTAATGGAGTGAACTCTTAAATAAGGTGAAGCTTCCCCATTTCCTCCAATACAGTACACAAATATACTGTATTTCCCAGTTCATATATTTAGCTCTGTGTATCCTGATGAAAAAAGAGCTCCTTTTAGTATTAGCTTTCTCTAGAGCAGAGATTATTCTATGAATCTAAGAAATGTGTGGATACAACCATGTTGTTCAATTGTTCCTTCCTTTATTTATTTTTTAAAACATTGTGAAATGCCTTCCTTTCAAAAAAGAATCCTTTTTGTCTTTCAGGCATATATTTGGCTTGAATTGTAAGTACTAACACCAGACAAATGCTAAGCATGCACTATTTCATTGGGAAAGACCAAAGAATAGATTATTCATTAAAATAATTATTGAACACTATGGAGGTGTTAATATGGTGATTAAAGAGTGATAAATTTGAACCAATGGCTCTGCGTTGTAAGTTAAGTCATCACATTAATTACTTGAGCACGTTATATGGTTATATCTCTGCAGATGACTAATGAGCATTCAATTACTTTGCCCTTCAAAAGTATTGAAAAACACATAATAGTGTTTTTCCACTTCAGTTGTTTATTTGAAAAGCTTTCAGGGATGTATGAAGTGTACATTGTTTTGATGTTTTTGCACAAGAAGTAGTAAGGGATTCATTCATTAATCAACAATATTTTCTCTTTCTTTAATGGGTGAGACACATTAGTAGTTTAGAGGATGGGCTTAATTTGTTGCCAGATTATCTGTAATTTGTTGCATTGTCTGGTATGGTATGGGGCAGTGATGGCTAACTTTTCCGGACCAAGTGCCCAAAATGTGCAGGCATGAGCCCGAGCCCCCAAAATGTAATGCATGTGCTGGCCCCGTGCATGTGCCATGCCCCTCCCCATGCATGATGCATCCCACATACACCCTGCCCCCACACACATGCGTACGTGGCCTCTGCATGTGTCCTGCCCCGCACATGTGCGACAAAGACCAGACAACCAGCTGGCCAGTGGGAGGCGTGCGTGCATGCGTGGCAGAGCTGAACTGGGGCAACGACTCACATGCCCACAGAGAGGGCGCTGTGTGCCACCTCTGGCACACATGCCATAGGTTCGCCATCATGGGTATAGGGTCTCCTGCTTGAGCCTATGGGTTGGACAAGAAGATCCTCTCCAACTCTGTTATTCCGTTACTCTGTTTAATGTCTATGTTTCAGCATCGTATTGTATATGATGCAAGAAAAAAAACTCATATAACATTTTAAAAACAGAAAGATATTCAGTTAATATTAGCAATCTATCCTCTAAAATTAATAACAAAGTCATAAAATAAAATAAAATAAATGTTGCCCTATGGATTCTAGTATGATAGAGAATTCCTATAGAGAATGAAATCTTTCTTATGATCCTCTATGAATAGTTTTTTTTTTTTTTTTTTGGTGAGGCAAACTATAGAAAACTTTAAAAACTACTTTTATCAATATACTTATTTATACTAAATGTGAATGAAATTGAAATTATAGTACAAATAGTTCACTACACTGGTGGGTCGTCCCCGGTTTGGACCGGTTCCCAAGAACCGGTAGTAAAACCAGCGGGAGGCTCTGCCCACTGACCCGGATGTTGTCATAGGTGATCTGCGCATGCACAGAAGCTTCTGTCCATGTGCAGAAGAGTGCGTGGGCGCAATGCAAACCGATAGTAAAGGTAAGTAGAACCCACCCTGGGTTCACTAGTATATTTTTAAAGTCTGATCCTGGTTTTTGAAATGTTGTATATTTTGCATTGAGGAATAATGTGTCTTCTGAAATATATGCTATGCCACCTCTAAATATTAGCATTTTCAGCAAGAGATTTCATGTTGGAATCAAAGTACTTGTTATATACAATGATTGTATTAAATTTTGAATGTTTTTTTTTTTTTATTGTATTGGAGAGGCCATCAAAATTGGGATCACAAAAGGAGAAAAACTTACTTTTTCCACTAATTTACCTGCATCAAATGTTTTCCAGCTTTTCCAAAGCTGATATTTGCATTGGTTTCTCTCATCGTACTACTGGTCAAAGAAAATGTGGATATTCAAAGCAATCTTCTACTTAGAATACAAAAAAGGTTGGTTTATGAACAGAACCTTGTAGTACACATGGTGTGCTACAACTTGCCGCGTCACATGATGTTTCACAATGTTTTTTCCCTTCACAGAGCTGGGGTAGACATGGCCTGCATGTGATGCATATGGTCCATGGGCTGCCAGTTTGATACTCCTGTGATAGCAGAACAGAGATGTCTATAGAGTCAAAGATGGATTGTAAATTGACCTGCTTGGCTTTAAATTCATGGTCATTTGTTTTATTGGAATTCAGCCTAAATAAACACATCCACATGCGGAGCCAACAGGTTCCAAATACTTGAATGAAACCTTGGTCACATCTCCTGCTTAGCCCATGGAGGAGATAAATAACTGAGTGCCATTAGCTAATGAATGTTACTTATAATCATGTCTAAAGGGGATGCGGTGGCTCAGTGGCAAAGATGCTGAGCTTGTCTATTGAAAGGTCGGCAGTTCAGCAGTTTGAATCCCTGGTACCTCGTAATGGGGTGAGCTCCCGTTACTTGTCCCAGCTTCTGCCAACCTAGCAGTTCGAAAGCATGTAAAAAATGCAAGTAGAAAAAATAGGAACCACTTTGGTGGGAAGGTAACAGCATTCCATGAGCCTTTGGCGTTTAGTCATGCCAGCCACATGACCAAGGAGATGTCTTCGGAAAGCGCTGGCTCTTCAGATTTGAAACGGAGATGAACACTGCCCCCTAGAGTCAGAAATAAGTAGCACATATGTGCGAGGGGAACCTTTACTTTTACCTATAATCATGTCTGCAGATGCCCTTGTAGTCTTTGTTAATATTTTTCTTTCTTATTAAATTGAGAAGTGAATGATTGCCCTTCCTCTAAAGTTGAGGCTTAAAAGGCAATAGAGGGGACGATGCTGTCTACATTAGGCATAATTTAAATGGAGACCTAGATTTGGTTGCTAAGAATTGCCTCTGAACACTCATTGCTATATTTGACCATCCTCTGGATGCCAATAAATAATAATTGAATTAAACAACTATTTAATGGAAAAGTATATTTCCAAACCAGCCACAGAATCAAATAGCAACTCATATGTTTCAAATCTTACCTATAATCCATGAACTGTACAAAAATTTCCAGTTGAAGAAGCAACTGAAGAGAAACTAATTTGCAGAGACACACAAGGATCTTGCTTTTCGTTGCTGATACTCCTTTGAAGGAAGATAGGTGACACAATATCAAGGCAATATTACACTCCCTTTTACAACTTCTTCATTCTATCGTATACTTTAATAAGCTTATAGAAATCTCCTGGTTTCCTAGCAGGGATGGATCTAAAGGGATAATGCTAACTTTTAGGCAGTTTATTTTTCCACTCTGCTTTTCAAACTTAAGAACTTTTTATGAAGCTGTTACATTCTGCCAATATAGAATGTAATGCTTTTTATAATAGAAGAATCAAGGCAACGGGGGCGAATGCACAGGCTCTAGAGCTCCTAATCACAATCATTCACTATCTGTAGAACAGAGAACTCAAGGTCAGAACAGGATACACACAGAGAAAGAAATGCTCCAGATTTAATTAAAGGAAAGGTACAGATTTCAGATAACATATTGGGAAGATGAGGAAGAGTTAATTCAGATATTAGCCACACTCACCTCGGAAGTATAACAGCTGTTTTTTTTTTTGTTTGTTTGTTTGTTTTAAAGCAAAAATAAAATACAAAAAGATAAAAATAAAATACAAAAAAGAGATTAGGAAAAAGTAAAGAAAAAAGAAAAAAACAGGATTGGAAAGAGTAAGAAAAAAGGCAAAAGGGGAAAGGGGAAAAAAGTAACTTCCAACTTTATACAGATACAAAATACATTAACCTCTTAATCAACAATAATGTACTTTATTTCTATGGTCATAGATAGTTCTAATTGTCAAATCCCTAAGTGTTCATTTCATTCAGTTTCTCGTACAAAGGCCAACAGTACTTTCTAAGTAGAAACAAACTTAGGCAAAGTCAAGTCCTTAGCTTCACCATCCAGTCTTCTATTGAAGGAATTTGTGAATCCTTCCATCTCTATGCATACAAAAGTCTTGCTGCTCTTGTGATATAAACAAAGACCCACATTTTCTTTCAATCAGACTCTCCATCAACTCTAAAAAAAGAACCTTCTGGTTACAATTGTACATTTATTTTTGGTCCCCATAATATAAAAAAGGCATTGAGACACTAGAAAAAGTACAGAGTAGAGCAGCAAAAATCATTAGAGAGCTAAGGTTAAAATGTATGATGAACAGGTGCAGGAATTGGGTATGTCTAATCTAGGTTGTCAAACTTCCACTGGCCAGATGCGTCACAAGCTAGCCACGCCCACACTCAGTTTAGTGAAGGGGAAAAAATTCCTGATATGTCCTGTGATGTCACCATGACGACGTGAGTTTGACACACTGGTCTAGTCTAATGAAGAGAAGGACTAGGGGTGATAGCAAACTTTCAATATTTAAGGGGCTGTCACAGAAAAGAGGGGGTGGGCCTATTATCCAAAGCACCTGAGGGCAAGACCAAATGGAACAGATGGAAACTTATTAAAGAGATATTCAACCTAGATCTAAGGAGAAATTTCTTGATGGTGAGAACAATTAATCAGTAGAATGGGTTGCCTTCAGAAGCTGTAGGTCCTTCATCACTGGAGGTTTTTAAAAAGAGATTGGACAACCATTTGTCTGAAATGATTATGGGGTCTCCTGCTTAAGCAGGAGGTTGGATAAGAAGACCTTGAAGGTCCCTTCCAACTCTGTTATTCTGCATCCTGTATATTCTCCCATTGATCAAGCATTATATACAAAAAATGCCCATTTAATCATCTCAAGTAGTCTTTAACATATTCATCTTCCATATCAATAAATAGTAAAAGCTTATATATCTTGGCATTAGATGCTCATCCTCAGTACACAAATCCAACTCAAAGTTGGATTTTTCTCATTTGTAAAATCAAAAGTCTTTTTTGTCCAATTTAAATCTGTCAACTGAACATAAACCAACCATTAATAAGTATGACCTTGTATTTCCAATTCTTGTCTTTTTTTCTAATTTAGGTTTTCTTTTGAAAAAAATCAACAAATCAGCATATATCAACCAAGATTAATATATAAAAGATTGATAAATAAACCAAGATTGATATATCAAGCTTATAGCAAACTCGATTGCAGAAAATACAACATCAGCAACAGAGTTGTTGCCTGGAATTCTCTACCCAACTCCGTTGTTACATCCTCAAACCCTCACAGCTTCAACCTTAAACTGTCTACCGTGGAACTTACCCCATTCCTAAGAGGTCCGTAAAGGGGCATACATAAGCGCACCAGCATGCCTACCATCCCTGTCCTACTGTCCCTATTTATTTGTATTCATTTCCTTCATTCATGTCCATGTTCATATTCATACCTGCTATCTTGTACATGTTTGACAAACAAATAAAAAAAATAAATAAAATAAAGATTGTGTAACTATCAACTTTCTTCTTAAAAATCCATCTTGGGATGACACCCACAGAACAACCTTGCTTTATACCTGTTCCAAATCCTCAAGGTGGCATGTCTAATAAAACAATTTTTAAAATCTATATTAACCTTAACTTTGTCATACCATCAATAGCTGTGCCACTCAAATTGCAAATTACACCATTCCAATCCCAATAACCTCCTATTTCACAAAGTCACCCACTCTTTCATCTGCTAATAACTTTTGAAATATCAAAAGTCATAAAAAAAAATCAAAATAGAAAAGCACCAGAGCGTGATGGCCTAAGAAATTTATACTATAAAAGTTTTGAAGACCAAGTTTTGCAACCACTTAAAAATGTGATGAATTCTATTTTGCAGGGATCCGTTGTGCTAGAATCTTAACTAAGTTCGATGTAATACATGCTTGTATTTCTTGAGCCCCAGAGGTAGAAGACATACGTGTCAATTACGTAAGACATGTCAATTATATAAGAAAGAGGGATATCTGTATCTTGGACCACACATTAGATGAACAGGCTATTGTGTTCCTTACATTAAAATAATTTATTTTATTATTTTAATATAAGGAACACAATAGTCTGTTCAAATAATATAAATATTATTTTATTATATCTAAAATAATATAATAGATTATTTTAATGTAATTAAATTTGGTTTCTGCAGTCAAAATCCAAAAATTACATATAATATGTCTTTCATTTGAACAAAACAGATCCATTAAGAACTTCATATGTGGACTGATTGGAGTAAATTGTGGTAGCTGTTATTTTCTTGTACTTAATTGCTTTTATTCTATTTTAAACATATGGTATTATATTATTGTTACTTAATCATGTGTGTTTTTTATTTTGTATTCTGATGCGGCCTAATGGCTAACCAATAAAGTATTAACAATGTGAATTGTCAACCTGATTGATTTTCTTTTTTGAAAATAATCAGATTTCAATGAATAAGTGCAAATAAAATAATATTAGATTTGTGGAATACATTTATCTCTGTGTGTGGTGTGTATGGTTGTTTGTGTGTGTATAGAAGGAAGAAATGAAATCTAATCTTTATTAGTAGGAAATCAAATGAACTAGTTCAATTAGTTGTGATCATAGCACAAAAAAAAAAAACCCTTCCAATTTTTTTCTCTAAAATACTGTCTAAATGCACTGTTTTTAAAATAATGGATTATATCATAACAAATATAATTCAAGGGAAAAATAGAGTTTATTACAGCATAACCAATTCGATACTATCATCATATCATTATAATCATCATCATCATCTTCATCTTCATCACCATATATTCCACATTATAACCATTATAGTCCTAAATCAATTAATGAATCTCACAATAAAAGCTATTTTATAACTAATTTTTCTTAGTTGTATAAATTTAGAATAAACAGAACATGAAAAATGATGTATTTTTACAAAAGTCTGAAAAGCAAAATGCCATCCCTTGAACATCCTGCTCTAATTTCAAAATTGGTTAGGCTTCATTCTTTTAAAAATGCATTATTCTATCAAATTTGGACAGTTGAAAGTGTTTCAAAAGCTGAAGAGCTCATAATGAAAATGCTGAAGATGAGCCAAAGTAAAACAAGCAAAAAAACCTCAGCATCTCCATACTGTGAAACTATTGTATATTATGTTAAATGGAGAAAATCTAGGATTATAATTACTTGGGTTGGGAAAAATAAGAAATAGGGGAAAGAAAGAGGATCTACTACTTCAGAAATATAGAGATAAAATACTCTTCCATGACTACATTGAAAATACATTACTGCTTTTATATGAGTTGCCTGCAAGTATTAATATATTTTTTTCCTTGTTATTTTGTACGCTAACCTCTTTCGAAACTCAATAAAATTTTGTTACTTTTTTTTTTAATGTGGGGGTTTTGCCTAACTTGGAAAATGGTCTTATATTCTAGCAAATAAGTGTCATGCTAGAATGGTTAGTTGGTATTATTTATTGTTTTGTCCTGTTAATTTTAATCCTTTGCATGCCAACCAGAATCAATATTGTAATATAATAAATTTAAGGGGGGGAAAACCAAGTTAAATAATTGGGAAACAGTGACCAGAGATGAGAATAAATAGGATACTGTACTACTGTTTTTCAAACTGTAGAGAAAGGATTTGCACAGAAATCCATGACATTTATACCATGGGGAGTGCTACATTACAGTGCTTGTGATTTAGATAAAATACATTTATCTAATACCTCAATTTATGGCTGCAATTGGGACTGGATTTCTGGTCATAAATCATTATGGTTGGAAGAGCCATGGTAGCCCTGTGGTTAGACTGCAGTATTGAAGGCTAACTCACTGCCCACTGCCAGTAGTTCGATCCTGACCAGCTCAAGGTTGACTTCCATTCTTCCGAGGTTAGTAAAATGAGGATCCAGATTGTTGGGGGCAATATGCTGACTCTATAAACCGCTTAGAGAGGGCTGTAAAGCACTATGAAGCGGTATATAAGTCTAAGTGCTATTACTACTGCTATTGCTATTATGGTTGTAAGTCATACATGTGACCAGACCTCATTTTGATACTTTTTGCCATGGTCATTAAATAACTCACTGCTGTTGCCATAGGCGTAAGTGCAAACCAATTCTTCCAAATGGGCATTTTAAAATATTCTTTTATTTTGGTAAAAATGGGCAAATTGGAAAGCACAAAAATATTGCAAAATCTGGCCCTGTGACTGTGGGACACTTGCCAAGCAAAGATTCAGTCACATGACTGCAAGGGGGGGGGGGGTTTGCAGATTTTACTAGGGCCAGAAGTACTTTATGGGTCATAAAATACCCATTTCAGGCCCATTATTATTTTGAATAGTTACTAAGCCATCGATCACAAGGGGCTGCAAGATGACCTTATATAAGACAATAATTACATTAGAGATGAAGGAAAATGTTGGGGGGGAAAGATAAAATTTTAACTGACAAGTAAAATCAGATGACTTTTCATTAGAACTCCCTCTATAAAACTGTGGACATAGAAAACAATAAATAACACACTTTTCCGCTTGTTCATCACCTTTTATCAGCCTGCAATTACAAATATAAATAACTGTACACCCAAATAAAGGAAAAAAGAAGACTTCAGGGCATGAAGAAAAGTCAGTATTTTGAAATCAATTTCTATAGGTTTTCTACTTACTTAATTTATACCCAGCCACATTTTATTGTCTTTGCAAAGTTATAATATATTTTTTTTCCTGAGGTTTCACAGACTACAATCCTTTTGACTCATGGCAGTTGCTGACTTTTCCCACTGGCTTCCTAAATACTTAAGAAATATTTGTAAATGTCAGCCTTTGCCATGATTCTGACATTTATAGCAACCAAATTAATTTTAAACTTGGCACTTCTGGCAAATGAATCACATCAATAAGCATTAAACCTATATATAATAAATATAAACTTTGTCTAGAATCTTCTAAGAACTTCTATCATCGCTTACAAAATGCCAGAAAATGACATTTGGGAAGATTTCTTCATAAAAGTTCTTCCACTCTTTCTTCACTAATACTATAGATTGAACTAATGAATATCAAATCAGAACCTGTTAAGTAACATTTAAATGTTTCTATTCTGAGAGTAAAACTTTTTCATAAGCAATTATCACTTACCAACTGCTGGTAATTTTCAATTTGCTTGTAACTCTTTTTGATTTGATCATCTAATGGAGGGGTGTCAAACTCACGGCCCGCAGGCCAGATGCATCATGCGCTGGCCACCCCAGCCCCAGTTTAGCGAAGGGGGAAAAAGTTGTGATACGTCACGTGATGTGTCATCGCGAGTTTGACACCCCTGATCTAATGTATGCTGCCTTTAAAAATTTAAAAATACTACAAGTGCTTTAGTATGAGATAGAGTAGGAGATATTGGTTTCTGAAGACAATACCTTACATTTGATGGCTATATCATAAACCTATGTCAGTGTCAGCAACCCACGGCTCCAGAGCTGCATGCGGCTCTTCGGTCCCTCTGCTGTGGCTCCCTATCAGTTGAACCCACCACTGGCTGGCCCCACCCCTTGCCCTCCCCTTCCAGTCACTCCTCGCTTGGCCTGAGAGAGATGAGAGAGAGAAAGAGAGAGGCAGAGACAGAGAAAGAGACACACACAGAGAGATACCTGTATCCCACAGAAAACACTGGGAACCACAAAACCTGGGTAGACATAGTTGGGGTGTGTGTCATGTGACTGGGTGGGAGTGAATGACATCGAGTTGGCCACACACCCCAGGTTTTGTGGCTCCCGGTGTTTTCTTTTCTGTGGGAAATGGGTCCAAATGGCTCTTTGAGTGTTTAAGGTTGCAGACCCCTGATCTATGTCAAGGCTAAAAAATATACAGGTAGTCCTTGACTTACATTTAATGACCGTTTGATGTTACAGTGGCACTGAAAAAACTGTCTTATGAACTTTTTTTCATATTTATGACCACTGCAGCATCCCCATGGTCAGATGATTAAAAACTCGGGTACTGGGCAATTGACTTGATATATTTATGACCACTGAAGTGTACCCTAGTCATGTGATCTCATTTTGTAGAAAAGTAGATGTTGCTGATTCTCACAATAGAAGCAAAACTAAATTGTTACCTTTGCACGATCAAAGTCCAGGTCTTCTCTATCAGATTCGTTTTCTTAATTTCCTGCCTGTTGTCATTATAAATCTGCACAATATTTAAGGGTGAGGATTTCTGGAGAAAAATACTACCCCATTTTAAGTGGAGCAAAACAATTCTACTGACTGTCTTTTCATTTGATACCCTATTCTACTGTGGTCCTTAGAAAGGGCATGTTCGAGAGGATACTGAATGTCATTAAAGTCTTGGACTTGTGTTAGTGGGTTTTTTTTTCCCCTTTTAGTTTTGTTTTTGCTTTTGTTTTTAATCAAAAAGAATTCATAAGAAAAACAACCAAGCTCCTAGATGACACCAGAGAATATCCCAGATCAGGGAGTGAGTTGACATAGAATACAATACTTTAACATACTGTAAGATACATACTTACAGCATCTTAAAGCATTGTATTGTACATCAACTCTCTCTCTGAACTGTGATGTTCTTTAGTGCTTTGGCTCTCAGAGGTGTTCTCCATCACACTGCATTCCCCTCTCCCCCTCTGGTCTCTTCATAAGTCTGAAGAAAGGCTACTGTTTACTTGAGAGAATTCTTTAAAGAAACAGCATCTGCTTACACCTTAGGAACCTCTAGTATCTGAATTAGTCTTACATATCTTGTTTTGAGCTTACTTTGTGAAGGATGCTCACAGGAGGTCCAGAAACTGGACTCATAGAATGATTGTTATGGTGAAAATAGGAGGAAAAAGGTGTGCTGGGTTATTTTTACATATAATCCCTTAAATTATTTGTAAAAAAATAAAAAAATAAAGACAGAATACAAACAAACAAACAAATAAACAAACAAATAGACAGCCACCATTTTGATATTTTAACTCTTGGGTCTATCCTTAAAAGTTAAACGCACACAAAATTTGCTCTCCTATTTCTCCATACGTGAATATTTTTAAACGGTATTCAACACTGTGTGTGTGTGTGTGTGTGTATGTACGTACGTACATGTATGTAATGCAAAGCTGCCATACCCCATTGTTTCTGATAATAAATACCTGGTTTTATACTTCTGTCCAGATAAGAATTCAACCTTTCCTCTGTCCCCACAAGACAGCTACGGACTAATAACACAGATGATATCTGATTAGCAATTCAAATTATATTTGTTGAGACATGAAATATTTCACTGAGTTCAATAGGGCAGAGTTAAATAGGTGAGCAGAGGATTGTGTCTTAAAGAATCACCTTAACCTTTCCAATAGTCTGGTTCTGTGAATATAAAATTACTGGTTATAACTCTCAAGTTTATCTCAAGGAAGAAGGTTTGCAAGTAAGGACTCGCAACTAATAATAAGCCTCAGGAAACCCCACATATCACTATTTTCATTTTCATCCATTATTTTATCTAATTCATCCTTCCCTCCTCCCTCCCTCCCTGCCTTCCTGCCTTCATATTCTTTACTATCTTTATTTATTAGATTTATATATTGCTGATGCTTTGTTGTACTTGCTTCTCTCGCTTTCTCGCTTCCTCAGTGGGGAAATGGGGAGGAGAGAGTTAGAAACTGACAGATATATAGTTATTATTTTAGTTTCTGTCACTTCCCCCCATCTTTTCTTATTTTTTCCACAAGTTTCATCTTTTCCTGCCCCTTAGTCACTTGCTTGTTCGTGTCTCTCTCTCCTTTTCTGCTTTCTCTCCGAATCACTAGTTTATCATCTAAGCTGTCACAGCTTCAGGCTTGCCTGTCTTGCAAACACTCTGTTAATTTATTTCTCCATGAGCTTCCTCATTCATTCCCCCTGCTGGTGTTCCTTCCTCCTTCCAGCACACATGGTCACACTGGTACAATGATTTGGGGAAACTTGGATTGTGATCCGAATAACATTTTGTGCTAAGAAAGTTTTTTTTTTTTTTATGTGATTGACGCTCACACTTTACCCATTGTGAAATGCCTTTTTTTCCTATCAAATCAAAATTTTATTATAGATAAAGACCAGACAATTAAATAGCATCAATTAAAAATGTATCAAAGTCTAAAAATAATCATAATTAGAAAAAAGCTAACAGATGTGGCAAACTAAATCTAATACAGCAGGTCACACTCTAGAACCATGATGGACAACTTATGGCATGCTTGGCACAGGTGGCACGCATAGCCATATCAGTGGGCATGGCAGCTCAGCTCTGCTGTGCATGCGTGCACCAGCCAGCTGATTTTTGGGCCTTCTGGGCCCACCAGGCTGTTTCCTGCCTCCGAAGGGCCTGAGGGGGTGGAGTAGGCCCGTTTTCTTTCTCACCTGGCTCCAGATCCTCTCTATGCATCTGGGAAGGGTGAAAACAGCCTTCCCCACTCCTTCGGAGGCCCTCCAGAGGCCTGAAACAGCCCATTTCCCAACTCCAAGTTGGACAGGAAGTGACATTTTTTGCTGCCCCCAGCCTCCAGAGCCTCTCTATGAGTCTCTGGAGCTGGGGACAGCAAAAAAAAAGTCACTTCCTGTCCAACTGGGAGTTGGGAAATGGGCTGTTTCAGGCCTCTGGAGGACCTCCGAGGGAGTGGGGAAGGCGGTTTTTGCCCTCCCCAGATGCATAGAGAGGATCTGGAGCCAGGTGAGAAAGAAAAACAGGCCTACTGGGTCATTGCATGCCAGGAGTAGGTGGGAGGGGGTTGCGTGAGCATGCATAGGGTGGGGTGCATAGAATTATGGGTGTGGGCATGCACATGTGCGAACCTCTCCTGCTGCTGCCCCCATCTGGCATGCGATAGCAAAAAGGTTAGCCATCACTGCTCTAGAATGATGAACTAGATGCCCATTAAAGCTAATTTATGATGCAGGTCATCATCTGATGGATTTTAAACATTGCTGCATAGAACCTGGCAATATTACATGTTACAGCGGTGTTAGCATCTGAAAAACTGTTCAATGCATCCTTATGGCTGAATTGAGGGCAGACAATTCCATGTTCTGCTCTCTACCCATCCATCTTCTTGGTTATTATATTGACGTATGTTTGTTATAGTCTTTTTCATTGTTCATTTTATTGTTCTATTATTTTACTTCTGTTTACATTTCTTACATGTTCTTCCTTTTTATTAGTATTATTGCAAGCTACCTAAAGTAGTTCCACAGTGAGATAAGTGGCAATGAAATTTAATGAACAAATAAATAATTCATGCAATAATGATCAGCTGAGGTTAGAATCATAGGGAAGGAAAGGACTTTAGAGATCTTCTACTCTTCTCTCCTGCCCAAAGCAGGACTCCTTATGCCATCCCAGACAAATGGTTGTCCAATCTTATCTTGAAAACATCCAATGATGGTGCACCCACAACTCTGGGAGGCAAGCTGTCCCACTGATTAATCATTCTTAGTATCAGAAAAAATCTCCCTACTTTCAGATTGAATCTCCCTATGACAAGCTTCCACCCATTGCTTCTTGTCCTGCCCTTAGGTGCTATGGGAAATAAATTGATGCGTTCTTGGGTAAGAAATCTTCTTGTATCAGTCTTCAATGAAAGGAAAGATCATTACATCATTCCAGAGTAAAGGATGTCTGGTGGATAGATACTTAGAGTTCAGTTACATCTGTCATAACCAAGGCAGAGTACCTATTAGATTAACTGGCAATAAAGGTTGGGACTTGGCAAGATCAATTGGCAGGCTGTATCTGTTACACACTGTTCAATGACTCATATCCGATACTAAATAGGAGGCCTGGAAGACCAAGGATGAGATTTTAGTTGCCATTGCCTTTGATACAAAATCATCCCTCATAGTTAATGAGGCAAGGCTAAGAGGAAAAAGAAAATATTTTGAGCCAATAGTTGAGTATCGTCATTCACAACCTAGCTTCCATTTTCATGAGTCTAGTTTCAGGGTGGGACTTTTTGACACATTTTGGGACTTGAGGGACCAATCTTAGAAGTTTGGATTAAAAATATTCTATTGGTTCAAATTATTATTATTATTGTTGTTGTTGTTGTTGTTGTTGTTGTTGTTGTTGTTGCCCAGCTGGGCACCATAAAGAAGTTGTGCTATTGGAATGATTTCAAATAGTTTGAATGCTGTCGGTATATAGTACCCACCTCTTTTCTTGAAGTATTTAAAGATGTCGGATGAAGTCGTCCATCATTTTTAGCAGCAGGTTTTCCTGCTGTTAGCAAAGCAAAGGATCACTTCCAGAAATTTGAAAATGAGCTCAATCTTGTGGCCATCTATGCTCCAGGAATGACTGTTGGATAAGTTGTCAAATGCCATGATTTTAGTTTCTGATAACTGAATTCTAGATGACTTTCCTTCCAATATTATGTTAATGCTGCCTGTGGTTTTTAAAGCCTATATGTGTTTTTCAAAGTATTGCTGCATTGTCTGCATAGAGTAGAATACAGATGTGTCTTCCAGCAAGTTTTAGAGAGTGAAAGTCTGTGTTGAGGAGATGGCCCACCATGGAGTTGATATAGAAATTAAATAGGAGTAGGACCAATATGCACCCTTGTTTGACCATTTCTCAGTTCAAATGATCCTGGTGATTACATTTTACTTTGAGTGAGGTCTCCTCATGAAGCATATTTATTAGATGAAGAAATGTTTATATCCACTCAGAGTCACTTCAAACTGCAAGATGGGTGGTGTGTAATTTTAATAAATAAATACGTAAAGGTAAAGGTTCCCCTTGCACATACGTGCTAATTGTTCCCAACTCTCATCTCCATTTCTAAGCCAAGGAGCCAGCACTGTCAGAAGACGTCTCCATGGTCATGTGGCCAGCATGATTAAATGCCAAAGGTACATGGAATGCTATTACCTCCCCACCAAAGATGGTCCCTATTTTTTCTACTTGCATTTTTACATGCTTTCGAAATGCTAGGTTGGCAGAAGCTGGGACAAGTAACGGGAGCTCACCCCGTTATGTGGCACTAGGAATTCGAACCGCCAAACTGCCGACCTTCTGATTGACAAGCTCAGCACCTTAGCCTCTGAGCCACCGCATCCCCCTCAAATACATCAATATGTACATTAAAATAAAATAAATTATAGAGGTCTACAGCTGATTCCATAGTTTACCTCAGGAAATGTAATCAAAAGCTGCTTTGATGTTTATCAGAGTGACATCATGTTACTGAAAGAATATTTTTAACTGAGATGTTGGAGTACTAGACCCTGATCAATGATGGATTGGCTTTTCCTAAAGCCAGCTTGCTCCTCTGTAAGTATGTTTCCTTGTTTCAACCAGATCTGGAATTACTGTATTTTTCAGAGTATAAGAAGCAACTTTTTTCCCCAAAAAAGAGGGTGAAAATCTGGGTGTGTTTTATATTCCAAATGTAGCCGCATCCAGCCTCTCAAATGGAGGTTTCAGAGGCTGAAAAAAGCATCAGAAACAGAGCTTCAGAAAAGAAGCCCGCAAACAGAGCTTCAGAGGTTTTTTTTCTGAAGCTGTTTTAGAAGTTTCAGAGGCAGGGGGGAAAAAAAAAAAAAAAAAGCAAGGCACAGAGCTCACAACCAAGGAGCCTGCTGCTAAAATTCACCTCTGGGAACAGCTATTGGGATATTCCAGGAGGCCGATCCACCTGCCAATCAGCTTTTTTCTTATTTTTCTCCCCAAAAACTAAGGTGCATCTTATATTCTGAAAAATACAATATTCTATCATTTTCATCTTCTTACAGTCCAGTCAAATATTTGATCTGATGCTGCCTAATTCCAAGTGATTTTGGTGGCTTACAATGCAGCAAAACAACATGAAAACAATATTGCAAAAGCAAATAAAATAGAACTAAACTCAACAAACAAGAAAGAAGAGCAAGATGGCAAAACTGGCAAACTCAAAAACATTTCATCTATAATAACAACAAAGGGGACTCATGCCAGGTCTTGGTGATCTTCAGAATACTACCAGGATTTGGGATCTCAGGGGAAACCTTATTCCAGAAGGCAAGCACCGCTATGGAGAATCTTCCTAGATGTTGGCAGGTAAAATGGTTTAATCAAAGGAACAGCCACCTTGCCAGCAAAAACCAACTAGCATCATGGGAAATTGGGAGAGTACAAAGTTTGCTATGCAAATGAATTTTTCATGACAGAACAGAACGGAATGGAACAGAACGGAACAGAATAGAATAGAATAACAGAGTTGGAAGGGACCTTGGAGGTCTTCCTGCTTAGGCAGGCACTTCAGATAAATGGTTATCCAACATCTTCTTAAAATCTTCCAGTGTTGGAGCATTCACAACTTCTGGAGGCAAGTTGTTCCACTGATTAATTGTTCTAACTGTCAGGAAATTTCTCCTTAGTTCTAAGTTGCATCTCTCCTTGATTAGTTTCTTCTTGCTTCTTGTCCTGCCCTCAGGTGCTTAGGAGAATAGCTTGACTCACTCTTCTTTGTGGCAACCCCTGAGATATTGGAAGACTGCTATCATGTCTCCCCTAGTCCTTCTTTTCATAAGACTCGACATACCCAGTTCCTGCAACTGTTCTTCATATGTTTTAGCCTCTAGTCCCCTAATCATTTTGTTGCTCTTCTCTGCACTCTTTCTAGAATCTCAACATCTTTTTTACATTGTGGTGACCAAAACTGCAAAAACAAAGTTTACAAACAACATGAATTCTGATTGGAAGGAAAATATTGTAACCGCAAGAAGTATAGATACAATTTCCAGATAAATATCAGAGCTACGGAGATGAATAAAAAAGCTTTGAAAGTCTTCAAAGGGTTAAAAGAAAATTTACTGAAATCTGTAAATATATTAGCAAGGAAAGTCTCAAAGTGTACAACTTATTGTGTACGGTATATTCAAAATACGGAATGCATAATACATAATGTTGAGTCTTGGGGATAAGAAAGTCTAAATTATAAATTCCCATTCAGCAATGCACCTCATTATATTCTGGAATCACTAAATAATATGTCATGTATCTAACATATTTTACAAACATTAAGTGAGTAAATCCCAAGTAGCCCAGGCTGGAAATCTAATTTTCCTTAATCAACTCTCATTCATGATGTAATACAAAAAAACCCAAACATTTTTTATTCATTCCTGTTAAGAAAGGATGCCTAAAATCCTCCATATGTTATGAGAAATATATGTCAATGAATTTGCATTCTGATCCTTAATATGAGCAAAAACAACAACAACATGAGAAGCAGTGACAAGTAATATGACATTTAGCAATTCAGGAAGCTGGGGGGAAATTAATTATTGGAAGTACCAAATTTTTCAGAGTATAAGATGCAGCTTAGTTTAGAAAAAAAAAATCTGCCTACCAGGTATTCATCTGGCTAGTATTCTTAGTCTGGTCAGCTTCAGCACATTAGTTTGCTGGTTTTTATCTTCTAAAGCACAACTGACCTTTGGAGAGAGAGGCAATGAGAAAAGCAGGCAAATCACAGAGATCGCTTCACTCGCTAGCACCTCATTAGGGCTGGAAAAAAAACTTCACAGCTGAGAGTCGGAGGGAACAGGCAAAGAATGGCTAGCACCCTGTTAGGGCTGAAAAAAAGCTTTAAAAAAGTTACATTTGGAGTATAAGACGCACCCAAATTTTCAGCCTCTTTTAGGAGGGAAAAAACTGTGTTTTATACTCCGAAAAATACGGTAGATTTGAATAGATTTTACACAAATACAAATGCATATCATTCACTTTTGTTTTGTTCTTTTTTTTCCTTTCTTCTTCTGTTTTGGAGTTCACATTTAGATATGGAATTTACTACCAGAAGACTGTTGTATCTATCCCACAGGGACAACTCCTATGGGTGCTTATTATGTGCTTTGACTCTAAATCTCACAAGCACTAATGAAAATTACATCACAACATGCTTCTCCTGGATTTTAGAAATATTAAGGGAAAGCAGATGGCTCAGCTGAATGACAACGAATATTCGTGAATTTTTTCTACTTTCCATATATCACTTATATGACTTGAATTATTATTTTTTACACCTGAACAATGAGTACAAGATTTCATTACGACATTTGACATTCATTCTGTATTTGCAACATGTTATTAATTTCCAAATTATTTGTTTTCCATGTGAAAAGTAGTAAACATTACACACATAAAATATTTAAGAATACTTTTAAGAAGAAAAAGATAATGGTTCAAGGTTGGGTTAAAATGTTCAGAAATTCTGATTAAAGATTTAAAATGATTCCATTGTGGCCTATAGGAAATCAGTGAAGGGAAAACAATGGCTATGTATTATAGGAACACTGGAAATATGATAGATTATTTACAGACAATGAATTACAGCATATGATTTTATTATTCATTTATGGTTTTTCTTGCTGCTGTTCAAACTATCTGAGAAGATACCACTATCTTGCTAGTGGTAGCCCAAAGGCATACCAACATATATTCTCTCTACTCTAATATTATATAATCCGACATTCATACTACTTCACAAACTCAGTATTGAATACCCCATTGCTTTACATTTTCTTATTTTGGGGAAAGCAGAACTAAGAAAATAAATTCCTTTCATAATACAGATGTATAGGAAAGTGTGCTTTATTTATTATTTGTTTATTTAATCTTCCTTCCATAAGTTCATTGCTGTACAAACTGGCATTGCTGGATGATCTACTCCTACTTAGAACATTTTATATTTCCTCCAGATTTCATTTTTCATAATTAAGGATTATGCATTCGTTTTCGCTTTATCTCAAAATATCATGATAAAGATTCATGGATAAGACCTGCTTGCAAGCATATGGATCCTGAGGTACACTAATCAAAAACATATACTAAGTCACATCTTGTCAAATTGACTATGTCATTCTGTTATAGGAGCAGACTCTGTCTGCTCTCGGCATTCTAGGAGGATTTCAATCCAATGACCATACATCAAAGAATGAAGTTTTTAATCATTTGTTTTTGCTACATAATTTTTTATGTAGGCAGTGAGCCAGGCACCAAGCTCAAGAGGCATGGGGCCAACAATCCACAATGTTTTTGTCTATCCAGGTTCAGCACCTGCAGAACATATTTTTTTTATTTACCCAGGCCACAGTAACAGAAACCATCTGAAACTGTTCAAGGCTGGTGCCAGAAATGACAATTAGCACCCTTTCAAAATATACATACATACATACATACATACATATACATATACATATACATATACATATACATATACATATACATATACATATACATATACATATACATATACATATACATATACATATACATATACATATATATATATATATATATATATATATATATATATATATATGTTTAGCTTGGTATTTCAGTTTACAAATCAAAGAGGTAAATGTCCTTTTGCTTCCCTGAAAATTAATAAAACATTTCAGCAAAAGTTATTTGTAACCTTAGGTGATAAGTGAAAAATGTTGGTTGTAATGATACACACACATCCTGTTTTCTGCAAAGTTTCTCAAGGTAGTTTGCCATAAAAGACTCTAAAGATTATCTTGAAAAGTAATTCTAAATAACTTCTTTCCACGCAAAACTCTAAGATAACAAAAACAAAATGGCCACCTTTGTATACACAAAGATAAATCTCTGAATTCTCAAAAGGGCATCTCCCTTCCCATCTTCATGGCCCTGAGGAGAAAATTGTATACCTAACTTCTAATAGAGTTCTGTGCTTGGACTTTCTTATCAAAAGCCTAACTCTGTATTCTATATTAAGTACAAACAAAAGTTGATAAATATTCCATGTATTTGATACATAATGACTAGTATCACATTTGGCTGAGTGACAGATGTTTAAAATTGGGCCATTTTCTGACTAACATTATTTTTTTTCCAGTCATATTTACTAATCGAGTGGCTGTGGATATTGACATCTCGGGCCGATAGAAAAGTTTCATCTTTGGTTATAGGGTGTGAAGTTCTACCCCCTGTAGACAGGGTACACAAATTGGGTGTCCTCTTGGATTCACGGTTGAGCTTAAAAGATCATATAACAACCATGTCCAGGAGGGTGTTTGCCCAGGTTCGCCTGGTGTGACAGTTGCGCCCCTATCTGGACTGAGATGCCCTACGCACGGTCACTCATGTGCTAGTCACCTCCTGTATTGACTACTACAATGCTCTCTACTTGGGGCTGCCCTTGAAGACCACTCGGAGGCTTCAACTGGTGCAGAATGTGGCCGCGTGGGTTGTGATGGGAGGGTCCTGATACTCCCATGTTACACCTCTCCTGCACGATTTGCATTGGTTGCTGATTGCCCTCCGGGTGAGATTCAAGGTGCTGGTGATTACCTATAAAGCCCTTCATGGCTTAGGCCCAGGATATCTGTCAGACCATCTGCAACAAGCAACAGCTCTCCACCGCCTGGTGTGTTCTCACAGGGAGGGACTACTCAGAGTGCCATCGGCTAGACAATGTTGGCTGGCGACTGCCAGAAGTAGAGCTTTCTCTGTGGGTGTTCCCGCCCTTTGGAATCAACTCCCCCTGGAGCTCCGGTTGGCCCCTGACCTTTGCACCTTCCGCCGCAAATTAAAAACATGGCTGTTCAAATTGCCCAGCCTGGACTGATGGGGTTTGGATTATTTTAATGTGTTTAATATATGTTTGATATGTATTTTAACATGTTTTATCTGGTTTGATTCTAATTGTTGTGAGGCACCCTGAGTCCTATGGAGATAGGGCGGCATACAAATCAAATAAAACAAACAAACAAACAAACAAACAAATAAATATATAAATCTAAATGTATTTATCTGGTCACATTTATTTAATTTTTATTTTCAATCCCCAAGACCATTTGCCCCTTGATGGCACTCCCAGAGAAGATACCAAAAATGTTGAATTCTTCAATTGCAAAGAATAGCCTTTCATAAGTAAGATTAGTAGAACATTATAAGTAATGTAACTGTTTAGGTAGATTGGTAACCTTCCATTTCATTTTTGTGAAATCCTATTTTAAAAAATAAAAATTATTTATCCAGGCCTTCTGTTTATGAATGTCCTAGTGGGAACCGAAATGATCATCATCCACAGGGGAAGTAAATAAACCAAAAAGATGGTGGTTGCAGCAATTGTAATTCATTCCTTTGGATGGATGTGCAACTTCAACACACATTACAGTAAATCACATGAAAAAATGACATATGTGGTTCATATAGATGAACGGTAGAACTACATCAACCTTATCTCCTGAAAAAAAGAAAAACAGGAATTAAGAGTGCCTTTTGCTAATCTCTATTTTCATCAGAGGAAAAAACAAGATTATCTCATTTATTCAGAATGCCATGTTCCTTCAAAAGCCCTTTGCAGGGTGGAATCAACAGACTTGATATTCAAACAGAAAACAAATTCTCCATGAAGAATTTTATGGGAAACAAAAAGCAATCCCATCCCATTCATATTGCAGGCATTGGTTAAGGCGCTTACAGGATGAAAGGATTAGCTAATGACATCACCGTTGCTTGGGGGATGGCCATGGGGTTCCTTTCATGTCCCCCTGAAGGAGCTGGAGTGAATGATGGGAGCTCATCCCACAGGGCAGCAGCAGTTACATCTCGAACGTGGGCTTGCTAACCTCCAATCCAGCGTCCTAACAACATGAGCCACTGTACTCTAACAAACCGTTATTAGGTAAAATGCAACAAATAAACAATTGAAATTTATCAAAACACTCATACATACAAAAGCACACAGAATGAAAAACCTTCTTTTGGGACAGTCTCTATCAGCTACCAAAAATGATTTTCATATTTTGTTCATAAAAGAATAGTACTCCTGGCTACTATGCAGATGGATGATTACAAGGAAGACATTACTCATGAACTTTGCTGAGTTTATTTTCCATAATGAAAATAAAGAAGCATGCCTTGATCTTAACTTGTTCCAGTTTTACTTACCAGCTTTATTCATGGCTTTACAGTCTTCCACTGTCATTTAAATGTAGGAAGATGATCTTTTTTTTGGGGGGGAGAGAGACACAAACATGACTATCATACCCAAATCAGACTATTTTTGTTATAGCACTTGCACTGAAAAAAGGCCCATAATTGGAAATAGAGTGATTTTTTTTTCCTGGTTCAGACAAGAGCAACAAATTGACAGAACTATGTAAATATGATTTTGGCTGGAACAGAAACAAGACACATGCTATAGCATGTCTTCCAATGACTTTTTTGACAAGATGTTTTCAAACAGAATGTTTGACATATATTGTGAAATATGTACTCAGCTCTAAAAAACTTGAGTTTTGAAATAAATGAATGATGGTTAAAGATCCAATTATGATTTAGAAGCATCAAACATTTGAATAAATAAACAAAATGCTGTTTCAGAAGGTTTCCACTTATGAAAAAGAAGTTTCTCAATTAGAATAATTTATACAAATGTTTACATATTAATGTTTACTTGTAATATAGCAGTGACACTTTTGTAGCTAAATTGACTTTTGAGAAATAACTATAACAATTAAAAAGTTCAGACTTTTTCTCAAAGTATGTGAATCTCATTCTGAAAAATGCCTACTCCTCTAGTTGTTTGCAATCACTCCTAGGGTTCATTTTTACTTGCCCGATTTTTCCTCCTGTGAGTAATACATTCCAATTCAGAGCATAATAAATAACACAACATCAAGATACTTTTTATATCATGATTTTAGTCGTTGATTAGGTGCCATTAAGTCAGATTTTACTTCTGGTTACTACAAGGACTAATGTTCACCAACTTGACATCTGTCAACAAAGCAATAGCAACAGACCTTAACCCTTCAAGGAACCTCTTATACAGTTACAATATATGGACAAATTGTATATTTCATTGAATCCTTAAGCATCAGAAGATGACACAAACCTAATATGGTATAACCTCTTCCTGCACATTTGAATGCATACTTAATGTTCAAGTTAAGCTGTGGAAGGCCATTCAAATTCTATGATTGTGTGAGTGCAATGGCTCACTTTGTTAGGACACTGGCTTGGAGGTTAGCAAGCCCATGTTCAAGATCTGAATGATGCTGCATCGTGGGGTGAGCTACCATCATTCACTGCAGCTCCTTCAGGAGGACATGAAAGGATCCCTCATGGTAACCCCCAGGCAATGGTGATGTCACTGGCTAAACCTTTCAACCCGTAAATGCCTTAACTGGTGCCTGCAACACAAATGGGACTGGATTGCATTTTATTTCCATGAAATTCTCCATGGAGAATCTGGAGTAATTTCAGAGGGGATTTACCAAGTTGATAATAGTCGAGAAACCAAGTTCCATAAGGAGTAGTTAAAGAAGCTGGACACGTGAAATCAAATGTAAGATTTATCAGTTGATTGCAACCATTTCCTTTGCTTTGCTGGAATAATAACAAATATACTTTATTTGGCATGTCTGTGAAGATTTTCAGTCATCCAGGTCATGGTTGAAAAAGGTGCTTTTTCAAGAGGCAACTGGACTTTCTGTTTTTTCTTTGAAGTCATTTGCTTCTCATCCAAGAAGCTCAGAGCTGAAGAAGCTTCTTGGATGAGAAGCAAAACGTCTTCAAAGAAAACCCAAAAAGTCCAGTTGCCTTTAGAAAAAGCATCTTTGGGACTTTGCTTGGCATATTTATGGGCCATGGGACAATGCCACCATCATCATTAAAACCCACTTGTACTTCTATTCATCTATGCCAGATAACATTCCCTTCTTGAGTATATAATGAATGATACAGTATATAATATAATGAATGATACAGTAACCAAAAAGAGATATTCCAGGATGAAGCTAATAATCCATGAAGCAGAATATTTTGGTTAAAAAAATCAGGATTAAACTCAGAATCCAAGTTTAATCCTGATCGAGCTGAAATATTCTTGGTCTCCCTGAAGTCCTTTCAGATCATAGAAAGCTTTTGTACCTTTATCAGGTTATATGCAGTAACTTTTTTTTTCCTGTGTGGGATAGGCAATTTACAAAGGTAAAAATTCAGAAAATCGTAATACCCCATTTATGATTCTGCTATGTGCCTTCCAGAAATTCCTGCAAATACTTGTAAGCTTTAGTCAAAGGGAAATTAAGCTTTGAATATATACACATGCAGCTTTTAGTCATATAGCCAGATATGTTTTTACTGCAAAATATATTATACTGAGGTAGGGCAGAAAAATTTGGTTTCAGCACACCAGGCTAGAGTTGACAAAATGACAGAAGGGTAACCCTTTTTTCTAACAATATTGGCTTTGGCAAAGCTGAAAATAAAGCTAGATGATTTATGACTGGATGGAAATGTGAATTATATTCCTACATGAGCATCCAATTTAAAATCCCATGTGAAATCAAATGGTCAGAGGTATCTGGACCGCAACAGATGCTTGAGAATTCAGTGAGTCATTGCTAGTTAGATAAAAAGGCTGACAGGAAGTCGGATCAATAACTGAATGTAAGCCAGTTTCTGCATATTTGTTATTCCAATGTAAGTTTGGATAAGCCATAGAGGGAATATTATGAATGGAAACAAGCAACAAACATGAGTAAGAATTTGACAAATGTAGATAAACAAAATGGAAATCTATAGAAGTAGAGTGAAATGTATTGATTTACAATTACAGAAGATGACTCCTTCAGGAAAACATAACAAAGTGTCCACTTCGTTATCTATGTCAACATAAAAGCTCTTCTTTTTTTTTTTTTTTTACAGTTCTTTATTACTTCAAAAATGGTTGTAGGATAGCATCTCAGCACTGATCAAATCCCCAGCAAATCACGTAAAGAATACTTGATTGAACAAACCAGGCTTAATCAGAACTACACAGGCACTAAAACAAATAATATTTATTTAAGAATTGGTTGGCAAAACTAGATTTCAATTTATATCTCCAATATGTTCAAAACAAACAGATGGATTTTTTAAAAAGTAAATCATTTTATGTATCAAATATTAAGTCACATCCCTTTTAAAAAAAGTCCTCAAACATAATTAATCTTTCCATCCTATTTGCCTCATCAGTTTCAATATTTTAATTAATATGAAATCAATGTGGATTCATCTGAGATAATTTGCATTATAATTAACTTGGTAATGCTATGCATCTTATCAGAAATAATCTCATTGAGTAACAAGAGATTTATCTCAGACTACCTAGCAACCTTCAGATGAGATTGGCCAATTTCCACAAGCCCTGGCAGTATAAACAGTTCAAAGATTTCTAGGAGGAAATCACGCGGAGGACATTGCAGCTAGTTTGTTTATCATCTGTTTTACAATTACATCTTCTTCCTCAAAAGCCAGCAGAAGAGGCTTTATTATTACTGGGACAACATATCAGAATTAAAAATCTAAAGATGCATCACCAAAAGTCAACGGCAAAGTTGTTTTACATATATAAAGTCAATAGCATATTTTAGATGTACATTTCCAGACAATAACAAGTAGGACATCAGAACTATTTCCTGATTCATCTCATCCCTTCCATTCAATTCCAGCCTTTGAATAATTCTCGTGAGATCATTAAAATCCATTAGTTCAATTATTCTTTCTCTTAAAAAATATTAAATAAAAAGGTAGGTCTTAGTAAAGTAAATTTATTTTTTTTAATCCAACTCTGATAAAGGTTTTGAGTTCCAATATGTGTAATGGTATTGCTCTTCCTACTTTTTTTTTAATTCAAGAGCAGACATTGAGTTAAAGAGAAGAAAAGAACACCTAATCCATTCTTAAAGCTGTTGCCAAATAGAGGCTAGGACACTGATGGCTAACCTTTTTGCCATCACATGCCAAAAGTGGGGGGAGCACAGTGGGGTCACATGCACGCGTGCCCACATCCTTAATTCTATGCGCCCTGCCCCCTGTGCTCCCCCCATGCTCCCCCCGCTTTTGGCACATGATGGCACAGTAGGCCCGTTTTTTGCTCTCCCCAGGCTCCAGAGCCTGTCTAGGCACCTGGGGAGGGCAAAAATGGCCTTCCCCACCCCCTAGAGGCTCTCTGGAGGCCGGAAACAGTGTGTTTCCTGACTTCTGGTGGACCCAGAAGACCCAAAAATCAGCTGGCTGGTGCATGCATGCATGCCGGAGCTGAGCTCCACGTGCCACTTGTGGCACCCATGCTATAGGTTCGTCATCACGGGGCTAGGACCTTGGTTCCTGTGTATTGTCATGTTTCTTTGGGGACAAAACATAGTTAGTATGTGTGCAGATATTTATAAGCAAAACCTCTCTTTTATTTGGCGGCAATTTCCCCAAACTCCTGACTTTTTTTAAAAAAAAAGTCAGAAGCAAACTAAATATAAAAGTGTGTCATTCAGGAGTAACTGTTCTGAAAATAGATGCTCCATTTAGCTCCCATGGATAATAGCAACTGACAGTAACTACTTTTTTTGTACCTGTTATAGATATGATTTATTTCTTTCACTCATGGATTAACTATAACTTTGAAGAAGTATCAAAATATGAATGTCCATCATTTTCCAGGAAAGGAAGTAAAGTATAAAATTCACACTGTTGAATATATTATTAATAGGACAATGAATTGATTTGATATCTTGATTTTTAATAAGTGCTAGCCAGTGGTGAAATGTAAATTTTGTTATTACTGATTCTGTGGGTGTGGTTTGGTGGTGGTGGGGTAATATGACTGACATCTTGTGAGCAGACTTTTCCTATAGCACTATACCCAACAGGCTCCCTACATTCCAGTAAGTAATCAGAAGTATTTAATTATTCCATTCTTCCTAGCTCATATTTCGATTAACAATAAACTGAATCGGAAATAGCCCAAGAGAGAAAAAGAGGCATAGTTCAGGGGTGCTCAATGGAGATGATTAAAAAAAAGTCAAAATGCTAATCTTGGCAGACCAGTTATATCCCATCCATTTATATGACATTGTGGCATTGATGCACATACAAAAGTTGCATGGCATGCTAGCTTGAGTTTTTGACTCCAAACTAGAACACTTGGCAGAACTGGGGTCATAAATGAATAGAATAGAATAGAATAGAATAGAATAGAATAGAATAGAATAGAATAGAATAGAATAGAATAGAATAGAATAGAATAGAATAGAATAGAATAGAATAGAATTTTTATTGGCCAAGTGTGATTGGACACACAAGTGATTTCTCTTGGTGCATTCACTCTCAGTGTACATAAAAGAAAAGACACATTCATCAAGAATCATAAGGTACAACACTTAATGATAATCATAGGTTACAAATAAGCAATCAGGAAACAATATCAATATAAATCGTAAGGATACCAACAACAAGGTTACAGTCATACAGTCATAAGTGGGAGGAGATGGGTGATGGGAACAATGAGAAGATTAATAATAGTGCAGACTTAGTAAATAGTTTGATGGTGTTGAGGGAATTATTTATTAATTACATAAACTGTAGCATCCTATAATTTAATATTAGCTCACTGGGAACTATGTAAAGGCCCTGGTCATACCTAACTTTATTAAATAAGGCTACCCAACTCAACCCTGACTTCTGGATGGCATACAATTGAAACCGTAGACTATCTAAAAACAAGTTAATCCATGTGGAGGACTTTAAATGAAGTATTCTTTGACTTACTGAATCTCTAAGAATTTTGTTTCTTCTGTATTATTTTCCATCACTTGACTTGTTTGCATTGCTAGACAGCTTCTGGCAAGCCTACAACTCTTGGAAGCAATAGTTCCAAGTCCTCAAGGAAAACTAGTGATTTCCAATCACAAAAACCCTGTGTCAGCAGGTTTGCAAAGACTTAGGCAGGATGTCAGATAAGCTTGGTCTAGTACAGAGGCATAAATTTATCTTCATTTTCAGCTTAAATTCAAATTATTGCTGGCTCCACAGTTGCTCTATTCAACTGTTGTTATTGTTTTAAAAATATTTTATCAGGGCACAACTGGAACATTTTGACATGACAAATTAGAAGAGTAATGATATATTGGCAAATAATAAAAATCTTACAGGATTTTTAATGAAATGAATGCAATTAAGAAATTATTTTTTTTTCTATTCTGAAATAACAATAATATTGGCAATATATTTCTTTTTATACAATTGTATAATCATAGCGCTGGAAGGTATCTTGAAGGTCTTCTAATATAACTCCCTGTCCAAGGCAGGAGTCCTCATTCCATCCAAGATAAATGTTTGCCCAATTTTTCTTGAAAACCTCCAGTAACGATGCACACGCAACTTTGAGTGGCAAGTTGTTCCATTGACTAATCGTTCTCACTCTCACTGTTAGGTTTCTCTCTCTAATGGGCTTCCACCCACTGCTTCTTCTCCTGACTTCAGGTGCTTTGGAGAATAAATAGACCCTCTCTTCCCAGTGACAAGTATTGGAAGATGGCTACCATGTCACCTCTAAACCTTCTCTTCATTAGGCTGATCACCCTTAGCTGTCTAAGACTTTCATTGTACACTTTAGCCCCAAGACTCCTTATCAACTTTGTTATTTTTGTCTGCACTCTTTCTATTTCAATCCCCTCATCTTGGTCATTTATGAAGATGTTGAGAGCACTGGACTAAAGACAGAATTATGAGGTACTACACTGCATGCTTTCCTCCATGAAGGTCAGTGGTGGGTTCCTCCTGGTTCGACCCGGTTCTGCTGAGCCGGTAGTGGTGATGATATGACATCAATGAACTGGTTCTGCTCCCTGCTCCCCCCATGGATGCCTCCAAAAAACAAATGAGTAGACCGGTGCCTGCAAAAACAAATAAGTAGACCAGTACAGTTCTGTAAGTAGTTAAAAGCCTGATAGACCAGTACCTCTGCTAAATCCTAAATAATTGTCACATGACCATCAAGCCATGCCCACAGAACCGGTAGTAAAAAAATTGAGAACCCACCTCTGATATAGATATAGTTTCATTGAAGACCACATGTTGAATCCAGTTGGCAAGCCAACTGGCAGTGGTTCTGTCCCACATTGTTCTGTCTTACCAAGAAGTAGGCTGTGGTTTACTTTACCAAATATCTTATTGGAATCTACGTACACTATATCCATTGTATTTCCTTGATCCACTAATTTAGGCATAAATAAGGTGATAAGGTTTGTTTGGCATCACCTTTTCTTAACAAATCCACACTGGTTTCTAGTAATGCCTTTGTGTTCATTTTTATGTGCTCCCAAATCTGCTACTTGATTATTTTTTCAAGGATTTTTTTTCCAGGTATCATTGTCAAGCTGATTGGTCTGTAGGTTCCTGGATCCATGTTTTTCCTCTTTTTGAAGATTGGAACCACATCAGCTCTTTTCCGGTTCTCTGGCAATTCATCTGTGCTCCAGGAATTCTGAAAGATTTCATTCAGTGGTTCCGACATCATATCTACCAGTCCTTTATTCCTGCATTCCTGTTCTGTTTTCCATGGTGGTGCTTTTGATAGTTGGATTATTTTCTTTTTCTTTTTGTGTAAAGACAGATACAAAGAAGAAATTAAGCGGTTCTGCTTTCTCCCCATTGCTTGTCGCTTTCTTTCCCATTAATGGACCAATTGTTTCCTTGACTTTCTTCTTATTCCTTATGTATCAAAATAAACTTTTGTTTTTGTGATTGTTGCAAATCTTAGCTAATTCTGAGCCTTAGCCTTCCTTGCAGGCTAAGCCTTCCTTCCTAGCTATTCTATTCTAGTTACCTTCCCCTCTTTTCATTTTTCTACTTTTCCTTTTTGTCCATCAGTTTTTCTGAAGACTGTTTGTGCAACCAATTTGGTTTCATCTGGATTCTCTTATTTTTCTTTCTCTATTTTTGTTTTGGCTTTTATCATCTCATTTTTCAGACTTTTCCAAGCATCACGAACTTCATCTATGGAATCCCTTCTAATCTCTCTCTTAGTTCACTGAAGTCAGGTCTCCTAAAGTCTAATACACTAGTTTGACTTTGTTCAATTACCTGTGCCTATCTTAACATCAGGAGACGCTGTGGCTCAGTGGCTAAGACACTGAGCTTGTTGATCAAAAGGTCAGCAGTTCAGTGGTTCAAATCCCTAGTGCTATATAACAGGGTGAGCTCCTGTTACTTGCCCCAGCTTCTGCCAATCTAGCAGTCTGAAAGCACGTAAAAATGCAAGTAGAAAAATAGGGACCACCTTTGGTGGGAAGGTAACAGTGTTCCATGTGCTTTTGCCATTTAGACATGCTGGCCACATGACCATGGAGACGTGTTCAGTCAGCGCTGGCTCTTCGGCTTTAAAATGGAGATGAGCACTGCCCCCTAGAGTCGGGAATGACTAACACATATGTGCAAGGGGAACCTTTACTTTTACCTTCTCTTAACAGCAAAAAGACCAAAAAGAATGCAGAGTGGCTCAGACATATAATGGTTTGCATTAATATAATGTCTGGGAATTCACTCTTTGTTAGCAATATGAAAAAAAAAATATGTAGGATAGTACCATAGGTGGAGTTGAAACTCAAGCAAAAGAAGTAAGAACTTAATTAGCTTAATTAATTATTCAGATTTTTTTCCTCCTCAAAATTCAATGTGCCTACATTGTCCTCCTCCTTCTTTAGTAATGCAACAAAGTTGCATGGGAGAAGAAACTGGTCCAAACTTTAGTCAATAAACTTTGTAGCTGAATAAGAATTTGGAACCAGATCCTCATGAGCTAAATGTAGCATGCTAACTATCGCATCACATTGGCCATAGTCATATAAATTGCAATGCGCATGAAGTGTCAGTAGAGAATTTTTGTTTCATACTGATGTGTTTAAGAAAGAATATTTTCTTTCTTTTTCCTCTAAACATTTATATATTTTTGGAGATGGTGGGTTTTCTCCAGCTGATACTTCCTTCTTTTTTAAAGAATGATACAATTTTAACTCTGTGAGCAACACCACCCATGCTTTAGAATTGAGAAAGAAAAACTATTGAACCATAAAGTAACAGCACATGGCAATTTTGGAAGGGTTCATTACAATGGCTGTGGAAACTTTGGGAATTTGGATAAAATTAGCAGATAAATTTAATCAAGAATATCCAAATACGTTTCAAGGGGATTCTTAAAGAAAAAAAATCAAGTACCAATTGATTCATTCTCTGAAAGGTGGTTTGAAACAGTGGCGGGATTCAAAAATTTTTACTACCGGTTCTGTGGGCGTGGCTTGGTGGGTGTGGCAGGGGAAGGATACTGTAAAATCTCCATTCCCCCCCACTCCAGGTTCCCTCCCCACTCCAGGGGGAAGGATACTGTAAAATCTCCATTTCCACCCCACCCCAGGGGGAAGGATACTGTAAAATCTCCATTCCCTCCCCACTCCAGGGGGAAGGATACTGTAAAATCTCCATTTCCACTCCACTCCAGGGGGAAGAATACTGTAAAATCCCTATTTCCACCCCACTCCAGGGGAAGGATACTGTAAAATCTCCATTCCCTCCCCACTCCAGGCGGAAGGATACTGTAAAATCTCCATTTCCACTCCACCCCAGGGGGAAGAATACTGTAAAATCTCTATTTCCACCCCACTCCAAGGGAAGGATACTGTAAAATCTCCATTTTCACCTCACTCCAGGAGAAGGATACTGTAAAATCTTCATTCCCTCCCCACTCCAGGGGGAAGAATACTGTAAAATCTTCATTCCCTCCCCACTCCAGGGGAAGGATACTGTAAAATCTCCATTCCCTCCCCACTCCAGGGGGAAGGACACTGTAAAATCTCCATTTCCACCCCACCCCAGGGGGAAGGATATTGTAAAATCTCTATTTCCATCCCACTCCAGGGGGAAGGATACTGTAAAATCTCCATTTCCACTCCACCCCAGGGGGAAAAATACTGTAAAATCTCTAATTCCATCCCACTCCAAGGGAAGGATACTGTAAAATCTCCATTCCCTCCCCACCCCACTAACCTACTTTCCAGCTCCGTTTTCCTGTGCAGGGTAACAAAAGAAGTCCCAGACGATCAGCTGGGACTCGATCAGCTGGGACTTGGGAGGCAGCGAATAGATCAGGGTCAGGGCCAGCCAGAGGTGATATTTGCCCGTTCTCTAAACTACTTAAAATTTCCGCTACCAGTTCACCAAAACTGGTCAGAACCTGCTGAATACCACCTCTGGTTTGAAGTATGGAAATGGCAGGACAGTTGCAAGAATTGGGTAGGTTTAATCTAGTTAAAAGAAGAAGTGGGGTGACCTGACAGCAATGTTGCAATATTTAGAAACTGCCACAAAGAAAAGAGCATCAGAAGGGAAGACAAGAAAGAATGGATGGGGAGAAGTATCCTAGAACTAAGGACAAATTTCCTGACAGTGAGAACAATCAGTAACTAAAAAATTGAAAAGATGTGAACCTAAAATCTAAAGCACCAGTGCTGATGTGTTTGCTTTAAGGATTTATAGACAGATTCTACCTTTGCACCAAAACATATTTTGAAGCACTGAATCCAGGCACTGCCTTATTGTTTATCTGAATCATTTCCATATCCAGACACCAGAATAATAGAAGAAAAGCTTGCAAAATATAATGCTTAAAATTTTCAGAGTTCCATAATGTTTTTATAAGCTTTTCTGCTTTGAAATGTTTTTTTTTCTCTTATTGTCTTTCAACAATGCTAGATGCATTTAAAATTCATTCAGACACCATGTTCAGCTCTTTGTAATTTCTACATACACTCACAGGTGTACGTCTCAAAGGGATGGAAATATGAAACCTATGGCCTCAGAGGCTATTAAATGATCTCCCTCCACCTTCTCCTATAAACTTTTCTGTCTATACCAATGATACAACCAACCTACTTTTTGCCTTCAATTTCTCTACAAATGTTAAGTGCAGCCCTTGGCTTCAAAAGATTCCCACACCTTGTTCTACAGGAAAATACAGTTCAGCTTTGTTAAGTGGCAAGTAAACATTGCTTCAATGTTTCAGGAAGAAGACCTTTTATTCCAATTATCTAACAGATGTTTTCCTTACTGAAAAACCTTCTTTCTTGCAAGATTTAATACCATGCCTTCTATGTTACCGGAGAGGAGAAATAACAACAGCCTAGTTCATCCAAATATAACCCTACCAATAGGGAGCTATTGAATCTTTTCTGTTATTATCCATATTCTATTTTACTGCAATTTTTACAAACATTAGTGCTCAAACATTTCCACCTTCGTTTTTAAATTGCCATTGCACTACAGATGAGGGAAAAAAAATACTCTTTCTTCTGTTGGATATTTATGCAGAAACACCCACAAAGTCATATCCAATGGCTTCTGTTCTAGGCTTTCCAATTATCCCAACTACCTTGTTTCCCCCAAAATAAGACCCTGTCTTATATCTTTTTGAACCCTGAAATAAGCGCTTGGCCTTATTGTCATGCACTCAAAAGCCCGATTGGGCTTATTATCAGGGGATGTCTTATTTTGGGGGAAACAGGGTACATATTACTGTTTTCATGTGCTTCAGGAAAAAAAAGTTTACTAAAGTCCTGGGAATTTGACTTTCCTATTTGCTTTTATGTTTTACATTGCATATACTAATACTTCAGTGATTTAGATTATTTCCTATCATAGTTGGATCCTGACTAATAAAGTTTTTTTTTAATCTTCTGTTCATCATCATTCTTGCATCCCATCCCATTTGTGTCAGAGGCACCGTTTGAGGGACTTCCACCTTGAACGGATTAGCTGGTGACATTACCGTTGCTTGGGGGACACTTATGGTGCTCCTTTACATGTCCCTGTGAAGGAGTTGAAGCGAATTGTCACAGTATATTCATGAACTGGAATAGGGCATAGCAAGAGGTCAACCAATGAGGGCTGTTTGGTAACTGAAACATAGTATTTGTTGTATGGAGCCTGGTTGTGGCTTAACTGTTCTGTATATAAGCTTAAGGGCACTAGCTTCTCTCACCTCCATTTTTTACCTCCTCCATTTTGACTTCTCCATTTTGTGCTTCCATTTTGTGCTGTGTTTGTACTTGCTATTTCTCTTCCCTACAATGTGGAAAAACCTACGAGGGTATTGTATGCCTTTTGTGTTGTTATGTATATAAAGACATTTTGAATCCTGCTTAACAGTCTGCTTGTGTGTACTGCAACAAACTCTGACACTAATGACAGGAGCTTACCCACGATGGAGCAGCCCCAGGTCTCGAATGTGGGCTCACTCATCTCCAACCCAGTGTCCTAACCACATGACTCAACACACTCCTTATCATCCTTGCATTAAATCCTCTCGATGGAAGGATTCAGATGAACATTTATCTGTAAGCAACAAAGTTGCTTTTATTCATTGTTCCTCTCATTTCTAGGCTTGTCTCTTTTATGCTGTTGAGAAGAGAGTTAACCAAAAAAATATTAAATTAAATTACAGAAAACTTATCCTGGACATGTCCAATGGTTTATACCAGCTATCCCATTCTGATGGCTCTTCAACTATATTGGATTACAAAATTGTCTGAGAAATATGGAAATTTGACATGTAATTATTGGAAATGACTAATATATGAATCAGGTTGAATTTAGAAGAATCAGCAGATGGTTTTCCTCTGTAAATTTCCCCCTGTAAATATTGGAGTATATTAAAATATTTTAATATTTTAAAATATTAAAATTAAATATTTTTTTAAAAATCTAGCCAACTAAATGATTGCTTGGTATTATTCACAATACCTACTCAGAATTTAGGCAATCTATCAAAAAAAAAAAAAAAGGAATATGATATATGACTTTTATGCAAGAGTTATCACTACAAGCATAAATGTGTCTCTTAATGTTTTACAAAACTGCCATTTATATGAAAACATAGCATCCCTTCATCTCACACATTTTTATGCTAGGAATGCATTAGGTCTGCAATGGCAAACCTATGGCACGTGTGCCAGAGGTGGCACACAGAGCCCTCTCTGTGGGCACATGCGCCATCACCAGCTGCTCCTCTGGTTTCCAGCAGCTGGTCTTCATGGGTGCCGGACAGTGGTGGGTTCCAACCGGCTTTACTACCAGTTGTCTTCAAACTTGCATTCCGCACAAGCGCAGTAGGTATCTCCCCAGCTATGGTGCGGCAATCCATTCTGCCGCACCTATTAGCTGGGCTAAAAAAGAAGAAATATAGGTAGGAATAATGCGGGGGCGGGCGGGAGGGCCCAGCTCCCGGACATAGAGAACCGGTTTGGTCACGTCATATCGTCACCGCTACCGGTTCGCCCAAACTGGGAGGAGCCCACTACTGGTGCCTGAGCACCGGAAAATAGCCTGAAAATGGCCTGAAAAATGGCCAAAAAAAGGCATGCGCACACCAGCCAGCTGGTCTTTGGGTTTCCAGTGCTCCGGCGTGCGTACATGAACGTGCGTTCTGGTTTGGGCACTCGGTGCCGAAAAGGTTCACTATCACTGCATTAGACCAATGACTTGGGTTGGACTTGATTTAAAATATCCCATTCTTTTGAAATTTGCTTTACATGGGAGTGTCTTGTGTATGACTTGGAACCTCAAACAGGTATACAGTGCAGTAACCAAGATGTTTTTATCTCTTATTTATCTCAAGATAATATTTTACACTATATTGGAAATCTGTACATTGACTACCAATTGGTTTCAGAATATTCTTTTTTAAAGCTCTAAATGGCTTAGTCTCAGATGATAAACAAGACACTTCCTTCTGAGGTCTCTTGAATGTACAGGTAGTTGTCAATTTACAACAGTTCATGTAGGGATAGCTCAAAGTTCCAGCAGCACTGAAAAAAGTGATTTATGACAGTTTTTCACGCTTGTGATCACTGCAGCATCCCAATGGTCATGTGATCAAAATTCAGACTCTTGGCAACTGACTCATATTTATGAGCCATGGTGGCACAGTGGTTAGAATGCAGCATTTGCAGGCCAATTCTGCTGCTGCCAGTTGCCAGCAGTTCAGCAGTTCAATTTCCACTAGCTCAAGGTTGACTCAGCCTTTCATCCTTCTGAGGCCAGTAAAGTGACAACCCAGATTGTTGGGAGGGCTATATGCTGACTCTGTAAATCACTTAGAGAGGGCTGTAAAGCACTGTGAAGTGGTATATAAGCAGGGGTGGGATTAAGCCAGTTCGATGAACCAGATGCTAATTTTACATTTCAGTCGCCGAACTGGTAGTTGCAAGGACTGGTTGGTCCCACTCATCCTGCCCCTCTCACCCTGCCCCCCCTTCCAGGAGTCTCCACATGGCCCGTTTTGGATGCTATGTAAGTGCAGCACCCGCGTGGAGACTCTGGGAGGGCAAAAAACGGGATTCCCAGAAGTTTGGAAATGGGCCTGTTACCAGCCTCCAGAGGGCCTTCAGAGCCCGGGGGAAGCTGTTTTCACCCTCCTTTCACTGAGCCTGGTGGCGCAGTGGACTAAGTGCTGTTAAAGTAGCACTTAGTTGCCAGCTGCCTGCAATTACCGCAAGTTCAAATCTCACCAGGCTCAAGGTTGACTCAGCCTTCCATCCTTTCAAGGTAGGTAAAATGAGGACCCAGATTGTGGGGGCAATAAGCTGACTTTGTATACAAAAGAACACCACTTGGGGGGGTGGGGGCGAAAGCCCTACTAAGTAGGTATATACAAAAGTATGAAGGCTATTGCTTAACACATTGTAAGCCGCCCTGAGTCTCCAGAGAAGGGCGGCATATAAATCGAACTACAAATAAATAAATAAATAAATAAATAAATAAATAAATAAATAAATCCTGAAGGTTCGAGAAAAGCCTCCAGAGCTTGGGGAGGGTGAAAAATGGCCCGCCTGGAAGTTCCAGAACTCCAGAAACGGGCCCATCTCTGGCCTTCGTAGGGTCTCTGGAGCCCGGGGGAGGCCATTTTCGCCCTCCCTAAGACTTGAGGAAAGCTCTGGAGCTTGGACAGGCTGAAAATGCCCCCTCTGCAGGAGGCTGAGTAGGCTGCACCTACCATGGCCCTCCCCACCCAGCAACCGGGCAAAGAACTGGTTGCTAAAGAAATTTAATCCCACCCCTGTATATAAATCTAAGAGCTATTGCTATTGCTTTGACAGTTGCAGTGTCCCAGGTCATGCAATCATCTTTTGAGATCTTCTGACAAGCAAAGTCAATGGAGAAGCCAATTCACTTAACTATCCTGTTGTTAATGCAACCACTTCAGTCATTCACTTAATAACTGGGCCAAGAAAGGTTATAAAATGGGCAAAACTCATTAATATCTGTCTTGCTTAGCAAAAATAAATAAATAAATAAATAAAAATAAAAAAAATTGGGGGCTCAATTGTGGTCATAAAATGAGGACTATTTGTATTTGCACCAGTCAATTATATCAGGTGAGGAAGTTCTTCCTGGCTTGTAGCCAATTCAAACTGATGGATGTCTATGTCCATCTACTGATGGATGCATTGGGAAAACCCAATGAAACACAGGACCTCTAAGAAGCCTTTAGAATACAACTTTCCCATTTAGTCTTTTACAGTGGTGAAGTCCAATTTTTTTTTTACTACCAGTTCTGTGGGCATGGCTTGGTAGGTATGATGTGGCTTGGTGGGCGTGGCTTGGTGGATATGGCAGAGGAAGGATACTGCAAAATCTCCATTCCTACCCCACTCCAGGGGAAGGATATTGAAAAATCCCCATTCCCTCACCACTACTGGGTGAAGGATACTGCAAAATCCCCATTTCCACCCCACTCTGGGGCCAGCCACAAGTCACAGTCAACTGTGGTTTTTTCATATACTGTATGTCATATATTGTCATATATTACAGAACAAGGAAGCTCCTGTTTCAAAATTTCACCCAGGATGCTGAATGAAATTGATCAAACACCAAAATTACCAGAACAGATTTAGCTGTTTTCAGTACTCCTTACCAGAACCTAATTAACTCTTTCTTCACATTCCTAATGTTTACACTTATAGAGATGGATATCACCGTACTTTTGGGAGTATAAGACACACTTTCCCTACACTTTCCCTAAAAGTGGATGAAAATTGTAGTGTATCTTATACACCAAATATACACCTGCCAGCCCCCACCCACCCACCAGCTGTTTTCTGCCTCCACACATTGTGTTTTCGGCCTCTACATGCTCCATTTTAAACCTGTTCCAGGCTGTGAGGATCAGCACAGCACATCACTGCTGATCACCACCTCTGCACTCCCCATTTTTGGCCTCCATTGCTTCGCATTTTTGGCTGGTTCCAGGCAACAGTAAGCGGCAGTGGCAGCAGCAGCAATCAATGCTGCCTGGAACTGGCCAAAAATGTGATGCACAGAGGCCAAAAACAAGGTGTGCGGAGGCCAAAAATGCAATGCGTTGAAACCAAAAAACGCAATGTGTGGAGGTGGTGATGGGCTGTGACGATCTCCACAGCCTGGAACAGCTGATTGGAGGTATTCCCGGAGGCCAATCCAACCGTCAATCAGCTGCTCGTGTTGAATCAGGCTGTGATAATGTGCTGAAGCTGACGAGGCTGTTTGCTGTTTACTGCAAGGATGAATATCGATGAATGCTGGTCGGCAGAGGTAGATTTTTTTTTTCTTGTTTTCCTCCCCAAAAACTAATGTGCATCTTACACTCTGGAGCATCTTATACTCTGAAAAATATGGTACTTTCAGTTGTACAAAATAAATTTATATAGAATGGCTGATTGTGGCCCAGAGGAAGTGATGATGAGTTTTATATATTACAAACTTAGTGCCGATAAAGATGCTTCAAGGGTCCTTGGTGCTCTCTGAGCTTGCTTGTTTTGCTAGCAATGCTTGTTTTGCTAGCACTGTTGATGTTCCCTAGTTAGGGTAATGAAACATCTGCAAGAAAACAAGTAAGCTAAGAGAGCCCCAAGGACCCTTCAATTCATCCCTGAGCTACAAATATTCTCCTTTAAAGATGTTTCAGGTTATCTCTGGGTGATAAATGCAAGCTGAACTGTCCACCGTTTTGAAGCAACTTTTTGATGTGCTTTAAAAAGTGAAAACTGTTAAAGTAAATCAGTGAAAAATTCCCAGTGGAGAATTCCTTTTATCTGAATTAGAAGACAAGCATATCTTCTCGAGAAAAATATCTGGGAAGAAGACTAAAGGAAAATTTAGGCAATGCAAATAAATAAAGGCAGAAGCAGCAGAAATGCTGCTAAGTGGCTCGCTAGTTAATGGATAGAAAACAAAAAAAAAATATTTGATGGATTCCAAATTTGATAAATGGAAATAAGGTTATTATTTTTTTTAAAGATTGAAAGCTAGATGGTGGCTGGTTTAGTTAGGGAAAATGACATGTTTAGGTCAGCCCCAGGATCAACCAGAGTTTTCTCTTTAAACTGATAGAAAAATGCTTTTATTAAAGCCCCTTACCTCCACCCAGGGATGAAATTCAAAATTTTTCCCAACCGGTTCTGTGGGCGTGGCTTGATGGGAGTCGTAGGGGAAGGATACTGCAAAATCTCCATTCCCTCCCCACTCTTGGGGGAAGGATACTGCAAAATTTCCATTCCCATCCCACTCTGGGGCCAGCCAGAGGTGGTATTTGCCGGTTCTCCGAACTACTCAAAATTTCCGCTACCAGTTCTCCAGAACCTGTTAGAATCTGCTGAATTTCACCCCTGCCTCCACCCCTTAAAATTATTATTAAACAAATGGCATTGCATCAAGGTTTTGTGTGTGTGAAGATGGGATTTTACTTTTGATACAATAAGCAATGAAAATAAATCCATGCAGGCATCCTTACAATATCAAATCCAGTGGTATGTAAATATCAGATGATCATAGGAATGAATCTGCCTGCTTTATTTCTTAGAACTGCTGCATTTTATCCACACAATTCCATTCTGTTTCCACATCAGTGTGTACCTTAACAAAAATAATATGCAGAACAATTGATAAACATGTTTATTTTCACATTCATGTGTGGTTTTGTTTCTGATTTTCTCTAATAGTGTTTTTCCCCCCTAAATAATTTTCCCTGTTATATGTTTTCTTGGTAACTCCCTTTGCTAATGCACATATTTTCCAATGCATTTTTTTTGTAGTGTAAACATTTAAATCGGAATAATACATGACAAATTTAGAGAAGTGTGAAATCTAAAAAATTATTGCATTCCGTTTTGCATATTAGCTGGGAAAATGTAAATAAGGTTGGCTCATGTAAAAATATGGAAGAAACATCTCCCTGATTTATCCGTATGTGATGACTTGTTAATCTTACTTTACTATCTCCAGCAAACAAATAGGAGCAAAAAATTATCTTTTGGGCCAATTCCCTCTAAGCCTCTTTTCTGGCTCCTCACCATTAACTTTGAAGGATCTGAAGAACCACTGGCAAGTAATTTTGAAAAGTGCTTCTTTAATAAGCATTTCATTTTGGAAAACGTTGAGGGAAAGCAACATTAATCTTTGTGTCACATCTACTATTTATCCTAAGGCAGCTGGTTACAAATTCCGACTTTTCTTGTTTCAACGTTTTAATAAATATGGAAACAGGAGCAATTACGAGAATGGAGTGATCATGTTAACAAAAAGCCTCAAGTCCTTTACTGACATCCAAAATGTTCCCTAATACTAATGTTCCAGGGTGAGAAATGTTTAAATGCATCATTTTACTCCACTAGATGTATTAAAACAAGTTTTAAAATGTTTATACTATAAACATGTGTATGGATCCATACATATAGACCAGTGATGAAATCCAATTTTTTTTACTACCGGTTCTGTGGGCGTGGCTTGGTGGGCATGGCGTGCTGTGGTTTGGTGGGCATGACAGGGGAAGGATACTGCAAAATCCCCATTCCCACCCCATTCCAGGGGAAAGATACTGCAAAATCCCCATTCGCTACCCACTCCTGGAGAAGGATATTGCAAAATTTTCATTCCCACCCCACTCTGGGGCCAGCCAGAGATGGCATTTGACGGTTCTCCGAACTACTCAAAATTTCAGCTACTGGTTCTCTGAACTGCTCAAAATTTCTGCTACCGGTTCTCCAGAACCTGTCATAACCTGCTAGATTTCACCCCTGATATAGACGGACATAATTTCCTGCCTAAGCAGGAGGTTGAACTGGAAAACCACCAAGGTCCCTTCCAACTCTGTTATTTGATAAGTATGGCATCATCACAAGCATGCTACATTTTGGAGAGAACCTTATGCATAACAAGACAGTTGTTTAACACATCACTGGTTCAAAACACACACACACACACACACACACACACACACACACACACACATGCAATCCCATTAGTTTTGTTCTAGTTCACACTTCAGCAACATAGGCATACAGCACTAAAGAGGAGGAGGAGGAGGAGGAGGAGGAATAACGTATGTTGTAATATCATGATGAAAATTCTAAATTTTTGCACCTGGTTTCCAACAGCAATGCTATTCCCTTCCAGATGTTGCTAAATTACAGTTTCTAGCAATCTCACCAATTTAATCAGTGTTTGGTGCACATAATGTAATTCCTTATCACCTGAACCCATAACCTCAACCACTATTTGCATGCACCCACCTATTTTTGGAAGCATGACATATTGATTACATTTGGACATGCCTCTGAGTAAAATAAATCTCTAAATGCCAATCTGACAATACATTGAAATATTATCTTTACCATTAGCTGTTGTGATCTGTACTTGCATGAAAGTAAGTATACTATAGGTTTAAAGCAACTTGTATCATCGCTACAAAATGTTTCTAAATTATTTAGAACATTTTTTAGAAAGAGTAAAGCAACAAGAAATGAAAGAGTTAATGTAAGTTAATTTTATTACCATGAACATATAAACTCTGGCTAAAATATAACATAAGCATAACCCAAAAACATGTAACAAATATTATTTGTTATTGGAATACTATTGTGGTTTATACCCAGCTCATTCCCAGTCAATACCTGTATCCAGATCCAAACAAGCACACAGTTTTGCAGCTTCTATTGCAAACAAACAAACAAACAAACAAACAAACAAACAAATAAATAAATACTCTTGATATAACTTCAAAAAAAAGTTAACTTGCAAAATAGGACCAAAAAATAAGCAAAAGTAAGGAGAGAAAACAATACTCAGCCTTCCATTCTTCCAAGGTGGGTAAAATGAGGACCCAGATTGTTGCGGGCAATATGCTGACTGTAAACTGCTTACAGAGGGCAGTAAAGCACTGTAAAGTGGTATATAAATCTATGCTATTGGTATAAGTGCTATAAGAGAGAAAAAAACAAGCAAGAAATAAAAGGCCAGATATCAATCATCTACATGATTGTAGATATGTATGCATCAAAGGCACAACACTTTCCAGAGTCCCAGCAAACAGTATTGTGTGTAATTAGCATGACACTCCTAAAGGTAATAGCATGGGATTTTCCCTATATAAAAGTAGTCCAATAAAATAGACTAGCAATTGATTCAAGAGGCTAAAGATTACATTGCAGTCAACATAGCAACCAGAATTCCAGATTTCTTCTTCTTTTTTATAATCTTCTCATGACGGGGTGGCATAGTGAAAAGCCAGCAACCCAGTTTTGAGGTCACATCTAGAATACTGCATCCAGTTTTGGTCACCACACTATACAAAAGATGTTGAGACTCTCGAAACAGTGCAGAGAAGTGCAACCAAGTTGATTAGAGGACTGGAGACTAAAACATATGATGAACAGTTACAGAAACTGGGCATGGCTAATCTAGTGAAGAGAAGGACCAGGGGAAACATGAAAACAGTGTTCCAATATTTGAGGGGCTACCACAGAGAGGAGGGAGTGAAGCTATTTTCCAATACACCTGAAGGCCAGACAAGGAATAATGGATGGAAAGTGATCAAGAAGAAATTCAACCTAGAAATGAGAAATTTTCTGACAGTGAGAACAATCAACCAATGGAACAGCTTGCTTTCGGAAGTTGTGGGAGCTACATCATTGGAGGCTTTCAAGAAGAGATTGGACTGCCATTTGTCAGAAGTTGTGTAGTGTCACTGCTTGGGCAGGGGGTTGGATTATATCAGTGGTGGGTTGTCCCCAGTTCACACCGGTTCTATAGAATCAGTAGTAAAATTGGCGGGAGGCTCTGCCCACCGACCCTGACATCATCAAAATGCTTCTGTGCATGCAAAGTGAGCACATGCACGCGGCCCTATTGTTAACCAGTAGTAAAGGTAAGTAGAACCCACCTGGACTAGATGACCTACAGGGTCTCTTCCAACTCTGTTAATGTGTTAAATACCTGAACGCCATGTGACTGGATGAGCTCCTGTCTTTGTCTCAGGTTGTGCCAACCTTGCAGTTTAAAAGCATAAAATATAAATAGGTACCACTTTGGTGGGAAGTTAACAGTACTCCATAACATCACACTGTCCGCACATGAGTATGGAAATATCTTTGGACAGCTCTGGCTCAATGCCCTTGAAATGGAGATGAGCACACACATAACCTATAGTTGGCAAAGATTAGTGGAATAAAATCTGCAGAAACTCTTTACCATTTTTCTCAGGATCACCAAAATCTTTTTTTTTTTAAACTATTGGGGGGGATCTCAAGTAAGTGAGCTCTTCCACCATAATTTGATCTAGCTGGATTTAAAATGACCAGAGAAAAAAATCATGGGGATAAAGCATACTTGGGGGAATATATATATAATTTCAATCAAAGACTGAGAACATGACATCAGGCTCTCAGCAGCTGCATTTCAGATACACTCGGGGACAGCCAAGATAGATCTGACAAACTTTGATTGAATCATTTCTAATAGTGGCAGTTTTCTAAACTCGCTGACTTGTATGCCATCAAAAAGCTGAGATAAAACTTTTCCTTCAAAAACTTTACAGACTTTGAAATAAACTGTCTCACTTTCCAGAGAAGAGTTTAAGAGATGCAGCTGTGCTCCTTTGGACACCTGCTCAGCTTCCTTTTCATTGATTTACCTAGTGTACCTTTTCAATCGTTTTCTTTAAAAAAACAAAACTCTGAAGGCTGTAAGGAGCTGAAGGTGGAAAAGGTGGAAAGAAAAACAAGAAAAACAGAAGTGAGGTAGATAGACTCAGTTAACTTTGGTGATTGCTAAACCATTGGAACAAGTGAAGGACCAAATAAGGACCACATCCTTATGGTCAGGGCTGTCAAACTCCTGGCCCATGGGCCAGATGCATCACATGCTGGACATGCCCATGCCCGGTTTAGCAAAGGGGGGGAAAGTCCCGATACATCATGTGCTATCTCCATGATGACATGAGTTTGACACCTCTGATCTAAGTGATTGCTAAGATTAGACATTGACACATATTCAAAGGAGATGGTTTGGTAATTAGCAATCAGCTTTTCAGCTTCAGCTGGAGGCCTCAGCACTTTTCTAAGGTCCATTTAAAAGACATATAAGGATGAAAATTTGACTTCAAAAAAATGTCCTGCCAAAGTGAATAAATTCACTACAGAAGGTCTAATAAAAACAGCAACAAAGATGACTAGGGGGCTGGAAGCTAAAACATATGAAGAACAGTTGCAGGAATTGGGTTTGTCTACTCTACTGAAAAGAAGAACTGGGATGACATGATAGCAGTGTTCCAATATTTGAGGGGCTGCCGCAAAGAAAAAAGGGATCAACCTATTTTCCAAAGCACCAGAAGGCAAGACAAATAACAATGGATGGAAACTAATCAAGAAGAGACACAACCTAGAACTAAGGAGAAATTTCCTAACAGTGAGAACAATTAACCAGTGAAATGGCTTGCCTACAGAAGTTACGGGTACTTCATCACTGAAGCTTTTAAGAAGAAACTAGATGACCACCTGTCTTGAATGTTATAGGGTCTTCTGCTTGAGCAGGGAGTTGGACTAGAAGATCTCCAAGTTTATTTTTTAATATATATATAAACCAAATATAGCAAGGGTTACTATTATTATTAATTAATATTAAGATAAATAATTTACACTTTAAAAAGAATGAGGGAGGTTTTTTTCTCCATTTACACAAGAAAGAGTATGTAATCAACATATGCATTGCTTCAATATCAGAGGTGAGAGCACTGCAAACAATGTCTTCAAAAGAAAAAAAAAACAAGAAAATCCAGTTGCCTGTTGAAAAAGCACCTTTTGGACAACCATGACCTGGATGACTGAGAATCTCTACAGACTTTTATCTATACAGTTTGGGATGAACATCCTTTGAATGGTGTGGGAGTAGGAATGGATTTCCAGAGGAAAAATTGCAGACTACAGGAACCAGGAGCACTATTCAGGTGATCCTGAAGACACAGATAGACCTCCAAGTGCTTCAATGACCCTCTAAAAGGATGCAAATGACCAGCTGTCTCCAAGGAATATAAATCCTTTCATTCCTCACTATCCTGTCAGAGCTGAAGAAACTTCTTGGATGAGAAGCAAAATGTCTTCAAAAGAAAAAAAACAAGAAAGTCCATTTGCCTCCAGAAAAAGCACCTTTGGGACAACAGGTCTTATGCCCATAAAGGCCATCCACAAGTAACCACAAATGTCAATTGATAATATATGGCATAAATTGTCACCTGATTTAGAGAGGATGTAGGGTTAGAAATAGAAAGACTAAATATCCCCATCTCAAGTACGTATACTCTATTATATATCAACAATACCTTATAAAACCATTGGTACCAGTTGCAAATGTTTAATATAGTATGATACAGAAATATACTTTTTCTGTAAAGTTTTCAGTGGTTGGGCTGTTCAGAAAGCTTGTGAAAACGGCCAAAGCAGGTGGTAGGGTTTCCTAAACATGGAGATCATTTGGACCATTATTGATCCTCAAACTCTTGGAGCATCCCTAAGTTATTTACTAGTTCCTTCTGATGGAGCATAAACCCTAGAATGGGAAATTTCATCATCTAACTCATTTTTGCTCCCATGTTCTGCCTCTCCTGATTCAGAAGTTACACAAAAGCAGTTAGGTCTTATTAAAATCAACATCTACTATTTATTCCTGTAAATTAGGTATGTAAAATGTCTTATTGCAATCAATAACCTAATTATATATGTGATAAAGTACAGTCATCCAATCCTAATTTCTGAAATTGTAAGGATCATTGATCCCAGTAAAGCATACCTGAATGCAATTTCTGAAACTCTGCTGCCAGTAAGGATAGAAGAATACCTTCAAACCTATTTCATGGAATAGGTTCAGAGCGATATTATAGTCAATCACAATAAAATCCATTGAGATACTCAGTAGAAATAACTAGGTTACATTCTCTTTGTCTGTTTTAGGACATCCAAGATGATTTTTATCACCAAATCAAGCCTGAATTCAATCAGAAGTGGATTGAGATATAATCAGTTTCTTCCAAGAATATCTGAAGATACAGTGGCCACTTTCCCTTACAATGTTTTTTTCTTTTCTGTATTTCTTTTGAAATACAGCCATATGGGATATCATAAATTCAGGCTTCATGAGGTACCATATTTTTCGGACTATAAGATGCACTTCCCCTCAAAAAAAGTGGGTGGAAATGTCTGTGTATATTATACAGTGAATGTTGTCAAAGCCCCGCCCACCCTCCAGGAATACTGACAATCAGCTGTTTCAAACTGTGGGGATCGCCGCTGCCTATTCCTGTCTCTGCGTGCCCTATTTTTGGCCTCTGCCAAAAATCTGCCTTTTTGGCCCAGGAATGAACCAGTAGCAAACTAAATTGAAACCCACTACTGGGCCCATCCAAACACCAATCAGCTGTTCATGCTAAATCAGGCTGTGATGAAGCTGACCAGGCTGTTTGCTGCAAGGAGGCAAATTGCTGGGAGGCAGAGGCAGATTTTTTTTCTTGTTTTCCTCCCCAACAGCTACGTGTGTCTCATAGTCAGAAGCATCTTTTAGTCCAAAAAATATAGTAAATTATAGGCTTATGAGCTCAACAGCTAAATATGAACCTATAGTACCTTTCCGTTGCCTCAGTATAAACATCAAACCATTTATTCTTGCAAATTTTTGATAATACAAGAATTCATTCTAATGCGTTTCCAACTGGGCTTTAGTTAAATGTTTGTGATGGATATCTCTCTTCCCATTTGTTTATTTTTTTTCTCCTCCATAATTGTCTTTCATGTTAACTTTTTAAGGCAATAAGGAATTAAAGAAAAACATAATGAAAACATTATAGATCCCTGAGATAATAAGATGAGCACAGGAATGTGGCTGAAAAATCATATATTTTATTATGATAAACCTGATTCGGATAAACAGAGGCATTAGTGAGAATTATTGCACTTCAGTGTACCAGCATGGAAGCACAGATATATAATACCAGTTATGTAAAGACATTATTTCGTAAGAACATTTCAAAATTACAGTCTTTTTTAATTAAAGCCAAACTGTACAAAAGGAAATGTGAAATAGTTCTTGAATATGAGAACAGATTAGAATGCAGATACTCTTAGTTATTATATTATTGTTTTAAAAGAAACATCTAGATGTTTCCATTTTCACACAACAAACATTCAACAATTCTTCGGTGCCTTTAGCTTGTGAGTTAGCTAAAAGTTTGTAGGAACTGGAAAGGAGAAAAATGTAGATGATAGTTTGCTGAACATAGAATTGATTGTGGCCCACCAGTGGCCAGCAGAGCTGGCAGCAGATTTGGACAATGAGGAGGAGAAACATGTGCCAGTCCTGGAGTCTGGGGAAGGCTCGGATGAGGGCTCTGAGTCAGAGGCAGAGAGGAAGCCAAGGCCATTCTGATAATTCTTTGCTGCCTCTGGAGTCTCCAGAGTCTGACATCAACAAGGCAGTAGAACAGCAAGAGCCTGTTCCCAGTGTGCACATGAACAGATCTGCCAGAAGACAGGAACAATTAAGAAAACAGGATCAACTTGGGAGTAAGGTTTGGAGATGATTGTCTCCTCCCATAAGACATAAAAGAGAAGTGAACGGGACGTGAGCTTTTGCAGGAAGCAATTAGTTCATCTGGTTGGTAAAAGCTTTGAAAAAGTTCTGTTTCACTCTGTGATAAGTTTGGCCTTGCCCTACATTGCCAGAGACAATTAGTTCTCTGGCAGCATTCCAAGGGAGATAAGGTGGGTTTTTGTAAGCACTCCCCTGAAAGACTGTTTGACTGGGAAGCCTTTCGGACTGGGAATGACAATAATTCACAGCTGTATGAATTAAAGAGGTTTGCTGGGACTAAGATTGTGCTGTATACTTTCTAAGGAAGCCTAGGTCAGAACAGAATCATAGAACTCAAAAGGATCTCAGAGTCGTCTAGTCTGGAGTTGTGGACCCTGAGTTGTAGGGGATGTTGTTAGGAATAAATAAAGATTTCTGGAGTAAATATTCAATGCCTTAAAAGCATTTAAAAAAGTATACCATATTTTTTGGAGTATAAGACACACCAGAGTATAAGACACACCTACCTTTTTTGGTAAGGAAAAGAAGAAAAAGAAATCTCCCTCTGCCTCTGAGCAATTTTGTTTCATTGCAGCAAACAGCCTGCTTTGCTTACATTTTAGTTTCCAGCATAGCTTGATTAGCACAAGGAAAAAAAAAATCTGCTCCAGCAATTTACCTCTTTGCAGCAAGCAGCAGAGCCCTGTGCAAAACATCTGAGAGTCGGGAGGCCGATCCAATCAACTTGTGCTAATTAGGCTGTGCTGAAGCTGAAAGGAACTGTTTTTTCTTGCTGTTTGCTTGCAAGGAGGTAACTGCTGTGAGGCAGAGGCCAAAGAATGGGGGCCAGTGGGTGGGCGAGGCTACATTGAGTGTATAAGACGCACCTAAATTTTCACCCCCTTTTAAGGGAGAAAAAGGTGTGTTTTATATTCCAAAAAATACAGTACATATAAATTTAAAATTAATTAATTAAAATTAAAATGACTAGACACTGCAACAAAGTTTGTTCATTTAACTTCTCCACTATTGCAAGAACTGTTCTGATAAGAGTCTTGCTTGTCCTTGAATTTTCAGTCCTCCTTGGTAACCTGATATTTCCTCCTAGATCAAAAGTGCCCCCTTTTGGCCTTCTTACCAGTATTTGCAGTACTCCAAACATTTACAGTTGCTTTAAAGCTAAAAGGTGGTTTGAAAGCAATTTTTCACTTTTGTTCAAGGGTTTTCTTTCTGTTTCCATTTTATTTCAAGTAGATCTACTTTAAACGCTAAAAGTTTTTCTTCCATAGCACTTAGAAACTGTTAAAAAATGTTAGCAACCCCACTAAACTACATGAATCCAAAGTAATAATGCAACCATTTCATGGTGTGCAATTGGGTCAATGTATTTGCCCAGTGGAATAGGTTCACTGTAGATTTTAATATCAACCTTCTTGGGTTCCTACATGAGTCTTCAAATTTGCCATAAGATTGGAACTGGGTTTGAAAAAGCAGATATCTTGATTGTTATTTTCCTGGTCATCTGAAAGTAATGACTACTAGACTAGTTTCCTAATTAAACTGAGCTTTCACTCAGAGTAGAAGGAGCACTCAAGAATCAGGGATGGTAATAGCAATAGCACTTATTGTATTTTTCGGTCTATAAGACACATCAGTGTATAAGATTTCGAAGAATTAAGTAAGAAAAAAATAGTTTTGCCCTCCCTGGCCCTCAGGAGCACTCAGCAGGCCTCCCAAACCCTCTGTGTGCCCCATTTTTTGCAAAAAATGGGCTCATTTTTCACAAAAATTGGGGCATTTTTGTCCTCCCCCAGCCCCTAGGAGCACTCTGCAGGCCTCCCAAAGCTTCTGTGTCCCCTGTTTTTTTTGCAAAAATCGGCAAAACATGAGCCATTTTTCTCTCATTTTTGCGAAAAACAAGACACACAGAGGGTTTGGGAAGCCTGCAGAGTGCTCCTGGGGTCTGAGGGAGGGCAAAACCACCCCCATTTTTTGCAAAAAATCTGGCAAAAAAATGGGCCTGTTTTGCGCAAAAATGGAACAAGCGGGGTGGGGCTTTGGGAGGTCAAAAATGGCTGTATTCAGTGTATACGATGCACCAACATTTCCACCTTCTTTTAGGGGGGAAAAATGGTATGTTTTATATCCAAAAAATAAGATATATACCATTTCACAGTGCTTTACAGTTCCATCTAAGTGGTTTACAAAGTCAGCATATTGCCTCCAAACATCTGGGTCTTCATTTTGCAGACCTCAGAAGGATGGAAGGAGTCAACCTTGAGCCAGTGAGAATTGCTGGCAAATTGCTGGCAATTGGCAGTCAGCAGAATTAGCTTCCAATGCTTCATTCTAACCACTGCACCACCACAGCTCCATAACCTGTAGTTTCTTCTTGTGAGGTGTCATGAAATCTCTGGGTTAAATCAAAGCTGGCAAGAGCATATATCGGTAACAGAGAATTTTTGATCCCGAGTGGCAACATAGGATCACTCTTGGCTAAACTGGCTTGAACTACAATGGTTGTAGCCTAGTTCAAGACCAGCCAATTACTGACACTTTTTGATGGGTCAACTATATTCATCATTAAGTTCTTCTCTAGATAGATTAGAGGCTCTTTTTTGGCAGTTAATGGGAGTACTTACTTGCATCTGAAACATCCCTGCAGCTTTCAGGCAATTGAGGACATGAATCATGTTTTATTATACTGTACTGTAAATTTAAAAGGATCTGCAGTATAAATACCACATTCTTTCTTTTCTTAAAGGCTATAATAACTAGAGGAGAGGAAGTATTCATTCATTCATTCATTCGTTTGTTCGTTTCTTCATTTGTTTGATTGTTTGCTTGCTTGTTCGTTCATTCATTCATTCATTCATTCATTCATTCATTCATTCATTCATCTTTGAGCATTAAAAACAATCAATCAAACAAAAATATCAGAAACATCAAACAACCATAAAGAAAGGATTGATTTTGATGATTTTCTATATATGGCTATATTGTACTCTAGCACATTATTTAATAAAAGGTAAAAGGTAAAGGTAAAGGTTCCCCTCGCACATATGTGCTAGTCATTCCCAACTCTAGGGGGCGGTGCTCATCTCCATTTCAAAGCCGAAAAGCCAGCGCTGTCCAAAGACATCTCTGTGGTCATATGGCCGGCATGACTAAATACCAAAGGTGCAAGGAACGCTGTTACCTTCCCACCAAAGGTGGTCCCTATTTTTCTACTTGCATTTTTAATGTGCTTTCAAATTGCTAGGTTGGCAGAAGCTGGGATAAATAATGGGAGCTCACCCCATCCCACGACACTAGGGATTCGAACTGCTGAATTGCCAACCTTTTGATCAACAAGCTCAGCATCTTAGCCACTGAGCCACCACACCCCTACATTATTTAATACTAAGCTAAAAAGATCTAAAACTTCAGAATCAAACTGTAGAGTTATTTAAAGTAAGGCTAACCCAAATAAAATGGCATGTAGCTGAAAAAACAAAAACAAAAAACATCACTCAAATCCTAAACTTAATGCTGCTAGAGGTAGTTAAGAAAATTACAGTAAGGTCCTCTGTATCCCATCACAAGATATTTCTGTTTCAGTGAACAAATGTCACCAAGTAGAGGATGTCAGTTTCCACCTAGTTTTAATAGATGTATGGCAGAATTTTGTTTTGTTTTGTCTGAAAGGAGGATTTACATATAAAGGCAGTCTGTATGCCCAGGATATTTTGCTACTTGAAGACAAATGAAACGAGTTCCAGATTCTCGGTAGAAGCTCCAGTAAAATCAAACACGAGCAGTAGTTCTGCAGCCTACGCCACAAGTAGCTGAGGGTATTATTTGTATTGGATGGGAGAGCATTAAACGGAGCTAATATTAAAGCCCTGTTCAGCTTGGAAACTGTAATAAAAGTTAAATATCCCACAGATCTGAACAATGAAGATCAGCTATTTTAAAAAGTGTTTCTGGGTAATTGAGTTAAATAGCTGAGTTGAGTTGGTCAAGTTGGCTTTCTACTGTATATCCAGCAATGCTGGGTCATTATCTACTTAAGTTAATTGTGCCCTAAAAATTGGACAGCTTTCTCAGAGAACCTATAGACTCCATGGAATTACAGCTTCTTTAATAGGTATCTCCATCTGCATTGAAATTGTCCATTAAGGCCAAAGGGGACAAGCTGATGGAAAATTGTTTGGCTTATGTTTTTGTTTTTTTAAAAAATATCCAGATATACATTTTACTTCTCTTTTTGGAGTACTTGGTCAATGTCATTTATTTATTTATTTATTTATTTATTTATTTATTTATTTATTTATTTATTTATTTATTTATTTATTTATTTATTTATTTATTTATTTATTTATTTATTTATTTATTATATATCTATACCGCCTTTCTCCCGCAAGACTCAAGGCGGTGTACAGTCAAGAAAAAAATAAAAGATACATAAACATCATAAAATTGATAATTAAAATTATAGCATAGTTTAGCCCAAATTAAATAAAACCGAGAATTATATAATATTTTAATCATTCCCAGTTAACATGCTTAGCCCCACCTAATTGAACATCAGGGTCTTGAGGGCACAGCGGAAAGCACTGAGATTAGGGATGTTTCGTATATCAGGGGGCAATTCATTCCAAAGGGTTGGAGCCCTTACAGAGAAGGGCAAATAAAGGGCAAGAACACTAAAAATAAAGACAAGAAAGAAAGTATGGATTTCTAGAGGACTCATCTATTTCACTTTATTAAAAATTTTGCATAAAAGGGAAATGGGGCCATTGCATTTTTCCAAAATACCTATTTGTAAGATAATTTTATTACAAAGACCTTGTTAGGGAAAACTATATAAATATAAAGAAGGTTACATGCAACTGAAGTACCAAGTAGAAAATCATTTTATTTTAATTTGCAAAAACATACTCCAAGAAAAGGTTCATATTTCAAGGTTAGTTAATAAAACATATTATTCCTTCAAGATTTCAGGGACAAATGGAAAATATTTCATCTTTTAACTTTTGAATCTGTATCCAAAGCGAGGTCATTTTTAAAACAGTAACAGCAATTATGCTGTAGCTGTCTGTCTTAATTTCTCTGTGTCAGTGGTGAGATTCAGCCAGTTCGACCTCTTCGGGAGAACCGGTTGTTAACTTTCTGAGCAGTTTGGCAAAATGGTTGTTGAAGAAATCATTAGGGCAGAGAACTGGTTGTTAAATAACTTGAATCCCACCACTGCTCTGTGTATAAACTGATATATAATGATTAAAAATAAAAATCAAACATTTTGAAGGATTGCTACTGTTGGAGTAGTATTGGTATAGTTTTGGAAAAGAAAATCCTTGTGTGCCAATCATACTATTTTCTTTTTGGAAAAGCAATATTTTGCAACAGCTCTATGCAGTATTCTACTTCAGAATGCCCCATATACATAATAGATAATGGGATTCAGGCAAAAAATATTTCAGTTCTCAAGAGTCTCTAAATAAAGATCCCAATCTGTATAGAACGCTATGAATAAACTTGAGAAAAAAATTGAGTTTTAGTTGCAGTTGTGATATGGTACTCACTGGTACTGTCCTTAAACATTAGCAGAATAACAGAATTGGAAGGGACCTTGGAGGTCTTCTAGTCTGACCCCCAGCTCAGGCAGGAAACCCTATACCATTTCAGACAAATTGTTGTCCAATCTCTTCTTAAAGCAGTAGTGTTGACATTGTGGAGTCAAAAGCTCTGCAGGTTGTGATTAAAAAACAAATCAAGATGGCAGTTTCCATGGTGCAATCAAAGCTCTATCTGAGTATCGCTTTGCTGTTTTTTGAGGATTGTATGCATTTTTAAAAAGAGCCAGTTTGGTCTAGTTGTTAAGGCACCAGGCTACAAAGCAGGACTATGAGTTCAAGTCCTGCCTTAGCCATGACAGCTGACTGAGAGACTTGGGCCAATCACTCTCTATCAGCCCAACTCACCCCATATAAATGGGGAAACAAGAGGAGGAAGATTTATTGGATATGTTAGTCACCTTGGATTGTTTGTAAAAATAATAAAGGTGGGGTATAAATGAATAAATGAATAATTAAATAATAAGATGGAGTTTTGATAGTTCACATCAGTAGTGATTTTCACTTACCTTTGCTATCGGTTTGGGACTCTGAGCATGCGTGTGTGCAGAACTTTCTGTGCATGTACAGAGCGTTCATGATGATGTCCGGGAGGGTAGGCAGAGCCTCCTGCCACCATCACTACCAAACCAGGGTGAACCAGTAAAAACCCACCACTGGTCCACATCCTCTCTTTCTAAATGGCATTATGCGTGAGGCTTATGGATACAAAAAGTGGGAAAACTGAGCTCCCAGGCTGGAGAAGTGTTCTGAACAAAGTAAATAAAAAAAATAAATAATAAAGCAAGACCAGTTTTGGTCACCATGATACAAAATGATGCTGAGACTCTCCAAAGAGCGCAAAGAAGAGCAAGAAAGTTGACTAGGGAGCTGAAGGCTAAAACATACAATGCACTGTTGCAGGAACTAGTCTAATGATGAGAAGGACTAGGACTGAAATGATAGCAGTCTTCTAATATTAGAGGGTCTGTCATTGAGAAGAGGGGTCAAGCTATTCCCCAAAGCACTAGGCAAGACAAGAAATAACAAGTGGAAGATCATTAGAGAGATCCAACCTAATATTAAGGAAAAATCTCTTGTCAATGAGATCAATTAATCAATGGGATTAATGGGATCGATTGCCTTCAGAAGTTGTGGGTGCTCCATCACTGGACATTTTAAAGAAGAGACTGAGCCGGGAGAACTGGCCCAAACCGGGAGGAACCCACCACTGATGTAATAACAATAACATAGGAACAGGTAACACTCAGATGCCTTCTGAGTAACTATCAAAGGTTAGAAATATTATTCATAGTGCTGACTTCCATTTTATTTAATCCATTGCCCTGAAATAGTAACAGTTGGAGATCGTATTTGGAGGCCCTTCCTGATAGATTGACTTTTATTTTATAAATCCACTTGTCTGAGATAGTCATATTCTTAGGAATGGGTTTTAAAACAAGCCCCTTCCCTTGTAGCAAAAAGACAAGCAAACTAATCTTAAAAGCAAATCAATAATAAGGACTGACACATTGGTGGCTAGGTAATATCCATCCCTCTCTTTCTACTGATTTAGAGAATTCACCACAAGAGCTCTGCTCACTTTCTATGTGTCTTTAGTTATAATTGCTCTTAATGTAAATCAATGCCAACATACTCAGCAGTGGTCAGAATTCAGGGAATTAGGATGCTGTTCTCTATACCGAGTGTCATGTCTAGGCAGATAATCTGATTACTCAAAATGGGGTGGGTGGGGGAGGGAATCCACTGACTAGTAAAGCTCAGCTACTTTCTCATGCTAATAAGTCTGTCTTCTCCTGCAGTTGCTTTGGAATGAAAACAATGTGAGAAGCCAATAGATTGCAAGACCCGTTTGCTATCTGTAGGATGGTGGGCTTATTCCAGCCATTACAGCTTGATTTGAACAATTGCCACAGTTAGGAGTACAAGAAGTATGAGTTCATATTTTACTCAGCTCATATTTAACAATGCATTACACACATTTTAAAAGCAGGGATTAGGAGTTTGAAGAGCCTGGCACTTTTATTTATAGACTAAATCACTTGATGGACTTGTTAGAAATTACGTTGCTTCATAGATTGAAACTTAAAGCTGAAATTAGCTTTTAACAAACTCCAGAAGGGAACCATTGTGTGTTGGACTAAGAATCCAGATTCTTATCAGGATTGGACCAGAATCAGGAGATCCAGATTCATTGGATGTCTAGTTCATCCTTAGTCAGTTTCAGTCTCAGCTATCAGAATGGTACATCCAGCCTTCCTTCCCTTAAACCAGGGGTGTCAAACTCAAGGCCCAGGGGCCGGATCCGGCTCACGGGAGGCTTAGATCTGGCCTGCAGCACTGCCCTGGAAACAGCAAAGGACTGGCCCACAGTGCCTCTGCCAGTGAAAATGGAGGGTTGCAGGAGGCCATTGCAGCTGAAAATGGAGCTTGGGAGTCCATTTTTAGCTGGCATAGCACTCAGGCCACCAGAGACACCTACAACACGAGTGACATTGAGCTGGCCACGCTCACCCTGACCATGCCTACCCTGGCCCCCTGAGGTCAAACACAACCGTGATGCAGCCCTCAATGAAATCAAGCTTAACATCCAGAGGTGGGTTTCAGCAGTTTCTGACTAGTTCTGGAGAACTGGTAATGGAAATTTTGAGTAGTTCAGAGAACCGGTAGTAAAAATTCTGACTGGCCTTGTCCCCATCTATTCCCTGTCTCCCAAGTCCCAGCTGATCAAGAGGAAATGGGGATTTTCCCTTGGATTGGGGTGGGAATGGAGATTTTACACTATCCTTCCGCTGCCACACCTACCAAACCACACCCACCAAGCCATGCCACGCCCACCCAGCCATGCCCACAGAACCAGTAGTAAAATAATTTGAAACCTACCACTGTTGACACCCCTGCCTTAAACAAATAGAGACATACAGTACACATTCTATATTATGTTATGACACTATGTATGGGCCATTACATGACTTCTACCACCACTCCATGGAGTTATGAAAGATCTCTCTTATTTTTATGATCAACATGATATCTTAAGTTGTATTATTATTATTATTATTATTATTATTATTATTATTATTATTATTATTATTATTATTTCAATTTATATGCCGCCTTTCTCCGAAGATTCAGGGTGGCTTACAATGCATTTAAAAAACCGTTCTAAAAACATTTAAAAATTAAAACATTAAAACCCATTCACACCATTCATGGCCGGATCTCACAAGATCACAACAGCGAGATCAACGGCCGCAGGCCTGCCGGAAAAGCCACTTTTCGGAAGGCTAATAGGGTGGGGGTGTGATGGTGACCACTAGGAGGCACCATATTAGTTTTGTCAAAGGGATGAAAATGGCCATGTGGTCCCTCTCTCCAACCTATCTTTAACCTACAGGTCTGTGAGAAAAATGGATTTTCTACCGTGCTTAGCACCTACACAAATAGAAATACTATAAGGGAAAGTAATGAATTTTATTTTGGAAATGCATGACTATTTTCTAATGGCATAATAGATTGAACTATCACTAATTCCCCCCCCCCCCCCGAGGGATGCAGTGGCTCAGGGGCTAATACGCTGAGCTTGTTGATCGAAAGGTCGGAAGTTCAGCAGTTCAAATCCCTAGTAACACATAATGGGGTGAGCTCCCGTTACTTGTCCCAGCTTCTGCCAATCTAGTAGTTCAAAAGTACATAAAAAATGCAAGTAGAAAAATAGGGACCACCTTTGGTGGGAAGGTAACAGCATTCCGTGTGCCTTTGGCATTTAGTCATACTGGCCACATGAACATGGAGACGTCTTCGGACAGAGTTGGCTCTTTGGCTTTGAAATGGAGATGAGCACTGCCCCCTAGAGTCAGGAACGACTAGCACATAAGTGCGAGGGAAACCTTTACCTAATTTCCCCCCACCCAGGGGAAGTGTGGGAGGGCAAAAAGGGGAATTTGAAACATAGCAGGGTTCTTACCTTAGTGAAAAAGGATGGCAAGCCAGAGAATGATGTTAATTTAATTTTGACCATATATATATATATATTCTTAAATTCATTTTGTGCTGGTTTCTGCAACACTAACATTTTTCTTAATAATGCATAAGTGTCTTAATCCAAACACCTCTAATATAATATATCAATGTGTTTTGCAACCTAGCATAATGTGTCATTACACATATTATTCCCCAGTACCTGGTATTCTGCCTATAGGCAGAAAGGCAAGAGATAAATCAAAATAATAAATATTACAAAATCAACATGAAATACAAAGCACCTGAAGGACATGAGTGTGTGCTTCTCTGTACACTATAATTCTTTGTGAATTATAATACCTATAATTCTTTATGAATTTTGGGGGAGGGGGGGCCTTGGTCACATTCAGACTAGTGTACAGATCAGTGTTGCATTTCTAATTTCCCATCTTAATCTTGATGAGGATTTCTTTGTATATTGATCTTTCTTAGTATGTCTAATTTTGGAATATTTTCTATTTGGATTTAGAGCAAAGAAAAATGCTGGATTTAGTACAAGGTTTCTGTATCTTTCCAAATTTTATTACAGATGCTTGAATTCATCAGTGAAGAAGTTAAAGAAAAAGTATACATTGGGAAGGACCATTGGTAGCGGCAGTGGCAGAAGGCTCCGCCCACCCGCCCGGATGTCATCATGGACGCTCTCCGCATACACAGAAGCACTGTGTGTGAGCTCACAGTTCCGAACCGGTAGTGAAGGTAAATGAAAACCACTACTGGGAAGGACAGTACAGAAGTTCACAGTGAAAACAGTCTTCCTTGGCTCGCTAAATTAATTGAATATTATTTAAGAGAAAGAGTCCTCTTTGAGAGCTATTCATTGCATTCTTTCCCTTCTTTTTATTCTCTGGCTCTCCCTGCTCTTTTTTTTTTTTACACAAGGTTGGAGACTTGTTATTGATATGATTTTAAATAGATTAGTTACTTTCCATACTAAATTCAGAACCAGCAGTTCTTTGCAAAGGAATTGGATGTGTGTGTTTACGTGTCTGTTTCTGTTTTATTATACCACCAGTAAAACTGCTCATTTCTGTATCTCCCCACCTGTCACCATTATTTGTTTTCTGCAATTTTGCATGTGACAAAACTGCTTTACAATTCTTTATTAGACAGGGCGAATCATGAGTAGCTAATCTCCGATAGTCACAAGATGGAGCATCTTGCCTCAGAAAAAAACCCCAATACATTCTTACTGGCTTAAAGCTCTGTTTCTACTCCTAGAAATATACTTCAACTTTATACTTCAGTGAAAAACCTTGACTAAACTTTGATGAAAACAGACTGACCTTCATAGATTTGCACAGTTCCAACAGCAAAGGTCAGTGGATCAGTGAAGCCAGATTGCCACTATTTCTTCTGTAAACAATGGCCTGTTATACTTAGCAATACTGGTTCTTAATGCATATAATGGATAAAATGTGGATACGTGGGCCACTGACTTCAAAATAAATTAGCAGTACTCTTTTTATTGTATTGTGGTACATTGTTTGATAGGGTGAATGAATGGCAAAGAAAAGCATTCCATTTCTCAAGGTTTAGGTTTAGATGCTCATTGTTAAACCAAGGACACAAATTTATACAAAAAAAAAAGTAGAATATGTATCATGCATGTGTGTGTGTGTGTGTGTGTGTAGATGATAAATAGATATAGTCAGGGGTGGGCTGCTGGGGGTTCGCAGGGGTTTGGGAGAACCTCTAACTAAGATTCTGTGCAGTTCGGAGAACCCCCAAATCCCACTCCTGGTTGGCCCCGCCCATCCCACTTTACCCCTCCCAGGAGTCCCCACACAGCTCGTTTTGGATGCAGGTAAGTGCAGGGCATGCACGGAGACTCGAGGAGGCTGAAAAACTGACCTATCAGAAGTTCAGGAAGGCCAGAAACAGATCCATTTCTGGCCTCCGGAAGGCATTCAGAGCCCGGGGAAGTGTTTTTGCCCTCCCAGAGGCTCGAGGAAAGCCTCCAGAGCCCAGGAAGGGCAAAAACACTCCCTGCCCACCCCCCATGGTGCAGGAGGCCAAATAGGCCATGCCCACCATGGCCACACCCACCCAGCAACCAGGCAGAGAAACCCTTGCTAAAATTTTTGAAGCCCACCCCTGGATATAGTTATATATTTATGGATATCTCTAGATCCCTTTGTTCAATGATGCCATCTTTTGGGATCTAGATATTGTTCTTTCTTTGTTGGGTGCTTGCTTGGCTCTGGAACAGCCTTTCTCCAGAAATCCATATAGCTCTCACCCTGATGAGATTCTGTAAATCCTTGAAAACCTGATTTGGGGAAACCGATACCTTGGGAAAAGGTATTGGTTGTTGAATCCATGTTGTTTTTTCTTTGGTGTGTGGTTTTTCTTTTCTCCAGATGAGCATGATCTTTATTTATTATTTTATTTTTTAAGTTGGAAGGTGTCCAGAATCATGGAGTCAGGCAGTCTCTAAATTAAATTAAAGACATATACCTACTCATTTCTTCTATGATTCAGGATCACTGAAGAATTAGATAGTCTTTAGATGTGAAATGACTAAATAAATATAGCTGTAGACACACACACACACTTTTTGTTCAGTAGCTAAGTTGTGTCTGACTCTTTGTGAACCCATGGTCCACAGCATGCCAGACACCCCTTGTCCTCCATTGTCTTATGGAGTTTGCCAAAATTCATGTTCACTGCATCAATGACACTAACCATCATATCCTCCGCCGTCCACTGCTCCTGGATATGTCTAGTTTAATGAAAAGAAGAACTAGGCGAGACATGATAGCAGTGTTCCAATATTTCAGGGGTTGCCACAAAGAAGAGAGAGTCAGGCTATTCTCCAAAGCACCTGAGGTAGGAGAAGAAGCAACTAATCAAGGAGAGAAGCAACTAGAAACAAGGAAAAATTTCCTGATGATTAGAACAATTAACCAGTGGAACAACTTGCCTCCAGAAGTTATGAATGCTCCAACACTGGAGGTTTTTAAGAAGATATTGGATAACCATTTGTCTGAAGTGGTGTAAGGTTTCCTGCCTAAGCAGTGGGTTGGACTAGAAGACCTCAAAGGTCCCTTCCAACTCTGTTATTCTATTCTATTCTATTCCTTTTGCCTTCACTTTTTCCCAACATCAGGGTCTTTTTCAATGAGTCCTCTCTTCTCACTAGGTGGCCATGTTATTTGAGCTTCACCTTCAGTATCTGTCCTTCCAAAGAACAGTCAGGGTTGATTTCCTTTAAGATTGACTGATTTGAACTCTTTGCAATCCAAGGGACTCTCAAGAGTCTTTTCCAACACCACAATTTGAAAGCATCAATTCTTCAGGGCGCAGCCTTTCTTATGGTCCAACTCTCACAGCCATATATTACTACTGGGAAATCCATAGCTTTGAAAATACAGACCTTTGTTGGCAAGGTGATGTTACTGCTTTTTTTAATATGCTAGGTCTGCGATAACTTTCCTCCCAAGGAGCAATTGTCTTTAAATTTCATAGCTGCAGTCACCATCTGCAATGATCTTGGAGTCCAAGAAAAAAATATATCTCACTGCTTCCCCTTCAATTTGCCAGGAAGTGATGGGATCAGATGCCACAATCTTAGGGTTTTTTCATGTTGAGTTCCAAGCCAACTTTTCACCGACATCAAGAGGCTCTTTAGTTCCTCTTCACTTTCTGCTGTTAGAATATATATCTGGGGTTGTTGATATTTTCCCCAGCAGTCTTAATTCTGGCTTGTGATTCATCCAGACTGGCATTTTGCATGGTGTACGCTGCCTATAAGTTAAATAAGCAGGGTAACAATACTACTACTCTGTATTTTGAACCAATCAGTTCTTACATGTTTGTCAGCATTCCAGAAAAGCCCAGTTCCAATGAAAAACTCCAAGAAAGGCATTTTCTCAAAGTTCCATTTATTAGAGTAGGTATACTGGCATATCTGGGAAAACTTGAACCTCAGAGTTCCGGGTTTCCCCTCAGTAAATCAAAACCCCCAAAACCATCCCCTCACTCATCAGCCCATCACATGGTCCAATCACCATCCATCCCATCTTGAGACATCACTCCAACCACTCCTTTTCTAGATGCAGGTTTGTCCCGACCTTGACCAAAAGGAAGAATGCTATTTTGTCTAACTACATTCCCTCTACTAAATCCCCCCTCCTACTTTCCCACACACAAGAAAGTGGCAGCGTGGAAGCTTCCAGTCTAATATGACTTCCAAAGCTGACAATGTCCAGTTAGACAATGTCTAACTGTTGATCTTGACCCACATGCAGGTTTCTCAATACTTGGGTAAGATGGCCTAGTATTCCCATCTTTTTAAGAACTTTAAGCACACTTTGTTGTGATCCACACAATCAAAGAATTTAATATACTCAATAAAGCAGAAGTAGATTTTTTTTTTCCTGGAACTACTTTGCTTTCTCCATAATCAAGTGAACGTTGGCAATTTGATTTCTAGTTTCTCTGCCTCTTCAAAACGCAGCTTGCACTTCTGTTTTTGGTTCATATACTGCTGAAGCCCAGTTTGTAGGATTCTGAGCATGACCTAACTAATATGGGAAATATGTGCAAATGTACAGTAGTTTCAACAGTCTTTGATATTGCCCATTTTGGGGATTGGAACATAAAATGATCTTTTTCAATCCTGTGTTCGTTGTGGAATTTTCCAAATTTGTTGGCATACTAAGTGCAGCACCTTAACAGTAGCATCTTTTAAGATTTTAAATACAGTAGCTCAATTGGAATACTCAATTGGGGGGTGGGGGAAGAGGGAGAAAGAGAGAGACAGACAGATAGACAGACAGTCTGTGTGTGTGTGTGTGACTCTGTGTGTGTCTGTGTCTGTGTATCCTTCTCACCCCTATGGATGACGTGTCTTCTTCAATCTTGGCTCCCCTACTAGATATCATTCTGATATTGTTCCTGGGATAAAATCAAAGGAGAAATAAAGCAGAACATTTAATATTGTCATAAAAATACAATGATAAAACAGAGGCCGCAACCACAAACAACGATTCTTGCTTTGGATTCAGAAGTATGTTAATTCTAACGATTTACCACAGAGAAAATATAAGAAATGAGGAAAGAATATAACAGTAACAGTGTACTCACATCAGTAAACCATTGCATAAAGACATAGCAGGTCCGAATGATAGCTATGGCCAAAGGGCCCTGCTCTGACGTTTATCCACATGTTTTATACTTTCCTTTCAACGTCCACCCTCATTTCATAATTTCACTTCCCTGTTCTCTTGCTGACCATCAGTTTTCAGCATGTACCCATGTACATTTGAAACTTTTCAATACCTGCCATTCACAGTTCCTCATTTGCCCTGGCCTCAGGGGTGGGCTTCAGATCCTTTAGCAATGGTTCTCAGCCCTGTTGTTGGGTGGGCATGGCCATGGTGGGCATGGCCATGGTGGGCATGGCCTATTTGGTCGCCTGCACCATGGAGGTGCATTTTTCGCCCTCCCCAGGCTCCGGAGGCTTTCCTCAAGCCTCCAGGAGGGCGAAAATGGAAACAGGACCATTTCTGGGCTTCTGGAACCTCTGGTAGGCCCATCTTTTACCCTCCACGTGGCCCCTGCACTTACCTGGAATGATGAATGGGCCACCTGGAAACTCCTGGGAGAGGAGGGGAGGAGCGGATTGGCCATGGCCAGCCAGGGATGGCATTTGGAGTTTTGCCAAACCCTGGCAATCCTTGGCTAGAGGATCACCCGAACCCTGCCAAACCCCCAGGAGCCCATCTCTGCCTGGCCTCAACCATTGGTTTCCAAACATACATATGGAACTTCCTTTATTTTTGAAATCAATATGTTCCAGTAACATTCTGACATAATTACAAATACTTCCTTTGTACCTTTAAAATTGATGCCAAATTGTGATTCTAATAGAGATTTTATCTATTATTTATTATTTTATTCTAGAATGTTTAACTAGATATTCCTTGAGTGGTTTTTTAAAAAAATTGTTCTGGTCCCTGGCCTTTGACTGTAATAAATTTTATTTGATTTGATATCAGAACCTCACATTAAAGTCAGAGATTTCACAGCATTTTGAATCAGAATCAGGATACCCTCTGTCCAACTTCAAATATTAAAAAGGAACTCAAGTTTCTCTGATTCATGTTAGGGATGGGGGTTTTTTTTCTTTCCTGATTTGGAAGAGTCCCTGCTAAGAAACTTTCAATAATGTAATGTAGTCAGGGGTGGGCTTCAAAAATTTTAGCAAGGGGTTCTCTGCCCAGTTGCTGGGTGGGCATGGCCATGGTGGGGCACGGCCATGGGGCTGGATGGGCATGGCCATGGTCAGGGGTGAAATCTACTTACCTTCCTTACCGGTTCAGAAGTGCATGCGCCGTGCATGTCAGAGGCGCACGCAAACCTTCTGCACATGCGCAAAACCTTCTGCACATGCGCAAAACCTTCTGCACATGTGCAGAAGGTAAAAAACACATTACTTCCTGGTTACAACCAGGAAGTAATGACACCCAGCTGGGTGGGCGGAGCTATGCTCCCGCATCGCTACTGGATTGCTGAACCACCAGCCAAGATCGGGTGATCTAGTCCGATCTGGGAACATTTCACCGCTGGCCATGGTGGGGTGAATGGCCATGGGGCCATGGACATGGGCCATTTTTTCCTCCCAAGGCTCCAAAATCTTTTCTCGAGCCTCCAGGAGGGCGAATATAGCCTTCCTAAGCTCTGGAGGCCCTCTGGAGGCCTTTCTGAACTTTCAGTAGACCTGTTTTTCACCCACCCTGAACCTCACGTGCCCTATACTTACCTGCATTCAAAACGGGAGACTTCTGGGAGGGATGGGATGGGTGGGGTCAGCCAGGAGTGGGATTTGGGGGTTCTCTGAACTACACAGAATCTTAGCTAGGGGTTTTCCTGAACTTCTGCAAACAGCCCACCCCTGAATGTAGTCTGAGGAAACTGTGGAATCACTTCAGTGTGATTACCTGAATGCATTTTTGTCTAGCACATAAGACGATACTTAAAGAGATTGATTTTTTATAAAGAGTGAATTATCACGTGCGACTTGTTTATTTCTCTCATTTAGTGGCTAAGAATGGCAGATGGTCAATGACAAGGCTTTGAGAAATAGTCTTCTCAGAAGCCATTTTTTAAAACAATCTGTTAATTTGATCGGAAGACATAAATTGCCCATTCTTCTTACTATGAAACCAAATATTATGATGGAATGAATACAATTTCTGACATAAGAGTTTGCATCATTACCTTGCATTTCTTCATAGCTACAGTATATTAGTCAAGCAGAAGGCCTGAGAAGATAAATCACTGACAGCATAAATGGGAAAGGTGATTTATATTCTACTTTCATGTATTTGTTTAGTATAAAAGTGTGAGATTAAACAAAATGCTAAATTGGCTGTGGATCCAACAGAGTAAGAAAAGAAACGAGCACTTATACATAAATCATGTTTCATAAACCAGAAGTTTGACATTAAACTATCCCTTTTCCCCAAGACAATCATAGGAAGCAAACAATTTATCTTGATAATATTCTGCAAGGAATTGTGCTAAATTATGAAGCAAAATTAGAATTCACTCACCATTATCATCATCATCCCTCTGATTTAAGATAAGAGTGGATCATTCCAATTATTGCTCATGCTTTACAAATCCAGGGTTCTGGGGATAAAATAAAATAAAATAAAATAAAATAAAATAATAAAATAAAATAAAATAAAATAAAATAAAATAAAATAAAATAAAATAAAATAAAATAAAATAAAATAAAATAAAATAAAATAAAATAATAAAATAAAATAAAATAAAATAAAATAAAATAAAATAAAATAAAATAAAATAAAATAAAATAATAAATGAAATGAAATGAAATGAAATAATAAAATAAAATAAGCAGAGGAGAAGGTTAGAAGGAGGGAAGAAGAGAGGAGTGGGGGAAGAGAAAGGGAAATAGGAAAGAGAAGGAGAGGAAGAATGAAGGAAGTAGGAGGAGAAAGAGGAAGGAAGAGAAGGGGAGGAGAAGAAGAAAGGTTGGAATAAAGGTAAAGGGTAAAAGAGCAGTCCCGAAAAAGTAAAAATGAAAAATGAAAGTTAAAAGAAAAGATGAATGAAAAATGATGGAAATGACTGTACATGTAAGTGTGTTTATTAGAAATAAAAATAAAAAAATAAAAATAAAATAAAATAATAAAACAAAACAAAACATAACATAAAATAAAATATAAAATAAAATAATAAAACTGAGAAACACTTAACTCTAAATCTAGACAAACATCCAAATGAACTTCCCATGCATCAAAATGGTAAAATAGAGAGAAAAGCTGCTGTTTCTTTAGTACCTGACAAATTCTAAATTATGAACCAATTTCAATTAAATTTAATTATATCAGATATAATTAAAGATGCCATCCTCCACAAGCACCAGACAAACCCAGTTCCAGCAAGAGGACTAGGGTGAATGGGGCACCTTGGTCTAGCACATCCAGTGAAGCTTTTGGCCATACCTCTGGTGTGACTATAACTCTTCAGGCTGATCTCCTTACACTGAATTTTAGCTATTCATCATTTATCCAAAACTATCAAATATTAACATGATATTTAGAAAAGTTTAGAGGGAAAAATCGCCACAATTGTCCACTTAGTTATTTTCTAGCTCCACACCATTGAAGCTTGATTTACATGGTGTCAATGGGCAACCATTATTTCAAATTTTCCAGTGTCAGTCTTGGGTATTACGGCTTTCCATCATTCAGCACAGAAGATGCAGAAAAACAGATGTCAATGTTAGTGGGCCATATCAAGGGATTGAAGCTCTGTCAAATACACATGGTGACATTATCCATGATGTAGAGGTTCATCAGGAGCTCATAGTTTTTAGTTTCATCTCATGTTTGGAGGGGGGAATCCTCTAAATATTAGCTTTTAATGTTGGTAAGCCAGCTAGAGTTGCCTCTAGATGAGATGGGTGGCAAACAAACAAGCAAATAAATAAATAAAATATGGCTAGTCTAAAATGCCTTATAAGAAAGAAAAGAAAAATCGATGTATAACCATTTAGAATTAAAACAAAACAAAACAAAGACGAAGAACTAGTCTATTCTCGTCAAAAGAAAGTTATGTAGGAATATAAGAAAGGAAATAATAAAATGGAAATTAGCATAATAATAGAAAAAACACAAAGCCTATGCTTTCTATAGCAAGTTAGGTAATTGTTTTGGTAACAGTGGTTTGTATTCCAGACAGGACTAACAAACCAGCAAAATATGCTTCCATTTCCAAGTTCTGTATTTTCAAAATTAAAAAAAAAAAATGTACAAATGCAATTTGCCATGTCAATTTCTATTCTATTGTGAATGCTTCCAAATTTTTATTTGAGATTTGTGCTAAACGGGCATCAGTGTAAAGCTCTGATTTCAATGATATTGTTTTTGTTGGCAAATATTTCAAATAATGTATGTGAAATAAACAAGAAACTGCTTTTACTATAAGTGTGTAAGTGAAAGTGTTTTGAATGTTTCTTTTTCCCCCCTTTTTTTCCTATTCAGCAAGGGGAGAAGTTGGCTGCTTTTGGAGACATGCAAGCACAACAGGGTTCTCAAGGGAATTTGATCTCTTTGACCTTTTAGACATTTCTTTCCGACAAAAAACACGCTACATTAAGAATCTAGGGAGACCAACAGAGAGCTGCTTTAAAATAAAAGAAAATATGAATCAATAAAAGAAAAGTACAGAACTAATTGGCTTGAAAAACTCAACTTTCATTTAAGATGTTTAGCGATTAAAATATTTATGTAGTAATTTTATTAGCCCTCTTGGCAGTAAAGATAAAAATCAATCACAAGAACTAGCAATAATAACAAATTATCATCATATGTATTATAACTGCCTACTCCCATAGAGTCTGGACCAGTGATGGGATTCAAAATTTTTTATTACCAGTTCTGTGGGTGTGGCTTGGTGAGTGTAGCTTGGTGGGCATGGCTTGGTGGGCGTGGCAGGAGAAGGTTACTGTAAAATCTCCATTCCTTCCCCGCTCCAGGGGAAAGTTACTGTAAAATCCCCATTTCCTCCTGATCAGCTGGGACTCGGGAGACAAACAATAGATGTGGGCGGGGCCAGTCAGAGGTGGTATTTACCAGTTCTCCAAACTACTCAAAATTTCCTCTACTGGTTCTCCAGAACTGGTCAGAACCTGCTGAATACCACCTCTGGCCTGGACAGCTTACAAAAACAAATTGAAATGGAAGTAAAAACACAAACACAAAAACGTCGAATAGCAAAGGTGAACCGAAATAAAAACAATCATGAATAGTGCTCAAATGTTCTTTGCTGTAAAACATTCTGTAAAAAATACAGATTTTATTGTGAATATCCTTAATATGGTAGCATAAGAAATGCATGCAACTGTTTAGCCTTTCATAAATTGGAACAGTATGCATGTTGTTCTAGTGTACTGTTGGACAGTATTACTTGGTCTGTTGTGTGGATGTTTGAGTGGTTCAGGGGTGGGGAATTGTGGTGGGTGGGAGTGTGTTTGGGGATTATGTGTATTCACATACAATAACAATAAAGTTTATTTATTTATTTATTTATTTATAATACATTAGTATAATAATCAAAATCATAATACTATTTTACAATACAGTAAACTCTGATTGTAGGAAATTATGTACACTGGGGTTATATGCATATACTGCCCTGGTAATGCAGTGGTTAAAATGCAGTACTGCAGCCTAACTCTGCCCACAGCCTGGAGTTTGACCTCGACCAGCTCAAAACTGATTCAGCCTTTCATCCTTCGAAGGTTGGTAAAATGAGGATCCAGAATGTTGGGGACAATATGCAAATAATGTTCACATTGTAAACTGCCCAGAGACTAGGGGTGAAATCTACTTACCTTCCCTACCAGTTTGGAAGTGCATGTGCTGTGCCCGCACATGCATGCATCATGTGCATGAGTGGACCCTCCGCACAGAGGGTAAAGAACAGGTTACTTCCTGGTTAAAACCAGGAAGTAATGACAACTGGGTGGGTGGGCGGTGCCTCATGCCGTCATCGCTACCGGTTCTCTGAACCACCTGCTGCCATCACTACTGGTTTGGCCAAACTGGTCCGAACCAGTAGCATTTCACCCCTGCCAGAGAGTGTTATAAAGCATTATGGAGCGGTATATAAGTCTAAGTGCTATTGCTACACATAATCTGTTTTTTTAGCCTTTAGTAGCATCCAGAGTATGCTACTGAAATCTGGCAGCAAAATAATGAAATTCATTAGCATAATTATCTTCAGGGGACTTTCCTTTCCTTTCCTTTCCTTTCCTTTCCTTTCCTTTCCTTTCCTTTCCTTTCCTTTCCTTTCCTTTCCTTTCCTTTCCCTTTTTCTCCTCTCCTCCCCTCCCCTCCTTTCCATAAATGGCTATCAGCAGATGGCCACACAAGATAAGCATGAGGAGAATAGTTATTTCTTCTCCCGTCATTAAAACAAACAAATATACAGCTTCCCTTACTTTAAATCAATTAATTTATTCTCCTCAAGAAAAAACTTTTTAAAATCTGCAGCAATTTGGCATTCGTAACATTGTATTCCTCCTAGCCAAGCCTCAAACTAAGGCTTATTTCTCAAAAATAGAGTGAGTCATCGTCGCATTTTTTAAAACATAATAACCAATATTTTTAAGTGGAAGTTGGAAACTTTAGAAATAACTGTTTCCCCCATTATTGCAAACTAAGGTTACAATCAATACTCTGCAGGATATCTATAGCCATAAGAGTTGCTACAATCTTCAGGTATTTGCCTGAATGTGTGAAGGCTTGAAAATAAAAAGGGGAGCAGAAACAGTTTCTCCAGCTTTCATATATTCAGCTGGGAGAGTTGAAGAGGAAATAGCATCAGTTCCCTTGAATACAAACTTGTTCTAAATGAGAATTGGGTCTCTCATAAAACAGAGTCCTAAATTATGTGGAGAGATGTTCTCACATGGGAGTACTTCCTTTCAGACGTCTCAGGTGAGCAAATGGAAAGTACAAAATCGGCAGCATTTGTTCTCTAGTTCCTTTGAAGCCTTCACATATTCAAACATCTGAAAACGCATAAGAAGGATTCTGGGCAACCAGTCCCAGTCACTGCTGCACGGGGAACAGAAGTGTTAATCCCACTTTATCTTCAACCTTTGTATTGTACTACAGTCATCTAAAGATGATATTAGGATGGAACTGAGCACAGGGAGTATTTTTTTTTCCAGACGTGACATGAAGATATGAGAAATAAAATAGATAAAAATATAGTTGTGCTGCTATATTGAACTTGAAGCTATATGGTATGATTATTTTTCATCAGGTGGAAGAGAAATACAGGACTTTAGGAGGGACAGGTCTCCTAAAACCCTGGAATCATAAGCATTATCAACACAACTGTGTAGTTGTTGGGAAAGCTACATAGCAAAGTATATCTTTTCTCTATTAATTTATAGGGTACCTCTTATTTCTTCCCCTAGGTATTCCCTTACTATTATTGTAAATACCTTAATCACGTGATGATGATGATGATGATGATGATGATGATGATGATGATGATGATGATAGGAACACAGTGGGGCTCACATGGTTAGGCACTGGGATGAAGGTTAGCAAGCCTGCATTCGAGACCTGAGTGCTGCATTGGGAAGGGTTGAGCTACTGTTCTTTGCATCAGCTCTGGCCAGGGACATGAAAGGAGCCTCCAACTCAGTGGTGGGATTCAGCTGGTTCTCTCCAGATTGTGCAAACTGGTAGCAGCAACTGCGCGAAGCTCCACCCACCTGCCCAGACATAACGGACAGAAGGCCATACGCATGCACAGAGCTAGAGCTCACATTTGCGAACCGGTAGGGAAGGTAAGTGAATCCCACCTCTGCTCCAACTGGATGTCCCCCAGGCAATAATGATGTCAGTGGCTAATCCTTTCAACCCAGAAGCACCTCAATGTGTCTGACAAGAGTGCTATGCCATGCGATGATGATGATGATGACGACGACGACGATGACAACCATGAGAGCACAGCCATCACATCAGGGAGGAGTGATGTCAGATGAATGAAAGAAATACTGGGAGTGAAAGTAGTTTTGTGGGATGATGGTGGTGATGGAGTATAAATGCTACATGTTGACTGCTTGACATTTCTACAGTATGTTCTTCTTAAAAATGATATGTGACAGCCAGAAAGAATGAGACCCCCTTTCCATATAAAAATAGGAAATGCCAGATGAGATCTTTATTCAAAAGCTCTCCTAAATTTCACACTTTTTTAAGAAGGGATAGTTAGAATGGTTGTACCTTGTGAATATGGAGTTTGTGATATTTGATTCTCAATTCTTACAGTTCAATTATTATAATGCAAGTATGATTAACCTCATGCTGCATCTGTTTAGATTTTCTACAGACCCCTCATAAACTGGACATAAACAGTTTCCCCTTGGGATGGCACTATAGGGGATTGCATGCCAAAACAACTAAACACAAAGACAGTTTGTTCTCATGCCATCACTCTGCTAAACACTAATTCCCATAGTAATGTCTTATGTCTGAGTATATTTACCCATGTAGCATGGTTGTGTTACTAGTATCCTTCTCACCTGTTCTACTATCTTCTCTTATTGGCATTGGTATTATTATGATTATCATTATTTTGTTATTATGATCATTATTGCTTTGTTACTGTGTATGTAGACCGAGAGCTTCTGCACTGGAGACAAATTCCTTGTGTGTTTAATCACACTTGGCCCATAAAGTATTCTATTCTCTTCTGAAAGTATTCTACAGTTCAGTTATTATAATGAAAGCCTGATTAAGCTCATGCTGCATCTGCTTAGTTTTGTTGGCAATACAATTCATAGTAGGGGGGAAATCATTCATAACTGCATGACAAATGAGACTCTTAGTTTGATCTTAGACAATGATTTGTCCTAAGCAATTTCATGTAAGGCTCTGAATGTATTTTCATAATTAGGAAAACTTACTATTAAATCATCCTACTAACCCACAGACAGCATCAATAAGTACACCCACTTCACTTTCAGCTTTTTTATTTTTTGGAATCTAGCACAACAGTTTGAATTCAGATGGCATTTAATAGAAATTCATTTCATTCCAATCCCCTATTGCTTAATGATATACACACAGTATTTAAGTTGACTTCAGACAGGCACAATTTAAAGTAGATGTTGTGGGAATTTACATAGAAATCTGAGCTTTGACAGTTCAAAATGGCTCCCAACCATTACAAGCTACAACAATATCTAAGTATCAGACCAGTATCAGAGTATCGGGAATGTGTGCTTATCAAAGTAAATTTCACTTGAAACCAGCTTCCAGAATTATCACTCAATGTTTTCTTTTAATACTGGGCCATTTTTTCCCCTTGTGTTTGTGTTCTCTTCTTGTGGAAAAGGTGAAATAGCAAATATTAACAGCATCCTTCATTTTTACAATATAGATGAACTGAATAGAGATTCATTTTTAAGAAAATAAATTCCTTCTTTTAAATATAAAATATATAACATATAATATTAAATATATAATATCCTATTGTATAAAACTCTAGAGTCTATATTACTTGGATTAACTGTGATCGTCTATGTGTGGCAAAGAGTCTTGTTTTTCCTCAAAATAGCAATTATGTAGAGTCAATGCAGCATTGATACCTCTGAACTCAACGTTTGAAAATTTTGAATTCATTTCCACTGTATTTAATAAGGAGGGGGAAAAATGAATAAATCAGGAGACTGGCTGTTGAGCACAGGAGTTTAGCGCTATCCTCTTTTTTTTTTTTTTTTTTGTTTTTCATTGTAATTTAGATGTGTGTTTTTTTAAAAAAAATCACCCTAATTAAATATGCAAATAATAATGGAGGAAAACCTCTTCTGAGAGAGGGGGGGGGACGGAGGGAGGGAGAGGGAGAGAGAAAGAATAATTCACTTCAGCCATCATCTTTCCATATTACAATGATAATTAAGGGCCCACCTCATGTTGCTGAATTACCTCTTCCACATTCTCTTCTATTGGTCATAAACACTGAGGTTGCTGGGAGGTGTAGTTCAAAAACTTCTGGTAGGCCAAGGTTTCCCCTCCTAGAAACAGTCATTTCATTTTTGTTTTTATTTTGAATTCCCCAAAAAACCAATATTTACAATCCAGCAGTCTTTCCCTATGACTCACCTAGACTATATAATTACTAGGTTTGATTTCTTTCTCTGTACTTTCTTTCTTAAGGAACCATTTAAAAAAAATTGCTATCTAAGAATTATAAATAAATAACATTTCTAAGAGTGAACCCATGAAAACAATAGAATGTTAGATCTATTATTATTCCTTTGTTCTCATACTCAGTACTGGAGCCATTACTGAATACAAATTGCCTAGTGAATAACAAGTATTTTGATATAACCCTGCTTGTTAAGAGACTCAGAATGTGTCTTGCCAGTCCACTTAACCTAGTATCCCAATTTTACCTTTACCCACTAATGATACTTTTGGACAACCATTATCCACACCTTCTGATTACTCCGTTTAAAGGATAGAAGCTTTAATAAGCTGTTGATATTTAGCTGTGCAGATCTTTGAAGAGCTCTTCACTTTGACAAGTGAAGCACTCCTTCAAAGCTGATTTTGGAAACAAGGCTCCTCTTCACTTCTGGGTACAAATTGAAACAGCTACTTCAGTTCTCCTCACCTATAATGTGGCGGCCTCAACTGGCATGTCTAATGGCCAGAAGTAAACCACAAAATGAGGTTGCAAGGTATTCTTATTGAGGCAAATTATATAACTACTCTGTCAATGGGGAATAATAAAGTGGTTGATTGATTGATTGATAGGCCACCTTTATTATTTTTACAAATAACTCAGTGTGGTGAGTTATTGGTGGGCTTCTTCTATTTTGCTCACAACAACAAGCCTATGAGGTGAGTTCAGCTGAGAGAGAGAGAGAGTGACTGGCTCAAAGCAGCTCACTTTCATGGCTAAGGCAGCACTAGAACTCATGGTCTCCCACTTTCTAGTCTGGTGCCTTAATCAGTAGACCAAACAGACTTTCAATGCAATGCAAAAGTCTTCTTTAAGATGCATCTGACCTTTTCATGCTATTAAAGGTAAAGGTAAAGGTTCCCCTCACATATATGTGCTAGTCGTTCCCGACTCTATCTCTGTTTCAAAGCCGAAGAGTCAGTGCTGTCCGAAGACATCTCCATGGTCATGTGGCTGGCATGACTAAACACCAATGCTCTTACCTTCCCACCAAAAGTGGTCCCTATTTTTCTACTTGCATTTTTTACATGCTTTTGTCAGAAGCTGGGACAAGTAACAGGAGCTCACCCTGTTACACGGCACTTTGAACCACTGAATTGCTGACCTTTTGATCAACAAGCTCAGCATCTTAGCCACTGAGCCACTGTGTCCCACTACACTCAGTCACCACTGAGTCACCATGTTCATGCTGTTATGGTTATTTAAATTTAACTGGATACTTTTGGGGTGGGTCTATGTTTACTTTATAAGGTCTACTGTGCATGCAGAGAATGAACAGATAATCCAAATTTCTTCCTAGCCAATGATAAGCATAGAGACATCTAAGCCAATCAGTGCTCAGTGCTCATTCTGGCTCCCACATAAATTCAGAGGAGAAGAACAAACAAATAAATTATTTCCTCAGTATAAATGAGTTAAACCGGTCACTTTGCATTCTCATAAAACTGCTTCTGCTGCTATACTTTTTTTTTCCAGTCCCCATGTCAAGATTTAGAAGGTGGAGCAAAGTGGAGGACCTCTTCTATCATCTCATAGATTACACTGTGCAACAAATCCCAGAGCAAGGCTGTCAGTTACACAGCAACACACACAGTTTGACAACAAAAAGTTCCCTCTTTGGTGTGGGGGAGAGGCAAAACTGCAGCAGGAAAAAACCAGGACATCAGTGCTCACTGTGGATTTCAGTACATCAGCAGGAGTTCTGTTCCCTTTAATATTGCAACTACACCCCCCCATCTGGAAAAAAATCTTAGATAAAACTTGCCTGGAACAGACCAAGAGATTTGCTAAAAGTGACTTTTCCTCAAGTGTATATTTCAGGGTCCTTTGAAGTCTCTCTGTTTCAAAACAAGGAAGAAATCAAAGATGGTGCCAAGTTACCTAAAAATAAAATAGTATTGGAATTCTTCCTACTTAATGGGGAAAGATGCATGTATATCATTAGAAACATCAAAGTTACCTCCTTTCTAATCCAAATAGCAGCAGGGGGGCAAGAGAGATTTTACAACGTTTTCTGATGGCATTCTATGCGCAAACCTCTACAAATAGAAATTATTATTAAAATATTGTCAAGATGGCTTCCTGGAGCAATGTAGATTGTAAAAAAAAAGTGTTTTGTCCTGATTTAGCTAAATGGGTGACACTGTGATTTAGTAACCTAAGTGAAACAAGGACTTATTGTGCTTATTCATACTTTATTAAGGATTCATAGAAATTCTGAAATCCTGATGATTCATATTTTATTCAGGATTCATAGAAATCCTGACATAGAATAGAATAGAATAGAATAGAATAGAATAGAATAGAATAGAATAGAATAGAATTTTTTATTGGCCAAGTGTGACTGAACACACAAGGAATTTGTCTTGGTGCATATGCTCTCAGTGTACATAAAAGAAAAGATACGTTCATCAAGAATCATAAGGTACAACATTTAATTATAGTCATAGGGTACAAATAAGCAATCAGGAAGCAATCAATATCAATAGAATAAAGGCAGCTTTGCCATTGTGATCTGATCACAAGCAACTAAAAATAACCAAATCCTGAGCAATATTGAATATTCTAACCAATAGTCCAATAAAGTTTGAGGGTAATTTGAGCTAAGGAGAGTTGTAGCTAAGGTGACTATCAAGATCTATAGTTTTCCAGTACATCTCAGAAGTTCCAGTGCCAGGAATTTTAATCTTAATTTATAATAATAACCACAATATGAATATTCAGATCTATATATTCCACAAGAAACATCCTTCCTTCCTTCCTTCCTTCCTTCCTTCCTTCCTTCCTTCCTTCCTTCCTTCCTTCCTTCCTTCCTTTTTTATCTAGCCAACAGAAATATTGTATCTTCTGCATATTAGAAGCAAATGAGATCACTTACTGTGAGCTAATCAGCATAATTCTAATTATCACACAGAGCATTTTTAGCTACTTCCATACAAATCCTATATAGAAATGAAATGGGATAGAAACATATTGAAACTAGTCTAAACTTCATATAATATTTCTAGCCATGCTATATGATTTATATTCTGCATTTCTAGGTCATGCTATCTTTTAAAAGGAGATAGTTCCTTCCTTCTACTATACACATACAACATTTTGACAGTTATTATTCTCCTCTTCTTGCATGGACTTTTGCATAGTCCTTTTTTTGTTAGATCTGAAAAAACCAACCCTTGTAATAAGCCTCTAGTTCCCATATAACATCCTTGAAAACATCTGATATTGACTTTATTTGGAGAGACCTGACATATCAAATTTAATACTTGTTTTCCAAAAGATTTTATTCTGAGATAAAAAAATAAACATTGAAACATGTGAAAATTATCATTCTATAAACAGTTGATAGGAATAATGAACTCCACAATAATTACTGATTTGCCTGCTAAGAGCCAGAGGGAAATCATACTCTGACTTTACAGTATTCCAGTATTTATTTATTTATTTATTTATTTATTTATTTATTTATTTATTTATTTATCTATCTATCTATCTATCTATCTATCTATCTATCTATCTATCTATCTATCTATCTATCTATCTATCTATCAACAAGTACAAGGAAGCAAATAATAGTATAGACGTAGACACATGAAAAAAAATGGCACAAATAAAAAGATATCAATAGGCAAAACATAGCCATTAACACATAAAATGAATACATATAAATGGGAAAAGTAGGACAGAGATGGTAGGCACACTGATGCGCTTATGCACGCCCCCTTAGGGATCTCTTAAGAAACATGAAAAGTCCACGGTAGACAGTTTAAGGTAAAAGGTATGGAGGTTAGAGAGACTAACAACAGGATCAGGATGAATGGCATTTACTACTCTATTGCAGAAGTCATATTTCCTACGATCAAGATTAGAGCAAATTACATTGAGTTTGAATCTATTGATAGCCCTTGTGTTATTACAGTTGCAGTTAAAATACTCATTAACAGGTAGGACATTATGGTAAATAATCTTGTGTACTAAAAGTTTAGGTCGGAACGCAGACAGCGTAGTTCAAGGCTATCCAGGCCTAAAATTTCAAGCCTGGTGGTATAGGGAACTTTATTTCGAGCAGATGATTTGAGTACTCTTCTACTAAAATATTTCTGGACCCTTTCTAATACATTGATGTCTGAAATACAGTGAGGGTTCCAGGCAGGTGAGCAGTATTCAAGGATAGGTCTGGCAAAGGTTTTGTATGCCCTGGTTTGAAGTATAGCATATTTGAGGGGCTGCTACAAAGAAGAGGGAGTCAATTTATTTTCCAAAGCACCAGAAGGCAAGACAAGAAACAATGGGTGGAAACTAATAAAGGAGAGAAGAAACCAGGATTTAAGGAGAAACTTCCTAACAGTGAGGACAATTAACTAGTGATACAACTTACCTTTAGAAGTTATGGGTGCTTCATCCCTAGAGGTTTTTTAGAAGAGATTTTCCAATCCAACAAGAAGAGGAAGAGATTACATACAAAAAGGAAGTCCAGATGATTTATCTTCAACCAAGTTATTGTAATTTATTCAAGGGAGTCATAATCTACTTTAATTCAGAATTCTCCATATGTACTTTTTGCCTTCCCTTCTTTCTTCTTTTGCCTTATAAACTTCATTTTAACATCTATTGATTTGGTTGAATTGCTTTTAAAAGATAATTCTACATTAAAGTCTTCTTTTTTTTTTGCAGAATAAGCACATTTTTTTTAGTTTGATAAGTGCTGTATTCCTGGGTTTGAGCAGGAAAAGCAAGGCTTTCTATTTCCTTTTCTATTTTCCTTGAACCCTGGGAAATCCTGTTTAGCTGTAGAGACTATGGGGTGTAAGCAGCTTTAGCCTAACTAGTGGCACACCACTATAATTTACTGCAAAATCATTGGAAGGAACAATCTGCCAGGAATGTTTTAAATTATTCAGTTCATGATTTGAAGCTGCCTGGTTTTGGCTTGAAATGGAGATTTATAGTATCGTGATGGCATGATTTGTGATTCAAAATCCAGTGGCAACTCAATGTGAACCAATTTTCGAGTCAAGCTTTGATTTACCCTTGTCTTTAATGGGGAAGCTTCAAGATGTCTAAGGTTTTTAACAGAATAGGCTGAAAATGGCTCTTGGAGACTAACTCTACCACATTTCACTCTACCACTTCCAGGGTTTATACCAAAATAAATATTTAAAACATCCATCCCATAATAATACTTGCATGTCAGAAGCAGTCAAGTGCTTCCATGGTTAAAGGATTTGCTGGTGACATCACCATCACCATTTACTGGTGAACTCCCATCTGGGGGACATCCAGATGAGGGTTCCTTTTGCGTCCACTGAAGTGGACCTATTAACCTATTTGCAGTTGCCTTCTTTCAAACTGCTGGGTTGGTAGAAGCCGGAGCATGTGATGGGAGCTCAACCCATCCCACTTCAGCAATGGGTCTCTAATGTGATCCTGCTGATTGTCAGCCCAGTGTACTAACCTTGGAGTTATTGAACTCTCCATCCACTCCATACCCAAAAATAACAAAATGAAGGAAGCATGTGAAAATAGACCTCAAATTGTATAGCAAAAGTTGGTTGAATCAATGCAGAAGGTGTCCTTTTTCAATCCAAACATGCAAATATTCAAAACTTGAATGGAAAAAAAAACTCTTTAACATTCCACATGATATTTGGAAGTTCCCAAGACTTTGATTCGGAAATACTAGGATCCCTGACATAACCCTCTCACTGGAAAGATTTCATTGTATTAGAGCTAAGCTTTGCTTACAAGCTATGCTAATTTGGAAAGTGGTAGAAGGATACACTCCTTGCTATTACATGACAGGTAATAAATGAAACTAAAAACTGATTTTAAAAAATGCTGTTTGTAATTTTTCCACCCACAATTAATTTTTAGACAATAAATAATTTGGATTAATATCCAGTCATTGTCATGAAAAACTTATAAGAATGATAAGCCACAAGTTAAAATTCAGAACGTAAATAATTATGTTGAACTCCTGTTTGTATTGGCACTACTAGTACAAAATTGACTCCCAAAAGAGAAGGGTAGTCATCAAATCTAAAAAAAGCTTTGGATTCACCAATTAGATTTATTGCATCAAAAACAGGTTCCTACTTCATTTTGTAAATCTACTTCAGTGGGATGATTTGATCAATGCTTTGTTGAATTGAATCAATCATTAAAAGTTTACACAGCCTTAAGTCCTGGTCCTGTATATTGGCATATTCTTTCATAGCCGGTATCAATCAAACAGTGATGACCTCTGTGCTAACCATTGCTCTTGTTATGTATGCTAATCCTCATAATTACACAACACAAGTTTGATAATGAAAATAAGCAATAAATATGGCCATTGTAGGGCTCCCTATACAGATTAAGACATTTCAAGGCTGTCTTTAATGGTCTCACACTTCTAGAGGAAAATCTATTGTTCACAAATAAACTAAACCTCTTTAATATGTAGCTAATGATCCCTGTTCCTTCAAAATTATATTTTTCCCATCTGAATATACCCCAACTATTATACCCTAAGAGTTCATATTAAGCTCCAAACCAGAAAAGAGAATTTTTGTTTTTTGTTTTTATTTGATTTTTTAATTTAATTTATATGCCGCCCTTCTCCGGAGACTCAGGGCGGCTTACAATGCATTAAGCAATAGCCTTCATACTTTTGTATGCTTAGTAGGGCTTTCACACCCCCCCCCCCCGAGCGGTGTTCTCTTTTATACAAAGTCAGGTTATTGCTCCCATAATCTGGGTCCTCATTTTACCTACCTTAAAAGGATGGAAGGCTAAGTCAACCTTGAGCCTGGTGAGATTCAAACTTGCAGTAATTGCAGGCAGCTGGTGTCACTTTAACACCACTTTAAGCTGCTGTGTCACCAAGGCTGTTAACTGTAAAGCTAGGAAGAGTTTAATTGTCAGCATTTTGTTGCTACTTTATTTATATAAGGTGAAATAAATGTAATTAACTGCTTAGCTGGTGTGCATTTGTATGTTTTAAGAGCACCAGTTATGTTTATTCATATATAGATCTAATTGATAAGTTTTGAGAAAATTTATTTGGAAAAATAAAATAGCTATTTCCAACACTTATATAGCTATCCATCTTATACCAAACTTTGGGTGGCTCATAACCAATATTATGTTTAACTTTAAATATATATTATCTATAAATAAAAAATATTTTTATAACAGATATGAGTTGTATTCTCCCATATTTTTCCATGCAACTTTCTCTTTCCTGCGTTACAGTTGTGAGTGTCCCTAAAATGTGTATTCAACTAGAATCAGCCATTAAAGAAATAACACTCAAATAAGGACTGTAGAGAAGATGAAGACCAGAGGTGTCAAACTTGATTTTGCTGAGGGCCACATCAGGGTTGTGTTTGACCTTGGGGGGGGCTGGGTGGTGTGACCAGGGTGGGTGTGGCCAGCTTGACATTTGTTTTTGACCACGATGGCCTCCTGCAGCCCTCTGCCAACAAAAATGGAGTTCTCAAAATGGAGTTTGAGGGGCATGAACTCTGTTATTGCTGGCAGAGGTACCATGGACCAGGATGGCCCCACAGGCCAGAGCTAAGCACCCCATGAGCCTTGCGTTTGACACCTCTAATGAAGACAATGCTGAGTAGAAAAAACTTGCTGCCACCCAATGTAGCCATATTGGTTAGGTGCCGCTAATGGGTCATAAAGTACAGTTGGTCCTCAATTTATAATCATTAATTTAAAAAAAATATTCTGGATTATGACAGCACTGAAAAAGGGACTTATGACTGGTCTTTGAACTTGCAACCACTGCACTCTCCCCATAGTTAAATTATAAAAATTTGGATTTTGGCAACCAGCATGTATTTGGGATGGTTGCAGCATCCTGGGGGTCATTTGTGACCTTTCCAATCAACTTTGACCATCAAAGTCAAACAACCCACAGCAAAACATTCATCAAATTGGGTGAAACTCACTTAATGACTGCATTGCTTAGTGACAAAAGTACTAGTTGTGGTCATAAGTTAAGGACTAAGACCATTCTTAAACATATGTGAACAGAAAATAAACAAACAAACAAATACAAACAAACAAATAAACAAAAATTCATAGATTGGGGGAAAAATGGTAACTAGACCTTTAGAAGAATTTTCCAAAGTTGAGGTGTCAATGCTAAAATGTATTTTGTATTCATCTCCCATTTCTCTTTTGAGACAATGATTACATCAACCCCAACCTAGCATCACAGTAATTAAAACTCAAAACAACTATATCCCTATATATATAAAGTATAGATACACACACACATATATATCCTATCTAATACCACAGCTCTATGTAAATGTGTTAAAAATAATTTTCATTTAAATCAAAGAGGCTTGCTCCTAGGTTTAAGACTATATTTTTATATTTTTCTTTTCATTTCTAATATGTAGTTCAGAAATTGTATAAATAATATAATGTTTTGTACTCAGAAGCTATGCGAATTCCTCAGAAATCTGTTGCTTGGTGAGTGACCCAGATTTTGAGCAGATTTGATTATAAAATTTTTTATACTGAACTAATTATGAGAAAATTTCTTGGTGATTTCTGGAGCTGGGAAGGTATGGAAATCAATAACAATTCTACTATACAATGTCACTAATTAATCATTCAGCTCCTTTAGTCTGCTTTTTTTCCTCCCTCTCAATTTTGTCCGCTATCTATTTTCTTTTTTCCATGGCAGGAAGCAATATCTTTTTTCTTAATTATTCTTTTTGGGATTGCTTTTTTAAGAAGAGATATATTTGACTTTGGGAAAAGAAACTACATCAAAATTCATCACTGCAGGATACATAGTACAAACATATTACCTGCCAAATAATTTATTATTTTATTATTTATGTATTCGCAGAAAGGAACACTATTACAATAGCATACAGTATATGTTGAAATGAGAGAGAGGGAGGGAAGGAGAGAGGGAGAGGGAGAGAGGGAGGGAGGGAGGAGAGGGAGGGGAGAGAGAGGGAGGGAGGGAGGGAGGAAGAGAGGGAAAAATGGGAAGGGATTCCATTTTTATTGCATTTGCTTTCCCCAAATTCTCCAAGGTAGAACAGCTGTTTAATCTTGGCTTCTTTGCAGATTAATGTTTAAATAGTGGGATGCTCGATAGCAACTTCATTCATCAAGAGTTTGTCAATTTGTCACAGTGACATGTTGCTCAGCTACCGTAAACAGGAGGAAATCCAAATGTTTCAGCTGCCTTCCTTTTTGTTTAATGCATACAGCTTTGCATACATACCGTATAAGCATTACTAACCGAAGTGACAATGTATGCTCTGAAAAGAAGATAAAGCAAATAGTCTAAAATCTAATTTTCTATCATACTCATCATCACCTATTTCCATTTAGCTGCTTAGCTCCTATCACCACCTTGGATGTCTGCCACCACTAAATGACTCAAAAGTATGTTAATGAAAATCATCAGCAAAATGGCCAGATTTGGGAAGTGCAATGGAAGGAGAGGGGAGGGGAGGGGAGGGGAGGGGAGGGGAGGAGAAGAGGAGGGGAGGGGAGGGGAGGGGAGGGGAGGGGAGAGGAGAAGAGAAGAGAAGAGAAGAGAAGAGAAGAGAAGAGAAGAGAAGAGAAGAGAAGAGAAGAGAAGAGAAGAGAAGAGAAGAGAAGAGAAGAGAATGGCAGTGCAGTTCTTTCAATAGCTTACATCTGTGATGGCTAACCTTTTCCAGACTGAGAGCCCAAAGCATGGGTGCATGCAGGTGAATGCACAAATGCATGCCCAAACCGCCAAAATGCAATGCACGCATGGCCCCGCCGCATGCACCCTGCACATGCACAGCAGAGACCCAAAGACCAGCTGGCAGGCAGGAGGCATGCGCAGAAGCATTTTCATGATGTCAGGGTCAGTGGGTGGGGCCTCCTGCTGGCTTTACTATCGGTTCTATAGAACCGGTGCAAACCAGGGGCAGCCCACCACTGACTTCACCCCATTCCTAAGAGGTCTGTAAGTGGCGTGCATAAGAGCACCAGTGTGCCTACTGTCCCTGTCCTAATGTTTCCTCTATTTGTATCTATTTTATGTATTCAATTCATATATATAGGTCTTTGGTTATTCGGGAGTTCTCCCGCGTAGAATTGGATGTGTCTTGGCGACATTTCGACGAAGTCTCATTCGTCATCTTCAGGCTGGTGTTCTCGGCCGAGAATACCAGCCTGAAGAAAACCTCAGAAAACTTTTGGAACCACAACTGACTGAAATCCCAATTCACTACATTCTGGGTTCTTCTCTTCATTATGGCTGCAAACAGATTTTAGTGTTGCATTGTGGGAGACCCACAATCTTGGTTATGTAGGAAAAACCTGGCTTAAAAAGAAGAACATATATAGAAGCCATAATGAAGAGAAGAACCCAGAATGTAGTGAATTGGGATTTCACAAGCGGAATTCCAATCTCTTATATAAATAGTGGTTAAAAGTAAAGTTTCCCCACACACATATGTGCTAGTTGTTCCCATCTCAAGGGGGCAGTGCTCATCTCCGTTTCAAAGCTGAAGAACCAGCTCTGTTGGAAGACATCTCCGGGGTCATGTGGCTAGCATGACTAAATGCCAATGCTGTTATCTGCCCACCAAAGGTGGTCCCTATTTTTCTACTAGCATTTTTTACGTGCTTTCAAACTGCTAGGTGGGCAGAAGTTGGGACAAGTAACAGGAGCTCACCCTGTTACACGGCACTAGGGATTTGAACCGCTGATCTGCCGACCTTTCAATCGACAAGCTCAGCATCTTAGCCACTCAGCCACCATGTCCCCTTTCAAATTGTGGTTTTGGGTATTAATTTGGATTGCTTCTCTGCCCTTCTTCCTCCCCTCCTTGAGCCTATCCCCAGGCTTTTGATAAAATCAGGGCAGATAGCCCGAGAATCCGTAGAAGGGATGGTTAAAAAAAAGGTCAAGATAGTGACTATCCATTTTTTTAATGTCTTGGCCTGCAGGCTGGATGCATCACATGCAGGCCACACCCACCCCAGCTCTGCAAATGGGGAAAATATCACGAAACATCACATGATGACAAACATGGTGCAGCAAGTTTGACAACCATGGCCTAGAAGATGAACACAAGTTGTTTTCAGAGTAAAATACAATAAACAGACTTAAAAGATGTAACACACTTCATCTCTGGACAATTCAGACTTTTCTATTGTTGAGAAGATATTGTAATGCGCAGTCAGATTCTGCTTTTCTGTAGCTGAAATTCATTCTTCTTTATTCTGTGTTCCAGAATGATACAAAAAGATCTGAGTAATATCCTTTCAGACATTTAAAGAGTATCATCACAAGCCATCCCATTCTCAGTATTTGCTTTTCAAGGCTAAACTTTCACAATTCTTCATTCAAAAAAAAAAAAAATCTAGTGATTTGATCCAGGGGTGAAATCTACTTACCTTCCCAACCAGTTCGGAAGTACGTGTGTGCATCATGTGTATGCGCTACCCCTCTGCGCATGTGTGAACCCTTCTGTGCATGCACAGAGGGTAAAAAACCCATTACTTCCTGGTTAAAACCAGGAAGTAACAACAACCAGGTGGGAGGGCGGTGCCTCCTGCCACCATCGCTACCAGTTCTCTGAACCACCAGAAGCCACTGCTACCAGTTCAGCCAAACCAGGCCGAACTGGGAGCGTTTCACCCCAGGTTTGGTCTCTCTAATTAGAATTCTCTGCAGCTGACCCAATTTCTCTAGATTAGACTTAAAATTTGATTGGCTAAAGTTGAAACAATTCTCATGGTGTGATCTAACCAATGCAGAATGAATGCAAACTACTGCTTTGTGTGATTGGGGATCTATTCTGCTGTTTTCAATAAGCTACTATTTCAAGAACTTTTTCAAACTACTATTAACAAGCCAGGTGATTTGATTTTTGTTTTCAAAAATTTGTTTTCTTTGTTATATTGCATTTTATTAACTGGGGCTCCCTTTTCATTATTATCCATTCAATTTGAGTAACTGAATGTCTGGTTTTTTTTTTTTCCTTCCTGTAATCTTGATCTTTTTGTCGTTAATAACATTTTTTTTGCCAACCTTGGCTCAATCAGAGGTTCACCTTTGAGATACCACCCTATAGTTCTAAACCAGTGATGGCAAACCTTTTCAGCACCGAGTGCCCAAGCAGGAATGTGTGCATGTGCATATAGATGTGAATGCTGGAAATCCAAAGACCAGCTGGCTAATATGTGCATGCATGTTTTTTTGGATGGTTTTGGCTGTTTTGGGGCTGTTTTTCGGTCCTGAAAAATGGTCCAAAAACAGCCTGAAAATGGCCCGAAAAATGGCCTGAAATTGGCCCAGAAATTGGCCTGAAAAATAGCTTGGTTTTTGTACATCTTTCTGGCTGTTTTCAGGCTGTTTTCAGGCCATTTTCAGACTGTTTTCTGGCCCAAAAATGGCCCCAAAAACATCCTGAAAATGGCCTGAAAAAGACCCGAAATTGGCCTGGAAAATACCCTGTTTTGGAGCTGTTTTTCAGGCCATTTTCTGATGCTCTGGCACCTATGAAGACCAGCTGGCTAGTGCACATGTGCGTGCTGGAAACCAGAAGAGCAGCTGGCAATAGTGCTTTTGCCCCATAGAGAGGGCTCTGCATGCCACCTCTGGCACCTGTGCCATAGGTTCGCCATGACGGTTCTAGGCTATATACAGGCAATGTTTAGGCTGAGCTGAGGGAGGGGTGAAGCCCATCATCAGTCTCCAGTTCCTTCACGCCCACAAGAGATCTAAGTCCAGCCCATCTTGAATTCTGTTGACTCTTATCTCCTACCAACTTGCTTTCACTGTTAGTAGTTGAGATTCTTGTAGAAAGGTTTAACGTGCATACAGTCTGTATTCATTTGAGCCAGCTTGGTTCCTGATTCCTTGTGCCTGGCACTACCTATTTCTTTGAAGACACGAGTCTCTTTCATGTCTTTTAGCTGGAATCTTGAAAGCCAGCCTTATTGTGTGATCTCAGGTCACAGGTCCACTCTAGAGAACACCACAGGGATAAAGCAGTGCATTCATGAACTGCTTTCATGATGAATGCACTGATGAACTGAACATGTGTGCCTGGATTAATTATAACAGCACTGGAACAACAATTTGCCTTGCGAAGCAAAATGAAAGAGATGAAATTTGTCACCACTGAGCGCAGGTTCAGAAGAAACAAATTTGATAGACATTATGTGGAAAATGACTAGTCCCCATAGACTATTTTTAATAATGAAGAAGATTCTAAAGCATGCTCCTGGTTTTGAAAAAAAACTTAGGATGATTAGAACAGCAGAAAAAACAATTACTACCAACCTGCCTTCCATTGAGGACCTGTATACTGCACAAGTCAAAAAGAGGGCTGTGAAAATATTTACAGACCCCTCACATCCTTGCATAAATTGTTTCAACTCCTACCCTCAAAACGACGCTATAGAGCACTGCACACCAGAACAACTAGACACAAGGACAGTTTTTTCCCAAACTCCATCGCTCTGCTAAACAAATATTTCCCTCAAAATTGTCAAATTATTTACTAAGTCTGCACTACTATTAATCTTCTCATTGTCCCTATCACCCATCTCCTCCCACTTATGATTGTATGACTGTAACTTGTTGCTGTACCCTTACGATTTATATTGACTGTTTCCTAGTATGATTATTTGTACCCTATGACTACCATTAAGTGTTGTACCTTATGATTCTTGATGAATGTATCTTGTCTTTTTATGTACACCGAGAGCATATGCACCAAAGACAAATTCCTTGTGTGTCCAATCACACTTGGCCAATAAAGACTTCTTTTCTCTTCTCTTCCCTTCCCTTCCCTTCCCTTCCCTTCCCTTCCCTTCCCTTCCCTTCCCTTCTCCTCTCCTCTCCTCTCCTCTCCTCTCCTCTCCTCTCTTCTCTTCTCTTCTCTTCTCTTCTTAGAAGGAGGTTTTTTTTTTACTTTATTAAAAGTCCAATCAAATATCAAAAGGGGAGTGGAACTTGGAGAGGAGGGGCTGTTAGTTTGTATTTGTGTGTATTTCTCTGTGTGTGCATGCTAATTCTTTCTTTCTTCCTCCTCAATTGAAACCATTCCTGAAGCAATTCTTCAGCGCCAGAAAGGCAGTTGATTTCCAGAGTAGGGCGAGTATGGAAATGCATGAATCCATTCTGTTAGCACAAATATACCATTCAGTTTGGTCCCTCCTACATCATTGTTTTGGTATTTTGCTTCCTTTTTAATCTCAGCAACCCCTTTGTTTTGAAACCCCTAAACAAACAAATAGATCCCTCTCAGGCGTGATGGAATTTTATAATCTCGAGATCAGTATTTTTAGGTATCTTTAGATTAAAATATGATGCTGATTTGGCATATGAACATGGTATTTTCTCCCCAGACAAAAATGCTTGCTCTTAATTATTGGGTTTGAGTGCTTTTTGTTTCTGATGTACTCATTCTGGCTTTGAAGTTATTATTCCATTGACTGACATAATGAAATATTGCTATCAATACAGGATAATGTGAGTATTGAATGAACTGAATTGAAATATCCAGTGTGGGCCTCTGGATGTCTGCTATGTTGTTATTATACGTTCATACGATAAACAAAGACTGCTGCATTGCATAGATTGGTTCAGAATGAAAACATCCTGGTTATTTCAATAATCTGACAATAAAGTAAATATACAATTGAACTGAAATTGAATATACAGTGTAATTTCATGGGACATTGTCACTAGGCGTTGGAGCATAATACTGCCAAGCAGATAAAAACTCAACTATTTTTTTTCTAATATTATTTTGAGAAGAAAGATGGGAGAACATCCATCAAACGTTGCGAGGGTGTAATTTCCAGCAGTTCCTACCAGCATGGCCAAAAGTGAATTGTTGGGAGTCATAGCTTCAGATCAAATGAAAAGTTTGAATGAAGGCTTTTCTCTACTTGGAATTGCCTTTGTTTCACTGCCTATGCTATTACATGTTTTGATATTGCCACTTTTACTCTACTTTTCTGGAACAGAGACAATAAAAGAGCATATTGGCGCTGCCAGGATATCTTGTTTAAAAAAGTATGAGACAACAATTGTTTCTGAAGGACAGGAAGAGGTAGCATAGGCTACTTGTCCCAGAACATCATGAAGGCAACCAGGGCCTTTGCTTTCTTGCTTTCAGTCAAAGAGCAAAGATCAGGCCAGTGTGGCTTCGACCCGGTCTACCCAGTGTGAAAAATTCAGGCCACTGTGGCTTCGACCCAATCTACTCAGTGCAAAGTGGAAAGATCAGGCCAGTGTGTCTTCAACCTGGTCTACCCAGTGCGAAGAAGAAAGATCAGGCCAGTGTGGCTTTTGCCCAGTCTACCCAGTACAAAGAGGAAACATGCCAGAAGTTTGGGGAGTGGAATCAAGCTGGCCACACTCACCCAGCTGGCCATGCCCACCCAGTTGGCCACACCCACCCAGTTGGCCATGCCCACCCAGTCAGCCACACCCACCCAGTCAGCCACACTCACCCGGCCCCCCAAGGTCAACCACAGCCCTGACGTGGCCCTCAGTGAAATTGAGTTTGACACCCCTGCTCTAGTATGACTACAGCACAACTGCACAGTCCAATTGTGCCTGCCTTCTGCCCAGTCTCTGAGTTGTAATAGATCCACTGAGACTTGAAAAACTCTTTCTGCTTGTCCTCTAAATCTTTCCTGCAGGTTAACACATTTTTGTTTATCTTGAACTTGTCTCTGCTCTTTGATGTCAATTGGAAGTGCCTCTGCAAATTTATGAGTGAGGACTTTTAATTATTTAGCTAAAGCCTTTCAGACTAAATATTGTCAAACGTTCAGCCAACACTGGGTACGGAGACAAAATAGAATGCTACTTATTAGCAAGTACTATAACTAAGCCATAAATTGCAGGTTGATTCTTTTTTTTTTTAAGGGAAGAAGTCCATTCCCTTCACATCATGAGAACTATCAGGTTTAGCCTAGATATCTGTGTTAATTTGGAGGGGTTGCACTGATGTCTATTATTTGTGGACTATGTGGTTTGTAGTCATCAATTTCTTCTCCACATCTTTGTTCCCGGACACTCTATGGATTTCACATGGCTTACAGCATGCAAGAAAACACTGTTAAGTATAGCTTTTGCAGTAAATGCAGTTGACAAGAGGAGCTCACCCCAAAATTATTAATTTCCAGTTTTCCTTCCATAGATATTTGGGTGATTGCTATCCAAGAAACTTAGCTTGATTTTTTTTTCTGTGCTATATAGATTAAATCCAATAATTTCCTCAAAAGTGTCAAAAACGTGCTATCTTTTTGTTCAGATATTATTTGTTATAATTTCCTCTCTGAGGAGGAATTTCCTAATTTCCTAATTTCCTCAGTCTACAAAACTACATACGCTATTATATGGTACATATAAAATCTGTTGTATAGCAATGACAGAGTCCAACTTTCTCTCTTTTGTTGATCTGGTGTAAAGATTTTATACTACCACTATTTCATTGCTTTTTGAGGAACAGTAGACTTTAAAAGCTCCTCTCTGAGTTGACAGTTCTAAGAAAATAGCAAGCAGAGCTTTGGGTCAACTTACTGTTTCTATACTGCTCTTGAACAGCCTATAAAATAAAACTTTATCTTTTCTCTTTTCTTCCTACTCATGGAGAACAAGATCTCTTTAAAGTTAAACACCCTGATGAAGCTGTTTCTATGCATTATGAGAGACAATATTATTCTCTCAATGTGGCTCAGATGGTCTAGAGAAATAACTTCCTATTATTGCTCTTTTCTAGAAGTCTACTTCCTACTAGCTCACAGTATTGGTATTCCCCAGTGTTAATCAAATAACATGGTCTGCCTTGGTTAGCTCTCTAAGATTTGTCAACATTAATTAAGCGCTGCCTCCTATCTTAGCACTACAGTAGTGGCCAAAATTGTGGAAACCTTTAGGGAAAAGTGTGTTTTCTAAAACTAGCTAATAACACCACTTTGTTTTGGAGTAGTACCATAAAATCATATATTAGTGGAAAGACAATTTAATCAAGAATGTAATGCACTAACTTTTATGAAGAATAGCAGTTACAGTATTAGAATAGCAGTTACAGTATAAAGAAGAAAAGTGAAACTCGTAGAAAAAATGAGATATACAAAAATTATCACCATAGAAAAAATGAGATATATAAAAATTATCACGTCAGTTGATACTTAGTTGGGTAACCTTTAGCATGAAATATGGCCTTACAAGCATGAAATATGGCCTTACAAGGTCTTCCCATGGAGTGAACCAAGACTTTTAGTTCTGCTGTTATAATGTGAAACCAAGATTGAATGGTTGCTTCTATTAACTGGATTTCATTGCTGGATCGCTTCTGACTAACAAGTTTCTTTAGCTGGCTCCATAGATTTTCAATTGGGTTATGGTCTGGGCTATTCCCAGACCATTCCAGCAGTGAAATATGATTATCTTGAAACTCCAAAAAAAGTGATGTTATTAGCCATCAAACCTCAAAAATACACTTTTCCCAAAAGATTTCCAGAATTTTGGCCACTACTGTATATTCAGCAAGGAGGAGGAAGAGAAAAGGGTAAGAGGGAAAGGGAGAAGGAGAAACATTTTTCAAAAGTTATTGTAAATAAACTCCACCACATATTGATGCTCCAGGAGAGAGATCTGGGGGCAAGATCTAGCATGCAATTGCAATTTCATTTGACATGTGTCATTTCGGCTAATTCTATCACTATTTGGGGAAAGAGCCTGAGATGTTAAAACAGTAATGTTAAAAGTTCTCAAGGACTGGAAAGGTTTCATATCATTTTTCTTCATACAGGTCAGTTCAACACACTTTGTATTAAGGGAGAGGAAATACAGAGAAACCAAGTGGAAACATTTTTTTTCAAGAAGGGAAATGCAGAAAAAGCATTTGGAGACACACTCTACTATTAAGTCCATGCAAAATCAGACACACAAAAAAAGAGTTTGCCTCCCAGAAATCACAATATATGGTATATTTCATCAATTTGGTGTCAGCATGTTTAGTTGGTGTCTAACATTCAAACTGATGATATATACCATATATTGTGATTTTTGTGAGGTAAACTCTTTTTTGTGTGTGTCTGATTTACACAATGTCACACCTTTTTTGCTACCTTATCACCCACCCACCCCATCTCAAAGATGTTCATGCATATGAAAATCATATTTCTGCCCCCCCCCCGAAATCTTAATGCATATGGTTTGTGACTACAGTTTAGGACAGTGATGGCTAATCTTTTTGCCATCACGTGCCAGGAGTGGGGGGAGTTGGGGGTGGGGCTTGCGCATGCATGTGCCCACACCCATAATTCTATGAGCCCCACCCCCACACATGCACGCACAACTCCCTCTCCCCCTGCTCCTGGCATGCAATAGCCTGGTGGGCCTGTTTTTCTCTCTCCCCAGGCTTCAGACTCTTTGTAGGAGACTGGGGAGGATGAAAACAGCTTTTCCCACCCCCCTGGAGGCCCTCTGGAGGCCAAAAACTACCCATTTGCCAACTTCCATTAGGATCAGAAGGCCCTTTTTTTGCTCTCCCCAGGCTCCAGAGCCTTTCTAGACTCCAGAGCCTTTTCCCCTTCTTCTGGTGGATCCAGAAGGTCCAAAAATCAGTTGGCCCAGGCGCACATGCATGCCGGAGCGGGGCTCGCGTGCCCATTGATATGGCTATGTGTGCCACTTGTGGCACAGGTTCACTAACACGGATTTAGGACTTAGATTTTCCTCATGTCAAGGTGTTGTTGTTTTTTTAATCTGCCTAAAACTGAAAGGCATAATCTTCTATGTACAATTTTCTAAGCACAATTCTCATTCTGTCACTTAGAAAATTTTTAAAAAGAAAGAGATGGGATTCCAGCAATTCCAGCAACTGAACTATTTTTCCATTTACCACCCAAGTACCTTAGGGTGGAATTCTCTTCACTCTCTTCACAATAAAATTAAATAATAATTTTATTTAATTATTTAAAACATTTATATAGCCATATTTTATAGCCAACTCCGGATGGTTCCCAATCAATATATTATTTATACTCAACTTCTGGGACCTTGTCAATTGGAGAAGCAATCCTTTCATTTCATTTTTATCATAAGACTTGGAATGCATATACCATGGAATTGAAAAATATACTACTATGATATTGTTTGTCACACAAACATTTCTTCACTCAGAAATTGTAAGTCTTTGAACATGTCAAAGGTGAACAAATACACCTACAATACCAGCAAACTTTTTAAAAATGGTCTTTTTCTTGAAAATGATGGCTGCAGCTCCTAGAAGCTGCATTGCAAAAGCACACCAAGGCATGTCAAATATTGATTTGCTTCTAAGAAGAACCAAGTATCTAATTCTATGATCATTATGTGTTTCTCCTGTAATTTGTTATTGCGCAATGTGTATGTGTTTGGAAGCACAAAGGATTCCCTGTGTTCATACAATTTGTTGTTGTGGTTAAACATTAGCATAGCATAGCATAGCATAGCATAGCATAGCATAGCATAGCATAGCATAGCATAGCATAGAATTCTTTATTCACCAAGTGTGATTGGACACACAAGGAATTTGTCTTGGTGCATATGCTCTCAGTGTACATAAAAGAAAAGATACATTCATCAAGAATCATAAGGTACAACACTTAATGATAGTCATAGGGTACAAATAAGCAATCAAATCATATTAGGAAACAATTAATATAAATTGTAAGGATACAGCAACAAGTTATAGTCATATAGTCATAAGTGGGAGGAGATGGGTGATAGGGATGATGAGAAGATTAATAGTAATGCAGACTTAGTAAATAATTTGACAGTGTTGAGGGAAATATTTATTTAACAGAGTGATGGAGTTTGGGAAAAAATGTTCTTGTGTCAAGTTGTTTTGGTGTACAGTGCTCTATAGCATCGTTTTGAGGGTAGGAGTTGAAACAGCTTATGTCCAGTATGTGAGGGGTCTGTAAATATTTTCACAGCTTGATTAGATTAGATTAAATTAGATTAGATTAGATTATATTATTGTAGAATTTATCATTGAATCATAGTCTATATTATAATCTGCCATACATGTTCAAAACTTGCATTTCAGTGGCTTTCTCAGGCAAAATATAATCTTTTTTTATTAATTTTTCTTACTGTTTACCTATATAAATTGTCTTCTTTTCAATATAATTTAATGTCCAGAATTCTTTCTTGCTTCAACTGTGTATCATAACCTGTATGTTTTCTTCTTTAAATCACAAATCTTTAATAGATTTTTGACTGGCCTCAGATTAGTTACATTTTTTTCAATATTCAATAAATCTTTAGTGAAAACTATTTTATCTTATGGACCCAGCACCAGTTTGAAACATGTATGTAAATAAGATTGGCATGAAGTAACTTTGCTTCTATAGCAGTATTTAATCATTTAAATGTATATTGAATTTACTTCCAACAATTGTAGAACAAATAGATTACTCATTTAAGCTGGCAAAGACAGCTAAGCAAACAGAGGGAGTGGGAAATATTCTTTTTTATGAAAGAATACTGAAGGATCCTTCTTTATAATAAAAAGGGCATCAGCGCAAACCAATTAAAGATGAGGAATTTCAATCATATTGATTTTAACAGAGAGAGAAATATATTATTTTTTTCAACCTTACTTCAAGGTTAGCTCAGCCTTCCATCCTTCTGAGGTCAGTAAAATGAGGACCCAGATTGTTGGGGGCAATATGCTGACTCTATAAACTGCTTAGAGTAAAAGCACTATGAAGCAATATATAAGTCTAAGTGTTGCTATTCATGAGGTCCTTAACTGTATTATTTTCTTGGTGCTCTTTTTCTCTCTTTCTCTCTCTTGTTTTCCTCAGTGACGCTTCAAACACAATTTGAAAAAAATTATAAAGGATAAGGAACAAATTTCTTGTTAATCAAATGCTGTGGATGTATGTTTCTCAGCCTCTTTGGGACTTTAAAAAAATGATAAATATTGAAGTTCAGTTGTATTTGTATGGAAGTTCTCACTCTTTTTCATAAGGAAGAATACTCCTTTCATTTAGCCGGTCCTATGTGATTGGTGGAAATACATAATTTATAAAGAATCACAGAGTTCATTCTAAATTGAGCTTGTCCTCATAACCATTAGTGTGTAGCAACATATTGCTATCTAGATAACGCTGGGATAACAACTGATTTCTCCTATATAATTCATGTATACAACCAGGATCAAATCATACTTTTCTGTAAGGAAATATCTCCAGCCAAGCATTTTACATCACATCAAAATAGCACAATGTACAAACACGCACATACATACAGGCATGCATCTCTAGACCTCTATGAAGAAAGAATTTATATTACACTTATGTACTGTGTCTTGATTACTGCCCTTGTTTTCCAGTAGACCACATGTATACACAGTAACAAACATTTTGGTATTTGGGCCATACTCCACTTTTGAATAAATTTTTACAAGTCTATTTCCCCAACTAACCTGAGTTAAATCATTGACATTATTAAAAATGTATGTCTGATCCCCATTCCCACCCACTCCTGGGGAAGGATATTGCAAAATCTCCATTCCCACCTCACTCTGGGGTCAGCCAGAGGTGGTATTTGCCAGTTCACCAAACTACTCAAAATTTCTGCTACCGGTTCTCCAAAACCTGTCAGAACCTGCTGAATAGCACCCCTGGTCTGAACCTTTTTAAATACAGATCTTGTTAAGCGGTAAAATAGTAGATGCCTAGAATTATAAGGTATAGCAAAGGATTAAACTTTATAGACTAAATAGAAAGGGAAATGCCTTAATGGAAAGTACAAATAGATGTCTGCATACATATGAAAATATCACATTGGGAAACAGTTTCATTAATTCTTATATGATCTAAGCATGTAGGACGCTAATTCACTGGCTTCAAATATTTTGAACCACAATTACTACAGTCTTTTCCTTCTTTTTCCATTTATCAGGTTGGCTTTGGGTTTATGGTTGTAAAAATGAAATGCATCTGGAGAATACTAAATTCCTTAGTCTGCCTTAATGCGAGAAAGAAAAGTGACTCTGTTTAATAAATGAAAAATGTGACTCGGTGGGCTTATGCAAAGCTTCATTGCAATTTACATTACATTATATTGCATTGCTACAGCAATGTAGCACTGAAATAACTTATATGTATTCCTAGCTGGGCACATATTTGCAGTCAGTTCTGGGTTGTACTGTATTCTTTTCAGTTTTGAAGTGATATATGCCTGCTTCTAGGCTTTACAAGTCTAGGTTTTCTTTTTTCTTTTCAAAAAGATATTCCTATGTGGATGTTAACAACCTTACTCTATTTTCTGTAATAACAGCCATTCATTTTTTGAATGTTCCTGTTTTGTATAATATCCGTGGATTTTGGCATGCAAAACAATGATGTAATAAGATTTTGGCCTGAAAACTGATTTCTGAATGTTGGGGTTTGGAAGAGCCCTTCTATCTGGTGCATAGGATGAAAGATTCTATTCAGAAGGGTTGTTGGGCAGAAGATAGAGGAGAAGAGAAAAGCAAAGTGACAGTAGCTGGTATGAATTAGTAGATGGGTCTTATCAACAGAAAACAGGAGGAATAGTTGGAAGCTGCAACTACAGCTCTTGAGGCTATGGATCCTCATTGAAATGACATCTTTCCTTTTCTGTGTTACTGTTCTAGTGCAGCAAATTCAACAGTGGTCCTTTTTAGTTCCTTGGGATAATGTGGCCAATAGATAATGAGGTAGAAGGAATCTTATTTTATTTTCCTGTTCTGCACCCCCACTCCCCTAAAATAAATCTGGAATTTTTAAAGGAAAGTTGAAGTCCCGAGGAGCACATTGCGCTATGCCTGCGCCTATAAATTTGCTGCTGCACTTCTAGCAAGATATGAACCCAAGATGCCCTTGGTTTTATTCAGACACCCCTTGCTTCTGGCTTGAGCTGCGGTCTCAACGAGATATTTTTAATTTTCATTATAGCGGCTGCCAAGAAAGCAGTCTAATAATTTTCCCCACAATAAAACACACATTAAAATTTACTAGCATGATTAATTTAATAATACTCACTGTCTGTGGTGTCTTTTCAAAGACTTCTGGAGAGATTATTCCTGAGATACCCTTCTTTGCATGATTCCCTAAGTTAAAATAATTCACATTCACTGTGGCTGAGACCCTGGGATGGAGAGAGACAGATGCAAGGTTGTGGTTCCCAAAATATGAAATGTATTATACAGGTGACATTGGTACAAAAAATGTGTCCCGGAATCCTTGTGTACATTGTCAATACTACTTCTGATGGTATTGGGGGTGGCAATCTTAAACACTCAAAGAGTCATAAAGGCCCTAACCAGAAGCCCCCCATTCAATTCTGGAGCCAACCAGAAGTCTGGTTCCCCCCACCATAGTGTCTCCTCCTAGTGCAGCGTCCTTTTTCTTCTACCTATCCTAACTGAAAGACCTTGTTGTGGAGCTGACTGGTGACAGGGAAGGGCAGCAGAGGGATGAAAGAGCCACTCGCGGCTCCAGAGCCGCAGGTTGCTGACCCTGGTCTACAAGAAACCTTTCCTTTTAAGTTCATGCAATCAAAAACTCAGCCCTATGAGTTGGGCAGGGGGGACAACAAGGAGGGCCGTATTAATGAATGCAACATCATGGGTATGTTTTGATTTGCACACATGTCCCCAAAGGAATGGATCATGCAACATAATGCCACTACTGATGACAGTGGCAAGATTCTGCTGGTGGTACTGTGTCTGTATCACTTGGCCGATGTAATTCCTTGTGATTCTACAACTACATAGCTTGGGCACAGAGAGCCAAGGTGACACAGTGGTTAGAGTGCAGCACTGCAGGCTACTTCAGCTGACTGCTAGCTGCAGTTTGGCAGTTCAAATCTCACCGGCTCAAGGTTGACTAAGCCTTCCATTCTTCCAAGGTAGGCAAAATGAGGACCCAGATCGTTGGGGGCAAATAGGCTGACTCTGTAAACTGCTTACAGAGGGCTATAAAAGCACTGTGAAGCAGTATATAAGTCTAAGTACTATTGCTATTACTATTGATTTCACACTTTGATGATGAGCATGAATTGGAACTGTCTAGAGTTTGTATGTGTTTTTCCATGAAGTACAGTATCATTTGCATGCAGTTCAACCCCTTCCCCTTTGCAACCTTCAAAAATGAGGCAAAGAAGATAATATAGTTCTATGTGCCCTGTTTTGTTAAGAAAGATATTTTAAATATTTAAGATCAGCTGTCTCCAACCTTTCTAGCTCTGCAGACAGGCAGAGGCCAAGGCCGTGTGGGTGATGGGGGGATTGTTTCACACATGTGCCCACCACTTCCACAAATGGAGCTTTGCACACTCACCTGCTGCTTGTGTCAGTCCCAATGGGCTGTGGACCGGTACTGGTCTGTTGACTGTGGGTTGGGGACCCCTGTTTAAGATAGCAGGGTTCTCAAATTTTTGGCTACAGTCTCAGAAAGATTACATCCCTGTTTTTTATTCCTTTGCCTCATTGTAGAAATAGATCTCAGCAGTTTATCTACCTATCCATCAGCAGTGGCCTTTGGGGGGAGGGAGAAAAAAAAAGCTATCTTAAGAAATAATTATGCATGCTCTATCCATCTGCTAAATGTTGCTACCTTTAACAAGACATACAGAAGCATAAATAAACAATACAAATGACTTTGCCATATTACATGTCTTATGTCAAGATCTTCTGCGCTCTGAATGCTGACACTTACATCCCTTGTTACGACAAAAGATGTTCAGACAATTTGGAGGACTTCTGTAGCGAGGCTGCTCAGACTAAGACTAGCAAATCCTACCTAATCTTAGAAAAGGGATTATGTAGTCAATAAAATCCTATCCAAAATAAATGTTCCCAACAGTGCATCTCCATAGGAAACACAGTGGTAAAGGCGTATCTGAGTTGTAGCCTCCCCTTTCCATTACACTGGATCATTCCATGGCAATGCTTGTGTCACTTTTTTTTTAAAAAAAATAGTGGATACAAGTAGCCTTGAACATATACAAGAAAAGCAATTCCTCTTTCTGATGAATGCCAAGAACAAGAAACAAAGGAAAGCAAAAACTTTTACAGAGCCCTAGAAATAGGCCAGTAAGAACTCTCTAAAAAAAGCCGCAAAGACCAAAGGCTACGCCCTCAAACAAGAGAGCAAAAAGTAGAAAATTGTTTGGAAACCTTGTTTTGAAAAGGGGGAGAGGGAAGAGACAGAAGCACGGAGACAACTAATAAAAATATCAAAGCTTCAAGCTGGAAAAAGATCCGAATACAAAGCGAAGTGTTTGGTAAGACTATATCAGGCTAGCCTACCACATAACGGCAATTAGGGCAAGTGTAGGTTCAAAAGAAAAAAGGCAAAAGGGAAGGCAAAAAAAAAAAAGTTACAATCATTAGAAAGTGAGTAATAAATCAGACTCCTAAATATTATGAAACAGATTATCTGTTAGATTTCAGTGTGGGCAAGTATTGAAATGGCATTGATTGTGATTGTGATATTATTGGGATGAAGGTAGTTAACTTCGCTGATCTCTTAGTGGCTTTCAGTATCACTGATAATGTGACTTCCCAGAGTGTCTCAGTGGATCAGAGTGAAGGTACACTATTATGGTGGGTCTCCTTTTTCGTCCAAGGCCAGTTCCAGTTGGTACTGATGGAAGGAGTTGCCAAGTCCTCAGCCCAGGGGTGAAATGCTCTTGGTTCAGACCGGATCAGCCGATCCGGTAGCGATGGCGGCAGGTGGTTCAGAGAACTGGTAGCAAAAATCCCCTCCCATGGCCCCCCCAATCACCCAGTCGCCTGCTTGCCACTTCTTTTAAAAAATGCTTTTAAAAGGTAAAAAAAGCTCTGATGATCCCAGCTGAGCCATGCAATCGTCAGAGTTTCTTTTTTTTACTTTTAAAAGCATTTTTTTAGGTTGTAAAAAAATGTTTTTAAAAGTTAAAAAAAATTGTGCACCACAGCTGATCACACACACACACCACACAACGTGTGCTGTTCTACTTACCCCATGCCTCCTTTTGGTATGTGTGATGCATACTGCCGGTTTGCACAGTCAGCAAACCGGTAAACCGGTTCAGATTTCACCACTGCCTCAGCCCTTGTTTTTTGTGGTGTTTCAGGGCTGAATTCCCTCCCCACTGCTGATTAAATGAAATGCTTGAGTGAAGCAATCTACAGCATGGAGTTAGATATCATCAGTGCTTGAACAGCAGGTGATGGCTGTAATATTGGAGACCTTTGCACAAATTCATCTTTGTACATCAACTGTGCTCATTGTTGGACATTCCTGTTTATTCATGATCACTCATCCAGGTTGCCTCTTACCTGGATAATTGTACTGTACTCTACATGAGTTGCCCAGAAGTTGGAATAAGGGGCAGGGAGTTGAGGGGATACCACCACTATTTCATGACCTGCAGTTGGTTACCTCAAGGTGCCATGCAAAATCTAGTTATTACCTTTAAATATCTTCATGGCAAAGGTTTATTGACAATGCCTGCTATTTTCACTACTTGTCCAAAAGTTTTAAGAGGCTTGGTATAGTCTAAGTTCCATCCATCAATTAATGGTACCATCTTCCTTCTCTTTCACCATGTCTACATCCAACATTCTTCCTATGATCCAGATGGCTGTACCCATTCCTTCTTTGAAAGACTGCAAATATATGGTCAGGTAGTCTCATTAATGTGTCTTGAATAACTCTCCTTGGTTATTTGAACTGCCTGTGGTGAATAAAAAAGACATTGAGCATCTTCATCAATTCGGGTTCCAATATTTTATTGTAGTATAGACGAGAAGTGGTATTCAGCAGGTTCTGACCAGTTCTGGAGAACCAGTAGTGGAAATTTTGAGTAGTTTGGAGAACCGGTAAATACTACCTCTGACTGGCCCCACCCCCATCTATTCTCTGCCTCCCGAGTCCCAGCTGATTGGGAAGAAATGAGGATTTGGCAGTAACCTTCCCCTGGCGTGGGGTGGGAATGGAGATTTTACAGTATCCTTTCCCTGCAACACCCACCAAGCCGCACCTACCAAGCCACGCCCACAGAACTGGTAGTAAAAAAAATTGAATCCCACCACTGGTATAGACAAGTGTATACCGAAAAGAACAGAACAAGTTAATGTTTCCAGAACTATTTTAGATACTTCTTTGGATACTTTAGATACTACTTTAGATACTTAGATATTTCTACAAATGCAGTCTTCTATTATCATGGTATTTTTTCATGAGCAACACATTTGTTCCAATTTTCCAAAGGAGAGTTGCTGGAAGTACTGGAAAAGAAGAATTTGTTCCATTGATCCATTGTCCCAGGCAAACACATTGTATATAGAATTATGGTTTTTCAAAATGTATATAAATTTGAGATGTGGGGCTAAAAAGTATAACTTCAAAAAATACCAACATTATTATGACAATATTCAACGTATCAGCATTTTATACTTATGACTTAGATTTCTATCCTATTTTTCACCAGAAATTCAAGGCAGAGTCTATAGCATCTAAATATAGATTAGGGGAATGGAGCCTAAACATATGAAGAACAGTTGGAACTGGTAATGCCTAATTTAACTATCAGAGCAGCAATCAGCCTTGTTATCTTGCTTGGGGTAATTGCCCTCAATTAGAGTTGGATCGTGACGTTCTCCTTGTGTATATTTTGAAAAGCAAACCAAAATACATTTTCTAATTAAACATCTTACTATCTAAAGTAATTACATTTTGGCAAAGAATCGCCAGCCTGACCTTCCCTGGCTGGAGAACAAAGAAAAGTTTTTAAGAAGAAGAGAAAGGAATGTAGACATGTGCAGTAGATCAGAGATAAGAACTTGGCAAGCTACGGTAAGTCTGAAAGTTCAGAAATAAAAGCTCTGCTGGTAAATACAAAAATGCAGTGACACTAACAAAGAGATGGACTAGGGGTGACAGTCTTCCAATATTTAAGTAGCCATCACAAAGAAGAATGGGTCAATTTATTCTCCACAGTACCTGAAGGCAAGACAAGAAATAACAGATAGAAACTTATCAAAGAGATATCCAACCTAGAACTAAGGGAAAATTTCCTGACAGTGAGAACATTAATCAGTATAATGGCTTGCCTTCAGAAGTTGTGGGTGCTCTATCACTGGAGGTTCTTAAGAGGGGATTGGACAGTCTGGAATGGTACAGGGTTTCCTGCTTGAACAGAGGATTGGACTAGATCCCTTCCAACTCTGTTATTCTGTTAAACCTCTATGTTTTTAGATCCATAAACATCTTATGCATTTGATTGGATCAAGGGATAGTAACTAGCCTGTCAGGGTAATGAAGATTTAAAGCTGACCAGCTGCTGTAAGGGTGTAAACCAAGATGATGCAATGAGAATAAGTCAGCAGGATTATCACTTTAAGAGGCTGTCTATATAAGAAAGGCCCTATGAGGGCAGTCTCTCCCTCCACGTATTAACTCCTCATGTATCTGCATCGTAGTTCTCCATGTAGAGTTGAAGACTGATTACTTGTCTGGTATGTGCCTACTACTTGTATGTCTGTATATAGAAATCTTTATATAAACCACTGTTTGTAAGACAAACATCTGTGTCCTGTATTTTGCTCTTGAGTGGTCTCAAAATGCAGTCACACTGTAAACAGCCTGACAAAATTACCCACTGTACTTTAAGGACTGACTGTGGAATGGAATATAGCTCTTCCCAGCTCTAATCCAAATACCTTAATAATTTCCCCACACTAGTTCAATGATTTCAAGCTTCTGATTAAAAAAAAAAACCCTGATACATTTGAATTAATTGTACATTAAGCATTGTGATCTGCCTAAGAAAATAAAGATGGTAATGCACATCTTTCATGGAAAGGAAACTTTTCCATTCCACATCTTTCCAGTCTATTGTTTGAAATTATAGCTATTTGCAAGTTTTAAATTACATGGTCAGCATATTTCTCAAGTATTGCTCAGGGGAAATGTTCTCTGGAATTCCCTGCTCTCCCCACTTACATCTGGGTAAATGAAGTTCTCTGTAGACGTTCCCTTCAGAAACAGATCGTGAGGATTGATGGGATGTTTATATGGCTGTCTTTCTGTTTCATAACAACTGAACAAAAATGGAAAAGAAAAAAAAAAGCAATCACCCATAATAAAGGGCTACCTTACGGCAGTAAATTGAACTGCATAATACATTACCCTAGAGCGATATGAACTTTGAAACACATACACTTGCATTTAGCTCTGTAAGACTTCTGCATTGTGCTAGCTTTCTGTAGTTTGATATTCCTATTTCATAATAGCAATACTAGTAATAAAGGTTGAAATGTACATTATTGCAAGCTAATTCACTGCTCACTTCCAGGAGTTTGATTCTGACCAGTTCAAGGTTGACTCGGCCTTCCATCCTTCCAAGGTCGGTAAAATGAGGACCCAGATTTTTGAGGGCAATATGCTAACTCTGTAAACTTGCTTAGAAAGGACTATAAAATCCTATGAAGTGGTATATAAGTCCAAGTGCTATTGCTATATGCAGTGGCAGGATTTAGCTGGTTTGGGCCAGTTCAGGCGAACTGGTAGTTAAATTGCTGGCTAGGCCCGCCCCTTCCTGTCCCTTCCAGGAGTCTCCACGTGCACCATTTTGGCTCCCAGGTAAGTGCAGAAGGGCCTCCTAAGCCCAAAACGGGATGCGGGGAGGGAGTAGTGTGCCCCCCCATGACCCCATCATTTTCACTCCCAGGAGGCTTCAGGGAGGCCTACTAGGCCCAAAACAGGGTGCAGGGGCATGCAGTACATCCCCCCCCTGTGGCCTGTTTTTGCTCCCAGGGGGCTGCAGGGAGGCCTATCCTTTAAGGCACCCAATCAATCTATTCGCTGCCTCCCAGCCTCCCAGCTGATCGGTGTGGCTGGTCTATTGCTGCCTCCCAAGTGATCAACTGGGTTTTCTTTTGTTGCCCTGCACAGGAGAACAAAGCTAGAAAACAGGTTAGTGGGGTGGGGAGGGAATGAGGATTTTGCAGTACCCTTCCCCCAAGAGTGGGGTGGGAATGGGGATTTTGCAGTATCGTTTCCTTGCCATGCCCACAAAGCCACACCCACAGAACAGATAGAAAAAAAAATTGAATCCCACTACTGTCTATATGAATGATATACTGCATAATTAGTACATGCATCCAATACATGAAGAATAGGACAGGACAGAACAAAATGGAACAGAACATCATTTTGGTGGAACAGAACATCAGTGGTTAAGATACTGATCTGGAAATTAGGAAACTATGAGTTCCAGTCCTACCTTAGGCATAAAAGCTAACTGGATGACTTTAGGCCATCATTTCAATAATAGGAATTATATTGGTGTAGATATATTAATCTAAACAATCTAAATATTATATAGCTGGCTGTCTTACTGAGATGCTCAGAAAAGAGCATTTTAAAAAATCCTCAGATGGGCTGATTGGTTCCTTATGCATGAACCGCAAGATGGGAAGCAAATAAATTTGATAGATAGATAGATAGATAGATAGATAGATAGATAGATAGATAGATAGATAAATCAAATCAAATCAAATCAAATCAAATCAAATCATGTTATATTTGTGTCTTGGAATATATTACAAACAACTAAAGGTCAATGAATGGTATTATATTGCATACAGTATCAGACACTTATTCTGAATCAAGTTTCCATATGCCACTCTATTGATGACCATAGATTTCCAGGTCTGTTTGATATGATGATGGTGGTGATAATGTTGATCCTTCAGCATTATATTTATTTTAAAATGCCTGTATTTCCTATGTCTCCTTTGAAAGTAGATGTAGGTGATGGTTGTAGTCTAGTTCTTCGCTCCTCCCCCCCCCCCCCCTAAAAAAAGGCAGGGATCAAAAGGAAATGTAGAAAAGGAACAGGCAAGATCAGCAAACCCCATGTTTGTTTGAACCAATAAGTTTTTTGTTTTCCAATTTTAAAAAAATGCCGCTGGAACTTTGTATGTTACACTAAAACATCCCAATAAAATCCTTATTAAATTAACTAATTTTGAAAATTACAGTATTACCTTTCTTCTGTGGCTGAGGGAAAGGAATCAAATTAATCCTGCAAAGTGAAAAAGGATATACAGTTAAAATCTTTTTCCCTGTTCCTTCCTTTTCCTAAAATCTTTTCCCCTGTTCTTTCTTTTCCTAAAATCTTTTTCCTTGTCCCTTCCTTTTCCTAAAATCTTTTTCTTTGTTCTTTCTTTTTCCTAAAATCTTTTTCCTTGTTCCTTCCTTTTCCTAAAATCTTTTTCCTTGTTCTTTCTTTTTCCTAAAATCTTTTTCGTGCTATTCTTAAGGAAGCTATTGCCTCATTTTTATCATTTAGTAAATAGATAAAGATGATGATGACAATAACAATGATGCAGTCTTAGAATGGCTATAACACTGGAATATAAAATAGATATTTAATTAAAATCGGTACAGCCTTTTCTGGTTTGCTTGTTTCAAAATAACCTAATTTTCAAGAATCGTAACAGGTCTGTAAGAGATTTTTTTTTTAATGCATCTACTTAAATGCAGTTAGTTAAGGCTGCAAGATTCCCTTATTCTGATTTCTTGTAGTTCTTTGCAGTCTCTCAGAGCTGGTAACGCTCCCTCTCTCTTAGCCTATCTTTCCAAAGCTTCTCCCCACCCCCCCCTTAATTTAGCCTATTGCTGACTTTCAGTTGTCCTTTTCTGCAGACTTTTCCTTAGGAACTGTGCTGCAAGAAAATGCCTTGGGGGTATTGGCAATGGCTTATCTTGCACTCTGTATAGCTGTGTTTTGATGTAAGAGGCTAGTAGAAGAGAAGCTAATGTTAAATTCTGTGGTGGTTATCTTCCTTCCGGACCCAGATTCAGAAGCTACTTAAGAGCCTTCAGGGCTTTATCCCAAGCCTTTGTATGAACTCTAATACAGCTACAGAGAAACACAAAATAAATAATTTAGCTATCAGGTCTATTGTTACTTGCTTTTTTTTATTGCCTGATGGCTCAATTATCTATTTTGAAAAATAGATGATAGATAGATAGATAGAGATAGATAGATAGATAGATAGATAGATAGATAGATAGATAGATAGATAGATAAACGGATGGATGGATGGACGGATGGACAGACAGACAGACAGACAGATGATAGATAGAGAGCAATAGCACCAGATGTGATATTCCGCCTGTTCAGACCAGTCCACCTGAACTGGTAGCAGAAATCACTCCCACCCACCCTCCCCGGCTCTATGCCATCCTATTTAGGCTCATTTTTGAGGACGGGCACATGCCGGAAGGCTGGGTGCATGGAAGAAGGCAGGTAGTAACATAATCTGAAACCCACCGCTGAATAGCACTTAGACTTATATACTGCTTTACAGTGCTTTACATTGTAAGCACTAAGCACTAAGCATTTAGTGTAAGCACTAAGTGGTTTATAGAGTTAACATATTGCCCCCAACAATTGGGGTCCCCATTTTACCCACCTCGGAAGGATGGAAGGCTGAGTCAACCTTAAGCCTGGTGGGAGTTGAACTGCAAAATTATAGGCAGCCATACTGCACTCTAACCACTGTGCCACAGAGAGAGAGAGATAGAGATAGATAGATAGATGATAGATAGATAGATAGATAGATAGATAGATAGATAGATAGATAGATAGATATTTGTAACTGTCATCAAGATCTGTGTTTTGATCATCAAAGTGAGCTCTTTTTGTTCTTATTTCTTTTCTTCTATTTGAACAGGTCCACAAACATATCAACCGACGTATATTAAATGGCACATGTGAACAGACATCTAAATAGCAATTATATTGTTGAATAGAAATTTCATCTAAATGAGCAAAACTGAAGTTGTTATATGTCCATAAAACAAGGGGAAAATCACCTTATTGAAATAAAAGATAAGTATGCTACCTGATAAATTTAAGACAGATTACTTGAAAGTTATCTTTTTTTCTCTTGAAAAAAAAAATCCAAGTCAAATCTTTACAAAAAACATCTTATTAACTCTCTAAATCAAGATTTGTCCTTTCTTCTTGTAAGTAAAGACTGGCTGATCAAAACTGTACGATTTTCTATTCAGTTTGCTTCAGGGCTTAACTCAAAGCATTGTTTTTAATATTTGAAGTCCTGCAGAATTGGTCTGCCAATTCTAGACAATAAAAATCAACATGTCCACTAAGTGGCTGCAATTATAAAAAACTGTAGCTCTTGCCTGTCATTTAACCAAAATCAAGAACTGGACTTAGACATGCCTAGATCTTACAGCCTTATAGATATGTCAAGCTTGCACACATTTTAATGAATGTCTTCCTCAACTATAACTAAGATCAGCATTCAAGAAATCAATTGATATTGGCAAGAAAAAATGCTTTTTCTTCAAGAATAATTCAAATGAATCTCCATAGAATACCCATTTGCTTGCATCTTTGCTGAGATGTATTGAAATGTTTGGAAGTCTCTTTTGTTTGATCAGCTGTTAAGAATTGTTCACTTCTGTTTCCTTTTATTTCTTTTCCTGTTGATCCAAATAAGAACTGAATGCAAACGATTCTTTCCTTCGTGTCACCATTAGAGAAATGACCCAATGGTAGGACTTTCAACAGGTGGATGTTTTAGAGTTGCACTGTTTTTTTCAAGAAGTGGGTATTACGTATGTTGAAACCTTGCCTTAAATCATTTTTAGCTGTGGAGGGCAGGAGGCAGAAACTTTATAAATAAATATATGTTCTGCCTGAGTCCCCTGCATATTTACTCATAACTTCAGTAAATACGAATTGGATTGCAGCTAGAATTGTGAAGCATGAAACAAAATATGAATGCTTATAAATTATACATATGTTAAAACTGGAGTATATATGATAAATTTTCCTGTTGAAGCCAATAGGACAAGTTTTTATGAAAAATTGCATTCTCTGACCTGTATCATTGAAGATTGTCATACCCTTCCAAATTGGAGGAAAAATAAAGACACAGTTCTGTAGGTAAGTATGATATACAGGGATTTTTTTTGTGTGTATGACCATCTCACACACACACACACATGCCTTCTGGAAAAATGCTGAAAAAGAATTGTCCATTGCCTTCTAAAAAAAGTGCCAAGGAACCTTAATTAGAAGAATTATCTTAGAGTTGGACTTTCTTTAAATGCCTCAGCAGCAAAGTTACAAGACTCTTTCAATCTCTATGTAAATAACATCAAGTATTGTCCAATCTCCATGGTTTTGCTCATCAGAACTGAACATTAATATTACATTCATTAGTTTATGCAACATTACAAGGAAGACTTGGTTGAAATTTATGCCCAACAACAAATTATTTCAATTTTGACATGGCATTTCCAGAACCCTAAGGGTAGCAGAATAACTTCTTTCAAAAGCACAGATTAACTTTTATATAGCTACTAAGAAATCTCTCTAAGTCTACTTATCTGAATGGGAAATGGAACAAAAAGTTCTGTTTATGAAAAAATGCCTTGCAAATTTGCTACTGTTGTAATAAATGTTAAAACGTTAATAACATTGATGGAACCGTTTAAATATAATCACTAAACTTAAATAAGTAGTAAGATAAACATATTACTGTCTGTAAGATCTACTTTATGATGGCATGTGATGAAAAATCAGAAACCGTAAAAAACATAAAGGATCATTTTGTCATGTCTGGCATAGTTGTCTAAAAGCCAACAAAAATATGTGTTCAAATACATTCAATGGTGTGATACAAGGAAGTTTAAAGATTAATATTCAATTGAAGCCAAAACGCTTTTTGTTAGACTAATAAATAGATACTTAGGAAAAAAATGTAATTCACATTTCCATCATGCAAAAATGAATTTTATGGGCTTGATTATTAGAATGTATACAGTATGGAAAGAAGGAAATTAAGTTAACCTTAGAAAAAGAGAGTGAAATATAAATGTGTTTGTAACTGATTTTTGGAAGACCAGAAGTCACTTCTTTATAACTTTATTTTCTATTCTTTACTTTTGTCAACCTTTTTTAGAATAGAATGGAATGGAATGAGGGACTTGGGAGGTCTTCTAGTCCAACCCCCTGCTTAGGCAAGAAACCCTACACCACTTCAGACAAATGGTTATCTAATCTCTTCTTAAAAACTTCCAGTGTTGGAGCATTTACAACTTCTGAAGGCAAGATGTTCCACTGATTAATTTTTCTAACAGTTAGGAAATTAACCTTAGTTCTAAATTGCTTCTTTCCTTGATTAGTTTCCACCCATTGCTTCTTGTCCTACCCTCAGGTGCTTTGGAGAATAGTTTGACTCCCTCTTCTTTGTGGCAGGCTCTGAGATATTGGAACAATGCTATCATGTCTTCCCTAGTCCTTCTTTTCATTAAACTAGACATACCCAGTTCCTGCAGCCGTTCTTCATATGTTTTAGCCTCCAGTCCCTTAATCATCTTTGTTGCTCTTCTTTGCACTCTTTCCAGAGTCTCAACATTTTTTTTTACATTGTGATGACCAAAACTGACTGTAGTATTCCAAGTGTGGCCTTACCAAGGCATTATAAAGTGGTATTAACACTTCACATGATCTTGATTCTATCCCTTTGTTTATGTAGCCTAGGCCTGTGTTGGCTTTTTTGGCAGCTGCTGCACACTGCTGGCTCATATTTAAATGGTTGTCTTGTACTTGTACCTTTTATGCAAAGAAAGAAATAGTATACTCTTGCATTTTCTTGTTCTTACGTTTCTCTTTCAAAATGTGTATTGTTATTCTTTTAAAATATGTGTCTGTGTGTATGTATATAAAAATACATACACATAAGACATCTTGATTCCTTCAGTTTTCACAATTTTCCCCCTGTTGGTGCGCAAAGGTTGCACATTTGTCCAGTCCAAACTCCATTGCAGTATTTTAGCTGTATATTTGAAAAGTGTCAAACAGCAATTCAGGTGATGTTTTTCTATGAAGTTCCAGTTTGTCCACGTAAAGGAGATAGGATAGATTGACAAATGTTTTTAGTGTTTGATAACCATGCCCTGATTTGTTCAGTATTGTTGGTGGACAAATCAGTGCAATGACAAACAGTAGTGGTAATATCTCTTGATATTAACCTCTGCCAGTCTAAATGTCTGTGGAGATTCTCAGTGATCCAGGTCTGTTTATAGAACAATAAAAAAAGCAAGGTTGTCATTCCGTACAGAAAATCAGAAAATCTCAGGAGGATCTTCAGACTACTTAACATATGTGCATACTTCAAATCCAAGAATACACTAAGGCAGAAACTTGTCCATCCCAAGAAAAACACCCAGACATAAACTGAGCAATGTGGTATATGCAGTACAATGCAGTGAGCCATGTGCAGATCTGTACATTGGGGAAACAAAACAACCACTTCATAAATTCATGGTGCAACATAGGAAAACAAACACATCAGGACTAGATTCTGCAGTCCATCTGCATTTAAAAGACACAGGCCATTATTTGAAGACAGCAAAATCCACATTTTGGACAGAAAGGACCGTTGGTTTGAAAGAGGGGTCAAAGAGGCCATCTATGTCAAAATTGAATAGCTCTTTCTCAACAGAGGGTGAAGAATTCGACATCATCTATCTCTAGTCTACAACACAGTCGTTTGCACTATTCAGGTGACCCTGAGGACACAGATAAACATTCAAGTGGCCCCATCGACTCTCTAAAAAAATGCAAATGACCAGCTGTCTGCAAAGAGTATAAATCCTTCCATTCCCCACCATCCAGGCAGAGCTGAAGAAGTTTCTTGAATGAGAAGTGAAACATCTTCAAAGAAAAAAACAGAAAGTCCAGTTGTTTCTTGAAATAGCACCTTTGGGATGACCCTGCCAGTCTCTCACTATTGACCAGCAACTTGTGTCTTCCATGATTCCATTGTGTCATTGATCTTTGCACAAACATCTTCTGATGTTTCTGTTGATTCCTGTTATTTCTGTACATTGGAAATAGCCACTGCCTTTTTGTTAGGAACATGAGAAAAACTAGGCACCTATCACCCAGTTATAGTGTTGCAATTTTCCATATTTAGTTTGGCTCACTCAGTCTCAAGGTCTGGATCTTTACTACCTCTTGTCAATTTCATTCTGCATTTTTTAATTGTGAGAAATACTTCTTTATTTTAATCAAGGAATGGATTAGGGTGGGTGCTTTGCTGCCATCTAGGGGATTTCTGGTTTCCTGCAGTCCAGATTATGTAATCCAATGAGAAATCTGTGTTTGAACTCATTCTCTGTACTGGTTAATTCCAGTAACAATTTTGTAGTGAACAGCTAAAGTGGCAGAGAGCTGGGAATCCAAGAGGCCAAGGTTATAATCAGGGGTGAGTTTAACTTACCTTTGCCACCAGTTTGTCGTGCACGCACTGTCCATGCATGCATGCACTGTCTGCCCATGCTCCCGGCCTTCCACACTTTGCTAGCTCGTGCGCCTTCCATGCATACACATGGCCTCAAAAACGTGGCTAAATAGCACAATGTGGAGCTGGGGCAGGTGGGCAGTCCAACCCACAATCGCTGCTAAAGGTTCACCAGAATCAGTACGAACTGGCTGAATACCATCTCTGGTTATAATGTAAAAGTAGAATTTCGCCAAGATGCTAAAAGTAAAACCCCTAATCAAACCATATAAGAACCATTTTGTGCTTTGAATATTTGCTCAAACTCCTCCCTTTATATGTATATTTGAAAGGAAGATCCTGAAAGAGCTAAATCCCTGATTCGGTCAGTGAGCCTTTTCCTTCTTTGTTTCCCAGATATTCTGCAACTAATCTTTCTTTTTGATGCTCACAGAGCTTTGTTATTTAAAGATTAAAAATGTTACGCTTATTATACTGCTATGGCTTAAGCAATATATGCATTATGTACTTGCAAATTAATTAGTCAATCCCTCAGTAAGTTAATCAGGCCTTCCAATTTTTGTTTCCAATTTTGTTGTTCCCATTCTAGTCTCAAATAAATGACAACATCTCCTTTGAAGAATGTGTTCATGTTTCAGGAAAATTAATTTGTCACTTGCTACCCTGGCATAAAACCGTTAACAGTTGTAAAATGTACCAGTTTCAGAGAAAGAGAAGCAGAAATCTAAATCCACAGAGTGGAAAGAGATTGTCAAGAAATTATATGTTTAATTATTGAACATAATTGCTATTCCAAATTGGATTATAAGTAACTCTAAATATTCTGTATTATTCTGGCCAGGAAGATCACTTATTTTTCAATACATATCTGTTAACAGTTGTGAAACAATATCGGAGAAGGCTGCACCACAGCCTTCTCTGATATGATTTTGCTTTCACAAATCATAGATCAGGGGTGTCAAACTTGTGGCCCGCGGGCTGGATGTATCACACACTGGCCATGTCCACTCCTTGTTTAAAGATATTCCCCTCATATATCTGCTAGTCATTCCTGACTCTAGGGGGCAGTGCTCATCTCCATTTAAAAGCCGAAGAGCCAGTGCTGTCCAAAGACATCTCCATGGTCATGTGGCCACATGACTAAATGCCAAAGGCACACAGAATGCTGTTATCTTATTTATTTGTTTGTTTGTTTGTTTGTTTGTTTGTTTGTTTGTTTTATTCAATTTGTATACTGCCCTTCTCCTAGTGGACTCAGGGTGGTACACAGCCAGAACTAAAACACATATCAATACAAAATTTTAAATTTTAAAAGAATTACATAATTCAAACTAAAACCCATTGACAATTTAAAAAGCTAAAAACCTTCCCACCAAAGATGGTCCCTATTTTTCTATCTGCATTTTTATGTGCTTTCAAACTGCTAGGTTGGCAGAAACTGGGACAAGCTCACCCCATTACACGGCACTAGGGATTCGAACCGTTGAACTGCCGATCTTTCGATCGACAAGCTCAACCACCATGTCCCTTCTAAACTAAACTAAACTCCTGGTTTAGCGAAGAGGAAAAAAAAGTTGTGATACGTCACATGATGACAATGTCATGCCATGAGTTTGACATCTGTGTCATAGAGGATGAATGATTTTGCTTCAATAGAATTTCAGAACTAGATCCCTAAAATTTTTATTTATCTTTCTTTTTATTTCATGCCCCACAACACTAAATTATTATTTTCATTCAATTAGACCTGTTACTTTAGAAATAAAAGATTGACAGACTCTCTGCTTCCATATCCTGGTTAGATACACAAGATACTGTTGAGAAGACAGCCCAGAGAAATTTGGTTTGAATTATCTCTAACTTGATAAAAGTGTGGTAAAAGCTTGACTAGAGATGTAGTTTCAAAGATGTTTTTGGCTGCTGAAATTATGAGTTCCGTATCTAAATGGGGGGAGGGGGAGATATGGGGATAGCTGATATATTTTTGTAGGTATTGTCAATTGGAAGTTCTTGCTATCGAAAAGATCATTCTGAACGTTTTATAACTGTTTTATGGCTTTATCATCCAGAATATTTTCCATTTATATTTTGCAGTTCTTTCAGTCAGCACTATTATTTTAGTCATTCCACTATTAATGTCAAAAATTCTTAGCTATCTTAAGAGGTTAATCTTCATTGCACCCCCTTTGTTCTTGTGAGAGTTCAGAGTAAGATAATGATATGTTTGCAAGCTAATTCAGAAGTGTGAAAGTCCCAATTTTCCAAACAGGTTATTATTAAATTAATGTAACATTTATCTAAAACTGGAAATAAAATATATCCTTGTTAGACTCCTTTTGGAATCTATATCATAGGGGATGGGATACATGCATGTTATATCCAGTTATTCTATCTCGAAACCTAGTTTGTGAAGTAAAAAAAAATCTATCCACCAATTTACACTGGACTAGCATGGTAAATTAGGAGCCACAATTTTTAATGAAACAGCTTTTGCTATGCCATAGATAGGTATGGGCTGATAATATTCAATATACATACCTACATATTTACTTGCTTTTGGATAGACTTGCATTTCTACTTGTTCCTGTTCCTGTATTTATTTTGTTTTGCTTTGGGAGGGATCATTTCAAACTCAAGGTTATTGTCTTTTTCACCAAACACAGGATGACTTTTGTGCTGGTTTGTTATTTTCAGAATGCTGATCTACATCTAATATCCAACAATTGTTCTGTCCCCGTCGCACGCACACACACACACAGAAACAGCCAGCCAGGAGTTAATGAATCAAACAGTCAGGAATTCCTTTAAGATAACAGGCTTGGCAATGAACCATGAACTGCCTGCCAAAAGATTTTACTCACTAAGGGAGGTTTTTCCTCCTCAGTACGATATACCAAATTAATTCCACAAAGCAAAGAATTGTTAGAGTCCAGTCCAAAGGAATCCAAAAACAGCTTCTAACAGGATTCTAGAAACACGATATGACTTCTGAGCTTTTCAATTTGTCCGTCACAAGGCCTGAATAGCCAGCACACTCCCTTTTATCCCTTGTGGGGTGTGGTCCAGTGACTCAGCTCAATCTCTGGCCCATCCATGCCTCTTTCTCTGTTGCATGTGCTTATCCTTCCGACGCTGTCTGAGATCCAGCCAAAACTCATCCCCCTTGCTCTCTATCTGTGGCTGCTCTGAAGTGCCTTGCTCCTGGCATATCTCTTGGCCTTCGGAGGAACCCTGAGGCATTGCCAGAGAGGAGGATCCTGGAGAGGGAGGCCTTGCCAAATCCTCTCCTTCACCTTCTGAGTCCTCTCCCTCTGTTAGGACAGGCTCAGGGGTCAGAGTCACAACAACAATAGCGTAAAAATCTTGACCAGAGGGATTGGAATAGAAAACCTCTGAGATCCCTTCCAACTCTATTATTCTATGTTCCATGTTCAGAGCTGTAAGATGAACAATTAAGCGCTGCCAACTGATTTTGACTTGCAGAGCTATGCCTTAAAATCTTTAAAAAAAGTCTTAAAATCACTCACGACATGGGAACTCCTGTACTCACAATATGTCAGACTCCTGAGTTGTCCATATCCCTACTTCTTTGTTGTCTTCTTTTTTTAAAAAAATAGACTACTTTGTAGTTTGCATTTCTTCTTGAGTCTGCAGCACCATCAAAGCTGGCCAAATGAACCTTGCTGAACCCTCAGTACTGACACACACACAATCAATCCATCCATCAATCAATCAATGGCTGGCTATCAACAGGAGCTGTGGATTTTCATCATTCGGTTACACAATGGCCACTGAATCACAATGATTACTTTTGGCATGTATTATTGTTCTCTGGTGCTGTTTCTGGTGAATTGGCAGGTTCATAGATTTGATGGATTTCAAGCTGTTTGAGGCCAAAGCAGTAATACCCACTGAGAATGCTTGATGACTTTTCAAAGTTGGCATCGCCACAGCAAGGTGTCCTTTGTTTTTTTCCCCACTTTGCTATTACCAGCTACTAAAGAACTCTCTTACACACAAAAATGCACCCCCCTCTCTCACACACACATATACAGAACATCTTCCACTCAGCTGATTTACGATCTTTTGTGTCCTACTATTGAACAATTAAAATAAGTCTGAAAAGGACTAAAGTTTGGACATTGAGAACAAAATATAAAAATAGCAGGGGAGCCACACATTCAGAGGAATACCTAACTTCCGAGGTAGGTAAAATGAGGATCCAGATTGTGGGGACAATAAGCTGACTTTGTAAAGAAAAGAACACCTCTTATGAGGGACCAAAAGCCCTACTAAGCAGGTATATACAATAGTATGAAGACTATTGCTTAACACATTGTAAGCCACCCTGAGTCTCTGGAGAAGGGTGGCATATAAATCGAATCAATCAATCAATCAATCAATAAATAAATGAATAAATAAATATTATAGCATTAAATTTCTTCCTTTTGTTCTCTAATACATACTGTATGTAATATAGGGTCCACTCATTAAGGTAATCATTTCTATGCTCTTTTCATTGGTGGCCAGAGGTAGAATTTATTCCAGTTGTCGAATGAAGATGATGAAATACACGATGCCATGCAACATTTGTGTTACAGGTAATAGCAATAGCACTTAGATTTATATATCACTTCACAATGCTTTTACAGCCCTCTCTAAGTGGTTTACTGAGTCAGCCTATTGCTCCCAACAATCTGGGTCCTCATTTTACCCACCTTGGAAAGATGGAAGGTTGAGTCAACGTTGAGCCAGTGAAATTCGAACTGCACAACTGCTGCAAGTCAGCAGAATTAGCCTGGAAATGCTGCATTCTAACCACTGCACTACCATGGTAATCCTGGTTAATGACCTCTTTGATCAATGACCATTTGGAGTTATGATGGCAGTGAATGAGAAGACATACAACTCCTTCCTAAACTTGTAGTCATCACTGCACTCGTGTCATGAGATGATCACAGTGCTTGAAAACTGTGCTTGCAATAATGATGGCCGCTGTGCCCTATGGTCACATGATCACTGGTTGCAACCTTCCTTGCTGGCTTCTGACAAACAAATTTGATGGGACAAGAGGTGACAAATGGTGATCACATGACATTGTACTTCCCTTAGCAATTATAACTGAAACTGCCAGATGGCTGCAGTAAGTCAGCACGGACATGTGATGTCATGCTTTTCAATTCTAGCATGTAGGAACAGTGTTCACAGCTCTAATTTCCATTATCCACCAAGTAATTCATTTTAAAATGTGCTACTGTCTATATTATTGAGAGACGCAGTGACTCAGTGGCTAAGTGTTGATCAAAATGTTGGCAGTTCAGCAGTTTGAATCCCTAGTCACGCATAATGGGGTGAGCTCCAATTACTTGTCCCAGTTTCTGCCAACCTAGCAGTTTGAAAACACGTAAAAATGCAAATAGAAAAATAGGGACCACCTTTGGTGTGAAGGTAACAGTGTTCCGTGTGCCTTTGGCATTGAATCACGCCGGCCACATGACCACGGAGATATCTTCGGACAGCACTAGCTCTTCGGGTTTGAAATGGAGATGAGCACCACCCCCTAGAGTCGGGAACGACTAGCACATATGTGCAAAGGGAACCTTTACCTTATTGTCTATATTACATAGGATAGTAGGTTTAATGTTATAGAGGAGGGGGAAAAAACTTGACTTTTCACAGTTTTAAAGCAAGACCTAAAACAACCTTGAGCTTTTCTCAGAGAAGTTGCTACCATCAACTGTTATAGCCAAGCATCTTGGGGCACCTAAAAAACTGAATAACGTATCACTAGACTTTAATATATCACAGACCCTTGGTTGCTTTTCATGGAACCTTGTTTTGACATGTTTGAAATAATATCTAAACAACAAGGGATGTTTTATTTCCACTACTTCTTGCTTGTATCAGCGTTTGAAGGTTAATTTGGAAGTCCTTCAGAAGGGAAAAATATCTCAAAAACTTCAAATATGTCTACTCTGGGAGTAAAAAAAAAAGACTTAGTTTTTTTTCTTCTTTTTCCTAGAGGGCTAACCTAATAATTTGTAAAATGAATACATAACCATCTATATTGCGATTTTGGATTTCATTGTACAGAATTCTTCATAACAGAAAGGATAAAGAATCTATGCTATCCTCTTAATAACTGTTTGGAATTAATCTACATTCAGGCTCTGTGACTGGCTGATATTAATGGGAAAATGAAATGGCAAAGTTTTTTCTCAGCTGTATTCACTCAAAGTTTGCTCATAGCATAGCATAGTGTTTTCCCAAATAGCATAGAATAGTGTTTTCCAAAAAACAAGACCCTGTCTTATATTTTTTTGAACTCTGAAATAAGCACTTATCCTTATTGCCATGGGCTTATTATCAGGGGATTATTATTATTTTGGGGGAAACAGGGTAACCATCTTTAAAGGAATTGTTTATTAATGTATTTATATATTCAATCTTTTGTAATAAGTAGCTAAACTTATTATAAGAGTCAAGGTGGTGCAGTGCAATACTGCAGGCTACTTCTGCTGACTGCTGGCTGACTGCAATTTAGCAGTTCAAATCCCACCAGGCTCAAGGTTGACTCAGCCTTCCATCCTTCCGAGGTCAGTAAAATAAGGACCCAGATTGTTGGGGGCAAATATGCTGGCTCTGTAAACCACTTAGAGAAGGCTGTAAAGCACTGTAAAGCGGCATATAAGTCTAAGTGCTATTGCTATTGCTAAATGTGTAAGTCATTGAACACAGGAATATTTATGGGATTGTGAAAAGGGAAGGGAAGGGCATAAAATCATTTTATTTTTATTTATTTATATCCCATTGGTATTATTTTTTACAATTTATTGAAAATGGTGAAGAAACACAACCCTTGTGTCCTTCTTTGTCCTATTTTCTCCACAGCAACAACAACCCCATGAGGTGGATTCACCTGAGAGACAGTGACTGGCCCAAATTCACCCAGCTGGCATTCAGGGCTAAGGCAACGCTAGAACTTGGGGGCTCCCACTTTCTAGCCTGATACCTTGACCGCTAGACAAAAATGGCTCTTTAGAACATTTTTTATACACAAAGGCCAAAGGAATTGCTGTCTATGCTGCTTGTGGATCTTCCATTTATGTCAAAGCCACAAAATTTCCTAACTTTTTAACCCAGGTTATTTTACAGACAGAAAATAAACATTTCCACACTTAAAGCTTTTTGAGATAGTTATAGAATGCTGTTCAAAAGTCTGTTCAGCTGAAGCAGCTGAAATATTTTTTTCAGCAATCTTGTAGCTATTTCCTGAAAAGAATTGTTGAATGTCCATTTAAAGTTTAGGTTGCTGAAATTCAAATGCTTTATCTCCCACAGCTGAAATCTCTTTACTAATATATATATATATATATATATATATATATATATATATATATATATATATATATATATATATATATATATATATATATATATATATAAAGTTGTTCAATTGTTGGTATAAAACTTAACAAACATAGCTTAAATGTTAGATTTCCATGTCAATTACAGTTATTATTTGTTGTCTTTTATTTGGGATTTTTAAAGCATTGTCTGGTATTGGTCTGGCACTACATTTCTTTTAGAGTATTGTCTGAATGAAATAACCCATCACCAAACCCAAGATAAACATTTTTTTAAAAAATCAGACTTGCAGATATTTAATCCATATTTGTATTACAAGTTTCCATAGACTTTGTCAAATAATAATAAAGAAATATTCCTTATCCCAGGAATTGCTAAATCCAGAGTTTATTATAAATTGAACTTTAATCCAGTGCCTGCTGACTCCTGATAAACCCATTTATGTTTCCATAGTGGTGGAAAAAATAGAGATGCCGGATGCAGTAATTTAAGGAATAATTTCTCCTTTTCATCATCAGTGATCCAAATAAAAACTTACAAACACATAAAAAATATAGTAATGAAAGATAAAATATTTGATCACACATTGAACCATAGCAATTCAGAATGTAGTCCCAATACTGGTGATGCTAGCACTGGAGTTTGAAAATGGGAGCTTTACATAACAGTATTCTGGATCCTAGTTGTAAATTTGATAATTGGAATATTTCCATATCTCTCTATGGAAATTGCAGAAATTTTAAGGGCAAACTTAGCCAGAAAAAGTGGGTGGAGGAGGGTATAGAATATATCCCCAGCACTGAGTGCAACATATCTCACACCTGTCAAAAATGCAGCCTGGGGGAAATGAGAAATGTTAACTAATTGATATTCCAGTACATCTTATTGATGCTGCACTTCATACTGTGTCACATTTATCTTTTGAGAAAACATAACCCTAAACATAATCCATTGTATAAAGAAAGCTTATAAATTACTAATATAACCTCCATACCACTCCTCTAGTTAGTGGAAGAGTAATACCCAAGGGGTGGAGAAGTCAATTCTTTAGCTAATAATCTATCGCCAGGTCTTAACTTCTAGGCTGGTTTTCCTACTTCAAGTCTAAGAATGACATTGATGACACATCATGGAGAAACAAGAATGGGTCTTCAAAATTTAGTTTGTACTGCTTTGATATAGGATACCGTAAGGTATATTTGTAAGGTATCTTTTTGAGTTTGAAGAAGACAGGCTGTTGTGCAGTTTATCTGTAGAAACAGAAGTGGTTCTGCAGTTCCAATCTGGAAGCTCAAGGTCTAGGACAATGGGGACACTGTTGTAGCAACTGTGAGTGTTATTCTGTGATGCTGCTCATCAGAGGTGAAATGCTACTGGTTTGGACCGGATCAGGTGAATCTGTAGAAAAGAAATGCTACCGGTTCAGGTGAATTGGTATTTCTGATGATCAGCTGGGCTATGATCAGCTGTGATGCATGATTTATATTAGCTAGAATCGTCAGCTTTCCTGCTTTCTAGACACAGCGGATTTCCCCCCCTCACTGTTCTACCTATCTTTGCAGACTCAGAAGGCTTCAAAATGTTTCTTTTTTAGCGCTGTGCAGGCACGCCTCAGGCAAAGCACATGCTTGGTAGCAGACTCACAGAACCGGTAGCAGACTTTAGAGGATCTCAACCCTGCTGATAATGGTTTTGTAACAGGTTTGGGCAGTGCTTGGGTTCCCTGGGTGTATGTCACAGTGGCACAGGGTTTCTTTCACAGCATTTTATAGACCTTAAGGTCTTTTCCTAGACTCTGAAAATACAGTAGTCATCCATTCTGTCCCGCCCATTTCATCTGGACTCAGGGACTCAATGCTGGTGGACCTTTTGTGATTCAAGACCCCCAAGTTGGAGACATGTTCTTGTCAACCAATCCAAGGATAGAGCAGAGAGCACATATGTGAAATTTCTCTAGTTCTTTGATAATACTTATGTTATTATAGCCAGTGGAAGTAATTTTAACCTTCCTATGGAGGCAACTTCTTGGAATGTCTACCTAAGGGTACTAAGGCAAAGCCATTGACCTGTCCAAAATATGGATTATCATCCCTGTAGTTTTCCACATGTTGGAATTGCAAATATATATCTAAAAGCATTTTCTATTCAGTTAGGTTACCGTAAGAAACCTGAAAGATCAAGGTTTTTAATTGCTATGAGTATACTGTACCTTCCATTATTAAGAAAGGGAAGATTCAAGAATAGTGAACAGGATCACAAATTCTTTTTTCCTCCTTCATTTTTATGCAAAAAGTCCATAAGAAGCCTTTTGCATTTACATCACTTTACTATATACTATAGTAAAGTATTGTTGATACTATATCAACAATAAATTACTAAATCACCAGTAAATGTAGATAATGTCTCTGTCAGGTGCAAGAAATCAGGAAGCAAGGTTGCTCAAACGAGTACAGGTTTAATTCATGCTGGCTCACTACAATAATAATAATAATAAATAATCAAGACCAAGTGTCAGTAGATAAGAGTCAGTGGAATTTAAGGAGGACTGGACTTCGATTTCTTGTGGGCATCATGGGATTCCAAACTGATGGCATGTGTGACTTCTCCCTTGGGCTCAACCTGGACATCTCCCACAGCAGAGGTGTCAAACTCGATTTCATTGAGGGCTGCATCGGGGTTTGACCTCAGGGGCCAGGGTGGACGTGACCAGCTCGACATCACTTCTGTCAGGTGTACATGTGGAGGCCTGAGTGCTCTGCCAACAAAAACGGCTCACAAGCTCTGTTTTTGGCTGCGACAGCCTCCTGCAACCCTCTGCCAATGAAAACAGAGCTTGGGAGGGCTTCATTTTTGCTGGCAGAGTCACCATGTGCCATTTCTTTGCTGTTTTGAGGGCAGCCTTGCAAGCCAGATCTAAGCACCCCATGGGTTGGATCTAGACTCTGGGCCTTGAGTTTGACACCCCGTCCTACAGTCTTTTCACTAATTAATTAGGCAACATGGGTTTATATCTATTACAGATTCTCAATATGACACACATGATAAAAAATAAATAAAGCCCACATTAACCTAACCTTTATCATACCATAAACATCCATGCCATCCAAATCTCAGCTCAACCCCTTCTAACTGTAATAATTCCTTTTTTCTCAGCAAGATCCATTCTTCCATCCAAACAAAACAAGAAGCAGTAAATTGCAATTTCAGATCTGGTCATTCCAATCATCCTCTTTCCTTTGCATCTTGTAACCCTTTATATTTAACTGATGGTCCACCCCCACCCCCCGTCATATAAATGTAAATATGTCTTGTTGCCACTGATTAAGTGGTCTGCCTGTTGTCAAAATAGGTCTTATCTAAAATAGAAATATTATTCTTTGGAAGGCCTCAGAAGTTTTCCAAAGGTTTTCTTAAGCATTATGAAAATGGAACAAGTAACCTCATCAAAAAGGCCTGGCAGAGCCAGTAGCTGTCTTGTATAGGGCCAGGCCAGGTGCTCCTCATAAGCAACCAGAAGGAAGATGACTAAAATCAGCTGGGCATGGTATGGCCTGTCTAATATAGGGTAGGAGAGGCTTTGCACTGTGGCACTGGAGTAGCTGGCCACAGTGAAGGGTTTGAGACAGCCATCTTTGGCAGCAGTGATCCTGAGGCTGAAGTAGAGGCCCATTGGCAATAGCAGCTATCTGAGATTACTGAAGGCCCTGGACCTCTACTTCGATCCAGGTTCCATTCCCAAGGAGTGCAGGGCAGCCAAAAGGGCAGAGATGGGAGAGGGACAGAGGCAAAGGAAATTGAAGCAACCCTGAGTTTATAAGTGCAGGTGGCCTGCCAAGCATCCAAATTTCGACCAGATGATTATGGGGGTGCTGCAGTGACCCAGCAACTGAGCATAAGTACCATTCATTCAGGACCTCTATAAGTTTGTACATCAGCTGAATGAATGTTGGTAACTCAAGGACTATCTTTAAAAGATTTTTGAGTAAGGTTTAACTTATTTCTCTCCATACATATTTCTTTTGGCTTTAACCAATTTGTTCTTTTGTGGTTGTATGAATATAATACTTTTAAATGAGATACATGAAATTGAGATTATCAGTATGGCAACTTTTACAACAGTATTTTATAAACATCTTATTTTGTAGACTCTGAAACTTCGATGGGTTTCCACTGAAATAATCAGTCTGTATTAACCAAAAGACAAAATTGTAAAGGGTCTTGAAAGACATCAATTGACACGCATACACTTTATATTTATGGTAGAGTAGTACATTCATTATGTTTAATTTATGTGGAAAATTTCTAAAATTCAATTATTAATTCATACATTATAATCAACTGAGAAAAACACAGTAATCCAACACCATTTTCACATGAAAAGTTGTGAAGCTGAGCTCAGCTCTAAGACAATTTAAATTAAATTAAGATTTTCAAGGTGATATTTGAATTTACTGCAGAACATCTTTCTAGAGCCCTAAATAAAAGCCCATTATCCCATTGACTCAAAACAGATAAAGAGAACTATTACTTTCTACTAGAGATTGCAAAGTACCATCTTCATTGTTCTCGTCCTTGCCTGAGTAAGGAAACGGGAAACAATCTGTTGTTCCTGTTCTTTCCTTGTGGGTAGGATCCCCCTGGCAATTCAACATCTATATCAGTGGTGGGATTCAAATAATTTAACAACTGGTTCTCTGCCCTAATGACCGGCTGGATAGATAACCGTGGAGATGCTGCAACAGTTGTTAAGTGTGAAAAATGGTCATAAGTCACTTTTTTCAGTGCCATTATAACTTTGGATGGTCATTCAATGAATTGTTGTAAATCAAGGATTACCTGTACAAAAATACAAAAAGCTTCTTTGCTTGCAAAAAGCTGCCCTAAATACCAATCATTAGATTAGAAATACCTGCAGGCTGGAGTTACAAATCAGGCAGGGTTCCAGAGCACCTTGAGGAATTAAAATAGTTAAAATGCAACAATAACTATCAGCAGCCAATTCTTGCTCATAAAGTGAAACTCTTTAGCAGAGAGGTCATTTAAGCTCTCCAGAAAGTGGGTGGGCATACTTAGGCTACAAAATGCAAAGCTAAAGAGACATATTAAAATAGTATAGAGAGTTCAAGTCTCAGCCCTCCCAAGCTTTTCAGGATCACAATAAAATTAGTACATGCCACATATATCTAAAGAAACTTCAAGCCTGTGTTGGAAGAAATATCCATCTGGTTCAGTTCCAAGCTGGGAGGAAGACACTGGAAACTTGGAGGCTGAATGGAAAGACGGTTTAATAATGAAGCAGAACCATGAGAGCAAATCCTATCCTTCCTTTGTTTAGACCTTGCTGCAGGAAATTTTGCCTATGAATAGCGCTATTTATCTCTTTATCTCTTAAGTGCTGACATCTGCTGTGGGCTATTAAGGAAGGTGGGGCTGCTTTCTCCCTCTAAGAAAATATGTTTTCTTAGAGGGAGAAAGCAGCCCCACCTTCCTTAATAGCCCACAGCCCTCATCTAGGTAAATATATTCTTCCTTTTTAAATATTTCTCAAAATATTTCATTCTTCTAGAAGAGGGGTGGGTGCTAACTTTCTACAATTGATGATATGTTACTAAGTCTTATTATCATGAGAGAAAACTGAAATGAATTGGAAGGAGGATCCACTATCAATGAGCAATCATGTGCCTTGGCCACTCTGAAGCAATGCAAGAAACTCCTGTCCCAAAGGTGCTTTTTCAAGAGGTAACCAAGAAAGTTCAGTTGTTTCTTGAAAAAAGCACCTTTGGGACAACCATGTCCTGGATGACTGAAGAATCCCTATAGAAAAGAGACTCCTGTGCTCAGTGAACTGACAAAGCACCCTTTACCACCCATGAGAAGCAATTGTTAGATCCATTTACACCAGTTAAAGATACCAACTGGTCTCACTCACCTCACAAGATATCCTAAGGATATCATCCAGAGTTAAGGAAAGATCACATGCCCCCAGAAAGGCAGTAAAAAAAACAGACATAGTGCCAAGCTTGTATCCTGCCTCTCAGCCATTTCTTCTATGGCTATGACAACCCTTATATAAACAGCTCTTAGCCCAACCAGTCCCTCCTCCCAAGCCCTGGAATAACAGTACCAGCAAAGGGAGAAAAAAAAAAAACTCCAGAGAAGCCACTCAGGCTACAGAAAGTCTGGGCATACCACCAAGAACCATTAAGGGCTGTTACAATGTAACAAAGTTTACGCAGAGGCAGTTTCAGAAAACACTTAAGTAGGGCAATAATAAACAATAATACAGGCACACCAGAATGCCTCCTTCCTGCCTTCCTGCCAGGATTAACCCTGTAAAGTGGGAAACAGAAAAGGCTGTTGGAAGATTTCTTCCAATAGCCAATTCACAGAAATGCTCAGAAAGTTAGCTACCAGTTCGCCTGAACCAGTGCAAACTGGCTGAATCCCACCAGTGATCTATATGAAACTACTAGGAGTGATCATCCAGGAATAGAAATTTGAATGGTATTTATGAATATGGAAGTTGAATATGTACTTTATGCAGCTTATATCCAGGGTAATATGACTCTTTCCATCTTCTTCAGGTATATCAGTCCCTGTGGTTAGCTGCTGCTTAGATCAGACTGTCCGGATAAGGCAGAAGAAGTTAAAAGCAATCAATGCAGTTTTTTTAATGTTAGAAGTTGGTAATAACTAGGCTTGGAGAGAACATTATCTCCTCTGGATGGGGCCACACTTTCCCTAGTAGAGCAGCTTCTCCATTCTTATAGTGTTTTTCAGTGTTTTTCTGAGACGATGATGATGGGTGCTCTCTTGTAGTGTTCTCCACTACCTTCTTTGTCTTTCAAACAGATTACAAACTGCCAAGGGTGTTACAGTGTGAAGAGGTTCCTGTTGAACTTTGCCTTCAGAGGTTGTGGGTACTGTATTCCTGGGAATTTTCAAGAAGAGAGTGGGCAGCAACTTGTCCATAATGATATAGGGTGTCCGGTTTGAGTAGGGAGTTGGATTAGAAGACTTCCAAGGTCCCTCCCAACCCTATTATTCTTTGTTCTATAATCTAACCCCTTGAACTTTGGACTTGTGCTTAAATGAAAAACAGTAATCAGATTTGCTTTAGGTTGATGGCATATCTGGAGTTGTATTGTACATCCAAATCATAATATGATGGTATGTCAATGAAAACAAACAAACAAACAAACAAACATATGCCACAGAATTAAATGTGTGTGGTGTTGAAAGATAAAACCAATACAAATTCATTTTTTAAAATTTTGCTCTTATAAATTTTATCATAGTTCAGAGAAATGAAATCTGAACTCAGCTTGTCCAGACAAAAGGTGATAAAAGAAACAAAAAACAAAATCTTCTCCATGAGACTGAATAGACACATACAGAATCTTGTTTTTTATTAATAATATGTGCTATATCAATGCTGCCACAAAAGGAATGTGTAAACAAAATAGTAAATAACATCCTACATCTTGAGCATTGCCACTAATACAGAGTGATAACACTGAAACCAGATTTGAAGAATAGTGAAAATTCAACAAATTCTTTCTGTTGATGCAGTTTAAAAATTGCTATGTTCCTACCTGAGATATTTGCAGTGATATGAAAGTATACTGGAGATAAACTTCAGGCCTCCAAATTCTGGCTGTCATACCCAATTGTGGGCATTAATTTGGGTCACTCAACCCTTACTCTAGGTCTGGGTTCCCCATCTTTCCTATGCTTCACACCCCTACAAAATCTTTGCACCCCCTGCAAAAGTAATTTGAATCATGATTTGTCACTAAGGGACACAAGTCGCTCTTTGTCACACTTCTGAAATTCCCTCTTGCAAGGGACACAAGCCACAATTTGTTGCATCCCCTGAAATTCCATTTCACTCTGCCTGGATGTGGGTGGGTGGATAGATAGATAGATGGATGGATGGGTGAGTGGGTGGGTGCACATACGGACAGACAGACAGACAGACAGACAGACAGAATTTATTGGCCAAGTGTAATTGGACACACAAGGAATTTGTCTTAGGTGTATATGCTCTCAGTGTACATAAGGAGAATAAAATACTTTCATCAAGAATAAAAAGATACAACACTTAGTGATAGTCAAGGTTACTAATAAACTATCAAATTGTACTAGGAAACAAATAAAAACAATATAAATTGAAAGATAGAAGCAACATTGTTATAGTAATAAGTGAGAAGAGATAGGTACTAGTAAGGAAAACAAGCAGTTTGGGAATCCTTGATCTAGGTATTCCAAATACAGCACTTGGACGGGAAGCAAGAGTTGGTAAACTTGAATCTAATCTCTGGATAAATATTTTTACTTTAGGTTGGAACTACACTGCTCCCTTAGTGGGCTGACCCATCTAATGTTGGCAGACAGCTACAAATTTTCCTGGGAAATAGCAATCCAAAAGAAACAGATCCTCTATGGTTTCTTCAGTGATGCCATCTTAGAGGCAAGATCAATGGCAATAAAAATAGCACTTAGATTTATATACCATTTCATAGTGCTTTACAGCCCTCTCTAACTGGTTTACAGAGTCAGCATATTGCCCCCAACAATCTGGATTCTCATTTTACTAGCCTTGGAAAGATAGAAGACTGAGTCAACCTTGAGTGGGTCAGAATCAAACTCCTGGCAGTGGGTAGTGTGTTAGCCTGCAATACCACCTTCTAACCACAGCAGCACTGCTCAATACTAAGCAAAGGAACTTAGATATAGAAGTCAAACAGAAAATGCTGTTTTCTCTCATAATATTACTGCAAATAATCAAAGTTTAGCATCTAAACCCACGATGGCAAACCTATGGCACATGTGCAGGAAGTGGCACACAAAACCATCTCTCCAGGCATGCCAGCCATCACCCATTGCTCTTCCAGGTTCCGGCCAGCTGGTCTTTGCATATGCAGAAGTGCTGGAAACCGTAAGAGCAGCTCCCTGACACACATGCATGTGCTGGGAAGCTGAGCTTCCGGTTTCCGGCACATGCATGCATGCCGGACACCTGACTGTGCATGCACGCTAGAAACCGGAAGACCAGGTGACCGGCACACATGTACATGCTGGAAACCAGCTTAACTGCTCTTCCGGTTTTCAGTATTTCCCTGTCCGCACATGCACGCTCCCGTTTCGGCACTTGATGCCGAAAAGATTGGCCAACACTGATCTAAACCAACCTCATATTTATATCATATCACAGGTCTCAAAGTTAGGAGAGCTTTATCCTTAGAATGATTTAAAGTTCTCCCACAACTGCCTTGTAAGGGACATAATAGAAAGCCTCATATGAAACCCAATACTGTCCCTGTGATATTAGTACCATAGAAACCATAACCCATGTTCTTCTGTATTGCCAGTTGTATGGAGACATTCATCAGCAGTTGATTACACTCTTATTTAAATTTCTGCGTCAAATTACATTTCCCCATATTCAATTCCAAGACCTTCAACGTACTCTCTGTTTCATAGGACACTAATGAAGCTTCATGGGGCTAATTTATTTGATGGGAAGTTTGAATATGTACAGTATATGAATACATGCACAAACACCAGCCCCTTGAATATTCAGCAGCTCCTTCATTTGGAACAAGAAATTAACGGAGTGCTACGCAGATTGTATTAAACTAGTATATTATTTTTATAATTAACAATATAATTGTGCAGTTCTATAGAGAATCACAATAGGTGGGAATGATTTGCAAAGAGTTAAACAAAGTTAGTAATGTTAGTATAGATAGTAAAATTATTAAATTCTTTTAGTTTAAAGTACACTATCTTGCAATATTTCTATCTTAATTCCCCCAATGTTTTCCTTTCCATCCAGCATCTATTCCAGATGTGGTGTTCAGCAGGTTCTGACTAGTTCTGAAGAACCGGTAGCAGAAATTTTGAGTAGTTCAGAGAACTGGTAAATACCACCTCTGACTGGCCCCACCCCCATCTATTCTCTGCTTCTGGAGCCCCAGCTCAGGAAGGAGGAAGTGGGGATTTTGCAGTAACCTTCCCCTGGAGTGGGGAGGGAATGGAGATTTTACAGTATCCTTCCCCTGCCACACCCACCAAGCCATGCCCACAGAACAGGTGGTAAAATTTTTGAATCCCACCACTGATCTATTCATCCATCCATCTTACCTCTTATGTATCCCAGTGAACTCAACCAGCAAAAATATTCTGATATTTATGTCTTCTCCATCCTAATTACAGTATATCTCTATCATGAAGGTTCCTTGGTGATCTCTGAGCTTGACTATTTTCTTGCACCAATGATGTTACCTAGTTTGGGTAATGAAATAGTTGCAAAACAAAAAGAACAACAATAACCAAGCCCAGTGACCCCTCATTTCAACCCTGAGCTATAAATACTCTCCTTTATTGATAGCTCTATCCTTTGAGCATCACATATCAATTGGTGAAGTTGGGCCAACATGGTTCATGGCTCACATATTCATTTTATAGCACATTCTTCAGCTGCAGAGTGTGCTGTAGAATATATACCAGCTTTTCTGCCTACTTGTAATGATGTGTGGGAATTACTTCAGGAAGTGAGATGCTGCCTAGGAAATGGTCAGACAAGAAAGAGCACAGCCCCCAGCTACATAGTATGCAGAGCAAGATGATTAGGATGGACCTTCACTAAGTTATCTATCTGTAGAATAGAATAGAATAGAATAGAATAGAATAGAATAGAATAGAATAGAATAGAATAGAATAGAATAGAATAGAATAGAGTAGGGTAGGGTAGGGTAGGGTAGGGTAGGGTAGGGTAGGGTAGGGTAGGGTAGGGTAGGGTAGGGTAGGGTAGGGTAGGGTAGGGTAGGGTAGGGTAGGACAGCACAGCACAGGACAGGACAGGACAGGACAGGACAGAATAGAATAGTTTTAAGTGTGATTGGACATACAAGGAATTTGTCTTAGGTGTATATGCTCTCAGTGTACATAAGGAGAATAAAATACATTCATCAAGAATAAAAAGATACAACACTTAATGATAGTCAAGGTTACTAATAAGCTATCAAATCGTACTAAGAAACAAATAAAAACCATATAAATTGAAAGATACAAGCAACATGATTATAGTAATAAGTGGGAAAAGATAGATACTAGTAAGGAAGAGAAGAATAATAGTAATACAGACTTAGTAAATTATTTGACAGTGTTGTGGGAATTAATTGTTAAGCAGAATGATGGTATTCGGGAAAAAAAAACTGTCCTTTTGTCTAGTTGTTTTGGTGTGCAGTGCTCTATAGCATCTTTCTGAGGGTTAATGTCAAGGATGTGAAGGGTCTGTAGATATTTTCACAGTAAGTAAATAAATAAATAAAATGGTGGCTCAGTGTCTAAAACAGTGAGCTTGTCGATCAGAAAGGTCAGCAGTTTGGCGGTTCAAATCCCTAGTACAGGTCTCCTCTGTGAACTCTATTACTGTTAATAAAATAAAATAAAATAAAATAAAATAAAATAAAATAAAATAAAATAAAATAAAATAAAATAAAATAAATATTTTCACAGTAAAAGTGATAATGGGACAATTCTGCTTTCAGACTTACAAGATTCTGTTAGGTAGCTTTACAATAAAGTGAAATTAGTTCATCTAGCCATAGTAGGCTGATCCTTATAATGACCCCATCTGGTGTAAAAAGCAAATGACATTTTGTAAGAGTGTCAGCATTTACATCACAGGAGAAGCAGCTGCGCATGTATTGTGAGATTTGGGTGATTCAACTAGTGGGATAGTTTCGTCTGAAAATTCTAATTTCTCAGGACATCTGTCAAACTGTTTTGGTGTGAATTTAGTATGTTCTCGTCTTTTCCTGGCATATGATAAAACTTTAGCACAGAGAGGCAAAGAGAAGAAGCATGTTAGCAAAATGTCATCAATTCTCAGGTTTCTTTTTTTTTTTTCTTTCTTTCTTTCTTTCTTTCTTTCTTTCTTTCTTTCTTTCTTTCTTTCTTTCTTTCTTTCTTTCTTTCTTTTTTTTGAGAAGCAGACCTAGAAATTATATGCAAAGAAATAATACTCTTTACGAGAAATAAAAGTTAGGATTTTTTTCTTCATTTTTTTTTCTTTGCACCAGAGCTATTTGCATATTTTATGCTGCAGTATACATTAATATTCAGAATTTATATTGTAGGAAAACCACTTTGTTGCTATATTCAAAGTCATATGCAGAATTGGCAGAGTTCCAAGAAAAGAATTATTGCATTTGTGTTAAAAATGAAAAAAGGAAATGATTTACAAAAGGTTTAGCTGGATTTTGTATTTTTAAAAACATTAAAATTATCAAGCTATTAATTTGTGTAAGAGAAAAATAGGGGTGAATTCAAGCAAGCAAATTATCTAGAATATTTTGAACAAGTTGTCAAATAATAATATTAGAGGGGTTCTTATGTGTACATGATGCTACTTCTCTGTTTAATTCTGGAAAAAATTTAAAGAAAACTTTTTTTTTAAAAAAAAGCATAGTATTCACTGATGCTAATATCGCAATATATTTTTAATCCTGGAAGTGAAAGTTGGACATTTTATTTGGACAACTAGATGTACTCTCATGAATGCCGGTTGGGTGACTTTGGGTCATTTGCTCTGTCTCAGCCCATGACTGGAGGCTAAAACATATGAAGAATGGTTGCAGGAATTGGGTAGGTCTAGCAGGGATGGGTTCTACTTACCTTTACTACCGCTTCGCAATGGGATCACGCATGCACAGATCACCGATGATGACATCTGGGGCGGTGGGTGGGGCCTCCCGCCGGTTTTATTACTGGTTCTTGCAAACTGGTCCGAACCGGGGGCAACCCACCACTGATGTCTAGTCTAAAGAAAAGAAAAGATGACATGATAGCAGTCTTCCAATATCTAAGGATCTAACCCAGGGGTGAAATCTAAAATTTGTTACTACTCCAAGGGTCTTACAATCAAGTCTCTCTCTCTCTCTGTGTGTCTCTTGTCTCTCTCTCTCTTTCTCTCTCTCTCTCCCTCCCTCCCTCTCTCTCTTTATCTATCTTCTGGAGGCAGGGGAGGTGAAATACAGGCAGTTTTCACCCATTTTTTGGCCTCATGGGGCATCTGTGCACCCCATTTTTCACCTCTCCCGCCTCCAGCAGCATTCTGCAGGCAAAAATTGTTGGCTTTATTTTTCAGTTCCAGCCTGCAGGGCTACTGTAAGTCCTGCGATTGGCTGAAGGGTGAGTGGGGTGATGTGGGCGGGGCAGCCTCATGGTCCTGGGTGGGCTGGATTAATGGCTTCGGTGGGCTGCATGCAGCCTACGGGCCGTAGTTTGAGGACCCATGGTCTAGAACCTTGCTGTTTCTTAATAATTTTCCATTTAGTACTAAACTATTATATGTTTCTGATGTCAGCCAGGTTTGGTAAGATATTCTCATATGGCTGGGCAAACCTGAGTTGAATTGGGGCAATTTAAATCAAATTTTACTTTGTCCAAGATGAACAGATGATTCTAACTCAGTCTATTTCTATTCAAAAATAGAAATGGTGCAGCTCCAGCCTCCATTTGTAAATAAGGGATATACTTATGTACGTCTGGTGATTGCTTTTGTAAAGGAGAGGAAAATATTTGATTTAGGAATCAATAGGCTAGGTAGGTTTCATCCTTCCTGACTACTAGGACATCAAAGGAACTGTATATAAACCTTTCCTATAGGAATGGTGTGATGCAGTGATGGAAGACCGAGGGAGAGGGAGGTTAGATCATTTTATATAACAGATAAGCAAAACAAGTGCTAAAAATATTCAGACACAGGGACTCTTCTTCAAATCCTATTATCTGGGACATGAAAACGTTTCATTAACCATTGTTGTTGGTGATGACCTCATTTTTTTTCCTTCTTCAAGTATAAATCCTGCCACACATTTATTTATTTAGCGTATGGAACACAATGTCAGAGAAATCTACAAATGCTAGACCCAATGCAGTCCTGGCAGCCTAAATTGCTAGTTCGTTCTGTTCAATGCTTGTATGTGCTTATCTTTGGTTTTCCCCTACAGGGGGAAAACTAGCTTACATCAGCCAGCTAATAGCACTTGAGTTACTAGATATTCTGGGCTGCTCTGTTGGTCTCGTGTTGCTTCGCATTTGGCCAGGTTGAGCGCCGAATGCTGAGAATACCTGCTTCTGTTCTCAATATACACAAACGCAGTTGTGTTCTGTAGCCTACCACACAAATGATGCACAACACATCTATATCTACACAAATATGCTATTATTGATAGACTCGGGGACCAAATTCTCCTCAGATTCTATTAGCCACTTACATCTGCTGCAAGGTAAACACACAGATACAGAGAGACAGAGACAGAGACACAGAGACAGAGAGAGAGACAGAGAAAGATAGATAGATCGATAGAGAGATAGAGAGATAGATAGAAAGAGAAATGCAGAGAGACAGAGACAGAGACAGACAGACAGACAGACAGACAGACAGACACAGACAGACAGATATCTAACTGTTTTCAAGACTTCCTTCCATCCGTAAGGAGAGGTGTTCATGATTCTTGTTCTCCCCAGTAGATAATTCACGATTTGCTTTCCTCAAGATACAGAACTTTGCATTGAAGGTAGCAAAGTTACTGGCCTTGCTGCTAAAACATACAATCCTGTGAGACAAAAGTGAGATCTAATGTGTAGCTTCCAGTGAGAGTTCAGCCTTAATAATATGGGCAAGATTCTTGATGACCCTGATGGCCATGAATCCCTGAACTGTCTCTGATTCTGCACCCATGGAAAGCCCAAACTATAAACCTGGGGAACTTCTATGTCAAGACAACTACAGGATTGAGTAGCATAGGGAGGGAAGTCTTTTTTTAATATATATATTTATTATAAATTGATTCTTCTTTAAAAAAAAAAAAGGAGGAGAGAAGTTTCCAAAAGCAAAAAGAGATAAAGTCTGAATATTCAGGCTTAACATAACCATACCGACTAAAAACCAGATCTCTTGCATTTCACTGGAATTTGTTTTCAGTCTATATAGGAGGACTTGTAACCCCCTTTTTAATCTAACCTTGGCAAGAATAGTTGGCGTTTTTAATCTTAATCCCAAAATACAATTGCCTATGAACCTGGGAACTAAGGCTGGGAGTGAGGTGTTCTGTTGTATTTGGGTGATTTATTAACACATAGATATTGTCATCATATGTAATGCATGGATCATACTATTTCATAAAATAAATGCTTCAAAACAACAAAAAAAGAAAATTTAAGACCCGCAAATTTGCTCATATTTTATATGCGGCCTTGATGTGATGTAATGAAGGATCTTACCTTGAGTTATGTGTCTGTTATTAACCTGCCACACATTGTCAGCTTCCTCTGTTTCTTTGAAGTGTGATGTTGATTTATTCCAGGGTAAAAGTAAATGTCAGCATCATCTCTCTGACAACTGTCCTTTTTACATATGTCAATTTCATCCTTACATCAGCTTTCAATATTTCTATAAATATTTCTCAATTTTTCTTTCTGAAAAACAATTTCCATAGAAACTAAAGCATCTGGAAGAGAAGTACACTTAAAATTGCCTTGATTTTAACTTCAAGAACTGAGTCAGTCTTTAAAAGGTTAAATTAGCAACAGACTATTTAAATATATATATATATTCCAATGAAATGCTCTCATTTTGATCTTTTCTCCTCCACAGTGATGTTATTTTCTTTATCCCATTTGGTTTCCTCCATGACAATACCTCAAATTAACTACCCCCCCCCCAACACAGTTAAAATAATTCCAACCCCATTCCAGGGGAAGGATACTGAAAAATCCCCAATCCCTTCCCACTCCTGGGGGAGGGATATTGCAAAATCCCACCCCACTCTGGGGCCAGTCAGAGGTGGTATTTTCCAGTTCTCCAAACTACTTAAAATTTCCGCTACTGTTTCTCCAGAAAGCTTAAAGGAGAATGGTTGGGGTCTGTGTGTAGTTGCTTCTGTAGGGTTCTAAATCACCTGAGAATTTAGAATTGTATGCAAGATCTAGCTAACTAACTAACTAACTAACTAACTAACTAACTAACTAAGTAAGATCATGGCATCCAGCCCTCTCAATTTCTGGCAAATAGATGGGGAAGAAATGGAGGTAGTGACAGATTTTATTTTCCTGAGCTCCAAGATCACCACAGATGGGGACTGCTGCCAAGAAATTAAAAGACGCTTGCTCCTGGGTAGGAAAGCTATGGCAAATTTAGATAGCATACTAAAAAGCAGAGACATCACCCTGCCAACAAAAGTGCATATAGTCAAGGCCATGGTTTTTCCAGTTGCAATGTATGGCTGTGAAAGTTGGATCATAAGGAAGGCTGAGCGTCAAAGAATTGAGGCCTTTAAACTATGGTGCTGGAGAAGACTCCTGCGAGTCCCTTGGACTGCAAGGCGATCAAACTGGTCAGTCCTAGAGGAGATCAACCCTGACTGCTCTTTGGAAGGCCAGATCCTGAAGAGGAAACTCAAATATTTTGGCCACGTAATGAGAAGGAAGGACTCACTGGAGAAGAGCCTAATGCTGGGAAAGATTGAGGGCAAGAAAAGAAAGGGACAACAGAGAATGAGGTGGCTGGATGGAGTCACTGAAGCAGTAGGCATGATCTCAAATGGACTCAAGAGGATGGTAGAGGACATGAAGGCTTGGAGAAACGTTGTCCATGGGATCACAATGGGTTGGACATGAGGTCACAACTAACAACAACAACAAATGCAAGATTCCCTGCTTTAAGTTAACGATACCAACTCATGAATTGTGGTGAATGGGCCCAGCACAGTAGCAGATACAATTCAATTTTTCTTTCACGTGACAGTAATTGTATCTGACAATGATAAAGTATTTTAAAGGATTGAGCTAAGTCTGGAGAAGTCCAAATTCTATCCATCTATCCATCATAATCAGTTTTGCAACCTCTTGAATTTTGAGGATCATATTTGCTTCCTATCTTTTCTCCAGCTTTGATTTGTCTAAAGGAGAATAAATAAAAGTAGAAAACCTGGAAGTTTTCATGAGTTCTGTAGCAGGTTGACATCCCATTATTAGAATGATACATTTTGCATGGATCAGAAAGAGTAGCTTCAACAGCTAACATCTGCTGTTCTGGTACTTTTATTGAGATAGTTTTATACTGCCTTCTGAAAGTTAGTTTTCTCTTCCTTACCCCCACTATATTTTACTATTAGACAAACTGTTTCATAGAATATTTATTCAGAACATATTTCATATGTACAAACTTTAGTAAGTAGAGCTGAAGCAAACAGATGTGAAAACCCCAACATGCACATGTTATTGTCAATCCCCGGTGGGGCTGACATTTTAAATGGAGACCAAATTCTCATTAACTTTAGGAAGCTATTGACTTTCAGCATACATAGGCACTCACTGTTTGTTGATAAATGGTATTAAAAAGGAAAGGTAATCAACAAAGAACAGATTTGCCATTACTTTATGTTGAATGTTCAGCCAATGCCTTCTGAAGAGAACTTGAGCTTCTGAACTCAGTCTTGGTTGCCAAACCTCTTTGCTCAACAGCCAAGGGGCATTCACCAGTATTTCTATCATTGATTTGTTGGTGGGGGCAGGCACAAGTATGATTCATAAAGTGTAAGTGAATTGCTTCAGCAATGTCTGTAAAAGTGAGGGAGTCAAAGTCTGTGAGCTGGCACACAAAAATCATGACATTGTGTTTACCATCTGTGACTATGATAGCAATAGCAATAGCACTTAGACTTATATACCGCTTCATAGTGCTTTACAGCCCTCTCTAAGCAGTGTACAGAATCAGCATATTGCCTCCAACAATCGGAGTCCTCATTTTACCCACCTCCGAAGGATGGAAGACAGAGTCAACCTTGAGCCTGGTGAGATTCAATCTGCCAAACTGCTGACAGCTAGTGATCAGCAGAAGTAGCCTGCAGTACTGCACTCTAACCACTGTGCCACCGCGGCTCATATGATGTTACTTTGGTTGTTAGAAAGAGGGGGAAAAATCTCAAAGAAAGCACTTGGATAAGCCATTTGAAATTAAGGAGGAAAAGGTTTGATTTCCAGGCAATCATTTATAAAAAAAATGTACTGCAGTGATCAGAGTACAACATTGCAGGCTAACTCTACCCATAGACTAATAGGAGCCTGGATAGCTCAGCAGACTAATGCATTTTAATTTAACTCCAGCTGTCTGCAATTACACCAGTTCAAATTTCACCAGGCTCAAGGTTGACTCAGCCTTCCATCCTTTCTAAGGTAGGTAAATTGAGGACCCAGTTTGTGGGGGCAATAAGCTGACTTTGTAAAAATATACAAAAGTATGAAGGCTATTGCTTAACGAATTGTAAGCCGCCCTGAGTCTCCGGAGAAGGGCAGCATATAAATCAAATTTAAAAAAAAAAGACAGTTTGATCCTGACCATCTCAAGGCTGATTCAGCCTTCCATCCTTTCAAGGTCAAGAAAATGAGGATCCTGATTATTGGGGACAATACGCTGATATTTCTAAATCATTCAGAGAGTGGCTATAAAGCATTAGGCAGTAGTATATACATCTAAGTGCTGCTACAATTGCTATTGTTAATACTATTGCTAGAAACGAGTTAAAAATTTTACTTAGTATTTCATTTGATTATGAACATACTTTTACATTATTGAATTTAATAATCTGATTTTGTATAAAAAAATGTACTAAGGAAAACATGTATTCATGAATGTTAGTAACCAAAGTACATCATAACAAAGTAATCTATTGCCAAAAGAGAGGTATGTTAGAAAAAAAATAGGGCAAAATGCATTGAAAGTGTAAATTTAGTGTGCATATTAAATTGAATTGGGGAGAGAGATTTTCTCAGGTATAAGAAACCAGATGCTGTTCAACAGATTCACAAGAATGAGAACAGGAGGGGAACTGAGCCTGACAAATTTAGTGAGCCATAACCTTTACCAGGCAAAAATAAACAGAGTGAAAGCTTACACAGATATTCAACCAGAGGTGAAAATTCCAAGAGTCAGCCATGATATATGTCTGCTCCAAAATATGATCTTTTCAAACCCCATTGAGTTCATTCATCTGAGATCAATTATGGGCTGTGAAAAACAAAAGCAGTGTTGTGTGTGAAGGGGAGACCTGATAAAAGGCTGGACTGGAATGAGCTTGATTTTTTAAAGTAGAACTGGGCTTTATTTCTAGTAACAGTGTTGGGTGTTAGTTAGAAATTCATAAAGTAACTTGGATTTTCAGTAACTCATTAAACTGCATGAGTCTCTGTGGTCTCAGTGGAATACAAATGTTGAATTAAATAACCAAACAATCCACTGAGTCCTTATGTAATGGAAGGGTTGATTATTGGTTAGGTAAAGATGGACTTAAAAGGGTGGGAAGCAAAAGTTCAAACACTCATTCCCATCAATACTTCATTCTTCTTCCACTGTTCCTCCATTATTAATCTTACTTTTAAATTGAATTTTAAGCACATTCTGTTAGGTAGGTAAATCACATATCCTTAGGCCAACTCCTGAGCTGCAATAGTTTTGAACAGCCAGTTTATGAAGTGAATAACATTCTAATGTTCACTGTAGCAACCTTTGGTTTAAAAGGCTTCAGTCCTGTGGACTTCAAACATAGCAGATAGATTTTCTGACACTGAATGGTTTGTCCATTAAATTGATGTTTAATAAACATTATCCTATGTATATCAATTACTGTGGTGGAATGTAGTCTGGACTTCCAGGATAGAGGGAAAGCATCCCAGAGGAGCAAAAGACAGAGACATTTAGATAGTTTGTGTAGGAGGAAGAGAATTAAAACAGCTCCTGTCTAGGAGTTCTCAGTGTATATACTGTATGGTTAATGGTATAAATAGTTTACTTTATTTGAAAAGATTTGTGTCTACAGGTGAAGAACAATAAGGAAACTGCTTAGAAGAAATTTCAAGTATCTTTCATGGTTTTTAGAGGGCGATAATTATGCAATGATGCAATGTCATATATTTTGATTGAATGGACATTCAGATTTAATAAACACTGTTTCCTACTGAGATGTCCATAAAATTGAGATTTTACTCTAATGAAACACATTTTTTACTTTTTTGATCAGTACCTAAAGCATAACACCTACATGATTCAATGGGATATATTTTCAAATACTGTATTTTTCGGAGTATAAGATGCACCGGAGTATAAGATGCACCTTACTTTTTGGGGAAGAAAATAAGAAAAAAGCTGATTGGCAGGTGGATCAGCCTCCCAGAAAACCCCCAATGTTCTCAGAGGTGAATTTTAGCAACAGGTTCCTTCGTTGTGAGCTCTGTGCCTTGCTTTTTTCTTTGCTTTTTTTCCCTGTCTCTGAAAGCCTCCGAAACAGAGCTTCAGAAAAAAAGCCTCTGAAGCTCTGTTTGAAAGCTTTTTTTTTTCCCTGAAGCTTCATTTTTGATGCTTTTTTCAGCCTCTGAAACCTCCGTTTGAGAAGCTGGGTGGGGCTACATTCGGAGTATAAGACACACCCAGATTTTCACCCTCTTTTTTGAGGGAAAAAGGTGTGTCTTATACTCTGAAAAATACGGTAATTCATTGCAGATGGAATTCTTATGGCATATGTGCAGCCCCTCATTTCATTTGTATCTACAGCATCAGAACATTTCATTGATACAATTCAGCAGTAAAAGAGACAATTTCAGCAGTGTTATTGCTTTTTCAATACACAATATTGAGAATCGGAGGAGGAAGCTCTTTTTGGAAGAAAACTAGTCCTTTTCCAAACTTTGTCCTTGCATCAACTACAATCTATTACAACATTGTAGTGGTAAAGTTTGGCCATTTCGTCATAAAATTAGGTAGGATGATTTTGGACCATTAGAAGTTTTATGATTGTGGAAATGACAGTCAAATTTGTATCCTAGAGGCCTCCTTTTCTCACTGTCTCCTTAATAATAAAACATCTGGAGCACCAGAACTGGTAGCACTACAAAATAGACAAAGTAAAAGAAGATGAAGAAGCTTTTAAGGTCCTTTGGTACTTTAAAATTCAGACAGACAAACATTTGCCACATAACATCCCAGGCTTAACAATTTGTGATAAGAATGAAAAAAAAAAGTCTGGTTAACCCATAAGCACCACCCTGCGGTCATAGTGGCCACAATAGTTTTTCAAAATGTTTGGAACCCCCCTATTTTTAGAAATGGACCATTCCGGTTGCGAAGAGATTTTGTTTTCTCATCAATACGAGTGTATGCAGCATTGCACTTGCATCAGTTATTTGGTGTTTTCTGAAGCGGCATTTGAATTTGAGTTTTGGTCATTTTGACCACAGATCTTTGTTAATTTTTTTTTATAATGTTGGGGCCAAGTTTTCTGCCAAAAAGAGTGTGATTTGGTGATCCAAACTTCGAAGTAACTGTTCTAAAATGGTATGGAGAAGCAGAGAGTGATCTGAGTGAAGTGGAATTGGATTGTGAGGAAAATTTTGTAATGGACGATGAGGAACCTGCCACCGCCACTGATTCTGACATCAGCAATGATGAAGCTCCCAATGAAATTGATGACCAGGTACAATCTATGTTGCGTAATAATTTATATGGCAAGAACAAATTCAACTGGCCTTTTGCACCTTTTGGAAGCAATAGATCCAGAACAGAATAGTCACAATATTGTTGTGTAATTACCTGGACTACGGCCAGCAGCTAGAAATCTGAGAAATTCACCTTCTCCCCTAGAGATTTGGAAATTATTATTGTCTAAAGAAATTATTAGCGCCATCATTCAGTGGACCAATGTAAAAATTAGAGAAGTAAGATTGAAGTTCAAAGATAGAGAAACATCCTAGAAGAGAAAAGGAAACCAATTGACTTAAACAAGACCCTTTATGTTTTTTTTGGAGAAAAGTTAGAATTTTTCTTGGAAGTATGACTCCTAAACAAAAGGCAAGGGGGGGCTCCCTCACAAGTCAGACAAAGGAAAAAATAGAAATGATTCCAAAGCACTTGCAGGGAATTGTAAATGAGGACTTAAAAGACTTTATAATTAGGTCTCTAGGAAGCATTGCTGAGAAGATAGAAAACTCACAGAAGAATCTTGAAGAGCTGGTACAGGGAAAACATGATGAATTGAACCAAATTATCACTACAGTAGTTACTGCCTTTTCAACTGCGGTGACGGAAATAGGGGAAAAAATAACTCAAATCAGTAGAAAGTTTGATTCCAAGATGAAAGATTTACAGGAAAAATTTGTGGAAGCTGATGCCAAAAATCAGGAAATCCAGAATGATGTGATGATGCTTCAATTTAAAGTTATGGAGTCTGCTTTGAGATTAAGAGGTATAAGAGAGAATAACAGAGAAAATTTAAGAATACTTTGTGCTAAGGCATTAGCTGCTTTTTTAAATTTGGAAGTTGACCAAATTCTTGGCTGTATTCAAAAAGTCTACAGGGTTAATTCACGTGTTGCCGAACAGAAGAATCTACCCAGAGATGTTGTTGTCTATTTTACTGATAGAAGATTAAGAAATGATATTTTACAAAAATCTTATTCAGCTACTTTAAGGATAGAAGGTCTACAAATCCGGGTCTATAAAGAGTTACCATCTAGGATTTTGAGATACAGAAAAGATTTTGGATTTCTGGTGAAGGAATTACACAGAAGAAAGATTTCATTTAGATGGGATGTACCAGTTGGTGTAATTCTGAATTATCAAGATGTGAGATATTGTTTAAATACCGTTGAAAAAGCTGAACATTTTTATAATAACATTCTTAAGGGAGCCCCCATACTTTTATCTTCTGCTATGCTGTCATCTATGGAAGAAGATAAGCAAGATAAAGAGTCTGAAAGAGAGGTTGGGGAATAATGTGTGCAGATGGAATTACAAAATCAAAATAAGCAAAGTATGCTAGAAGAAAAAGGAGAGTTAGGTGGTTTTCTAGATGATTATATTATGGAATATCCAGATTTGAAAACAAAGCATTCCAGAGATTCAAGAGAAATGGTACTGGGCCTTGAACTGTTGAAACAAGATGAAAAACAAATATTTTTGAGACAGCAGAGGCCCAGTATTCCACAAATGGAAAAGTATGAGGAGGAGAAGCAACAGAAATTACAAGTCAAGGGAGGAAAGAAACTGAAAACCACTGAAACTGAACTGCAGCCGAAAATGTGTCTTTCGATGGAACCGCATGGTGAACCCTAAAGGTTAATTCTGAAGAGATGGAATCTATTACATAAAGGATTACTTGAAATAGTTTGGAAGATAATCATTGTTATATTTAATTTTTATATGATATTGGACTTAAAATTTATTATAAACTCATCCTGATTTGGATTTGACATCTTGAGAAAGCTAAACAGATCACTGCAAAATAAGCAGAGGATCTGTGATTACCCTATTATAATTTTACTGGAATTAATTATCTAGATGAGGAGCTTGAAGATGAAAACATCTTGCAAACCCAAAGGAAAGAGGCGGAAAGGTTGGCAGGACTTGAAAGAGTTCTAAAGGAACACCTAGGAGTGCAGCTTGTATAAGCTGCATTTGTTTTTTTCTTTTAACGGATACATCAGAAGTCAGGTTGACTGATCTACCTAGAGGTTTACAAGATATCTTCGTGGTTGGATTTTACAAATACTAAGTCACTCGGGGGGATTTATGTATGAAGAGATGTTTGTTGCTGATGGGGGCAGCTTGAATAAGAATAAGAACTAGTTTATACATATTGTTTCAGAAGATAGTTGTCCAACTTTAATCAAGATCAAGATGATGAGAAGATGAAAATTTGGTTATTGAGATAGAAAATCTATTTGATAAAGTCACTTGGGGGGATTTTTATATGGAAAAATGTTTTTTGCTGATGGAGGCAGCAGGAATACAAAGCTTATTAGAGCTATGTTGGATAAACTTCAATCAAGATGAAGAGAAGATTGAAACATGGATTATTAAGATAGAAAATTTTTGGATGTAATTGTATAATTATAATTGTATATGTATAATCATATATGATACTTTATTAGAATAGAGAAAGGTTTTATGTTTTTGTTTAATAGTTGGGATAAAATTAGTTGATATGGATATGGAGGTGAGTTATTATATTTTATTATTAGGGGATTGATTTTGGTATATAATTAGTAATATTAATATTAATGCATTAGAGAAAGGTATGATTTTTTTAATTGGGTTTAAATATTATAAGTATGGTACTGATTGATAATCTTTTTATTTGATGGGTGTAGCTGGGACAAAATTATTTGATATTGATACGGATATGGATATGGATGTGATTTATTATATTTTATTATTAGGGGGATTGATTTTGGTAAATAATTAGTAATGCTAATATTAATGGATTAAAGAAAGGTATGATTTTTTAAATTGGGTTTAAATATAAGTATGGTACTGATTGATAAATGTATATTAATATTGATTAATGAGGTTAATTTTATTGTTATTAGTTTTTTTATTATAATATAGTTAATTTTAGGAAAATTTTATTACTTATAGGTTTATTTGTTATTTGTTATTTATTTATTATTTGTTATTTGTTATTTATTTATTATTTTGTTATATGTACTTGTTCTTTTTTTCTTTTTTTTTAACCTGTAGCGGAAGTCAAGGGGGGGATGGGGGGAAATGGGGTGGGGGTGGGGGGAGGTAGGGGGAGGGGGGGTGGGGGGGAGAAAAAATGGAAAAATTTTGTATGTAAAACTTTTTCAATAAAAAAAAGGTAGAGAAACAAAAAGTAACAGTAACAGAGTTGGAAGGGACCTTGGAGGTCTTCTAGTCCAACCCCCTGCTCTTGCAGGAGACCTGTACTAGGGATTCGAACTGCCGAACTGCCGACCTTTCTGATTGACAATAGTGTATTAGCCACTGAGCCACCTAGTCAGGCTAGTGGCTTGCACAATGTGGATTTGATAGAGATCAATACATTTTTTGGTTTACTGTTCTATACATCAATTTTTAGATCCAACCAGTGATGGGTTGCCCCCAGTTTGGACTGGTTGGCAAGAACCAGTAGTAAAACTGGTGGGAGGCTCCGCCCACTGACCCCGACATCATCAGGAAGCATCTGTGCATGCACAGAAGTGTGTGTGCACATGAGAGTGGCCCTGTTGCAAACCGGTAGTAAAGGTAAGTAGAACCCACCCCTGGATCTAACCATGAAAACATTTAATGTCTTTTTTCTACTGAGGTCATTATGTCTGTAATAGCGTAGCCAAAATAGTATGTGTGTGGTTAAGGGTTAATGGATGTGGCAGTACCTAGAAATAGCAAAATTGAAGAAAATGACCTGGAGGAAATCACAAAATATAATAACCTTCAAATAGAATGAATATAAATAGTAATAGATGCCTTGGGTGCAATTCCAAAACAACTTGAGTACCATTTCAACACCATTGGCATTGACAAAATCACCATCAGTCAATTTGCAAAAGGTAGTGTTACTTGGAATAGCTTAGCTCTTGTGACAATACTTTTAACATCATCAAACAATAACATCCCTGGAAAGAACTTGATAGATGGATAAAACGCCAAATTCAATTTAAATATCTGACTGTGCAATCAACCAAAATAATAATGTAATGATACCTTTAACACCATCAAACAACAATGTCTGCCTATTTCAGGTCCTTGAAAGTACTTGATAGGTGGATGAATTGCCAAATCCAGTCTAAACAACACCCAGTCCATCACAGCTTACAAAAAGCTTTCCTGAGGCTGTCAGAAGTTTGGGAAGATAAATTGCAGACCCCATATCTCAAAAGCAGTTCTCACTTGCATTAAGAAAATGAAAGAAGCAGTTTATAAAAGGTCTGTTTATGACCAGGTGTTCCCAGTAGTAGGCATTTGCTACCACATGTATTTAAACCACGTTAATAATAGATAGGTGGGATTGGCTGCAATCCAATTCAAATCTTCACTTTGATTCAGATCTCGTTTGATCTAATTTGACAAACTGAATTGATTTGGAAAGTCAAATACATTCTCTTCAATTCTCCAATCTGTCAAATCGGTACAGAGGCACCCAATGTATTGATTAGATTTGACTTTCCAATTCGACGCTGTGATTTTGTTGGCTTCATATCAAATCTCCAGATTAAAGCTGCACACAACCCTAATTGATGGCACCATTTATCCATGCACCTTTAAAATATCAGGGAGAAGGGGTAAGAATAGATAGATTAAAAATACAGGTAGTAAGACAGGTGGATAAAATGCTAGAAATTGTAACCAATCCTTTGACAAATGAGATGTTGACCTTTATGAAATGAAAGCAAGAATATATCTCATCTGCAACTATGTAAAATGATTTAATGTCATATTTGAAAGTGATATTAGATTATTGCAAAAGGCTTTTAGCTAAATAATCTCCAATCCAACTTCCTATCAGCCAGAGAGATATCCTTCCACACCAGTGGTGGCATTCAAAAATTTTTTACTACCAGTTCTGTGGACATGGCTTGGTGGGCGTGGCGTGGCTTGGTGGGCGTGGCAGGGGTAGGATACTGTAAAATATCCATTCCCACCCCACTCCAGGGGAAGGATATTGTAAAATCTCCATTTATTCCCCACTCCAGGGGAAGGTTATTGCAAAATCCCCATTCCCTCCTGATCAGCTGGACTCAGGAGGCAGAGAATAGATGGGGTTGGGGCCAGTCAGAGGTGGTATTTATCAGTTCTCTGAACTACTCAAAATTTCTGCTACCGGTTCTCTAGAACTGGTCAGAACCTGCTGAATACTATCTCTGTTCCACACTTTCATCATATTATATTTACCTTCCAGGAAAGAAGAAAAGAATATTTAGTAACTTTCTAAGTGACATAAGGAGTTTCAGAATGTTTGTTTGGAATAAAGGGCTCAGGGTAGAGAAAAGATTACTTTCTCTACTAAGGCTAAAGAAGGCAACCATCTTCCTTTCTAGACAATGCTCAGGGAAATACTGTATAATGGTTCAGGAATGCTAACCATTACCTCATTTTGCCTCATTAATATGTCCTAGTTGTGACTTTGGGGCAGGGGCAGAAAAAAAAAGGCGGGAAAACTTGATTTTCCTTGCAGAGTAAAAAAATTGTGAGGCAATGGGTGGAAAGAATACATGAAATAGAAGACAATGTGCTGATTTTCATGAATGTTTTGTCACTTAGAAGGAAGAGAAGGTTATGAAGACACTGCACTGGAAATTATAATATTGGTTTGTTTCTGGGAAATAAAAGTCCTTAGAGTAATCATGCACTATATCAATAAAACTATAGGGTAAAAAACTGTAGTATGTGGAATAATTTTACTCCCTTATTTCCAACGGAATTTACATAGTGTTCTGGGGTTCAGAATATTTTGAAGAAATTATATTAGAAAAAACCCCAGTATGGCAGAAATGGTTAGGAGGCATTGAATTTGAATGGAACTGTTCCTGAAAAAACATCCAGAAACTTCAACTGGTCAAGAATGCAGTGTTGAGTTCCTTGAGGTTTACCCTTTTAGCACAATTAGGCTTTTAGGAGCAGTTTAAAATGCTGGTTATCATTTTTAATAACCTCTAATGCCTAGTGGCATTGACACAATGAATATGAATTTGGACAAACTCCAGAAGACAACAGAAGATGGGGAGCCTGGTGTGCTATGATCCATGAGGTCACAAAGACTCAGACACAGAAGTGAAATCCAGCAGGTTTTGACAGGTTCTGAAGAACCAGTAGAGGAAATTTTGAGCAGTTCGGAGAACTGGTAGCAGAAATTTTGAATAGTTCAGAGAACTGGCAAATACAACCTCTGGCTGGCCCCAGAGTGGGGTGGGAATGGATATTTTGCAGTATCCTTCCCCTGGAGTGGAGTGGGAATGAAGATTTTGCAGTAAACTTCCCCTAGAGTGGGGTGGGACTGGAGATTTTGCAATATCCTTTCCCCAGGAGTAGGGAGGGAATGGGGATTTTGCAGAATTCTTCCCCTGCCATGCCCAACATGCCACACCACACCACACCCACCAAGCCACACCCGCAAAACCAGTAGTAAAAAATTTGGATTTCACCAGTGCTCAGACACAATTTAGCGACTGAATAACAACAATGGCTGAGGGGCAGGTTACTTTGGGGTTCACTTAGAGCAGTTGTTTCTGCCAGTCCCAGCAGAGCAGGCAGGATGGCATGCTTTGGATCCCCTCAGTGAAATGTTGTAGAGTGTATGGAAGATGAATTTGATGGAAATATGAAAGAAAAGTGGACATTTTTTTTTTAAACTCCAGAATGAGATAACAATTAGAAGTAGCTCAGGAAAACACCTTCCTGACTGAATGAACTAGAAAACATAAACGGTAAAGAGCACAACAAGGCTTTAAGACTTTGTTATAGCCAAGGTCAATAACAAAAGCTTTAGCCCCCTAGAATTGATTTCCTGGTCTGATCTACCTAACAGGGCTGTCAAAATAATGTCATCTCACAGAAGCCAGGAGATCAGTGGTGGGTTGCTCCCAGTTCGGACCTATTTGCAAGAACTGGTAGTAAAACTGGTTGGAGGTCCCACCCACTGCCCTGGACGTCATCATCAGTGATCTGCACATGCGCAGAAGCAAGGCTCGCTTGTGAGCGAAGCGAGAGTGTGAGCGCAATCCCGTTGCGAACCAGTAGTAAAGGTAAGTAGAACTCACCACTGCAGGAGATGTAGCTTCTTTGTTGTGGAACAGCCTTCCTTTGTCGGAGTTTGTAGCAATCCAGCCAGCGCACAAGCAAATAATTCAACAGGATTCATTTTATAGAAGAAACTTCTTTATATACAATAATGTAAAATGTAATGCATGTATACAATACCCATGCAGCTCTTGCAGCATGGTAGAGAGAAGAAATAGCAAGTACTCTCAAGCAAAAACAAATACAATCTCTTAGCACAGAACAGTTAAGCTAAGCTAGGCTCCTAGGCTCCAAGCCATCTCACATGGCTCACACAACAAATCCTGTGTCTCAGTCACCAAACAGTTCCCATTGGCTGATTTGTTGCCATGGCTATTCCAGTTCATAAATTCTTATACACTGATACTTTGGAGGTACAGATGGCCCTGACTCTGTTGGTCTTCTGAAAGGCTATAAAAACCTGACTTTTTCTTCAGGCATTACAAACAGCACCCCCTGTGCTTCAGGTTTTGGGCTCTTTGTGCAATACCTCAGCTGTTCTAAATTGCATTTCTTTGATCTATTGCTTAATAGCATTTTTGTTGTTTCATGCTGATAAGATTTCGCTATTCGTTTAGAATTATTTACTTTAAATAAGCAGTTATGTAAGCTTTTAAAATAAATAATCTTTCACATATTACTATTCGATAACTATTAAAGGAAATAATCTTTCCAAATATGTCACCACTCTGTACTCTCAAGCCAAAGCAAATAAACCTGACTTTCTATGCCTACCTTGATTTGATGTCAATTTCCTTGGTTTTAGTGTACATTTTCTGTTTTATTAAAATTACACTTATCCCCAAAGTGAAGTCTCAAAGAAAACTTTTAAAGTTCTGGAAATAAAATCTGTACAATAGTTCTTTTTTTCCCTTTCCAAATCTATAATTTCATTTTTTTAACTTTTCACTCTGAAACCTGCATTTCTAAGCCCTTCAACTATATATAAAATTGCATTACACCAACATAAAGAAATACTCTCCGTACAATAGAAAGTGATTTAGTTTTACGCCTCTATCAAGAAGTAACAGAAGTTACAATAACGTCTTGAATATTGTGTTAAACATTTATCCAAGAGGCCATGACTTCAAGTCAATTTGGAGAAGTTAAGAAATTTGTCATTAAAATGCTCCATTCTCCTTCAACGAATGTGTTTTTTTGTTGAAATTCTAAGAGAGCTTTTAACGAAATTTCAGCAAATTGGCTGCAGTTTTCTCTTTGAATGGTCTTCCACAATAATTTTCCTTCATATAAAGTTATCAAGCCAATGTCACTGAAAGTAGGTCTTCTCCTTTCAGATTTTTTCCCACTTCCCATGCCATTCTTTGCCTTTCAGTAGCTTCTACATTGATGTTACATAAAATAATGGAAGTATAACCTGCTTTCATATGCCAAGCGTTAAGTGATGCTTAGCATCTTACAACTATCAAAGCCACAGAGACTATGTGTAATTTTATTCTAGACATATTTGCATAGAGGGCAGGTTGGGAAGCCTTATTCTACTAAAGGATTACATGCAGGTTTAGAATAAGAATACCATATGGAGCTTGCAAAAATCCAGACAAACAGAGGATGGCAACCTTTATATATAGGTTGTAGTTTGTAGTATATATATATGATGGTAGTTTGTACCAGTGGTGAAATCAAATTTTTTTATGACCGGTTCTGTGGGCGTGGCAGGGGAAGGATCCTGCAAAATATCCATTCCCATCCCGCTCCAGGGGAAGGATACTGCAAAATCCCCATTCCCTCCTCATTCCAGGGGAAGGATACTGCAAAATCCCCATTCCCTCCTCACTCCAGGGGAAGGATACTGCAAAAGCCCCATTCCCTCCCCACTCCTGGGGCCAGCCAGAGGTGGTATTTGCCAATTCTCTTAACTACTCAAATTTTCCACTACTGGTTCTCTGAACTGCTCAAAATTTCTGCTACTGGTTCTCCAGAACCTGTCAGAACCTGCTGGATTTCACCCCTGGTTTGTACCTTATCTATGCAACTAATTGAAAGTAAGTATGTGATTAAGTAAATTAATGAGTGAGTGCACCATGTGAGAAAAATATATTTGGGGTCCGCAGTTCTTTGGTGTTGCTGTTGTACACTATGCAAACCCTTAAACACTGTAGGGATTGGGGGCCTGGGTTGGGTTCATTATTGACACCACTTGCCTGCCGCAAGTATAAAGAAAAGTTTGTAATTAGCATGAGTATATTAATGATGGTGGCTGAGATGAGTGTCCTGATGCATGGTTCCCTTTTTTTCCCTCCACCTTATAATTCAGGATGAGAGGAGGTATGGCTGTGGAAAATGGGGAAATAGGTGGTAACAGTATGACTGAAAATAGAAATGTTGAAATGTGATGGTGAGCTGAAGGGTAGGTTGCTATGACAATGTGGAAAATCCCGAAAGTCACAAGTTATGTGGTTTGAAGGTATAGAAGGTAATGCTGAAGTGTGAATTGGGGCTAATTGGTCCCAAGCCATCTCTTGTGACTGCTTGCCTGATTGACCCTCATTGCAATGTGATTAATGTAAGTGCTTCGTATTTGTTATGCTTTACATTTCTGATAAACCTCTGAATCCTACAGTGAGACCTTTGTGGTGTGCTGTCTGTTCAATTTTTATTAAGGGCAGCTATGCTCTTGATTCAATTTTTCCCCTGACAACCACAGACAGTATCATACAGATGCCATGTATGATAGTAAAAAAAAAAAAAAAAAACCCATGCTCTAGTAATCAGGGTCACTCTTGCTGATGCTCATCACATCCGTGAAGCTCAAATAATGATACTGATGTCTGGGACAAGGTATGGCTCCCAATAAACTGTGTGGTGAAAGTCTATGTTCTTTTGAAAAGGTGCAAGGACATGTTGCCAGTAGGCTAACAAGGAGTTTACCAGATACACATGGTGAGTATGTGGTTCTATCTGGTTTGGGCAAACCGGTAGTAGCACCTGCGGGAAGCTCTGCCCACCCACCTGGACATCATCACGTCCTGTTTTTGATGCTCTGCGCATGTGTGAAAGGCCCTGCGTGCACACTCACATTTGCGAACCAGTAGCGAAGATAAGTGAATACCACCCGTGGCTAGAGGGGAGGATGGGGTGATAGAGAGAGAGAAAAAAACTATTTGGTATTCTAGGTCAGGGGTCCCAAACACCTGGTCCATGGTGCAGTACCAGGCTGCAGCCCATTGGGAACTGGGCCACGCAAGTGGCAGGCAAGCATGTGAAGCTCCATTTACACAAGCTTTGGGTACATGCATAAAATTTTTCCCTCTTCCCACCCACCCCATGCTGCCACTACGACTGCCGGTCCACAAAACTAGAAAGGTTGGGAACCTCTAATCTAGGTAATCGAAGACACTCTTTTTTTGGCATTGAGGAAGTGGGTCTATATTCTCTTTAAATTCCTCTCAGCCAGCTTTATGATTCCCTCAAATTTTATTGCCTGCTGTTTGCCTGGAATCAATTTAGTTGAAGTAATGATTAATGTGCCAGGTAAAAATGCAGCCTTAATTCTCTTGCCTCTTTAGATGCAATGAGGCCACTGTGAAGGGCCTCCTCCTCCTCTTCTTTACTTATTCACCTTCTACGTGTTATATTTTAAATCTAAGTAAGTCTCTGATATTTTGCCAATATTTAACAAGGGCTCCTGTGAATGTTTCCAAACTGCCTCTCCTCCCCAGCATATCATAATCTATAGCAGAGCCTTAATCCAATTTCTCAATTTCTTAATCTAGCGTCTCAACTGCAAGAGCTAATTTGCCAATCCTGATTTCCTTCAGAAAAACATAATACATTAGAAGCAAATGTAGTGATATTTGAAAAGTAGAACTGCATCAGACATGGAATTGGGGTCCTTTTAATTGATGAGTCAATGATAAATTAATAATCACTGTTATTAATTTTTATATATAGGACTATCAAGCTTTTCCTGCCCTCCTTCCTCACCCAGGTAGAAGTGGTCCAGTGGCTTCCAATGCAAAAAGTTTCAATAATTATTATTATATTTGATTGCAGTGAGCAGGTGTTTGGGCTGGATCTGGCATTTTTAACCACCTATTGAGTTTTTCCCAAGAACCTGGACACATGCGGCCGCGTGGATGATTATGGGAGCGACAGGGCACTCCCACGTGACACCTCTCCTGCGTGAGCTGCACTGGCTTCCGGTGGTCTTCCGGGTGCGCTTCAAGGTGTTAGTTTTGACCTTTAAAGCGCTCCATGGCATCGGACCGGGGTATTTGCGGGACCGCCTGCTGCTACCGATAACCTCCCACCGGCCAGTACGCTCACACAGAGAGGGCCTTCTCAGGGTTCCATCAGCCAAGCAATATCGGTTGGCGGCCCCCAGGGGGAGAGCCTTCTCTGTGGGGGCACTCACCCTATGGAACGAGCTGCCTCCTGAAATTCGTTTGATCCCGGATCTCCGTGCTTTCCGAAAGGCCCTTAAGACTTATTTATTCCAACAAGCCGGCCTTGCTTGCTTGATTTTAATGGGGTTTTAAAAATTTTTTGTACTAGTAATCTCTGGGGTTTTAAATTGGGTATTTTAATGGGGTTTGAGACTTTTATTTTGGAATGCCAATTAATTTAATCTAATTTTAAATTCTTTTAATATTTGTATTATATGTGTTTTAATTTGGTTGTTCACCGCCCTGAGTCCCCCTCCCGGAGAGAAGGGCGGTATATAAATTGAAATAATAAATAAATAAATAAATAAATAAATAAATAAATAAATAAATAAATATGTTGTTTTTTAATAATATTAAAACTACCATCACATGGTATAAGGTGTTCCAAGTAAATCTGCCTTTTGCAATTACCTGGTGGAGATTTTGTCAATACTGATGGTGCTCAAGTGTGCTACATATGTTTTGGGATTGCATTCAAGGCACTAGGTCTTGGCTTTTTTTTTTTTTTTTTGCCACTGTCATTCTATTTCTACCTGCAGATCTTTGTATTTTGTTATCTTCTCCAGTTCTTTTTCTTCTGTTCTGCTGTCTCTAGATACTGCAACGTCCATTATGCTTTCTTTTTTTTTTTTTTTTTTTTTTTGGTCTTTCTTATCAGCAAGTAATAGAAATGGCAATAGCTTAGACTTATGTACCACTTCATAGTTCTCCACAGTCCTCTCTAATCTGTTTACAGAGTTGGCGTATTGCCTCTAACAATCCGGGTCTTTATTTTACCGAACTCAGAAGGATGAAAGACTGAGTCAAACTTGAGCCAGTCAGGATCGAACTGCTGGCAATTGGCAGAGTTACTTTGCAATACTGCATTCTAACCACCATGCCACCATGACTCTTAAACCTGGTATGTGGCAGATGTTTGTCTATTAGATCTCCTCTTCTTCCTCCCATTGCCAAGGAATAGCACACATGTGAAGGAAGTAGAAGTATAACCATTAACATCATTTATGGCATGTATCCAGGCTAGTCATATTATTTTTGCTGAGGTATCTAATTAATTAGAGTGGCTGGTGTTTGAAAGATTAAATTGAGGCTGGTGCTCTGATTGCATTCCTTCCCCCTTTAAACATTCAAGGAAAGAACCTGCTATGTCTTCTTTGCTGCATAGGTCATTTGAAGAAGCTTTGGGCTGTGAAGTGAGAAACTTTAGTAGGAGCTGAATTTAGCTGAATCAAGGCAAAGTTTGAAAAGCAACATCTAAATTACTTCATTTGTTGCTTACCTCTAGTTGTTGTAGGTAATGTTTTTTCTGTTGATAAAGGGCTGCCAGAAGATCCAGAAGAAGGGGTGAAAAAAGGAGAAGTGGAATATGAATATATATATATATATATATATATATATATATATATATATATATATATATATATATATATATATATATATATATAATTTATTATTTTATTTTCGTAGGTCTTTATGTGTATCTTTCTTTATGCCAGGGATTTTCCTACGTATATTAAGATGTTTCATGGCCTAATTTTCGGTGAAATCTCAATTCACCAGCTTTTAGGCCTTTTTAAATATTACAGCAGCTATATGCTATCTGTTTGAGTTTCCCACATAAACTCAAACAGATAGCATATAGCTGCTGTAATATTTAATATTTACAGCAGCTATATGCTATCTGTTTGAGTCTCCCACATAAACTCAAACTGATAGCATATAGCTGCTGTAATATTTAAAAAGGCCTAAAAGCTGGTGAATTGAGATTTCACCGAAAATTAGGCCATGAAACATCTTAATATACGTAGGAAAATCCCTGGCATAAAGAAAGATACATACATACATACATACATACATACATACATACATACATATATATATATATATATATGTCATTCGGGTCTTCTCCCACGTAGAATTGGAAGTATCTTGGCGACGTTTCGACGAAGTCTCATTCGTCATCTTCAGGCTGGTGTTCTTGGCTTTGTGCTTCCAGGAGCAATGTGAGATTGCAGCTGTCTCTTCTGGAAGCACGAAGCCGAGAACACCAGCCTGAAGATGACGAATGAGACTTCGTCGAAACGTCGCCAAGATACTTCCAATTCTACGCGGGAGAAGACCCGAATAACCAAAGACCTACATACAAACACCTGTGAAAACCTCAGAAAACATATATATATATATATATATATGTCTTCTCAAGTTTTCGCGGGTGTGTGTATGTAAAAAGTTAAAATCTCGGGTATTTTCCCGCATCATTTAAAAGTTTGTTAGTTAAAATGTTTAAAATCTTGGCTAAAATCTCAGCTCAAATTCTCCAAAATCCCAACAAAACATTTTGAAAGGTCTTTTAAAACTCTGGCTAAAATCCTAACCAACACTCTGAAGGTTTGGCAACATTTCGACAAGCTCTCTACCTTGTCATCTTCTGGCCTTTACTATCAGTTTAGAAGTTGTGGGTCCTGCTTCATTATCCTAGCTGCAGCCTGACTGCGTGTTAATGGCCCACCTTTCTCTGGATCTCTATTACTAACTGTCAGCTGCAAAGAGGTAAGAATTCTAGTAGATACCTAGTAGGTGCCATTAACACGCAGTCAGGCTGCAGCTAGGATAATGACGCAGGACCCACAACTTCTAAACTGATAGTAAAGACCAGAAGATGACAAGGTAGAGAGCTTGTCGAAACGTTGCCAAACCTTTAGAGTGTTTTGTTGGGATTTTGGAGAATTTGAGCTGAGATCTTAGCCAAGATTTTAAACATTTTAACTAACATACTTTTAAATGACATGGGAAAACACCCGAGATTTTAACTTATATATATATATATATATATATATATATGTATGTATGTATGTATGTGTGTGTGTGTGTGTGTGTGTGTGTGTATATATATATATATATATATATATATATATATATATATATATATATACACACACACACACACACACACACACACACACACATACACACACACCAGCCAATCAAAACCAGAAATTTGCAAAGTAGAAGAATGTGAAAATAGACCAAGAATGAAGACAGAAGGGATACAGAGAGACAAAGAGAAATTGCCGTTGTATTCATAGGAAGGTTGCAAGGTTAAATGGAAGCTATCCAATTTTGAAAGCACTGAAGGACCTTTACAAAGCAATTTCACATGTGTTAAGGAAGCAAGAAGAATAGCAATATGGAAAACAATTTACATTACCATTTGCTTTTAAGAATGAGAGCTACAAATTGTGCTAGTTATCCTTCAGATATAGTCACAGAATTGCTTTTGAAACTGGAACCTTCTGAGAAAACTCCTCATTTATCTAGGAAACCCCGGTGTGACTAATGGATTCTAAAGATACCAAGAAGCTTTGTAGAATAACCAATCATTTGCATACCCAAATACGCAAATGATTGGACCAAACATTTTGCTTGTAAGGTACACATCTTTTGGAACTGAAACTGTGAAGCACATAGACGTATACACTATGTCAGAAAAAAATATTTTTCTAGAATAGCTGAAAACTGAATGCCTGGAATATTTTGGGGGAGCCCTTAAGTAGTCATATGAAGTTTTTTGAGTGCCTGAATTTGCTTTCTGGATTTGGCAGTCATTTCAAAGGATTCTGCTGAATGATTTGTATTGTCGTAATAATCAATTTGCACAAAACACCAGCCATAATTGACCTCATTTTTTGGCCAGCATAATTTATAAATATGCTCCTGGTTAAAGCATTATTATCACCCAGGGGATAAATAAGGGTCATTACAAAACAAAACATAAATAAACATACTTCATGGGGTGTTTTTTTTCATTGAAAAGGATTTCATTGATTACATTGTGTTAAACCTGTCATAGTATTAGCCAAAATGATGCCTAAAAGAATCACAGAAATGAAGACACGAGAAAAAAACACAGTGTAGTAAAAATGGATTTTAAATTGGGAGCAATTTGAATTTTCAAATAACTGAGGCAGTTCATGTGTTTTAAAAAAATCAAGATTTGCTTAACCATTTATTTTATTGAAGATGCAGAATAAAAGTGATAAAAAATTAAAGAGAAAAAAGAGATAAGGGACTAAGGAAGGAATAAAAGAGAAAAGACAAAAAACAAAGAAAAAGAAAAGAAATATAGAGAATGGATTCCAAACTTCTTTACAGCAGTTATAAATGCATTTATATTTTATTCTCTCTGTATATAATTATATTCTGGAATTCTTCTTTCTATATTTTACCCTAATTGTCAATTGTTATACCCTAATTGTTTTCAGTTTTCAAAAAAAAAAAATACCTAACTATAAAGAGCTTCCTGTCACTGAGAAATTTAATTGTTGTCTTTTCTCTAATCACTCAAGTAAAATTTTCTATCTCTAGAGTTGGACACTAAAATTATCTGATTGAAGAAGAATTGAGGCCTTTGAAATGTGGTTGTGGTGTAAATTATTACGTATACCATGGATAGCCAGGGCAACCAACAGAGAGGTGCTGAACTGTATAAAGCCAAATGCTTCACTAGAAGCAAAATCACAAGACTATGTCTGATTTACTTTGGCCATGTCATGCATAGTGGTGGGTTGCCCCCGGTTCGGTCCAGTTCTATAGAACCAGTAGTAGTAGAGGCTCCATTCACTCGCCACAACATCATCACGGGTGATCTGCGCATGCACAGAAGCATGTGTGCTTGCTCCTATTGCGAACCAGTAGTAAAGGTAAGTAGAACCCACCCCTGGTCATGCATGTAAATTTGTAGGAGAAGTCAAAACTTCTTAATCGGGATTCCCTGTGGACAGTTACTTACGCCCTTGTCACCTCATGCCTGGATTACTGCAATGCTCTCTACATGGGGCTCCCCTTGAGGGGCACCCAGAGACTCCAACTGGTTCAGAATGCGGCCGCGCAGGTAGTTACGGGGGCTGCTTGGCTCTCCCATATAACACCCCTCCTGCGTGAGCTGCACTGGGTCCCAGTGGTATTCCGGGTGCACTTCAAGGTGTTGGTCATCACCTTTAAAGCGCTCTATGGCATAGGACCTAGTTATCTTTGAGACCACCTGCTACTACCAATGACCTCCCACCAACCCGTGCGCTCCCACAGAGAAGGCTTTCTCAGGGTGCCATCAGCCAAACAATGTAGGCTGGTGACCCCCCCAGGGGGAGGGCTTCTCTGTGGGGGCACCTACCCTCTGGAACCAACTGCCCCCAGAGATAAGGAGAATCTAAGACCTCGGTACCTTCCGCCATGCCCTTAAAACTCTCTTTTTTCAGCAAGCCGGGCTGGCTTAACACTTTGAAATGTTTTAATTGGTTTGTTATTGTTTTTTAATTACAGGGCCAAATTTACATATATCTTTTTAATAGTATTTTAATGTTTGTACTCTATGTTTTTACTTTGCTGTACACCGCCTTGAGTCCCCAGGGAGAAGGACAGAATATAAATAATATAAATATAAATAATATAAATATAAATATAAATATAAATATAAATATAAATATAAATATAAATATAAATATAAATATAAATATAAATATAAATATAAATATAAATATAAATAAATAAATAAAACTGATACAAAAATGAGCATTCATGGATGAGTAACATGGAAAACATTTGCCTATAAAATCACCAAGAGTCTGTCATGACTGAATGGTTAAAACAGCAACAAATTCTCTCATCTTCACCAACCATTCCTTGACTGTGGGACAGACAAGACAGAACTTTATTTTGGTCATTGACCAATAAAAATACAAGAAAAAAAGAACCAATATCCCCTAACAACAAGAACAGTGGTAACATGAACATTTCACCGTGCAATTTTGAACTTTACATTTTATTGCATTTTGTATGTGAAAGAAGCACATTTCTTGAATGTTGAGAAGTTGACAAGGCTTTACTAGTTGTTGAAATGATGTCATCGCAAAATACTTATGAAACCTGGTTCTACAGTCAGCCATTACAGGTAGTCACTTAATGCATACTTATACTCATACTCAAAAAAGCACAACAAAGAATGTCCTTTCTGCACCAACTCAGAAAGCTCAAACTGCCCAAGGAGCTGCTGATACAGTTCTACAGAGGAATTATTGAGTCTGTCATCTGCACCTCCATAACTGTCTGGTTTGGTTCTGCAACCCAACAAGACAGACACAGACCTCAGAGGATAATTAGATCTGCAGAAAAAACAATTGCTACCAACCTGCCTTCCATTGAGGACCTGTATACTGCACAAGTCAAAAAGAGGCCTGTGAAAATATAGACCCCTCGCATCCTGGACATAATCTGTTTCAACTCCTACCCCCAAAACAATGCTATAGAGCACTGCACACCAGAACAACTAGATGCAAGAACTGGTTTTCTCTAATGCCATCACTCTGCTAAACAAATAATTCCCACAACACTGTCAAACTATTCACTAAGTCTGCATTACTATTAATCTTCTCATTGTTCTCATCACCGATCTCCTTCCACTTATGAGTCTATGACTGTAACTTTGTTGCTTGTATCCTTACGATTTATATTGACTGTTTCCTAATATGATTTGATTGCTTATTTGTACCCTATGACTATCATTAAGTGTTGTACCTCATGATTCTTGATGAATGTATCTTCTCTTTTTATGTACACTGAGAGCATATGCACCAAGACAAATTCTTTGTTTGTCCAATGACACTTGGCCAATAAAAAAAAAATTGTTCTATTTCATGACCATTTGAAGTTATGGCTGTAAGTGGATCCATTGCAGGGCAACTAGCTATCTGCTTGCAGTGGGCCACATTTGCCAATATGTGTACGTTAGCTGTATTTGGAACAAGAATCTTCTTAAAATGGGCTTCTTTCCCCTTGCTACAGTTTCCTTGTTGTGCCCTAATGGAGTTTGGAACCCTTTAGACAGCACTGCCAATTCTGTAGAATGAAGAATTGATATCAGCAAAGCTGGGGAACTAATGGAATCTGCCATTCTTGTCAGAAGTGGTAAAACTTGCTGCCACATCTGAACCTAGAGGAGAACGACTGAGATGAAGAATAAATGGATAAATCAGAGGGCATCTCAGGGTGATGGAGTTCATTTAATTGTCCTTCTTGTCTATCTTTCTGTTGTCGGTGTTCGTTTTTCTCTTTGACTAAATTGGAAGAACAAGTGAGTGACATTAATACAGAAAGACCTTGCTAATTAAATGGGGGGGGGGGGGAGAGACATCCATGCAGTTTTGTTGGATTAAAAGGTAAAAAGCTATGGAGGATACTCGCTCAGAAAAAAAAAAAATCAGCTGTATTAAATGTTACTGATGCTAAGTAACTTAGCTCCTTACAGTAGGCATAAATGAACAAATTCCAAATCCAGCCAAGTGGTACATGTTTTGAAATGAAAATAAATCACAAAACCATACAGCTGGAAGGAACCATTTATTTTTCTGAGTCTAAGCTACTGCTCTATATACCGAAATACAACATTATAAAACAGATGAATTAAATAATTGTATTCTTAAGTTCTGAAGCTAAAACAAAGCTCCTTAGAAGAAGCATGTGATAAAAATAGAAGACATCTCAGTGCCTGAGTGAATATAGATAAATGTTAGACTTAATAGTCTTACCGATTGGACTCTCTGAAAGAATATGCTAAGCTAAAGGTAAAGATTCCCCTCATACGTATATGCTAGTTGTTCCCGAATAAAGGGGGTGGTGCTCATCTCTGTTTCAAAGCCAAAGAATCAGCACTGTCCAAAGATGTCTCCGTGTCATGTGGCCAGCATGACTAAATGCCAAAGGCACACAGAACATTGTTACCTTCCCCCCAGAGGTGGTCCTTATTTTTCTACTTGCATTTTTACATGCTTTCGAACTGCTAGGTTGGCAGAAGCTGGGACAAGTAACGGGAGCTCACTCCATTACATGGCACTAGGGATTCGAACCGCCAAACTGTCAACCCTTCTGACCAACAAGCTCAGCGTCTTAGCCACTGAGCCACCATGTCCCCCATAAGAATATTGCATGTTAGGCCAGCCCAATAATATTTGCTTCCTCTTTGTTAAGTGGATCTGCCAGAAAAACTTGTTGTACACTTATGCTTAGCTTTGTCTAAGAGTATAAAGTAGCAATAGGAAATGGGTACAGTGATTGATGAGTATAATACAGACTTGATGGATGTATCTATTAATATATTTAATTATTTCTTTTAATCGCCTGGTTTCCAGTGACTGGAATTTATGGAAGAAAAAAAAGGAAGATATGAGAAGGAAGATGAGACATGATTTATTAGCATTGCCTTGTTATCTTGTAACCAAAATGGGACAACAGCTTGTGTGTGTGTGTGTGTGTGTGTGTGTGTGTGTGTGTGTGTGTTTATTCAGTAACCACAATTATTCTGGAGATTTTTTTTTTAATTCAAGTGATTAGCAAAATCATTCTGTTGGGTTTTGAACCAAAAAAATGTAAACAAAACTTTCAACCACTACACCCTCTTGACACCAATGATATGGAGGGAAGAAATTATTAGAATGCAAAATGGCTGGCCAACAAAGGATTTTTAATTTCAATGTAGTTTTGTTTTGCATTTGTTTATATGAAGTTAACTTACTAACACAAAGAACAGAAAGCAACCATTAGAACAAAAAGACGGGAGGGAATAGCAGCTGTAGAATTAGCCAATGGGAAGATAGGATTGCCTGCAGTCTGGACTTCATATCTTGTAACCTTGCAATCTTGTAAGCATTCACAACTTCTGGAGGCAAGTTGTTCCGCTGATTAATTGTTCTAACTGTCAGGAAATTTCTCTTTAGTTCTAATTTGCTTCTTTCCTTGATTAGATTCCACCCATTGCTTCTTGTCTTGCCCTCAGGTGCTTTGGAGAATAGTTTGACTCCCTCTTCTTTGTGGCAACCTCTGAGATATTGGAACACTGCTATCATGTCACTGCTAGTCCTTCTTTTCATCAAGCTAGACATACCCAGTTCCAGCAACCATTCTTTATATGTTTTAGCCTCCAGTCCCCTAATCTTCATTGTTGCTTTAACCTAATTTTCTTTATCATTTTTATGCAATGCCATTAATTGAACTTCACATTTATTTTTCCGTTTTAGTTCTAATGGATACCTAAGTGTGTGAAGAACAACAATAGATTTGATTGTTATGTTCTGAACACTTATACTGGTTTCATATCTTTGTCTTAAATATTTGTGTACACTGAATTCTCATTCAGCACATTGGAGGTTTGTCAAAACAATCATATACTGCATTCACTGTTTCTTCTTACAGCAAATGAGGATTTTCCTGTATGATTAACTCTGGCTCTGAAGAGATGGGTGGAAGTTAGGAAGAAACAGTGCAGAACTTGGTTCAGCTACAAGTAAGTAATAGCAAGATTATTTTTAAAAGAAGAAAAGTAAAGCTATACTAAGCTGCTGGAAATTGAAATGACAGTCTAGTAGAAAATAGTGATAAGGCTGATGTCAAAATCATATGGCTGTGTGAATATTTGATATGAAGACTCAATTTTGTGGTATTTCAATTCAATTACCAAAATGATTTGAAATGTCGAATCAGATTAGAAGCTTCTTATTTGATTCAGGGAGATTTGGTCTTAATTCAGAGATTTTATATACTTTTCCACAAGTGTGATTCTCTGCTTTTCCAGAATTGCTTCAAAAAGAAGATTTAACTTGTTTTCATTGACTAGGACATTCAAAGTGGACCAAATGTGGTCACACAGATTTACATCATGGAAGCAAAGTTATTTGACTCATCAAGACACAGAGGAAAGTGGATCTGGCTTCTCCATGACCTTGTTTTGTAATGTGTCTGTGTTGTGTGTGAATTGCATAAGTGTAGAAACATTTTCTGAGCCTTTCATCCACCTTCTGAAAGATCCAAAAGACTTCAAAAGAGTGAAGAATCGTCTTCCAGGTAATGCAATGTGGAATGCCATGAAATGCCTCTACAAGCCAGACTGTGAGAATGAGGCATGCTATTTTTTCTGCCATTTAAAGTATAGACCTCTTATGTGAAATAGAACATTGGATTTTTAATTTTATTCCGTGCCACAATTCTTCATATTCATGAGATGTCTAAGAGTCTGGTTTATTAATTTTTTTAAAAAAATGTTTGCAGTGAGATTATCAGGATGGAGTTATTGTAGTTTTAATCTTTCTTGTTTGTTTGTTTGTTTTTGGACATGACATAACTTGAATGAGTTTTGATTCAAATAAAGGCTATAAAGCTGCTTGGGAAATGTTAAGGAATTTGACAGCAATCAGATTTCTGATACTTAAAATGACAACAATTTGGCAATGAACAAAGATATCAATTTCAGTTTAAATTCATACAGTATCTGATTTGTTTAATTATTTTCTTAATTGATGTGCACAAATTTATGACTTTTTTAAATATATGGAATGGGCGGCATATAAGCTATGTGAATGAATAAATGTACAAATATTTTGAAAGCATCTTTCCCCAATATGGTATATTTTTTTCCATGTTATTTCAATTAACATATATGTTCTAGTGAAATTCATATCCCAACCACCAAGTCTAGTAGGGACAGCTTGCAGCACATCTGGTGGCCTCTTGCTTGCTCATCTCAATTGCAGAAAATGATCACTCAAATGAAAAAGGAAAAGCTCAAGTAGATGGAGGAAAAGAATAGGCAGAGCTAGGGGCAGAGTTAAATGTATCATCAGCTTAGAGTCCTTGTGTTGCCACAAAAGATCCAAGGCCAGCCTCCCTTGAATTCTGTTAACCCTTCTCTAGCACCAACTTAGTGCTGACCAGATTCTGGTATATAGGCTTGAATAAATCTTCTGTTCTGAAACCTTATGAATAGACTTGATTCTTTGCACCTGATAGCAATAGATTTATTCCATCTGAACTTAAGTTTAATTTTTATTATTATGTTCCAATTATTGCATCACTGCTTACCTTTATTGATATCTTATTCATATATTGGTATCTTAGTGGCATCATCATTATTATTATTCTGTTGTACACTGAGAGCTTATGAACCCGAGACAAATTCCTTGTGTGTCTAATATACTTGCCCAAATAGAGTATTCTATTCTGTGCTGTGCTGTGCTGTGCTGCGCTGCTCTGTTCAAACTAGCTTGATTGAGATCTAAGTAAGGGATGGAAAATAAACAAGCCAGCAAATAGGAATGAATGTAAAGTTTGAGGGAACCTGTGGTTCCCCCAAACAGATATTGCAGTGGTGAAATTCAATTTTTTTTTATTACCGGTTCTGTGGGTGTGGCTTGGTGGAAGTGGTATCGCTTGGCGGGCATGGCAGGGAAAGGATACTGCAAAATTCCCATTCCCTCCCCACTCCTAGGGGAAGGATATTGCAAAATCTCCATTCCCACCCCACTCTGGGACCAGCCAGAGATGGTATTTGCCGGTTCTCCGAACTACTCAAAATTCTGCTACCGGTTCTCCAGAACCTGTCAGAACCTGCTGGATTACACCCCTGAGATATTGTAAACCTTGCTAAAAGCCCAGCAAAATGTATGCTAGATGGCCTTCAAACATGGTTTCAGTTTTAAATATATTGGAATAGAAACTCAAGATAAAGGAGAGTAAGATAGAACACTTGGGTGAAACATTCCATAGTCCAACATTCTGTTGAAAATGACACTGTTTTTTTCAAATACACATATTTTCTAATTTCTGAGCATTAAAGGCAAAACAGTAATCTCTCAATGTTTTTTAAACTAATAATCATCTTTTATGATATCAGACAAAATTATTATTTCAAATTCTGTTTTGGGCTAGGTGGTAAGGTTGCTGATAATAATTATAAAAATAAACCTTGCAGGTACAACTTTGATGTTATATAGAATTTCCCAGCATATCCAGATGGATATTTTGTTTAAGGGCATCAGCAGCCTTTTAATGACCTTTTTATGGAATAAAAGAATTCTATGGCTCATTACATTGCTAACAAATTAAAAAAGATTTATAGTGCATTCCTATATGTGCTATAGGACTTCTATTAAACTCAGTTCACTTCCTGCCAAGGAAGCATGCATAAGTCTGCTAGTTTTATAGAATTCATATTACAATGTATATTTTCCCCTCTTTAATTATTTAATTCATAGCAGCTTTGAGGGTATAGTAGCTTTTGACAAACCATATTTTAAAATAAAATCTAAAACTTCAAAAAATCCACCTTTAATTGAAACAATTATTATGTTCCTCCTCATCCTAATTTGTATACAATGTAGTTGTTTTCTGAGAATGCTAAAGTGACTGCAGAGTGAGTGGAAGGGGCACGACAAGAATTCAGATGGCCTAATTATCTGCTAAATTAGTCAGATTGTTGTTCTATCTCTAGGTTTTAGAATATATTTTCCAAGGTATAAACTATATACCTGATGAGCGTACAGCTGAGAGAAGAATTCTCAGAGCAATTTTAAAATAATGTCCTCAATCTCTGTCAAAAATCTTAGTTATGCTTTAGAGGTTCTATCTGTGGTGCAGCATTTATCCAATTATATTAGGATATTTGGTAGGGACTTAGTGGCTCAGTGGCTAAGACGTTGAGCTTGTCGATCGAAAGGTTGGAAGTTCAGCGGTTCAAATCCCTAATGCCGTGTAATGGGGTGAGCTCCTGTTACTTGTCCCAGCTTCTGACAACCTAGCAGTTCGAAAGCATGTAAAAAATGCAAGTAGAAAACTAGGGACCAACTTTGGTAGGAAGGTAACAGCGTTCCGTCTGCCTTTGGCATTTAGTCATGCCGGCCACATGACCATGGATACGTCTTTGGACAGTGCTGGCTCTTCAGCTTTGAAACGGAGATGAGCACCTCCCCCTAGAGTTGGGAACAACTAGCACATATGTGCAAAGGAACCTTTACCTTTACCTTATACATAGATTTAATTGTAATTTAAGTGATTGTAAATCACTTAAATAGTATTAGAACGTGGGAAAGAACAATGAAGTTGCTAGAGCCATTGCCTGCCAAAATGAATGCTGACTTGCAATATATAACCAAACAAAATATAATTCACCAATATGCTACACGAGGAGGAGCACAGTGGCTCACATGGTTAAAATGCTGGGTTGACAACTTGCAAAACTGCATTTGAAGCCCAAATGCTAATATGTGACGGGGTGAGCTCCCGTCATTCACTCCAGCTGCTGTGGACCTAGCAGCTTGAAAGTGTGCAAACACAAATAGATAAATAGGTACCTCTTTGGTGGGCTCATTAATGGGGACATGAAAGGATTCCACAGCTGGATGTGTCATGGACAACAGTGATATCATCGATTGCTCTTTTTTTTTCAAATACTTTATTGGTTTTATTGTTACAAAACATCAAGTCTCTACTAAAATCAAATGTGCAGTATTTATACATATTTACAGAGAATATATCAGACTCTTAATTGCAAGAAATAAACACACCCTGAAATCATGATTTTGTCCTGTTATTTAACCATTTGTACCACTTTTCCCATACTACATGGTGTTTTGATTTCTCATCATTATTTAGCTCGTACGTTAATTTTGACATTTCCGCGCACTCTAAAATTTTGTTTATTAATATTTCCTCTGGTGGTAAGGTTTTATCTTTCCAAAATTTTGCATAAATTAATCTGGCCGCTGTTGTTATATGGATTATGAGTTGGATTTTTTCTTTAGTAAACCCATCCCTAATTATTCCCAAAAGAAATATTTAGGGGGATAAATCTAGTTCTTCTTCCATTATTTCCCGCAACCAATTTTGAATTCTAGACCAAAACCTTTTTGTCTTTGGGCAGGTCCACCACATATGATAGAAGGTGCCGACTTACTTACCACACTTCCAACAAATTGCTGATGCATTAGGGAACATTTTAGCTAATCTGGCCGGTGCTAGGTGCCACCTGTGGAGCATCTTGTAATGGTTTTCCCTGTATGTTGCCGCTTTGGTCATTTTATAGTTTCTGTTCCAAGCCTCTTCCTAGTCATTGAAATTTAATCTATATCCAATATTTTTTTCCCAAATATTTAATTGGTTTTTGGCTATCTCCTCTGCCCTGTCCTCATCTAATAAAAGATTATATATTTTTGTTAACACTTTCTTTTCTGCCCCCATCATAATTTTGTCTAGGTTTCTGTACCTTGCTTCTATGCCGTACTGATCCTTGTCCTTCTGATACCTTGAGTTTATCTGTAAATAGTTCCACTATTGGTAAAATAGTTCACCAAAGCCTTGGTCTCTCAGTGTGTCCAGAGATTTGAGATTCCCATTTTCGTCTAATATATCCTTGTATGTACCAAATTTTTGCATATCTCGTCTGTTTGGGAAGGTCAGGGCCTCCATAATAGAAAGCCAATTGGGTATTTTAACATAGAACCGCTGCCAAAATTCCTCCCATGTTTGTAACAGAGACTCCCTTACTTTGTGTTTGTGAAAGTAGGATTTCTGCTTGTTTCTTGGGTCCCACAAATAAGCGTGCCACCCTTTTTGTAGATCGTGACCTTCTAAGGTCAGGATTCTCATATTCTGCAGTGTGACCCACTCCTTAATCCAGACTAATTTAGCTGATCTTTTCACCATGGAAGTGCCAAAATGGAAGTATAGCATGCTGCAAAAGAAGGATCCACATCATTCTTGATGTAAAAATTAAGTCTACATTTTTAATAGTACAGACTGCCTCATTCAGTGACTGTGTGAGGTTACAACAAAAAATAGATTTATAACTTCAACTTGCAGCCATTTCTGAAACCTGTGGTCACATAATCATGATTTGGGCATTTCACAACTGGTATGCGTTTACAACCTTGGAGTGTGTCACGGTGATATGTTGACCATTTATGGCCTTCACAGTTGGCTTCTGAAAGCAAAGTTCATGGCAAAATGGACATAGTTCATTCTGCTCTCAATACAATCCTATTATCTGAGTAACGTGAAGATATGACTTGTTCAAACAAGAGCTTAACTCCATTGCTAACTACAGAAATCATCAGTTCATCCATCTACATGAATTTGCCTTATATTGCTCCTTTCCTATTAATAACTTTTGATAGCTTCCATGGTGATCAATTGCTGCTTATACTTTGGTGACTGTGATGAAACAGCAGATTTTTCCAAGAAGTGAAAACTGGCTTATGATCCTTTTAATGTTTTAAGATTACTAAAGGAAATTAGACTTTCAAAGTAATTTCTCTGACAACATATAAAAGGAGAAAGAGATACTCTAAAAAGCTAATTTAATTGCTGACAGCCTCTCATATTTGAAATGTTTTGGGAGTGTGGCAATGTTCCAAAACTACAAAAGTGGAAGATAAGTAAGGTATTTTTGTGATGATGAAAGGAATAGTAGAAAAGTGGTGAATTTGTCCAGAGGATAATAATGATACACGGGCAGTAAAATATGATCTGGAATTTTAACAGACAGATTACATCTCAACCTTAGCATCTTCACTAGTTATAATCAATTTGAAGTGTCAGGATATTAAGAAAAAACTGGCTCTTCTAGGATGGCTGTTGCTATTTGTGGCCTACCAATACTTGCAAAAATCTCTAGTGATGTGAAAACCATTTTTCACATCACTAAAAACAAATATGTTCCCATGGGAGCTTATTTGTTTTGAATGATTGAATGATTTACAGTTGCCTGCTTTCAATTGGTTGAATTATTTGAGCTTTTGAAGACTGAAGTCTGGTGGATAGCATTCCTTCATCTCTAGAGAACCATCTCTAATCTAGCCACAGTGCAACAGAGAGAACCAATTAGTCTCATATCAATTCATTGATTTTCTTATATGAAAAGTGATCTGGGACTACCGCCAGCTATTTTTTACAAGTCTACAAAAAACTTCAAGACTTCAGCTTTATGTCTGCATATAACTTCTTTGAATAATTTATTTACTCATTGGATGAATATCCTTTGCTACAACCCAGAGCAATATATGAAATTCACAGCACTCCCTTGTCTAATTTTTCCTCATTCCCTTTTTAAAAAAAGTGTCAAGTAGGTTGGGCTAAGAATGACTGACCAGCCAAAGTAACCAGCGGATCAAATCAAATCTTTATTGTCAGTGCACAACATATGTGCAATGAGTTTGGTTGAGCTCCCTCAGTACACACACCCCCAAACACAATACAACTCACAATGAAGACAGAAAAACCCTAACCCAATAAATCATATTAACAAAACACCTAGTCCTATTGCACCAGTGTGAACATGTTACATGTTGCACTGGCCCTGCAAGATTTCAGGGGTTGAGGGCAGAACTCAATCTGGACCACCCCAGTTCTAGTCCAAGAAATGTCACTGATTTGTCTTTCAGTATCTCCATAATGATCTCATTGGCCACAAACTTCAATTGCTTCAGAAGTTTTTCCATGGAACTTTCCTCTCCTCTCCTACTGATTCAAGTTTCATATTTTTTAAAGAAACTGAGTTCTATTTTATTTTTTGTTCAGGCCGGGAACAAAAAATAGCCGGGATTGTAAGGTAATATTATTACCTTACAATCCCGGCTAACTATTAAGCTATAAATAAGAATAACCTTATGTAAAACATGCAAATGAAGAAGTATTCAAAGGATTTAATTCATACATAATTTATTGTACAATGCTTGAATTTTAAATAGTTTTTCTCACTGAAAGCAAGACACTGTGGAGGTTATCAAAGACCTCCTGGGACCCATTGAAAATTATGGACAATTGAGATTTCATTTGGTGCTACCCACATACATCTAAGTATTCCCTCACCTGGTTTCTAAAAATTGACATTGACATTTTCAAGAAGTTGAAGTCTATCAGTAATAAAAACATATAGGTCAATTTTCTTTTTCTAATCTATGTCAGTTTTAACTAAGTTCTCTTTCATCTTCTTTCTGCATCAATCAAAGACTTAAAACATGGAATTCTTAATCTTAATGGTTCATCTTAGGTGTCAAGGTTCCGACAGATGCCTTAATTAAACCATGAGTCTCGAGTCAAGCTTCAAAAGAAATCCACTTACTTATAAGGAGCTTCATGTCGGCATGTTCTCAAATGAAGCCAGCTCTGATCCTATGTAATATGTACACTCCAATTATGACCCTGTTTTCCCCCTCTCCCCAGGCTGTGTCATCAATCACATTTGCCAATGGAGCAATTTTGTACGTTGTAGAGGTCACTCCCCTTTGGCTGCTGTAGGTAACCCTGGGATACAGCCATGAAAGAAATAAGCGTGGAATGTGCATCTGTCTTTGGCTGCTGTGCCATTTCATGGGTTTCCATCCCCGCTGGCCTATGGCAACTCGAGAGCAGGCCAGAGATACTTTGTGCATTGACATCAGGTTGCATTAATCTTACTGTTCTACAATGATTGATATGAGGTCTAAAATATGACCTGAAGCTTTCATAAATACATAGTTTCCATGGTGTTTCCTTGTTAACCATTCTAAAAATCAGTATACTAGACTCGGCCATAGTCAAGAGGCCAAGAAGCTTTACCCCCAAAGATATTAACCAAAAGATTCTGTGACATTCCTTATTTAGAATACATAGAGTTCAGACATGAAAATGAGGCAATTGCACATATAAACCTGAAATGCCTTATCATCCATGGAGGACACAGTTAATTGCACCTCCAATTACAAACTATGGGACTGCTCCTAGAAGGCAATTATATATATTTTTGTTAAATGTTTAAGATCACACAGTCTCTAGGAAATATTGGATACATCCCCATCCACCAAATTATTTGTTTCGTTTTGCAGTATAAAGGAAGAATTACCTGGCATCTTTCTTTCTATCGCTATTCAACTATTGTTATGTGCATTAAAAAAGTCAAAGTGTGTCAATTAAAGTCACTTTCTTTGGAACTGTCCATGTTTATTATCTATACCATTGTTTCTAATGATTCTGAAAGTTCTGTGTCTTTTAATGCACAGAGGTGTCAATAGTTTCACTGTTGTTCATCTCTCTCTCTCTCTCTCTCTCTCTCTCTCTCTCTCTCTCTCTCTCTCTCTCTCTCTCTCTCTCCTTGATTTTCCCTGCTTTTAAACCCATTTTGCTAGTTATCTATTTATTTAAACTTTCCTGATGTTTAATTATTGTCATCATCATCATCATCATTGTCTATCCACTGCAGGATGAAGGCCTGTTCTGCATGTTTCCAAGGTATACAGCTCTGGGCTTTCTTTTGCAATCTTTCTTTCTTTTGCACCCATGAAAGAAATCTAAAACAAAATGGATTCACGACATCAGCAAGTACTACGTGCCCAATACTTACTGATGTGGTAGATTCATTTTGTTTTAAGTCTCTTCCGTGGATGCTTTTTGTCAAGTGGGATCCATTCTATGACTGCTTTAGTCCGTCTGCCATCAGTTCTTCTTGTTCTGTGATCAGCCCATTTCCATTTCAATTCTTTTACTTTCTTTATAGAAATAGAATAACAGAGTTGGAAGGGACCTTGGAGGTCTTCTAGTCCAACCCCCTGCCTAGGCAGGAAACCCTACACCACTTCAGACAAATGGTTATCCAACATCTTCTTAAAAACTTCCAGTGTTGGAGCATTCACAACTTCTGGCAAGTGTTGTGACCAAGGCCCATGTAGTGATTACCAAACACAATTCAATCCTGAACAAACTTACTTTATTAAAACAGCTGAGAATTAATTCATTCTCAGCTTAGTCCAAAACAAATTATTCAGTCCTACGGCCTTATCATCAACCTTTGATGTCTTTGGCAACCTGCCAAAGGCTTTTATTGGCAAACCCCCCACAAAGTTCAAGAGACACTGATAAGAAGCACTGGAATCAACGTTGCTTTTCCACAAAGAACCCAATGGCTCGTTGCTGCTCTTTTAAGCCTTATGGGAGTGGCCAATCATCTTCTGGCCTTTCTCCCCATTCATCCTTTTTGCTTCAGCTGCTCTTGCCTTCTGACAGCTCTTTGCATATGTGCACTAGGAACAGGTTCCTCCTGTTCCTCTGCCTCTCTGCTGTCTGACTCTGGAGGCTCTGGAGTCCGCGCATCACTCCTTGGCCCCATCTCTGCCTCCGACACAGAGCCCTTGTCCGGGCTTTCTCCTGACTCCAGGACTGGTCCATTGTCTTCCCCAGCCTCCCACTGTCCAATTCTGCTGCCAGATCTGCAGGCTGTTGGTGGACCACAACAGCAAGTTGTTCCAATGATTAATTGTTCTAACTGTCAGGAAAGTTCTCCTTAGTTCTAAGTTGCTTCTCTCCTTGATTAGTTTCCACCCATTGCTTCTTGTCCTGCCCTCAGGTGCTTTGGAGAATAGCTTGATTTCCTCTTCTTTGTAGCAGCCCCTGAGATTTTGGAACTTGGCTATCATGTCTCCCCAGTCCTTCTTTTCATTAATCTTTTTTTTAAAAAAAAAATTTAATTTTAAACATTAAACATTTATGATATCATATACTTTCATTTGTTCTCTAATCCACATGCAGGTCTTTCTCTCTTGTCTTGTGACGGCTGAGCATGTATCTTTCCACGGCTCTTTGCAGCACTGTAAAAACTACGATTTTTAATAAATAAATAAATATCAAACCACATTTTCTTGCAAGCCATACTGGGTGCTATAAATGGTTGTTTTTGTTTTTCTGATCTGGCTATATGAATTGAGTAGGAATAGATTGGATGCAAATTAAACTGGAAAGGTCTGTGCCACAGCAATGGCAGTCAGCAATTGTTAATCCTGACTCTAAATTCTCTAATACATAAATGAATAAACAACTATTATATAATTAATAGACGAAAGCGGCAGCTGAGATTCCTGCCACCTTTCCAATAAATCCTGTCACTACATCTAATCAGAAAAAAGAAATCCATTGCTTCTCCACTCCCCCAGAGTTTCTACTGGGTTATGCATCATATCAACACGGCATCATCTGTAGAGAATGATTGCATAATTTCTGAACCAGGCAGAATAAATATTCAAATAAATCATTTTCACTCTTGTTTGGGGGGGAATAGTTGGTGGTGGAAATGAACACTTCCATTCATTTATGGAAAAAGTAAAGGTAATTCCACTCCTAGGCATCAAGAATTCTTATAATCAGAAATATACAATTAAAAATCACCTTTTTATGTTTCTCCACCTACAAATGAGCCTGGATAGCTCAGCAGACTAAAAGCATTGTGATTAACACTAGCTGTCTGCAATTACTGTAAGTTCAAATCTTACCAGGCTCAAGGTTGACTCAGCCTTCCATCCTTTCTAAGGTGGGTAAATTGAGGACCCAGTTTGTGGGGGCAATAAGCTGACTTTGTATAAATATACAAAAGTATGAAGGCTGTTGCTTAATGCATTGTAAGCTGCCCTGAGTCTCCGGAGAAGGGCGGCATATAAATCTATTTTTTTTAAAAAAAGTGTTTACCTTGAAACCTGTTACAGGAGCTTAGATTGATTGCTTGTCAGTCAGCAACTGATTTATTGCAACCGGAAGGTGTCTGCTTTATTAGAGTGCTGAGAATGGAACTCCACAAGATTTTACTTGTTGCGAAGATATAGATAAAATTACACTGAAATTCAACCATAAAAACTGCAGGCTAACTTTTTATAACATTGGAATACTGGTAGAATATGTTGACGCCAGTACCAAGACCTTGGAGGAAAAATTTCTTCATGAAAGTTGCTGGTCTCTTTAGAAAGGTTGTAAAAAGGAAGGGAGAACAAATTTTGTTGCTAAACAGAAACACTCTAAAAACTTTGACCACGTTGTTTGACATTCAATCAATCTATCAATCTATCAATCAATCAATTTATTATAGTATCAGACCAGAGACCAAAACAAATAAAAACACTCAGTAAATATATAATTAAAAATTCTAGTATAAAATAATAAATAACAACTAAAATCTATAAAATCCAGTCTGTCAATTATACATGATCTAATTATACTAAAATTATAATCCATAAACTGTGCGGCCCATTGTAGATTCAATGTTAAAAGGGAAAAGACTAAACAGTGCAAAGGGTTTGCCACATTTGTTATATAACATAACTATGGTGGAGGGGGATGTGGTGCCTCAGTGGCTAAGACGCTGAGCTTGTCGATCAAAAGGTTGGCAGTTCAGCGGTTCGAATCCCTGGTGCCCGTTACTTGTCCCATCTTCAGCCAACCTACATTAGAAAGCACGTAAAAAATGCAAGTAGAAAAATAGGCACCACCTTTGGTGGGAAGGTAACAGCATTCCATGCGCCTTTGGCATTTAGTCATCCCGGCCACATGGCCACAGAGACAGCTTCAGACAGCTCTTTAGCTTTGAAACAGAGATGAGCACTGCCCCCTAGAGTCAGGAATGACTCTAGGGTTCCCCTTGCATATGTGCAAGGGGAACCTTTACATTTACCTGTATGATGGAGAAGACACGTGTTTGCGACAAATCCCAAGTGCTGCTGCACAGAATCTGGCCACCTGCACTATAGTTATGGACTGTTCATTCTTAAGATTGATTGATTGATTGATTGATTAACATTTTTATTTCTTTATGTCATGGATGTCTGTCAACTGTAGTCAAGACGGTGGCCCCAACAATATGATCAAAGCTCCACCTTTTTTTTTAAATTTTTTACCATGTGTTGAATGTGTAATTTATTTTAAAAAAAAAAAAAAAAAAAAACAAGCAAGTAGAGGGTTAATCACATTGTGGCAGACACCATCTTGATTTTTTAAACATACCGTGCTGATATTCCTGCTTTGTCAACAAGAATCGAAGAAAATCTATGAATGCTAAGAAAATGCATGTCTCAGCAACAAATCAGGTGTTGGTTACTTCTTCTGATGTCCCATAATAATTCTTACAATTTCCTCCCATGCCCTAAAGTGACTTCACACTTCTTTTTGAGGTCTTGATACAGTGGTGAAATTCAGCTGGTTCTATTTGGATCGTGCAATCTGGTAGTGCTGGCAGCAAAAGGCTCTACCCATTCTCTCAGACATCATCATATTCCATTTTTTATCCTCTGTGCATGCACAAAAGGCACTCCACATGCATGGAGGATGTGCGCGCACTCACATTTGCAAACTGGTAGCGAAGGTAAGTGAATGCTACCCTATCTTGATAGGCTAGTTTAACCTTATCTCTGTCTCTCTGGCTCCATTAAAGAACCCCCTGTCATTGCAGCTGTTTCTGTCTAATTTCTGTCATCAGAAATCAGACTAAAATGACACTTACCACCTTTTCGCTAATGTGGCAGGTGCCTGATCTCTGTTCCTTCGGTATCTGCATCTAATTTCTTCATGCTGTCTTTTATCTTTCTCTTTTTATGGATTTGAAGGAAAAGGGGGAATAGGCTTCTTGAGTCATTAAAACACACGAGTAGTCCCAAAAACCTCTTTTATTGCAACAGCTGTGAATTATGTTCATTCACAGCTGAGTCCCAATTAGTTGCAAAAAGTCCTTCGGGAGAAGTCCTTTGGGATAATTACCAACCTTTATCTCCATTGACACTCTGCCAAAGACCTACTTGGCAAAGCCACATGGATTCCAGAATCAAACAGAAATGCCAATTGGGAACAGAATTAACAAAGTTGCTTTCCTGCAAAGTGCCAATGTGCCTTTGCTCCTCTTTTAAGCCTTATGGGAGGGGCCAATTATCTCCAGGCCTTACTCCCGAGTTGTTCCTTTTGTTTTAAATGTTCATGCCTTCTGGCAGTTCTGCACATGTGTGCACTAGGAACAGGCTCCTCCTGTTCCTCTGCCTCTCTGCTGTCTGAGGCTCTGGAGTCCGCATATCACTCCCAGATGGCCCAAATCTTTGCTTCTGACACAGAGCCCTCATCCAGGCCTTCCCCAGACTCCAGGACTGGCCCATGTTCCTCCCAAGCCTCCTCACTGTCCAACTCCACTGTCAGTTCCGCAGACTGCTGGCAGACCACAACATGAAGAATCCTCATCCCTTCTGTTGAAACCAAAGATAACCATTAAGGTTTTTGTAAAGCCAGGAAGCTTACAAATTATGGAAAGAAAACAGTAATCACAGTGAAGGCCAATGCTAGTTAGATTTATCAGGATTTTTTTTTTTGACCCCTGAGGGGAATTGTATTTCCTAGTGCAATGTTGTATTTGTTCTTATATGTATGTCTGTATGTCAGCTATACAGCAGTTGCTCAAAATACCTACAAACTCAGCATTTTAATTATAGTTCTGTTCCTGGAGAACCTTACAAACTTTGCCTTTCATTCTATCTGTTGCAGGAAAGACATAACACTGAAAGAACAATCATTGGAATAAAGAGACCTGCCCCAGGCATATGATTCAGGGGTTGCATTCAATGCATCATTCAATGGGAAAAATCTTAGTTTTCTGCAGTGCTTCACTTTGTTTTATGACCAAACAAGGAATAGGGAAATGTGGATTGGGTTTTTTTGTCTTCCCTCAGGAAATAAAATTAATTTGTCTAGTTGTGTTGGGCATTGGAGGGAAGAACAAAAAGTCTGCTGGCATATTAGGATTCCATGGTCTTAATGATTTGCAATAAATCACAAAAGCTAAATAATAAGAGCAAAAAACCCCAAGACACTTAATAAATAATATTTTCCCATCTTTCCTCTGAAATTTTGGAAGCTTACTTACATCGGTGTAATTATCAGTTTTGGTAATAGTAGCTCATTAACATTGACCGATCTCAAAAAGAACATGTTTCTCTTCTTATTTCACTGTTTGCTACTTTTAAATATGTCAATTGCCTAGACCAAGAGTCATCAACTCGCAGCTTTGGAACCACATGTGGCTCTTTCATCCCTCTGCTGCAGCTCCCTGTTGCTGGTCAGCTCCACAATTGATGGGGCTTTCAGTTAGGACAGGTAGAGGAAAAAGGATGCTGTGCTAGAAGGAGACTCTATGGTGGAGGAACCTCACTTCCGATCAGCTCCAGAATTGAATGGGGGCTTCCGGTTAGGACCTTTGTGGCTCTTTGAGTGTTTAAGGTTGCCGGACCTGGCTTAGATGTACCAAGAGTTGGCTGCCTTCTAAATCTAATATATTAATTAATAATACTAATAATGTAGTTGGAGTTGGACCTGGTTAGTGCCTATATATAAGACCATCAGGAAAAAAAATTAAAATATTTGAGATACAACCTAGAAAGTTATCTAACAGTTCACAGTATTAGTAACATAAGGGTCTATGACAATTTTCTACAGCCAACGCACCATGGGACAACTCACTGCAGGCCAGCTCACTGAGAGACAAAAGTTACATTAAAATCAAATAAATGGTGAAAATAGAATCATTAAAGAAAGGATGCAAAAGGAAAGAGAAAATGAAGTGTGAATTTTATTTATTTTAAATAATTAAATTGAATTGTTAAAATTGTCCTGCAACAAGTTGGCCATGGCAAGTTGTCCCATGGCTGTGGTGAGTTGGCCGTGGTGAGTTGGCCACAGCAAGTTATCCCATTCTGATAACACAATACTACAGCATTATAACATGAATAATGTTATGTTATAACACTGTAACATGAATTTCTATAAGTAGAAATTCTGCTTGAAACAATACCAAGCTCCAAATGCTATAAAGCAGTGGTGTCAAACTCAAGGCCTGGGGGCCAGATCTGAATTCAAAATCTGAATCAGAATCAGAATCTGAGTTTGACACCCCTGTTATAAAGCAAACATACAATATAGAACCGTGATGACAAACCTATGGTACGCGTGCCACCTGTGGCACATGGAGCCATATTTTTGGATACGTGAGTGTTGCCCTAGCTCAGCTCCAGTGCGCATGTGCACACCGGCCAGCTAATTTTCGAGCCTTCCGGAAGTCAGGAAAGGGGCCGTTTCCAGCCTCCAGAAGGCTTCCGGTGGGGGGGGGGAGAGGCCATTTTCATCTTCCAGAGGCTCCAAGAAAGCCTCTGAAGCCTGGGGAGGGTGAAAAATGTGCCTACCGGGCCCACCGGTAACCTATTTGCTGTTGCGTCCCAAAAGCAGGGGAAGCGCGGGGGGGGGGGCACCAAATTATGGGTGTGGGCTCATACACCCCCGACCCCCCTGCAACCCTCGCTTTTGGCACATAATGGCAAAAAGGTTAGCCATCACTGATATAGAACATAAAGTAGACTAATGATTAAATGACTAAAATTGAGCAATTATTATTTGTGTAATAATAGGGATGGTCCTCCACTGATCTACCAGCTCATGATGGGATTTTATGCATTGCCTTATAGAATACGATCATAGAGAACTGTGGTTTGATAAGGGCAGCAACACTAACAACAGCATAGGCTTGATAAGCCTGCCTAGGTAACCTTGTGAAGATTGGGAAAGTAAGAATACTTTTAATCTTGCTACGAAATGAATTTTTTTTTAAGCTTAAAACTGCTGAGACAGTGGGAAACAGAGCCATAAATAAGCTATCCACAGATTTAACCACAGATAGCTACGTGTCTTTTTAAATGGAAGGTTTGAACACTGTGCATTTCCACTGGCATTGTTAAAATTACCTCCACACTGTCACCGCACATAAAACTGCTTCTGGCAACTGAGACTTCAACAATGGCTTGAAATAGCAACGGAGTTCCCATTTTAAGCACAAGCGTTGGAAATGCCGTTAATTCCCCACTACAAGACAGATGGCTATCAGCAGGATCAGTACCTGGCAGCTTCATTAAGCATGCATCGGCATATGAGAAAACGATAGCTAGGCCACTGTCAAAAATCTTGTTTCTTCGCAGGAACTGTAATCAAAGAGAGCATGGAAGAGAAGAGAAGAAGCCGTAACAGCATCCTCCCCCTAGGAAGGACAAGTTCAAGTGGTTTGATCTCATCCTCGGAGAAATAACGAATATAAAACTCTATCCTTTTGCCAAGATGGAATTGTCACTGCTTAGCATCCACAGTGGATCTCATACCATGTTTGCTCTGCAGCTGTCATACAGAAAAAAACCCGGGGCCACCCTCAAAGACTGATGGACGATGGCACAGCATAATGCCATTGCATTTGGGCTATTTGGGGAGTATTCGGGAAGGCGCTCATTTTGTGGGAAACATTCTGGAGCAGTCCCCTAGAGTGGTGCGGTGGCCTAGAGGTGGAGCTCTCGCCTCACAATCAGGAGGCTGTGAGTTTGATCCTAGGTAGAGGCAAATATTTCTCTCTCTGAGCACAACGAACAGAACAGAAGAGAAGACAAGAGAAGAGTTGGAAAGGACCTTGGAGGTCTTCTAGTCCAACCCCTGCCTAGGCAGGAAACCCTACACCACTTCAGACAAATGATTATCCAACATCTTCCTAAAAATTTCCAGTGTTCGAGCATTCACAACTTCTGAAGACAAGTCGTTCCACCGATTAATTGTTCCAACCGTCAGGAAATTTATCCTTAGTTCTAAGTTGCTTCTCTTCTTGATTAGTATTGGAACACTGCTATCATGTCTCCCCTAGTGCTTCTTTTCATTAAACTAGACATACCCAGTTCCTGCAACTTTTCTTCATATGTTTTAGCCTCCAGTCCCCTAATCATCTTTGTTGCTCTTCTCTGCACTCTTTCTAGAGTCTCAACATCTTTTTTACATTGTGGCGACCAAAACTGAATGCAATATTCCAAGTGTGTCCTTACCAAGGCATTATAAAGTAGTATTAACATTTCACGTGATCTTGATTCTTTCCCTCCGTTTATGCAGCCCAGAACTATGTTGGCTTTTTTGGCAGCTGCTGCACACTGCTGGCTCATATTTAAATGGTTGTCCACTAGGACTCCAAGATCCCTCTCACAATTACTACTATTGAGCAAGGTGCTACACATACTGTACCTGTGCATTTCGTTTTTCTTCCCTAAATGTAGAACCTTACTTTTTTCACTGTTGATTTTCATTTTATTAGATAGTGCCCAATGAGAATATATCTGCTGAAAACAACAACAACTCTGCATTGGTGACAGGAAGGGCATCTGGCCATTCTGCTAGCTCAATTCAGTTGCCCAGACTCTACCCTGCAAGGGATTATGGGGTCATTAAAAGAAGATAATTCTGGAGCAGTCTGCAGTCCCCAGTTAGAAAAATACAGAAGTGAAAGAGGAAGATCAAACCAAAGTGCTATCTGGCCTAGCATTTTCTGTCCCTACGCTAAAGAAGTAGTTCTGCATAGTAAAGGCAGATCATGAATAGGGATTAGGTGACCAAATTTCCTCGATTCTATAATCACTTATATGAATAGAAATGGCTGTTTTGCCTAATTTGCAATTCTAATTTTCTGATTTTAATAAAAATCAGACTGAAAACTTATCAAATCAATCCCTGGAGTAGGAGGGGTCTTGAACTCGCATTTAAAAGTGTTAAGATATAATCAAGAGATGACTTCTTTTTATTTAATGAATAAAAGTTCTTTGGAATACAGGAAAGCTAGGCAATACCAGATCATTTAAAAAGTTCTGTTCTGGTTCCAGTATTTCCTGGAACCCTCCAATGCTCTCTTAAAAAAAAAACAAACATTAGAATTTTTAGAAGAGCACTAAGCTTTTAAAACATTAAAAGTGGGAAGATGACCAAGATTAATTTAAAAGAACTAAAAATCCATTCAGTTCTAGCATTCAGGGATACTTTGATGATATCAAGTGAACATTTGCCTGAAATTGTTCTGACTGGTGTCCATCCCACCAGGAATCCTGCTACTGTGCTGACCCAGATCCCCAAACACGACAAACACAAAGTGAACTCAAAGATTTCTTTAATTAGGAGTGCCAGAAGCCCTGGCAAAAAGTTCATCTCACAGACTTACAAGCCCTCCCATCCAGAAGATGAATAGTTGTCTGCCATACCTATAGTATTCATCTCTGCCCCCTGCCTTTTATCCCCAGAGCTAGGATGGGGTTTTGCTAGCAACGGTGGCTCTTCCTTCCCAAGGATCGGCCCATGGATTTCCACTGCTCTCCTCTCCTCTGCCTTCTGTGCATCCATGCATCAGGCACTGGACCCAGCTGTTCCTCCTTTTCTTCATCAACCACTTCCAGACCTGGGGGCTGTTGACTCTCCTTCTGAAGGCTGATGGATGCCAGGCTCCATCTCTGTCTCTCTCTTTGCCAGCTCCATTCCCTCTTCCCTCTCAGAGCTCTCGGGTTGCCTTGATGCTGACCCTGACTCCCACACCTCTTCCTCCTCCTCTTCCTCCTCTGATTTGGCTGCTGGAGGGGCTGGTGGCCGTCAGGCCACAACAGGTACATGTGAAATACCCAAATCCACTCCCATCCAGTAGGGAGGAAGATTTCATTTTAATCCCAAACCATATATAAACTGCATAGATTCTCACAGGTATCAATACTGAAGAACAGAATGATATCTGAGATTATATGTAAGATATCTAAATTATATATCCGAAGAACCATCAGTTCATGAAAAGAAGAAAACGGTTTCTACATAAATTTTGAGAAGTAGTTCAAAAGTTACCAAGATTTTTTTTTCTTGTGCCCATGGAACAGGATGAGTCTCGTACTGAAAATAGAAACCAGCTTTCATGTGCCGTGTCTATCCCTTAAGTATGGAATGTGACCGTTCAAAGACTTTAGAGACATCTAAGTTACAAGTGGGACTTGGGCAGAGTCTTTCCCGCATAGAGATGCAAAGAAACCAAATCCTTTCATTCCATTTTTTCCACACAATAAGGAAAGAAGCAGAAAATGTGGGGACCGGAGCCTTTGTGTGATCATCCCGCCCTCTGTACATCTAGTAAGCCACCCAGAGTCACTTATGTGTGAATTGGGTGGCTGTCTAAATTTGATTAAACAAATACATAAATACATGGTGGGTAAAGATGGGTAAAGATTAGTATTCCATATAGTCCATCAACAGAAAGGAGCCATGAATGCATAGAGAAGGTTCACAAGACATGGACTGGGTAAACAAGGGAAAAGAGCCTCAGTTGACATTTTCTTTATCACAGTATATTTTCTGTATATTAGGTAAATTTATGTAAGTAATGCAGTGGTGAAATCCAGCCGGATCTATCTGGCTTGTGAAATCCAGTAGGGCTGGCGGTGGGAGGCTCCGTCTACCCATCTGGACATCATCACATCCCTTCTGCATGCGCAGAAAGCTCTGTACATGCGTGGAGGAGGCACTCTTGCTCACATTTGCAATCTGGTAGCGAAGGTAAGTGCATTTCATTCCTGAAGTAACGATACTGAGATTCCTCATTCTCTTCCTTTTCAAATCTTGCCTTTTATATTTGATTTCTTTGTGTAAATTCAAGAGTCCTCCTCCTCCTCCTCCTCCTCCTCCTCCTCCTCCTCCTCCTCCTCCTCCTCCTCCTCTTCCTATATTGAGTAAGTCAATCTCAGTCTACCTAATGGTTTAAGGTTAAAACTACAGTGTATCATAAATGTTAAACTAACCACTGTTGATCTTCTTTCAATTAAGGTAATTGTATAAGAGGCAATCCATGTGAATGGAAAGCACAGGATAAAATTAACATATTCATGCTTAATCTGATAATTATTTCTCTGCCATTACACCATGGGAAGGGGGTAATATCAAAGTAAGTGATAGTATTTAACTTAACAAAAGCCTTTAATTTCTTACATTAGCCTTTGTTACCCCTAAGGTTAGACATTGAAATAATGAACTGCATTCTTCTCTTCCTAATATCACTTTTCAAAAGTTCCTAATGGCAAGCATTTAATTCTAAATAATTATCCTGTGAAAAAGGCTTGTATATAGTATAGTGTAATATTATACCAAATATTTATTTTTCATTTCTCAGAGGAAAACATATTTTTTTTCAGAAAGGTGGAAATATTTTCATCCCCCTCCCTTTAGATGAAGGGATGGCATGGTGGCCTAGCAGTTAAGATGATGAGCTTGTCAGCTATAAAGTTGGCAGCCAGGTTCAAGACCCAAGCACCACAAGATTGGATGAGCTCCCATCCTTGCCACAGTTCCTGCCCATCTAGCAGTTCGAAAGCATGCAAATGAGAGTATTTTATTTATTTATTTATTTATTTATTTAGATTTGTATACCACCCTTCTCCTTGCGGACTCAGGGCGGTGGACAGCCAAATAAAAAACAGTACACAAAAGTTAAAAATTTCTTTAAAAAGCATATAACTTTGGCTAAAAATTAAAACCATTAAATATTTAAAATACCCAACCCTATAATACAGATCTTAAAAATTCAGCGGGGTCAGGCTAGACCAGCAAGCTGAAAGAGATGAGTTTTCAGGGCCCGACGAAAAGTCCGGAGGTCAGCAATTGTTCTCAGTTCTGGAGGAAGATCGTTCCAGAGGGTAGGGGCTGCCACAGAGAAGGCCCTCCCCCTGGGAGTCGCCAGCCGGCATTGTCTGGCTGACGGCACCCTGAGGAGACCCTCTCTGTGGGAACGCACCGGCCGGTGGGACGCTATTGGCGGCAGAAGGCGGTCCCGTAAGTACCCTGGTCCTAAGCCATGGAGCGCTTTAAAGGTGGTCACCAACACCTTGAGACGCACCCAGAAATCCACCGGTAGCCAATGCAGCTCGCGCAGGAGAGGTGTCACATGGGAGCGTCCCGTCGCTCCCATAATCCCCCGCGTGGCCGCATTTTGCACTAGTTGGAGCCTCCGGGTGCACCCCAAGGGGAGCCCCATGTAGAGAGCATTGCAGTAGTCCAGGCGAGAGGTGACGAGTGCCTGAGTGACTGTGCGTAGGGAGTTCCGATCTAGAAAGGGCCGCAACTGGCGTATCAGGCGAACCTGATAGAAAGCTCCCCTGGCCACAGCTGTCGTGTGATCCTCCAAAGACAGCCGTGGGTCCAGGAGGACGCCCAAGTTGCGCACCCTTTCCGTGGGGGCCAATGATTCGCCCCCAATAACCAGCGATGGTGTCAGCTGGCTATATCGGGACGCCGGCAGCCACAGCCACTCAGTCTTGGAGGGGTTGAGTCGAAGCCTGTTTCTCCCCATCCAGGCCCGCACAGCTTCAAGGCACTGGGACATCACTTCCACGGCATCGTTGGGGTGGTCTGGGGTGGAAATGTACAGCTGCGTATCATCAGCGTACTGATGGAACTCCACCCCAAAACCACGGATGATCTCACCCAGCGGCTTTACATAAATGTTGAACAAGAGGGGTGAGAGGACCGATCCCTGCGGCACCCCACACACTAGGCACTTCGGGGTTGACCGCTGCCCCACTGTCAACACAGATTGCGACCGGTCGGAGAGGTAGGAGGAGAACCACCGTAAAATGGTGCCTCCCACCCCCAGTCCCTCCAACCGGCGCAACATGATACCATGGTCGATGGTATCAAAAGCCGCTGAGAGGTCTAATAACACCAGGATAGAGGAATAACCCCTACCCCGGGCCCGCCAGAGATCATCCACCAACGCGACCAATGCCATTTCGGTGCTGTATCCAGACCTGAAGCCGGACTGGAGCGGGTCTAAATAGACAGCTTCATCCAGGTACCGAGGGAGCTGCCATGCAACCACACTCTCAACAACCTTCGCTAAAAAGGGAAGGTTGGAGACTGGACGGTAATTAGCCAAAATAGCCGGGTCCAGGGAGGGCTTCTTGAGGAGGGGCCTCACCACCGCCTCCTTCAAGGTGGCCGGTAGGGCACCCTCACTCAAAGAAGCATTTATGATCTCCTGGAGCCAGCCTCGTGTAACCTTCCGGGAGGCCAGCACCAACCAGGAGGGACACGAGTCCAATAAATATGTGGTTGCATTCAGTCTCCCCAAGGTCCTGTCCACGTCCTCGGGAGCCACAGGATTGAACTCAGCCCAGATAACACTCTCAAGACCTGCCTCAGTCACCTCGCCCGAACTAACACAGTCAGCGGCCAAATCATCCCGAATCTGAGTTATTTTGTCATCCAGATATTGAACAAAATCCTCAGCACGACCCTGCAAGGGATCCTCCCGCGCTCCCGAATGAAGGAGGGAGCGGGTCACCCTAAACAGGGCGGCTGGGCGATTATCTGATGACGCAATAAGGGCGGCAAAATAGTTAGATTTTGCCGCTTTTATCGCCACTAAGTAAGTCTTAATGTGAGCTCTTACTAGTGTCAAGTCAGATTCAGAGCGACTGGCCCTCCAACCGCTCTCTAGGCGTCTTCTCCGGCGTTTCATCTCCCTCAGCTCCTCGGTAAACCAAGGAGATAAGTGAGTTCGGCGCCGGGTCAGAGGCCACGAAGGCACGACACGGTCCAAGGCCCCACCGGCTGCCCTATTCCAGGCAGCCACCAGATCCTCAGCCGAGTCGTGTGTCAGTGTCTCAGGAAATGGCCCAAGCTCCGTCTGGAACCTATCAGGATCCATCAGGCGCCTGGGGCGGAACCACCTAGTCGGTTCCGCCTCCCTGCGGTGAAGTGCAGCGGTCTGAAAGTCGAGTCGAAGGAGCGAGTGGTCAGTCAAGGGCTCCACAACTATATCCCCAATATCTAGACCACTCAACCACTGACCAGAGATAAAAACTAGATCCAGGGTGTGTCCACCAACGTGGGTCGGGCCCTGAATTACCTGGGTCAGGTCCATGGCCATCATGGAAGCCATGAACTCCCGGGCTAACTCAGATGTTTCACCGATAGATGGCAGGTTGAAATCCCCCATGACCATAAGCCTAGAGGTATCAACTGCCACCTCGGCTACAACATTGAGAAGCTCGGGCAGGGTCGTTGCCACATGGCAGGGAGCCAGGTACGTGACTAACAGACCCATCTGCCCACCACGACCCCACCTCACGAAGATGGACTCACACCCGGCTATCTGAGGTACAGTGGTCTCCCTCGGACTCAGACCTTCCTTAATAATGTCCGCTACTACCCCACCCCTCCCCTGAGCTCTCGGCTGGTGGAATGCAAGGAAACCTGGTGGGCACATCTCCACGAGGGGAACCCCCCCCTCGTGGCCCAACCAGGTCTCAGTAATGCCGGCAGGTCCGCACCCCCCTCTTGGAGAAGGTCACATATGAGGGGGGCCTTATTGACAACGGACCTCGCGTTGCATAACAACAGCCGGAGCTTTGGGTCCTGAGACTCTAAACAACCCGGGGAACGGGAATGGCTCGGGGGACCGGGGCACGCAATCGCTCGAAGACAGCGAGTGCGAGCCCCCACCACATGATATGGTCCCCTACCCACGCCATATCTGCCCCTCCCACACAGTATCTTGATCGCACAGCCCTCGACAGAGGGCTTAGTAGAAGCCCTCTTGCCTCCAGAATCTTGACCCCCCGCGGCCCCATAAACAGCTGGACCTAACCTTCCCCCCTGTGGGTTCTCCCCCAAACCCACTCCCACCCCCACCCCTGGGTAAAATTTAGTAAAACAAGAGCTTAAAAAACCCCTCAATCCCCGTTTTTTGGCATTCCAAAAAAGTAGATAAATAGGTACCACTTTGGTGGAAGATAATAGCATCCCATTCAACTCAGCCAGTGGTGGGTTGCCCCCAGTTTGCACCAGTTCTATAGAACTGATAGTAAAACCAGTAGGACGCTCCGCCCACCGACCCCGACATCATCAGAATGGTTATGTGCATGCGCAGAAGAGCGTGCCCGCGCGGCCCCATTACGAACCGGTACTAAAGGTAAGTAGAACCCATCCCTGATCTTGGCATATAGTCATGCCAGCCACATGACCATGGAAATGTATTAGGACAATACTGGCACCCTTGGCTAAGAAATGGAGATGAGCATCATCCCCTATAGTCAGCAATGACTAGTGGAGTAAAATCCACAGGGACTCCTTTTATCCTTTAGATGAAATCACTTTTATTTTATTATTATTATGTAGTGTCATAGATATTTCTTCATTTGATCCAAACTTGCACAAAGTTGCCCTGGCAACATTTTTTTCCCCACTGTAGTGTCCACATTGCTTTCATTTAATTTCTAACCCATGAGTGAAACAGCATTGTCTTTCATTGCTGAGGGGGTATTTCCTCCTTATTCTAATACTTCTCGAGGCAGCCTTAATCTGTTAGTTCTGATCAAGTATTATCTTGGAGTACAGTCAGTTGGCTGTAGTAACTTGAAGCGGAGGCAATATTAACTAAACGAGGATTCTCAGTGGGGACACCAATTTTTATGGCAGTATAGTTTTCTGCTGATTCAAGGATGGGAAAACATTTCAATCTCTGCTATGGGAAAATATTTAGCTGTTTCTTCTTCTTTTAGCCCTATGATTATCCTGTCAGGCCTGGAAGCCATCTTTTATGGTGGGCCTTCAGGCCTGCCACATTTTCTACTGTGGGAAAATGGGAGGAAGGATTGTATGGAATACGGGAGATATATAGTCAAAATAACATTCCTTTCTCGGAGAGTCAAGGTTGCCTTGCCCTAGCACCTGGAGTCGGATGACTAAGAGGCATCTCCAGTTGGGACGGTGGATGATTGGACCATGTGATGGACATGTGGGTGTTGGGCAGGAACTTGAACTTTCATTTGGGTGGGGAAAACCTGGAAACTTTCAGATTTGGGTTTTCCCAGATGTGCCAATATGACATCTCTAATAAAATGGAACTTTGAGCAATCTCAAGCCTTGGAGTCTTTTGTTGTTGGGGGTGTTATTTGGAACCCTGACATATACCATGGTTTCTTATTCCTAATCATGATCCAAAAGGCATTGTCTCTAGGTCCCATATAGGGTGCTGGAGAATCTTGGAAAACAAATGCTAGTAAGTACAAAACAAGTTGTTGTCCATTTGCAAAATGTTGTCCATTTTCTTGATTTCAGTATTTGTACTAGCAGCAGGTATTCTCATTCCACTAAAGATTTCCATTAAAGATAACCTAGTGCATGCTGATTTTCATTTGTAACAATGAGTATTTATAGCTGTGTAGGCAAGGAGAAGGGAAACACAACTGATGAAGATGACATTTCCTACCCACAAAAATGCCTCATCTTCAAGGTTTACCATAGTGAGGTTTGCACAACATACTAATTTGGTTATTCCATTGATCGATTTCCATTGTTTTCACACTACATATTCAGCCTTGCTCTATTATCCAAATGGCCAGGATTCACATAACATGAAAGCCATAAAAAGTAATCAAATTTAAAACTAATTTCCCAGATTGTAAGAATGTTGTCATTAGGTCATTTCCTGGATAGGTGTGTTGCATGTCTTCAGCCTAAATCAGGGTGAAATCCAGCAGGTTCTGACAGTTTCTGGAGAACCAGTAGCGGAAATTTTGAGTAGTTTGGAGAACCAGCAAATACCACCTCTGGCTGGCCCCAGAGTGGGGTGGGAATGGACATTTTGCAGTATCTTTCCCCTGTCATGCCCATCAAGCCACGCCCAAGCCACACCACGCCCACCAAGCCACGCCCACAGAACCGGTAGTAAAAAAAAATGGATTTTACCACTGGCCTAAGTTTCACAAGAATTGTATATATCTAAGTTACACTATTCCCTCCTGTCATAAAAATCAGTGGCAGCCCATCAAAGTCATAAAAATATTATTTATTTTTCTGAGAACATGTGTTCATAGATCCTAAAAAGTGTCACTTCTTCATCTTCTCAAAACTCTGAATATTTTACTACTACTTAGAATACCAACATGAGAATTTGAGATTGAGAGTTTAGCATCTCCGGTTCCCCAAACCATCTTCCAGAATGTACAGATTCACAAGTTTAAAAGTATCCCTCTTCTATATTCCTTGTGAAAATAAAATAAAACTATGAAAATTAAAGGACTATAATTGAAAGCTACTAAACTGGAAAGGTAGATTGTTGACCTTGTATCCTCCTCAGCAAAGTAATTACGTTTGTCTCTCATGTGTACTATCCATCTCTTTCTACCTGAAAGGGTATTGTGTGTACCGATAGCAATTAGACTCATTTGTGTGTCAACTTACTTTTTTGTTCCTTGGGACCAACTGGGCAATTATATGCTATAGCAAACATAATATTCCACACAGCAGCCATTAGCGGTGAGTATGGCTTTTGGGAAGTGAGCATACCATACTCTCTGGGAAGCTGTTCTGAATAAAGAGGCAGATGAATTTCAAATTAACTCACTTACTGTGTGATTCTTCATCTCCCAATAAATCCCATGTTGGTACCAGACACTGAAATAGCAATACAGTACCAAAGCCAAGTTTGCATTCAAACAACTAGACCCAACTCTGTAAAATTAACTTAACCAACTGTTCAGTTTGAAAGAGAGGAAACAGTGGAGCACCTGTTTTGATTAGTCTTTTTTTGTTGTTGTTGTTTTGATAAGTTGATCTTTATCTTCCTACCAGCAGGTGCAACTCAACGAAGGAGATATAAACACAAGGAACAATTTTCATTGAAAATTGAAATCTGAGTCTTAAGACCTAAAATTAGAGTCAAGAGAAGAAGATAATTTGATTTCAGAATGGAGAAAAATCACTCCATGCATGATATGATTTAATTGGCATTTTTAGCTCAATCAGACAGTGATGATGGTGTCATACACTGACAATCATGAAGATAATAAAGTTTTTCTACCTACTAAGAGCCAATGTAGAGTTCAAGTTGGAACAATAATAGCCAATTCAAAGTCTGCAATTTGTTTGGCAATATAACAGTCCAATCCATTTATTGGTTTGGATGTTTCTCTACAAATTATCAAAACACAGGCACAGGGTTCTAAATATCTCACAAACTGAGATATTTAGAACCTGCACAGGGGTGGGTTCTAAATTTTTTTTTTACTATCAGTTCTGTGAACATGGCTTATTTTGTGGGCGTGGCTCGATGGTCATGTGACAATTATTTAGGATTTAGCAGAGGTACTGGTCTACCAGGCTTTTAACTACTTGCAGCGCTGTACTGATCTACCCATTTATTTTTGCAGGCACTGATCTACTCATGTATTTTTGCAGGCACTGGTCTACTCATTTGTTTTCTTTTAACACTGATCAGCTGTAGGGCGGCCCTTTGAAGCCCCGCGGCAAGAGTTTAAACAGTTTTTTTCCCTCTAGCCAGGAGACAGCAATAGATTGGGGGTGGGGCCAAATAAAAGGTAAGAATAACATGGGGGCGCGGGGGTGGATGGGGGGGCGGGGTGGTGGAAGGGCAACACTGGTTCGGTGATGTCATATCGTCATTGCTACCAGCTCGGGAGAACTGGGCCAAACCAGGAGGAACCCATCACTGAACCCGCATCATAATTTCAAATTTGGGTAACAACGAAAACAGAAAAACTCCACATTGAATGAATGAATTAAAAAAATGATTTGTTTGATTAGCAAAGGAACAACCACTACTTCTATAAAAGGCTGGAAACTCTTTATAGCGTGGATAAAAATGAACTTGTTGATTTCTGAATTTACCAAATATAAAAAGACTATATGGGGAGAAGGGAGCTTTATTATGTAATAGTTCCTTTCAAAGTAAACATGTCTCCAGAAGATAGGCAAAGGAAACCAGTGTGCCTATCTTGTGTGTTGAGCACACAAAATTGTTTTCTTCCTAAAAAGGGGGGGGAAATGGTATTAAGTATCCGTATAATTGCTCAGAAGTTGCTTCTTTAGATAGCTTTTTTCTTTTCCTTTTTCTCTACTTTCTATTGTTTTCAATACATTTTGCTTTATCTTTCTTCCTTTCCTATTTTTCTTCTACATTGTTTCATGTTTATATCTTTATTACAAAAAACAATATTCAATAAAATTGTGTGTGTGTGTGTGTGTGTGTGTGTGTGTGTGTGTGTGTGTGTATATATATATATATATATATATATATATATATATATATATATATATACATACAGAGAGAGAGAGAGAGAGAGAGAGAGAGAGAGAGAGAGAGAGAGAGAGAGACATAATTTATGAGTAGCTGTTGGTCACTACCAGTATAACATTTTTGGCCAGGGTATTCAGTGAAGCTCAGAAGGAATTCAGATTTTAGTTGAGTTTTATCTGGAGCAAAATTAACCATATTAAAAATAGAAGAAGAAATCCTTTGTATGCTATATAAAAATGGCTTCAGAGCATTATATTTCAAGATTTAAATTTTGGAACTCAAAATGCTTGAAACTACATTCCAAAAACTCAAAGTCATACTTAATTTACAGATTTCAACTTCATTAGAAAGGTGTATCATGCATATTTTGCAGATTCAACACATCTGAGGAATAATTTCATCAAAAGAGTAACTTCCAATACAAATTTACGGCATAATGAACATTTTAAAATAACTGATTTTTTTCCCCTGATAAATAAAACTGATGGCTTTTTACCTGATTTTGATAAGTTAAAAAATTGAAAAGCTGTGGCCTTGAAGAAGACAATTTTTTGCAAAAGGTGGTGAAGAAGCTAATCTTGCACATAACAATAATATTAGACAAAAGAAAGAAAAAGGAAAAGAAAGGAAAAGAAAGGAATAATTATAGTGGGATTAATACAGTGGGATTAGGGCATTTTCGCCTTCCCAAGGCTCTGGAGGCTTTTGTAAAAAGCAGCCTCCCCTGGGCTCCAGAGGCCGGAAACAGAGTTCTGGACTTCTGGTATGCCCATTTTTCGCCCTGCCTAGGCTCTAGGCTTTCCTTGAGCCTCTGGGAGGGCAGAAACGGCCTATCCTGGGCTCTAGTGAACCTCTGCAGGCCAAAAACAGGTCCATTTCCAGACTTCTGGAACTTCCAAGAGGCCCATTTTTTGCCCTCTCAGAGCCCCTGCATAGGCCCTGCCTGGCATCCAAAATGGGCCACGTGGAGACTCCTGGGAGGGTCGGGCAGGGTGAGTGGGGCCAGCTAGTCCTTGCAACTACTGGTTTGGTGAATCAGATGTAAATTAGCATCCGATTCACCTGAACCAGTCCTAACCAGCTGAATCCCACCCCTGGTTTCAACAAAGCATATCAGATTCTGATGAAATACATGGAGACCCAATTAATTCAAAGTGGGAGCAAAACATTACAGGTTCGCGTATATCTGCTGCCTCACACACTTATATGTACATCCCCATTTACCCGCATTTACCCACATCCTTCTCAACTACTCTGCCAGATTCTACCTAGAGGGACAAAAGCCATCAAGTCCATATCCAGAATGACCACAAAGGCATGAATGGGCTTCAAGAACCCTTTTATTCCCCAAAGGTCTTGCTTTGTTCATTCATAAGTCTGATAGTTGTTGGGGAGGAATTTGTATGCTCAGCAGCTTTTCTATATCTTCTTTTCTATATCTTCTTGTCTATTTTTACTTTGATCCTTAAGAACTTGGTTTCTTTTTAGCTATACCCCAAAGATACCTTTCGACAAGATCCCCGACTTCTCTCTTCATCCCTGCTCCAATTTTAGGTTTTATGACTCCTTCAACCTCATCTCAGTTGTTTATCAAACAACCACTGCAGAAATGGATATTAAAGACAGTAATTACTTTTCATTTGGATATATAGCCACTGTTAGAACAATCCTGCTAAAGGGTATTGACAATTCCAGCTAATTTAAATTTGTGTTAAAAGCCAAAGAAACCAGCAATCTTAAAGTTGTTATGCTTACCTGGCTATGTTATATAATCAACACTTTCTTTTCTATAAATAAAGTTGACTAAGCCAAGATTTATTAGATATCTTCAGCAAGAACATTGGAGGGGGGAAACTATCTTTAAATAACATTTACCACTGTAAATGTCAAGATCAGAACAAATACTTGCAGAAACCATTATACCTAGCTAAGCTAATTTCAGAATAACTCATACACAGTATTTTGATGTAAATGATGCCCTTGAGGCTTGTCAGAAATATTGATGACATTTCCCTGTAAATTGTGAAAAGTGTACTTACCCTCCCTGGCAGCTTTCTAGAGCTAGTGACCAATATGTTGTACTCTACTCTCAAACTTTAAAGTTTGGGGAGAAAAAGCAACTTTGCAAAAATAGACTGCTTGGTCCTAGACACTAGAGAAAGATAAAGCACAAGAGGAGAACAATGTGAGTTCCTTTCCTCTAATAAAAAGGGAATGAACTTGGCTTCTATCTGTGTGGATAGAGTCACCAAGACTCTATCCACACAGTTTTCCTATCAGTGTTAATAAAGTAATTTGACACTGTTCTTTTCTGGGAATTTTTTTATAAGATATCCAATCAACTCTGTAATTTCCAGGTGACCCACCATTTTAAATATTACTAAGGCCAACCTAATTATTATCAGACAACAGCCAAAGATGGCTGCTTGTACCACTTTAGCAAAATCTGTATAGATAGGTTTTGAATTAAGTAAAATATATAAACACTAGACAGAATGTTTTAGTTTTTTTTTAATCACAAATATAAGCTGTTACAAACTGACATTTGTAGAGGTCTTAGATGAGGCAAGTCTTTCTAAATAAGCCACATTTCCATTGACATACCAATACAAAATTCATGTTACATCCCTGTGAGTTCTGATCTTATAAAATCAAGAGTATAAGACCTTATAAAATCTTGCAAAATATAAGTTGAGATACAAGCAAAACTTATACAGTTGGTCTGTTGCAGTGGTAGGTTTCAAATTTTTTTATTACCGGTTCTGTGGGTGTGGCTTGGTGGGTGTGGCATGGCATGGCATGGCATGGTGGGTGTGGCATGGCTTGGTGGCCGTGCTAGGGGAAGGATACTGTAAAATCTCCATTCCCTCCCCAATCCAGGGGAAGGTTACTGCAAAATCCCCATTTCCTCCTGATCAGCTGGGACTCAGGAGGCAGAGAATAGATGGGGGTGGGGCCAGTCAGAATTTTTACTACCGGTTCTCCAAACTACTCAACATTTCTACTACCAGTTCTCCAGAACTGGTCAGAACCTATTGAAACTCACCTCTGGTCTGTTGTAATCAAAGAAATTTGTTAAAAATATAACTATTTTCTATTCATCAATAACCCAATGCCTAGTTGCTCAAAATATGGGTTCATTTTTTTCCATGATTGTTTTAGTATTTTGTTAATTTATTTATTTATGATATTTATTTGCTTGTATTCAATGATTCTGGACAGTTTATAACAAAAAAATTATTTAATTTGGTATTTTGTAAATATAATTGTTAGTATCAATATAAAATGTGCATACATTCTATGAAAAAAATGAAATGCTAAATTTGACTACAAGTTTTTTCATGTGCATTAGTCCTATTGAACATAGAAAAGCTTATTTCTGAATATATGAAGATGGTTAACGTTTCTTTTCTTTGCTGTTATTTGATTTTCCAATTGTCATACAAGCTAGTTTAATCTAGCATTGGGTACATTGAATTTGACAGCTGAATCTGACAATTTATTTATTTATTTATTTATTTATTTATTTATTTATTTATTGTCATATTTATATGCCACCCTTCCCCTGAGGGGCGGCTCACAGAATAAAACAACCCAACAATAAATAGAATTTAAATGTTAAGGTCTGATTTAAAAGCCCAAATCCCCCAAATTAAAATGCATGGCAGATCAGGGAATTTGCTGAAAGAGCCATGTCTTTAGGTTGGCACGGAAGGTGTGGAGGTCAGGGGCCATCCGGAGCCCAGTGGGTAAACCATTCCAGAGGGTTGGTGCAGCCACAGAGAACGCCCTCATCCTGGGGGCCACCAGCTGACACTGCCTGGCCGATAGGACCCAGAGGAGGGCAGTACTATGTGAGCGCACTGGGTGGTGGGAGGCCGGTAGGAGGTAGTCCTGCAAGACATTGAATTTGTTAACCAAGGAAAGCCACCAATAAACATAAAGAATGGCAAGAACTGTATGCATTTTTTCAGAAGCCTTCATTTTTCTTTGTTGAAGAAACAGTTTTAAAAAATGGCTTTTTTTCTACTGAGGACACAGTAACAATGCATCAATCTTGACTTGAAGGGTTCTTGACCTACCTTTTAGTCAACAATAATGTTGTTTCCATGATGATCTTATCTGATCTTAGTTTTCAACCTTCCAACTTCAGTGATTGCCAGTAAGCTGACTTCTGTTCAAGTAATGGTTGATGAAACAACACATGTTATACAGCTTGAGACTTTCCTTAAACATTATTGGAAGAATATGCATACACTACTTTACAAGTTAGGCCTGTTGCATTCATGGGCCAAAATGAGATTTAAAAAACCACCTTCATGAAGACAGGGCAGAGATAGGTGATAGATAAACAAACAAACAGACAGACAGACATTTATTTATTTATATTTATTTATTTGTCAAACATGTACAAGATAACAGGTATAAGTATAAACATGGACATGAACATAGGAAATGAGTACAAATAAATGGGGACAGTAGGACAGGGATGGAAGGCACCCTGGTGCACTTATGCATGCCCCCTTTACAGACCTCTTAGGAATAGGGTGAGGTCCACGGTATACAGTTTAAAGATGAAGCTGTGAGGGTTTGAAGATGTAACAATGGAGTCAGTAGAACATTCCAGGCACTGACCACTCTGTTGCTGAAGTCGTATTTTCTGCAATTGAGTTCTCAGCAGTTTACCTTGAGTTCGTTTTTATTGTTTGCCTGAGTATTATTGAGGTTGAAGCTGAAGTAGTGGTTGACAGGTAGGACATTGTAGCAGACAATTTTGTGTACTATGTTTAGGTCAGACCATAGGTAGAATATTCCAGGTGTCAGCCCCCCTTCGCCGGGGCTGTCATTCTGGTGGGGGCAGAGACAAACCATTCATGCTGCCCCTCTTTCAGCACTGTAACTCTTGCCTTAAACGATGCCTGCATCATCCTGACTGCGGCTGCATCCTTTTCTAACTACTATCCCCAGGTTCTCCATTTCTTCCAGCACTGTCAGGCATGTTGACGCCCCTCAGCTGAAGGGAGGACGAAGCCATGCCTGTGCAGACACCAAGCTGACCACATTAGCAACATCGATGGGAGCTTAATGAACCCGGTGTCCCTGGCTTACCTCCTACTAATTTCTAGTCAGGGAATACAGCTGAAATCCTCCAATTAACTCTGGATTTGGGGTGGAGTTAGGGGGTGGAGTAGCAGGGTGGAGCACATTGGGTTTAAAACCAGTGATGGGAGCATATATTGTTAGAGGTGACAATATTTCACTAAAATTGCACTGGGTGATTGTTGGAGCATGCTGAATTGCGGAAGGTAAACTTTACTACAACCTCCATCTTGTTGTGTGGTGTTTCCATTCTCATCCTGATTTGGAACCTGACACCAGGTTGTCCAGGCCCCAAATGTCGAGCCTGGTGGTATAGATAGATGAGAGAGAGAAAGAGAGAGAGAGAGAGAGAGAGAGAGAGAGAGAGAGAGAGAGAGAGAGAGAGAGAGAGAGAGATGGGTGGGAGGGAGGGAGGGGAAAAAAGAGAGAGAGATGGCATGTTTATTCTGAAGTTGGATGTAGGTTCAGAAGAGCCTTATTATTCATAAATTATTTACAAATATAAAAACACATTAGAATTATACAGTGCAGTAATTGGGATTCCTGCCATGGGCTTCAAAACCAGTAATTGCCATCATGTTCTCCAATGAAACAACAAAGTTCTCTGCTTCTGATCATATTATAGCAGTCTCGTATATGAGTATGTGATTGGAGCTGTGAAGATAAATGTAGTTGCATTTTAAGATAGCAGTGTTACTTTGAAATTTTGTGCCTTTGAAGACGAAGGAAAGATATAATGTTGAATAATATTCTGAAATTATAATTTACTTCTCTGCTTACATAACTCATAAAGAAACCATACAGACTTTTATTCTCTTGCAAGGGGTTTTTCCCTTGTCAGTTTCATAAAAAAAATTCACGGTAGTGTTAGCTGAAGCCTTCTGAGACCTGGTCCTGTTATAAAAATCTGCATTGACAGCACATAATAAGCCTTTGGCTATTACATTAAAATGTCAGAATGTTTCTGTAAATAAAACATGATGATGTCAAACTGGTAGAAATCTGTTAAGCCAGAGCAGGAATGTATTATTTTATTTATACAAATGTTATATACTGCCTAATTCCATATGCTTATGGTGCTTGACAATCAGAGCAAGCAAAACAAACAATATATTATTAGCATCTAATACCCTGCAATTTTTTTAAAAAAAAAGTCTTCAGTGTTTTTTTTAAAAGCCAAGTAGTTGGGAGCATTCTGTGTCTCAAGCAGAGTATAGGGGGAGTCAGCTACTGAGAAAGCACACTGATGAACCTCCAAAACCCTCATTTCATGTGGGAAAGGTTCTATAAAAATGCAGTTTTTCAGGAAAGGATGGGATCAGAGGTGGGCTTCAGCAGGTTCTGACCAGTTCTGGAGAACCGGTAGCAGAAATTTTGAGTAGTTGGGAGAAAATTTAAATACCACCTCTGACTGGCCCTGCCCCCATCTATTATCTGCCTCCTGAGTCTCAGCTGATTGGGAGGAAATGGGGATTTTGCAGTAACCTTCCCCTGGAGTGGGGAGGGAATGGAGATTTTACAATATCCTTCCCCTGGAGTGGGGCAGGAATGGAGATTTTACAGTATCCTTCCCCTGCCATGCCCACCAAGCCATGCCCACCAATTCATGCCATGCCCACAGAACCGGTAGTAAAAATATTTGAAACCCATCACTGGGAGGGATAGTAACATCTGGCTAAGAAGTGTTTTATTGGCACCCGTAGAAATTAAAGGCAATCCCTAGTAGTTTGAATTGGATCTGGAAGCTACCTATACAGCAACTGTAGCACACTTTCTTTATACCCTTCTGTACAAAATGGGAAAATGGCAAATAATTGACAAAATGTCTGAATCTAAAGGTAGCTTCTTAAAAAATGGGCAAATCCTCCATGGATCTATCCTGGGTCATCCATCGCCTGATCACAAGGGTCCAAGCTCTGGACCAACATTAGTAGGAAAAAACGCCACACACTTGAATGCAAACTGGGTTTATTCAGCCGGACTCTGGTATGCAATGAGTTCATTAAAAAGCAAAACAGCAATTCATAAAATCTGTTTGAAGCAAATCTGTTAGTTGCAAAGTCAGTGCCCTTAAATAGGTGAGCCATGCTTCTTTTCTGTACTAGCCTTGCCCTGGTGGTTGTCATGTGCCGAAGCTCCGGCCTAGCTGATTGTCGGGCCAGAACAGCAGCTTGGCACATTCCTCGCCTGGCCACACCTCCGTGCCTCGCAGCTTAGCTCCATTGCAGCCTCCGCCACTGCTGTGACCACCAAGCGGTCATGGTAAGGCCTCCCCCATTTCTGCTGCAGTTGTCCTGGCACCCCTGGCACCAGTGCTTTACAGTCACCACTATGACGTTCCCGACACCCCACTTCACCTGTGCTCTTTCCCGCCCCAATGTGACAAGCCTCACAGCTTGACATTTGACTTGGAACAGAGGTCACACTTTGATGTAATCTTCTTGTCAGAGAATGGCAATGTGAGGAACAATGAAACAGTAGGATGGGGTTCTTTTTTCCTTTGCAAAAGTGGCACCTGACCTGATACAGAAAACAACACAGTGGAGGCTTTTATGGTTTTTACTATATACAGCAAAGCTATTTACAACAAGTATTTACAACATGTAGACAAAATACAATCTTTGGGTTCATTCAGTGATCAAGATAACTAAAATCATTCCATCCCTTAAATACTCATAATCCACATCTTGAATTCAATATGTCTGCAAAGCAGGGGTGAAATCCTCCCGGTTCGCACCGGATCGGGTGATCTGGTAGCGATCTTGGCAGCTGGTTTGGCGATCTGGTAGCGATGGCAGAGCGAAGCTCTGTCTACCCGCCTGGGTGTTGTTACTTCCTGGTTAAAACCAGGAAGTAATGTGTTCATTACCTTCTGCGTGGCGCATGCACTTCCGAACCAGTAAGGAAGGTAAGTAGATTTCACCCCTGCTGCTTTGTAATAGAATCAGACAAGCCAACAGCCTAGGTGTCTGCTATGATTCTTCACAGGGAAAACTATTTCAAGGCAATAGGATGGTTGGTACACTGATAGTTGTTCAAACATGGCCAGAAGGCCCAATGTAATATACAGATAGTCATACCCAGCCATCTGTGAGCAGTATTTCTAGTCACTGCCAAGGAAATTTGAGTATTCCCTCACTTGCATTTTGCAATCACTACCTTGAGGCTGCTGGAACATCTGGAAAGCTGGTGGACAAATCTTTAAAAAGTCTGCATTCAATCAAGTCTTCATGATGCAAATCTGATGCTTATCCAGTATTGTATTGTGGAAGACCAAAGTTCTATTGAGCATGGATCTGACATTCACTAGCATCAACTGTGGTTATGATATCCGTTAATCATGCTGGGGCAAGGTTGAAGGACTGGAATTAGGACTGTACCAAATTGTTAGACTACCTTACTATGACAACAGCTTGTCCAACACCTTCCATAACATTTCTTATGGCCCATCACAATGGGAGTACAACTTCTTCCATGCATTTTCATATAAGTCAAATTACAAAATAGTAGATTTTCTCTGGACTCTCACTCTGAGTGAAAGGCATCTTCATCGGCTGTAGACATATTGCTTTTAAATCACGAGAAGTGATAGTACCACTTATATCATACTGATGAGATCACACTTGGAATACGCATCCAGTTCTGGTCACCATGATGCAAAAAAGATGATAAGATCTTGGAAAGTGTGCAGAGAAGAGCAACAAATATGATAAAGGGTCCGGTGGCTAATTGTATAATGAATGGTTGAGGGAGCTAGGCAGTGGTGGGATTCAAATAATTTAACAACCAGTTCTTTGCCCTAATGATTTCTTCCAACAACCAGTTCACCAAAACTGCTCAGAAAGTTAACAACCAGTTAACTCTCCCGAAGTGGTGCAAACTGGCTGAATCCCACCACTGGAGCTAGGTATGTCTAGCCCATTGAGGAGAAGGATTATGGAGAACATGATAACTGTCTTCCAGTACTTGAGGGCTGCCATAGAGAAGAGGGGATTGACTTATTCTCCAAAGCAGTAGTTCAATCCCATCCAGAACTAATGATGATTGCTGTGCCATACCGTATAATTTTATATATTGTTGTTGCCCCCTAGCCCCATCTATTGGCTGGAGAGACAAATATGTCCCAAGTATATTGTTTTGAAGCTGATCCAACCCATTTTACCCATCAGGCCACTCTCAAACCAAGTGCACGCTAGGAAGCCAGACTCTATTTCCTTTAGCATTTGGAGAAGGCAGAAGAACATGGTCATCCAAGGACAAGCCCACATCCCACACAGAGCATCGCTGGTGAGATTTAAATTCCTTGTATTTATTAACTGTTATGTTCACTTAATACTGCCTATATTGTATTTGGTTCTCATTGTATGTATTCCTATTTTCCCCAGTTTCGTCATATCCTGTTCTTTCAATAAAACATTCAGATCTATGCACACGGTCTGTTTTATTGGAGGATAGGTGGGTTTAGCTGCATGTCGAGCTGCACACAGACTAACATGAGGTGGGGACAGAACAATGATAAAGAACTGGATGTTTACCAGGCAGATGGCATAGGAAACAAAGCTGTTACAGAATCTGGTGGTCCTGCGAGAAATATTTTGAAACCTCCTCCCAGATGTGAGCAATAGAAACAGACCATAAAGTGTGTCTGTGTGTGTCTAACGATGTTTCAAGCCCTAAGCACATACCGCTTATAAGCAGAACTCTGAATGTTAGGAAGCGAGCTTCTTATAATCTTCTCAGTTGTCCTTACCACTCTCTGAAGGAACTTTCTATCTGAGGCAATGCTGCCACCAAACCAAACAGTGATGCAGTTAATTAAAACTCTCTCAATCATGTCTCTGTAAAAAGTGACCAGGAGAGAAAAAGAAAGATGTGCTCTCCTCATCCAACTGAAGGTGAAGGTCATTTCACCAACCACTTTTTCATTCTTCCCATGTAAGAATTTTCCATGCAAACATCCTCATGCCCTGGATATACACCATGCAAGAGAAGTAGTCCTGGTGTCATCTCAGATGGAAACTTTTATGGAAAGTTTTCTTTTTTCTCCACTTCACCCCTTTAACTGTTCATTGAGTTTAAATTTAATGGTAGCAGGGGCCTAGTTAAACCTGTTTCAGTTATGAGTTGTAGACTTCATTCTCCATTCCTTTCCTCGGGACAACTAAATAAATAACAAGTAAATAAATAACTTCACAAACAGAAAATAAAAAGGCTATATTTTCTTATCTTTTTATTTTTTGTTTTGGAAGGTGGTTTTTTTTTAATTTCTCTCTTTATACTTTTTTTTTAATCCTTTTGAATAATTTCAGGACCCATTTGAGTATTCAAATACCTCTCTAACCTGGCATTTGGCTGCATTAAAACACACTAATGCTGACTTCGGTATTAAAAAGAATCGAGCATTGTGGGAATAAGATTATATTGATGTCCTAAATGAGAAGGTTTCCTTAGGAAAAAAACAATTAATCAAATTCTCTCCAGGAGGAAATAACAATCATTTTACCTAAACAGAATCAACTACCCACATGCAAAGATAAAACTGGAAATATAATTCCCTATACAAAAATATTTATATGCCAATTATAGTGAATATTAGCCTAGAGAAAAAAAAGTTAGTGCTTTGGACTGTTTTTTTTTTCCCCAATCACTGTGCCACCCTTTCTCTGGAATAACATTCTTCTGGAGAGTTGACAAGCTGCAGCCCTGCAGCCCTGTTAGAAAAGTAATTAAAACCTGGTTATCTCAGCAGGTCTTTGTGTAGAAATAAATTAAGATAGGCTCCACCTGTTATATGGATTTTCATTGTATGTAGTTGGCAATGTCCCTTTGCATCTGAAGATGTTACTGTCTTTTAGTGTTTAGCATATTTTTCGGTGTATAAAATGCACTTCCCCCTCCAAAAAAAAATGGGCGAAAATGTCTGTGCATCTTATACAGCAAATGTTGCTGAAGCCACACCCACCTGTCAGCCCCCGCCCTTCGGCCTCTGCCTCCCAGCAATGAACCTCCTTGCAGCAAACAGCAAAGAGCCTGGTCAGCTTCAGCACAGCCTGATTTAGCACAAGCAGCTGATCAGTAGTTGGATCAGCCTCCCAGAATACCGCCTATCAGCTGTTCTAGGCTACAAGGATAGGCACATGTGTACTGTTTTTGGCCCATCCCAGGCAGCAGGGATAGGTGGCGGTGGCAGTGATCCCCACTGCCTGGAACAGGCCAAACATGGGATGCACTGAGGCCAAAAAAGGGGCACATGGAGGCTATAAATGGGGCACATGGAGGCTAAAAATGGGGCACATGGAGGCCAAAAACAGGATGTGCAGAGGCCAAAAATGGGGCATGCTAAGGTGGTGATGGTGGTGATGGGTGGTGGCGATCCCCACAGCCTGGAACAGCTGATATGCGGTAATCAACTGCTTGTGCTAAATCAGGCTGTGCTGAAGCTGACCAGGATTTTTGCTGTTTGCTGCAAGGAGGTTAATTGCTGGGAGGCAGAGGCAGGCAGATTATTTTTCCTTGTTATCCTCTCCCAAAGCTAGGTGCACCTTATATTTGGGAGCATCTTATAATATGAAAAATATGGTATATTGTTTTTTTTTTCATGTGTGTGTGTGCGTGTGTATGTGCATATGTGTTATGTTTGATAAAACTGTCATCTATTCTGATTGGCAATGTAAATGATTGGCATATAAACCTACTAAATCAATGAAATTATTTTGAGAACCACATCTTTCATAAATAAAAGAGGCCCCACCAGTATCCATAAGAGTCAGTACTGTTGTGCTAAAGAAAGGATCACATCAGTATGACTCCCTCCTTAGCATGATTATTAGGCATATAGGTTACTAAATCACATTCAGTCATGTGATTTGGGATGGTGGAAATAACCTTGTCAGATCTGAGCCAATAAAACAATAGTCTGTCTCAATGGTTAAATCTGGAGTAAAAGTCAAGAAAAACAGAGAGTACTTAATTGATCAGGTTTGGCCCTAGTTTATAATGAGAAACCATCATGACTTTTGAAGGTTATAAGACCAGGATACCAACAATGTTAATACTACCAGAAAACAAGCACACCACAGTTCTGTTCTGTTGCTAAAATATCTTTGCAAATGCTTTAATACTGTCACCAAGAATTAAGCTAAACTCAAGAAAATTTTTATTTGTATCATTATTGCCTCATAGTCTCTCTCTCTCTCTCTCTCTCTCACACACACACACACACACACACACACACACACACACACACACACACACACACACACATACACACTTGTTCTCTCTCTCTGGTAGATAAGTATTTATTTATAAGTAATTATTTCACACGAAGAGTCCTCCATTCCTCTCCTCATAACAAAATACCTTATGCCACCAGACTTGAAATTTTGGGTTTAGAAAATTTAGAACTATGCCAACTTCAGTATGACCTAAGCATAGCTCATAAAATCATCTGCTACAAAGTCCTACCTGTCAATGACTACTTCAGCTTCAACCACAACAATACATGAGCACACGAAAGATACAAACTTAAAGTGAACCGCTCCAGATTCGATTGCAGAAAATAGGACTTCAGTAACAGAGTTGTTAATGCTTGGAATGCATTACCAGACTCTGTGGTCTCATCCCCAAAACCCCAAAACTTTAACCTAAAGCTGTCTACTGTTGACCTCACCCCAGGGACGTCCCTGTCCTAATGTTCCCTTTAATTTTATTCATTTTATGTATTCAATTCATACTTCTACTTATATATATTATCTAATATGTACTCGACAAAATAAAATAAATAAATAAAATAAAATAAAATAAAATAAAATAAAATAAAATAAAATAAAATAAAATAAAATAAAATAAAGCAGGAGGTAGGTAAATAAGTAAGTAAGTAGATAGAGAGAAGATGAGAGAGACAGAGTAATAATAGATAGATGAAAGATCATAGATGAAAAAGATGACAGGTAGAAGACAGACAGACAGACAGACAGACAGACAGACAGACAGACAGATAGATTCTTGTAAAATGAAAAGGATTGTTTTTAAAAATGAAGGTCTTTGATGAACTGAGTTATAAAACCTTATCTTACTTCATCTCTTTTCAGAAAACAAATAAACCAGGTCAGCTGGTTGTCAAATTACACAAAATATCACTACATATTATTTAAGTCTAAAAAACATGGTCAAAGTTAAAGGTGTGAAAGAAATGGTAAACTTTCAGATTTCACTTTTCCACACCTTTGACTATAGCTATTTTTTTCATGTATGGATTTACAGCATCTTCCAAAGCCACCCAACCATAAAATGAGGGCAGTGGTTATATTTTTCAGGGAAGGTTAAATGAGGCTACGGAAACACTGCATATCATTACTAGAACAAACAAGGTTGGTTTAATTGCACTGTTCCTATTAATTTGAGCCTGGACTCACATTGAAATACAGATGACTGGAAAAGAATCAATGTGCTCCCAATTTACAAAATGGGGGGGAAATGAATCCAGGAAATTATAGACCAGTAAACTGGACTCAACACCTGGGCAAATCCTAGAAAAGATAAACTAGCAAAGGATTTGTGAGCACCTAGATACAAACAAAGTGATTACTAGTAACTACTTTATTGAAAAAGTAGAAATGGTACGGACGTAATATACCTAGACTTCAGCAAGGCATTTAACAAAATGCACCATAGATTACTTCTTGGTAAGATAGAACAATATGGGGTAGACAGAACCATCACTAGATGGATTTACAACTGGATGCCATCTACATGTAGTGGGTAGTCCTCAGTGGAACTACATCTACATGGAAGGAAGCATGCAGTGGACTACCACAACATTCAGTCTTGGGCCCAGCATTTTCAACATCTTCATAAATGAGTTAGACGAGAGAATAGAAGGGGAACTCATCAAATTTGAACCAACCTGGGGGGAATTGCTAACACTTTAGAAAATAGGGTCAAGATCCAGAAGGATTTTGACAGACTCAAGCATTGGGTGCCACCAAACAAGATGCAGTTCAGTGGTGACAAAAGTAAGATCCTACACTTAGGTGGGAAAAATAATATGCGTAGGTATAGAATAGATGGCACCTGGCTCAACAGTAGTAACTGTGAGAGAGATCTAGGAGTCCTAATGGACCACCCCTTAAGTATGAGCCAACAGTCTGCTGCACTGCCAAAAAAGATAATGAATTTGTAGGATGCAATAACAGAGGGATAGTGCTAAGTCAACAAAAAGTGACAGTACTGCTTCACACTATGCTGATGAGGTGACAATTGAAATAGTGTATCCAGTTCTGATCACCATGATACAAACAAGATTTTGAGAACCTGGAAACTTTACAAAGAGCAAAACAGGTGAAAAAGAGCTTGGAGATTAAATATATGATGAATGGTTGAGACATTCTGGTAATATATCTCACCTATTGAAGAGCAGGATAGGGGTACATGATTATTGTCTCCCAGTACTTGAAGGGCTGTCAAAAGAAAGAGGGGATTTACTTACTCTCTAAGGCCATGATGACAAACCTATGACATGTGTGCCACAGGTGGAACACAGCACTCTCTCTCTGGGCACACGAACCATCACCCCAGTTCAGCTCTGCTGCGCATGCGCACACGATTCCCACTGGCCAGCTGGTCATCGGGTCTCTGCCGTGAATGTGCGGGGGTGGGGTGCATGCGAGGGACACATGCACATTGGGGGTGTGTGCAGGGGGCGTGCAGTGGGCAGGTGTATGCTTGGGGGAATGGCACGCACATGTGCAGGTGGGGTGCATGTACAGGGGCCATGCAGGGACCGGGCACGCTTTGCATTTTGGGGGTTCAGGTGCACCCACACCAGAGCAGCTATCACTGCTCTAAGGCACCAGAGGCAGGACAAAAATTAATGGTTGGAAGCTTGTCAAAGAGCAATTCATCTTAGAATTAAGTAGAACTTTTCTGATAGTAAGAGCAATTAATCAAAGAAACAGTTTGCCTCCTGGGGTTGTGGGTGCTCCATTACTGGAGGTTTTCAAAAATAGACTGGATAACAATTTGACTGGGACAGTATAAGCCTCCTGTCTCAAAGACTACTGTATTATTTCTCTGAGGTCCCTTCCTGCCCTATGATTCTATGATTATCTGATTATGATTATTGCATATACAGTATTCCTTCTCTGTCTTGTGCAGGGGTCAGCAACCTGCGGCTCTGGAGCCGCACGTGGCTCTTTCACCCCTCTGCTGTGGCTCCCTGTCATTCAAAAAATGTGTCACAACTGCCAATGTGTGACACCCACCGGTACACAATTTACTGAGCTTTTCAACCCCTGGTAGGCCAAGTATGGATAAATCCAACAAAAGAAAAGTTTCAGAAGAAAGCAGAACATTTAACTCAACTACATATGCTAATTTTGTGGCCGCTCAAGAAATAGTCAGGCACGGGAAGGGTTTTGTGGCTCCTGGTGTTTTCTTTTCTGTGGGAAACGGGTCCAAATGGCTCTTTGAGTGTTTAAAGGTTGCAGACCCCTGGTGTTGTGAAACTCTTTGCATAAACTTCAGAAAGATTTTTTCTTTCTTTCAAAAATTCCTGCCATTGTGTTACCCTTCATCGCATGCCACTTTAATATATTTCTTTTATAAATTATCATGTTACAAATCTTTTGTCCAGGTTTCATTTGAATCCTATGCCTACTCTTTTTATTTACCTCTATTTTAACTCTCTTGATTTGATCTAAATCACTTTATAGATGAGTACACGCATGAATACATCTCTTCTTCAAAGAGAACTTGAATACAAATGATGGTTTATTTATTATCTTTAATCTGTTCATATCTGTGAAATATAATTATAATTGTACGGGAGATTTTTTTAAAAAAAATTCAAATTATTACACTTGAGTTTAAAACACTATTCATACAAATTCTTCTCTCTATACTATTAATCAAAGTACAATCATCTGGTCCTTCTTTGCTTTTGGACACTTCTGTATCTCCCACCAAAACTAGGATAATTGTTTCTTCTTCCATATGTCACATGCCTAGATTTTAGTTTAGGATACAAAAAACCCTTCAATTTATTTTGAAAAGAGAATTTGTCAGCTTCCTGAATATTAGTCTTATATTTGGAAGCAAAAAGAGAGAGAGAGAGAAAGAGAGATTTTCGCTGTTCTGCACGCTTACAGGATTTTTATACTTCTTCAATTGTGATGGGCGTCCATTGTGTATGTCATATACAATTGTACATCGTGCCCATTCAAAACTCAGAACTGGCTATTGTGAATCATCCCATGCTATTTCTCATTGTTCCCCATTGAAAGGCTCAGATCAAACCACGGATATGTTCAAAAGCTCATACCTAATGGTGCTTTGAATTACTGCTCCACAAATGATGCAATCATACAATACTCTGTTCTTCAAATCACCACTTTAAAAAAGGGGATCCATTAAATCTGTTTGTAAACCTTCTGCTTGTTGAGGCCGATTATCAACATCAAATATGCAATTGCCACATCGGAAATGGACAAATTACAGCTATTCACAGCAGTCTTAATTTTAGGTCATTAGCAAATGCAAATTGGGATTTTTTTTTTTTTAACAAGAGGGTGGCCTATGAGCTCTCCCACACACCCACACATTAAAAAAAAACCTTTTCAAACCATTCAAGTATTAATCCACCATTGCCAATTCTGCACACCCAATCCTTGACAACTCAAAGATTGGTTACATTATTTTATATTGAAAAGATGAATTCAAATAATTAATCTAATGGTAGTAATGAAAAACTGGTTGCCAATCACTGTTGCTACATTGCTTTGATGTTAAATAAATAACATGGAGTGCCATAACTCCTACTGAGATCATGGAAGAATCATGGAAGAAACCTAAGGAGCCTTCTGGAATATCAGAATGGAGTTGGAAGGGACCTTGGAGGTCTTCTGCTCAAACAGGAGACCCTATACAGTTACAGAAAAATGTCTGTCCAATCTCTTCTTTAAAATTTCCAGTAATGGAGCACCCACAACTTCCTAAGGCAAGTTGTTTTACTGGTTAATTGTTTTCACTATCAGGAAATTTCTCTTTAGTCCTAGGTTACTTCTCTCCTTGATTAGTTTCCATCTGTGGTGAAATCCATTTTTTTTTTTACTACTGGTTCTGTGGGTATGGCTTGGTAGGCATGGTGTGGCTTAGTGGACATGGCAGGGGAATGATACTGCAAAATCTCCATTCCCACCTCACTCTGGGGCCAGCCAAAGATGGCATTTGTGGGTTCTCTGAACTAATCAAAATTTCCGCTACCAGTTTTCCGAACTACTCAAAATTTCCTCTACCGGTTCTCCAGAACCTGTCAGAATCTTCTGGATTTCATCCCTGGTTTCCATCCATTATTTATTGTCTTACCTTTGGAGAATAGGTTGTCCCCCACTTTCTTGTGGCAGCCACTTTCTTTTCACTAGACTAGAATAGCCAATTCTTGGAACCGTTATTCATATGTTTTACCCTCCATCCCACTAATCATCTTGGTTACTCTTCTCTGCACTAGAAATATAAACAGACATACAGTAGTGGCCAAAATTGTGGAAACCTTTTGGGGAAAGTGTATTTTCTAAAACTAGCTAATAACACCACTTTTTTTTGGAGTAGAACCATAAAATTATATATCAATGGAAAGATTATTTAATCAACAGTGTAATGCAATAATGTTTATGAAGGATTTGCTATTAGAATAGCAGTTATGGTATAAAGAAGAAAAGTGAAACAGGTAGAAAAAATGAGTTATGCAAAAATTTCAGTTAATACTTAGTTGGATAATTTTTAGCATGAATTATGGCCTTACAATGTCTTCCCATGGAGTGAACCAAGTCTTTTAGTTCTGCAGCTGTTACGATGTGAAACCAAGATTGAATGATTGCTTCTTTTAACTGGGTTTTATTGCTGGGTCCAGGGGTGAAATCCAGCAGGTTCTAACAGGTTCTGGAGAACCGGTAGCAGAAATTTTGAATAGTTTGGAGAACTCGCAAATACCACCTCTGGCTGGCCCCAGAGTGGGGTGGGAATGGAGATTTTGCAATATCCTTCCACTGCTACAGCCACCAAGCCATGCCCACAGAACCGGTAGGGGAAAATTTTGAATTTCACCCCTGGCTGGGTCCCTTCTGCCTAACAAGTTTTTTTAGTTGGCTCCATAGATTTTCAATTGGGTTAAGGTCTGAGCTATTCCCAGGCCATTCCAGCAATGGAATATGATTTCCCAAAATGTTTCCACAATTTTGGCCACTACTGTATTTGTTCAATGAGATATCAGTTTGTTTCTTATTGATGGTCCACTATCTTCTCAGGAATCTTCTTCAACCCCAAAGCTCAGAGGTCTCAATATTCTTCCTATCCTGCTCTTTTAGTTCAACTTTTGCTTTCATAGCGTGTCCTAGGAACTAGCTCATGTAGTAGTCACTAGCTGAGACAAAAATGGGGACCTGGTGGCTCAGCAGACTAATGCAGACTAATGCATTGTGATTAACACCAGCTGTCTGCAATTACTGTAAGTTCAAATCTCACCAGGCTCAAGGTTGACTCAGCCTTCCATCCTTTCTAAGGTAGATAAATTGAGGACCCAGTTTGTGGAGCAATAAGCTGACTTTGTATAAATATACAAAAAAAGTATGAAGGCTATTGCTTAACGCATTGTAAGCCGCCCTGAGTCTCTGGAGAAGGGCAGCATATAAATCAAACTTTTTTTAAAAAATGTTGCATTTTTGCAAGTTGGCAAAACCAGAGATATATTGCATCACTGAAATTGTCCAATAATTGGCAGTGAAATCTTTGGATTCTTTTGGACAAAGTAAGACAAAACAATGTTTCTATCCTTAACACCTCAATCAGCTTTTCAAATATTCACATTTCTACATGCTTACATTACTGGACGTGTTTTTGTAGACTCAATGACTGATTTAAAAATATTGTCCTGGGTAGAAAAAAAATTGCACCCTACTCTAACAATTTAATAAATAAGGGGAAATGTGGATAACCATAACAACCTGAGAGCTAAAAAGATGCTTAGGTAAAGTTACGGAGTTATTACAGCTGCCTGCAATTACTGCAAGTTCGAATCTCACCAGGATCAAGGTTGACTCAGCCTTCCATCCTTCCGAGGTAGGTAAAATGAGGACCCAGATTGTGGGGACAATAAGCTGATCTTGTATAAAAAAAAACATCGCCTCGGGGGAGGGGGGCAAAAGCCCTACTAAGCAGGTATATACAAAAGTATGAAGGCTATTGCTTAACGCATTGTAAACCGCTCTGAGTCTCCGGAGAAGGGTGGCATATAAATTGAACCAATAAATAAATAAATAAATAAATTCCTCCTATACAGCAAGATTTTGCTAAGATATAAATAAGGTCTCTTGAATGGAAGAGGCAATGCTAAAGCTGTCTTTAAGTTTAATAATAATACCAAGAATATTTAATATTTAATATTTAAAAGGTGATCCCTCCAGCACTAGGAATCGAAAACTGGTCCGTCACGCAATTGTGTATATTGATGATATATTATTAGGGATAATTTTCTCTTTCTGGAGATGTAAATGTACTGTGAGAATGTGTATAAATCTGTGAAAATCCTAGGCAAAAACAGTACAAGTTTTCATTTCTAGTGGAAGGTTCAGACAGATCTAAATCTGCTCCTTTCTGCTTCTAGCCTTTGATAAATGTCCTAATCTAGATCTGTGGGATGCCACAAAGATTGGTATTGTAGCAGTTTGGAGGAAGGACAGCTTTAATAAAATTTATAAAGCATCATGCTTATGAAAAGAGAATTTCAGCGAGGAACAGGTTTGTGGGTAAATCAGGCTGCTTCTCGAAGTTATACAAGATTTCTTTGGCCGGAAAAACTTGAATTCTCACTTTTTTTAAAAAAAAAATACGTATTTTAGGGAAATGTAGGAGAGCCATATGTACAAAAGCTCTAATTCAAAAATAAAATAACAATTTCATATTATTGTTTTTAACTAGCCTGGTGTCGTGGAAGTTTGGTGGAGCGGATTTATTACTAAGCACTTGAAATCAGAAATGCACTAGATAAGGGGTGATCCATAACCAGCATCTCTTTTGTATTTGTAGCACATACTGTGATTGGATTGAATTGAACAGGCAGGGGGGAAGGACTCCAAGGTCCTTCAAACGCTGTTATTGTGTTATCCTGAATTCAAAAGCTCGTAGAGGCCTGCAACATTAGGATGATGACATTTTGAATTTGATGGATTTTAGATCTAACCTTTTTCTACAAGTATCCTCCTCCTCCTTTTCCCTGAGGATTTTATTCTCTCTTCCAATATTATTTTTTTGAAAACCATAAAAAGCTATTAATATAATCACTAATCCAATATAGAGGAACAAAGGATTTCATTCCTTTCCTAAAGGCAAAAAGAATGGGTGCTAAAGACACTACCAAGTATTTCTGTCATTTGCAAATAATCCTGAAAAAGATTCTTATGTTGACAAAATATCTTTCATCTACAATTATCCCATATTTGGATTTGCTTGTTATTTAAGTATGTTTGTAGCTCTTAAGAAGATGTTTTTAATTTTCTACTTTACTATAATGATTCATCTTTTTTTTTTTAAATGTGAACATTTAATACATTATTTAATTTCATAAGGGAAAGGGATTTATTTGTGAAAGAACATTCTCAAATAAAGCTTCAGGAATATTTATTAAACATGTGTAATTAATCTATAGTAGTAATAAAAATAAATTTGAATAAGAATTCTATTTCTTCTTGGAAAACAGGGATGCTGTTGTAGATGTGAATATAGACCAAAGTCACAAATTTAACAACAGAACAACATGAAACTGGAATTTGGTGATAGAGAAAAGATTTCATTTGAGATCCATAGCTTTTTCTTGATAAAGTTAGCATATCTAGAGCCTTTGAAAAATAGAATTGCCATAATTTACAATGCAACACAATACACAGATCATGCAGGTACTGAAAAAGAAATCTCAGGTCATTCAATAAGGCATGCATTCTTTAGTATTTTTACATTTATGTAAACTTGTTTAACTTCAGTTTCAGTCTTGATGCATTATGAAACAGACTTATATCAATATTGCCACTGATATTTTAAAGCCTTCAAAGTAATTTTGGCGAAAGAAGAACGGATCAGGTGAGAGGTTAGTCATTTGTTTATGCAATTCAGTTAATTAAAAAGACTTTCCTATCTTGTGTAAATGATTGAGAAATTACATCTTACCCTCAAGAACAATAATATGAGGAGCAGCTGCAGAGTGCTATGTTGAGCAGCAAAATGTTAGTTCATGCACAAAAAGGCAACCCCCATCTCCTGAGCATTAGAGATGGATGGGCAGAGTTGGGATTCAGCTGGTTTGTACTGGTTTGAGTCAGGGGTGGGTTCTACTTACCTTTACTACCGGTTCGCAACGGGATCGTGTGTGCTTGCTTGCTTCGTGCGCACACACACAGATCACTTCTGATGACGTCAGGGTCAGTGGGCGGAGTTTCCCGCCGGTTTTACTACCAGTTCTATAGAACCAGTCGCAACCCACTACTGGTTTGGGTGAACTGGTAGCGGTGACTGCAGGTGGGCCCACTCACCCATTCACCCACCCCGGCATAACGCCATCCTATTTAGCCATGTTTTCTTGGCTGGAGGCATGTGCAGAAGGCTGGGTGCATGTGTGGAAGGCGTGCATGGGCCAAGTGAATGTGAGCGTGCATGGCAAACCGGTGGTAAGAATATGTGAAACCCACTGCTGAGGATGGGTTAAGATGTTCTGGAGGCTCACAAACCAAACCTGTGGTTTTTCAAAACTTCTCCTCAGAAATCAGCTTAGCACAAGGCTCGTATAACACTTTCTGTCATTGCCTGTTTACCAATCAATGCATAATTCATTTATGGTGGCTGGCATCTACAAACATCTCTTATGCAATCGTGCTTTTTATAGAAGAAAAGAGGCTGAGAAGTATGAGGAGGGGAAAAAAAAACCAACAGTGGGAGAAGGCTAAAAAAGATCAAGAAATGAGAAGTAACAAAAGTTCCTTTGGGGGAAAAGCAAGGAGAACATTCCTCTTTTGAGATAAATGGATCCTGCCTCTAAGGCAAAAGAAAATGTCTTGTACTTCTCCAAATCCTATCATAGCATTGTAAGGGGAGAAGGAGATCCCCAGGCAGGAGGGCTGGATACAGAGAAAAAGAAAATCTGTATTTCAGCGATCTAGATGATTTGAAGAAATATTGCAAGCTGGAGCATACAGTACTGTGCAAATTAGATCATGCCAAAAGCCAAAAACCAATGCAAAGCAATTGGACAATGTGTACATTCTAGCCACGGAAATTAACAAAATTGAAAACCTAGCAGTTAGTTATATATATTGTATATATCTTTGTGCCCATAAGCCTGTGTGTGTGTGTGTGTGTGTGTGTGTGTGTGTACGTACGTACGTATGTATGTGTATGTGTATATATATATATATATATATATATATATATATATATATATATAGATGATATAGATATAGATATAGATATAGATATAGATATAGATATAGATAGATATATAGATATATAGATATATGAAAAAAAAACACAGACACACACAGACACACACAGAGATAGATAGAGAGATAGAGAGATAGATAGAGATAGAGATAGAGATAGAGATAGAAATATAGATAGATATAGATATAGATATAGATATAGATATAGATATAGATATAGATATAGATATAGACATAGACATAGACATAGACATAGACATAGACATAGACATAGACATAGACATAGACATAGATATAGATATAGATATAGATATAGAATGAGACATTTTGTCATGCAGACTTCTTTTTTCTTATATAAAAAGAGTTTTTTCTGCATTCTCTTACACTGGCATCTGTGCATAATTACAATCTTTTCCTGTGTATCCTAGAAATGTGTGAGGCAGGCTATATTTGACTTGACAAGGTGCCTCATTATGGAGACTTAATACTCTGTCTTCTCGGGATGCAGTGCTGATGGGAGTTGCTCCTGAAGGCCCTTTGGGTTGCTTCTTAGCATCCTTGCTTCTAGTTATGAGAGACTTTTGAGAATGTAAATGACGAGGCTTGTTGCAGCATTGTGAAGGAAAGCAACACAGCAATCTCACGCTTGAAAAACATGGGACCATATTCTTTCATGAAGCAGCTACCTTCAAAGATATTTTACAGGAAGCACTATTAAAAGCAAAGCATTCCTTGAAGCATAATGCACAATTATTATGCACATGCACTCCATTTTTACTACAGGAAAAAAGAAATAACCAACAAAAATTCCATATACTTTCAATGTATACTCAAAATCTTTCTTTTTACATACCAATATTCAGACTGATGTCCCTCATAATTTTGTGTGATGGCTTCTACTTACCTAGATACTTGGTTTACATCCTATGTGAACACTATTTATTCCTATCATTTAACCAGGCTGCAATTTTAGATTCTATCAGAGTATGAATATTCATAAACTGGAATAGATCAGCCAATGAATAGGCATAGCAACTAAGTCAGCCAATGAGGGCTGTTTGGGAGCTGAGACAGACTGGAACCAGGGCATGTCTTAGTCTGCAGCTTCTGAGTCTGTGCAGAGAAATTGAAACAGGAAAGATCCTCTGTGTGGCTCTGAGCTCTGAAGCTACAAACTTGTATAATCTGCTGAAATGAAACTAACTGTTCTCTCCTGCCTTGTGTTTTGCTTGTAATTGTTGAAGAAGATTCTGCATTTGTATTGTACATTTATTTTCATGTATTATATGTATATAAAGAAGTTAATGAATCTTTCTGAATCAGTTTACCTGTGTGTGCTTTCTGGATTTAATTTCTGCAATAAACTCTGACAGATTCACATAGGAGTCTTGTGCATATATAATCTAATAATTGTCTCAGAGGAGGAGGAGGACAATCCAGATTTTGGGGCGGGAGGGGAAGCAGCCACCTCTTTATAAGTAAAGGATAAACTCTACCATATGGCAATTCTAAGTGTTGAAGACATTATACCAAATACACTTGAAAGACTACAATGATTTCTGCTTTGAATAAATGGATTTCAAAATCAGGTCATGAAGGGAACACTGAAGGAAATTTTTCTGCGTAGAACAATTTGCTCTATCACCCACATTTCTAATGTGTGCCACTAATTTAAAGAAGATTAAGGAAATGAAATTTTTTGATCCTTTGAGAAAGCTTCATAATCAAATTAAACTAGTTAAAATAAGATGTGAGGAAAGAAAGCCAGCAATATCAGCGATAACACAATGTGCCACCCTAACTATTCATTATATTTTGCATATCATGTTAGGAAAAATGCAAGGCAACTTTTGGCTATTTGTGTCATTTATATATTGTGCCAGCTTTCTCCAATCTGGTGCCCTCCAAATAAATTGTACTTCACCCACCCCAGCTCCCCATAATTCTCAGATAGCACTAAATAATGATTTCTTCAATCAAATACACCAATTTCCCCAATTATTTGTCTTAATGTTTCATTGGAAACTAGTTATTTGTTTCCCCATACGGAATAAAAGTCATAAGTGTTAATTTCAATATTTGTTGTATTTAATACAAATAACAATTAACTCTACAGGGCATGAGGCCAGGCTACTATAGAAGTGTCCTTATCTCATTACATCAGTCCATCCTACCTAGTCAGGCAGGAAGGACATGTTGCAAGCCCCATTGATTAAAGAATTCTGACTGGTGGGGTCTAGGAAGAGAGCCTTCTCTGCATTGCCTGTGGAATATTCTCCCTCTGGAGAGGCACTAAGTAGGTCTTATTTTTGGAGATAGGGCTTATATTAGGCACACATGTAAAAACATGCTGAGACTTATTTTCAGGATAGGTCTTATTTTCAGGAAAACGGTATTAAAATATAAAAACAGCATATAAACATTTAAAATTTAAAAGGAGGAAAGGATGGTTAAATCCTATAAAAATCAGATAAAAAGGCAAAGAGTCACTAACCAGGCCCATGTCTACATGCTCCTCTGAGAATGGAGGCCAAAATTGGGGCTCATGGAGGCCAAAAACGGATGGTGGGTGGGGGTCAATGGGTGGGCAGGGCTTCGGCTACATTCGTTCTATAAGACACAAAGACATTTCCACCCACTTTTTTGGGTGAGGGGAGGAGTGCATCTTATAGACTGAAAAATATGGTAACTTTTGACAACAGAGAAATCAGTTACACAGTCTAAAAGGACAGAACTCCATAGTCCTGTGGGAGAAGTAAAATTGTATAACAACCCAGATGTTGCAGCCTGGTATGTGACAAGGAGAGATATGTATTTCTGAATCAGCTCCAATTCTCTTCAGTTCGCTCTGATTTTTCTCCCTTTTTTTCTAAATATCATTTTCATTTCCGGCCTCAATTCAAGTCACTAGCTTCTTCTCTTATCCCTCTTTGGAATCTAGCTCATCTTAATCCTATATATATATGTGCACAATTAATATTGATCAAACAAGGACAGAGATGATAACCCCACCCAACTACTCATTCAGATCCAGCAGTAAATATGCAGATAGGAATATAATTAAGTTTTGGTGTATTCGGGTCTTTTCCCATCTAAGATTGAGAGTATCTTGGCAACGTTTTGACAAGGTCTCACTCATCATCTTCAGGCTGGTGTCTTCAGCTTCGTGCTCATATATATATATGTGTGTGTGTGTGTGTGTTTGTGTGTCCTTTCAAAGCAGGGTAGCATTTTCCATTTTCAGTGGATTGTGAAGTAGAATGGAAGTATATATATATATATATATATATATATATATATATATATATATATATATATATATATATCCCTTTGTTAGTGCACAGACTTAAAAGGGTGCCTCGATTTGATAAATCTTTCCATTAAACTATCAGTATAGATTTGTGAATGACAGGGCATTCTCCACTTTAAAAAAGTAAATGGAATCAGGCAGCTTTCAAGTACTTTGTGTGTTTTTTAAGTACTTCAACTATATTTTCTTCAGCTTCTTGAGTTGCAAGTCTAATATTGATTTGGAGGTCTTTCACTTTCTCAGTTTTGGATTATTAAATGGGAGCAGTCCCAAGCTTTAACCTCACTCCCCCCCCCCCTTTGCTAATCTATCTGCTTTTAGCAGCCTACCTGGGATTAATATTACTTTTAAAATTCCAGATGTTGACACACTCTCTTAGTTGAACCATTCTTCATGACTGGACAAGCCAACACTTTCAGCTATTTACTTAACCTCGTGACTGAATGGATTGAAGGCCAATACATTAACTAAACATTTATGAAATGGAAAATACATATCTATAAGTCAAATGCTAGTATTATTGTCTGTCGTCCATGAAACCACTGATAAGGGAATCTTTCCCAGCTTCTCCATCAGATATGGCAAAGCTAAATAATGGTCAATACAATAGAATTAATAGAACAAAAAATTAAAAAATAAGAACTTGGTTTGAAAATTTTAATTAGATTTAAGCTGAAATAATGTTTTTTTTAATGTTTGTTCAGCACAATATAGTTTCTTTTCTTGACCAAAAGCTGCTGTGCTGTAGAATTTTCCTCATTACTGATGGTTCTACTTAAAAAAAAAGCAGGGAAATACTTCAGACATTTTTGCACTGAAGTCTTGAAAGAAATCCAGTTAAAACTAGGTGCATTAAATGTCCCCTTGCTATTTTCATCCTATTCTGCAAAAGTAATGAAAGCACTGACAGATGCTTTTATCTATTAAAATGAAGCTGGTCCAGAAAATTACTCTAATATAATAGACAACAAGAACTTTTTCCTTTTTTCTTCTGATCTGTACATTTATGAATTTGGTTTTTTTTAATCCTCTGTGAATAAAGGAAGCATGAAGAATAGCAAGGAAACTTGTTCTTAAATTCAAGTAATGGAGGTTTAATCATAAATCACTACTAAGAACAGAGATATCTGGAATTTGAATTATATTGAAATAGCATATCTTGCTGTTTTAGAAAGCACAATCAATGTTTGCAGATTTGAAATCTTTAAAGTGATTTTCATAAACTGTTATAATTGTAGCTGTTTTTGACATCATGTGTGGTGTAACCACTTCATGATGATCACAACCTCCTTACAATAATATTGGGCATCTGGGACTTGTTTTCTGTTCTTTTTATTCTAATTGCAAGGTTTTTCTACTAACCCATTTATAACTAACTCAAATCCACATTTGTAATTACTATGACAAGATCTTTTTATAGGGTTTTATAAACCATTTGGTTTACAAATGGTTATATAAACCATCAAGAGCCTTGGTGGAGTCTTGGTGGAGCAGCGGACTAAAGCGCTGTTAAAGTGGACTAAAGCGCTGTTAAGCGCTGTTGCTGCCAGCTGCCTGCCATTACTGCGAGTTCAAATCTCACCAGGCTCAAGGTTGTCTCAGCCTTCCATCCTTCTGAGGTAGGTAAAATGAGGACCCGGATTGTAGGGGCAATAAGCTGAGTTTGCATAAAAAAGACACCGCATGGGAGGGATGAAAGCCCTACTAAGCAGGTATATACAAAAGTATGAAGGCTATTGCTTAACACATTGTAAGTCGCCCTGAGTCTTCGGAGAACGGAGGCATATAAATCAAACCAATAAATAAATAAATAAATAAATAAATAAATAAATAAATAAATAAATAAATAAATAAATAAATAAATAAATAAATAAATAAATAAATAAATAAATAAATAAATAAATAAATAAATAAATAAATAAATAAATAAATAAATAAATATGGAAGCACTAGGGGTGGGTTCTACTTATCTTTACTACCGGTTCGCAATGGGATCACACGTGCACACTCGCTTCATTTGCACATGTACCAACATGCACTTGCACATCATAGGCGATCTGCATATGTGCAGATCGCCTATGATGACATCTGGGGCAGTGGGTGGAGCCTCCCTTCGGTTTTACTACTGGTTCTTGCAAACCGATCCGAACTGGGGGCAACCCACCACTGGAAGCACACACAAAAAATTGCAGGAAAACTGTAATGTGAGCTCAGTAATTTTAATAATTGTGTAATTTTTATTAGTCCACCTTAAAAGGAAGACCTCTTTACAAAAGTTATAGGCCATCGATTACTGCATATGTCTACCGCCGGATGGTAAATTGATGTTTTTGATTTTTCTGACTAGGGCTGAGAGAGAATAAGTGGTCCAAGATTGCTCAGATAGATTCTGTGCCTAAAGAGAACAACAGCCTGTATCCCCCCATTCCTAATTCAGTATCATAACCACTGCGCTACATTTAGATCCTTACTGTATGTGCATATGTGTATCTTTAAAATTGACAGTGAAACTCAAACTCTGCTGGAATATTTGGTCATCATTTTAGCCCCTGCACACACATACACACAGACAATGATCAATAAATAATCAAATGGCCATCATTTCTGATATGAAGTTTATCTACAGAAGGTATCTATCAAGAATAAATATCTTGCAAAGTTCCAAAAGTTTCCAAAAACATGGCTTTTAGGTAGAATACATTTAGATTATACTTACTATTCAAATATAATTTCTTAATAATATTTTTATTCTTTTTAAAGTGACAGCTACAATTCCACCTAAATTATTTTGTGAATAGCTCTGTTATTTTCATTTCTGTCAACACAGATTTTTGTTGCATCCATCCATCATCTATCTATCTATCTATCTATCTATCTATCTATCTATCTATCTATCTATCTATCTATCTATCTATCTATCTATCTTCTCTCTCTCTCTCTCTCTCTCTCTCTCTCTCTCTCTCTCTCTCTCTCTCTCTCTCTCTCTCTCTCTCTCTCTCTCTCTCTCTCTCTCTCTCTCTCCCCCTTCCACCCACCCTCCCACCCACCCTCTCTCTCCTGGAAGTAATTTCCATCTCAGAAATGAATTATCAAAGGAAGAGAGATGGAACTCTCAGCAGAAAAATATCCTGCAGTCAAATTCCAAAGAAATCATCATGTTATGTCATGCTGACACTGAACATATAAAAGTCAGAAGCCCCAGTTTTCTCAAAATGAATCTTCTAAAGCGAATGTATATATTGGCAGCTTATATTGTTTGCAGAATCCATTCAAAACTCGCTCGTTAGTTCACTTATATAGAGTAAAGTTCTATATAAGAAGAAGAAGATGAGCCCTCTTTACATTTCTTTAGTAAAAATTTCTTGCAGAAATGTGAACTTTAAAGATGAAATATCTGGCCAATGAAGAATGTATTCAGAAAGAGGCAAAGCAACTGTTCAAATGGTATACAGTATGGAATAAAAAAAAATGAGCTGTATATTCTAGAAACTCACTATGTTCTGATCGATTTGTGCTTTGTTTACAAAGAAAAAACAACTGATCATGAAAGGACTATTAGCAGAGAATAATCTATATATGAAATAGCATGTGCAACAGAACCAATCTTTCAAAGGGGAGTTTTTGTAAAGACTTCATTGGTCTGTGGTATCACAGATTTAGCCACAAACTTACTTAATATATTTCAAACATGTGTGTGTGTGTGTGTATTGTTTTTTCTTGGATTCTTAAGGGAAAAAAATCAGATATAGTCAGAATGAATAATATATACAGTATATATAGTATTAATATATTATATTAAAATACTGCATACTTGATAAGTAATGAAATAGGAGATATGTAAATTTGTATATAGATCAAGGAATAGATTACTTATTAACTTGATTTAGATGCAAATGTTAGAAACTAGAGATGTTGAGCAATGTCCATTGTTTTACTTTACTTTTAAAACTAATAATTTTTTTTTAAAAAAAGAATGAATAATATGAAGAATGCTTAACATCTTGCATATCGATAAAAGTGATAAATACACTAGGGAAAAAAGGAAGAATAATCAGGATTGTGACTTACTTTTAAGAATGCCCCTTAAAAATGGAGACGCACCATGGAAATATATATATATTTTTAATGAAAGGATGCATTGTTGGTATGCACCTCCTGTCAGGCTGTCAAAAGTGTAGAAAGGAATAGCAATTCAGTGTTGGAGGTGCAAAAAGGAAGAGGTGATTTTTTATTATGCATGGTAGACTTGTGAAAAAGATGTGTGTGTGTTTGTGTGTGTGTGTGGTATAACTCTATATAATGATGCCAAAAATCATGGCTTAATATTACAACGAAACCAGAATTATTTCTATTTCTAACCTTCTATTGAGGTTTGATGAATGTTGAGCTAGAAAACAAATATGCGAAATTAATGCTGTATATACGGTAATTGCGGCAACTGTATGTGCAAAGATGGAAGAATAAAGAACTACCCACGGTGGAAGATTTGAATTATAAAACAGACAGAGGAAATGTGGAAATGATAAAGCTGATCAGTTTAGCCAGGGAGGAAAAATGATACAGAAGTTTTGAGAGTTTGGACATCTTATGTAGACTTTCATTTTTAAAAAAGAGAAAGCTAAGTTGATGATCAATTCATTTGGTGATTAAAAAGAATTAAAGTGGGAGGGGAGAGTGGCAACCACTCAATAAAAGAACACAAGTCATAATTCTGTATTTTCTTTTTCTCTGCCTTCTCTTTTTGTTATTTTTTTTTTAAAGCAGAGGGTTCCACCACTTAAACTTTAGAGTGAAACATTAAATGCATTAGAGAATGTCTGCCTCCAAGGTATATACAGTGGTGGTATTCAAGTAATTTAACAACCGGTTCTCTGCCGTAATAATTTCTTCCAACAACCAGTTTGCGAAACTGCTCAGAAAGTTAACAACCGGTTCTCCCGAACTGATGCAAACTGGCTGAATTCCACCACTGCGTATATATATATAGAAAATAAAATAAAAATGGTTTAATTGGAATGATTATACTGGCTAATTATAGCCTAATTAATCTATTGAAGATCATTAGCAAACCGTATGCAAGGTACTTATTTATCAAACCCAGACCTGGATAATAGAGGATGGAATAACCTAGAAGAAGCAGAGTTTCAAATGGGATGTTCGACTATTGCCTAATATGCTTCAACATCTGGCAGATAAATATACAAACCACTTTGACCTGAATTTATATATAGCTTTTATTGATTTCAAGGTCATAATTGATAATATCTTGGGGGTAACACTTTGGGACCTTTCAAGCAGATCCTCTATAAACAATATAGACTCTTGTTCGATTCTGACCATCTCAAGGTTGACTCAGCATTCCATCCTTCTGAGGTTGCTAAAATGAGGACCCAGATTGTTGGGGCAATATGCTGACAGTGTAAACTGCTCAGAGAGAGCTGTAAAGCACTATGAAATGGTATATAAGTCTAAGTGCTATTGCTATATGGCCTATATGATTCTATATGATTCTAACTGCCCTTAGAATAAGAGGGAACCAAAGTGGGAACAATCCCGACTCTATTCAGACTGTCAAGGGGGTGAAAGAATAATGTATTCTAGCAGCATTGCCTTTTACCATATAGATCAACTCTCTGATGAAATTTCTCCAAGAGTTAATATCCATGCATCTGTATTAGCTGATAGACATCTTCTAATTTTACTTTTTTTTTTTTGAAAAAAAAAATATTTCTTACACACACATTGTAAATGTACATTCTCTTATCCATAATTAATCATACATATATATATTTTTGCTAAAGAAAACATGACAATAAAACATTTTAATTACATTCGGGATTGCTCTTCTACCCTTTCTTTCCCCTCATTTTACAACAAACCTTCTTCTCCTTCTTCTTTCTTTCCCTTCCCTTTCCTTCTCTACCTCCTCACCTCTCCAACTTTCTTCCTTCCACCTCTCCTTCCTCTTCCCTATTTCCCCTTCCTTTTCCCCACTCCTCTTCTTCCCCCCCCTTTCTAAACTTCTCTCCTACTCTTTTCCCCTCTTTTTTCTTCCTCTCCTTCCCCCTTTCTTCCATTCCTCTCTCTCCCTCTCCTCTTCTATCTTACCTTCTCTTCTTTCTTTCCCTTTTGTTGTCCAATATTTCCCCTATTTGGTATCCGAGCATCCCCATTTTTCTATTAATATATACTTTCTTTCCAATTTCCTTTCAGTTTTACCTAATCTATCACTTCTATCATCATAATTGTACATTTATATTATAACAATATAAAATAGAATAGAAACCCAGATGATACCAGAGTAAATGGAAAAGGGGGATGTGGGGTGGGGGGGGGAGAAAGTAATTTTACTCTATCTTGATGATGCAGTTGTGTTCTCCTTGTCTTCTGTAGGCCTGAAGTGGGCACTGGGAATCCTGGCATAATAGTGTAATGAGGGACTATTACAGAGGTGGTATTCAGCCGGTTCGTAGCGATTGGGGCTAACCAGTAGTGGAGATCGTGAGTGGCCCCTCCCATCCACTCCAGCTCTATGACATCCTATTTAGGCACATTTTCAAGGCCGGGCGCATGCACGGAAGGTGCACAAGTGAGCAAAGTGCATGCGTGGAAAGCCAGGTGGATGTGCAGAAGGCGAGCAAGCGCAAAGCGAGCGTGCATGCACAGTGAACCAATGGTAAGAATATTGGAAACCCCACTGCTGGACTATTAGTAATCAATCATGATCAATCTAAATCACCCAAGCAAACATTAAATTTCATAGGCAAGAGAGGAAAATTACATTCCAGTAGCAGTTAATATGTTTATGACTAAAAACAGCTGTCCAACTGTATATGGGATATGACTTAGTCATACATAAATCTTGAAGGCTTATGAAGTCATTCAGTCAATTTTTCATTGTTCAGTACCAAAAAACAAAACAAAAAAAACCTGCACACCCAAAGCAGTCTTGAGGTTTGAAGATAATGTGCTAAAACCTGGACTAGAATTGTAATCTCAGGGTTTAAAATCATGTTTGACCCTACAGCCTTGATAACTCTGTTATCAGAAGTGCTACCAATCTCATGGGCATGGTATCTGCGTCAGTGGTGGGTTTCAAAATTTTTTACTACTGGTTCTGTGGGTGTGGGCGTGGCATGGCTTGGTGGGCATGGCTTGGGCGTGGCAGGGGAAGGATATTGTAAAATCTCCATTCCCACCCAACTCCAAGAGAAGGATACCATAAAATCTCCATTCCCTTCCCAATCCAGGTGAAGGTTACTGCAAAATCCCCATTTCCTCCCGATCTGCTGGGACTTGGGAGGCAGAGAATAGATGGGGGCAAGGCCAGTCAAAATTTTTACCACTGGTTCTCTGAACTACTCAAAGTTTCTGCTACCGGTTCTCCAGAACTGGTCAGAACCTGCTGAAACCCACCTCTGATCTGCATGAAGGTACATTTACAGACTCTATGCTAAACTGCAAAGCATACGTAATTCTCAATCCTATCATGGAAACTGTTCAATTATGGAATATGCATTTTTATGTTGACAAAAGCCAAGTACTAGCAGGATGTCGGAAATCAATTTAGACATTCCAAAGGGAGATGAAAAATGTACAACAGGCTTTTGAAAAGAGACTGTGATTCCAAGGAGTGTGATTTCAAGGCACAGTGAATTACGGACTGCTTTTTCAATCCAAGGTAAAAAGGGACAGATAAAAAGAGCTAGAGGTAAGATGTTCAGCACTTTCTACAAAGGACTACCACCCACAAGACTCCTATCTAGATAGAGAACATATCAGAGCTCTCCACATGGCAGAATATTGCGAGAACATGCTGAAGCACAGTAATAGCTTTAAGGCAAGAGAAATGACAATGTGCTTCTTCACAAAATATGGACTCTTACAGAGCTACCAAAAAACCCCACTGGATATAAATTTGTTTTTACTGACTGTAATCATACTTGCAATTTTTGAACAGATTGCTTATATATAGGTGAAACTCAAAAAATTAGAATATCGTGCAAAAGTTCATTTATTTCAGTAATGCAACTTAAAAGATGAAACTAATATATGAGATAGACTCATTACATGCAAAGCGAGATAGTTCAAGCCTCAGAAAATTAGAATATTACATGAAATCAATAAAACAAGGATTGTACATAGAACAATATCGGATCTCTGAAAAGTATAAGCATGCATATGTACTCAGTACTTGGTTTGGGCCCCTTTTGCATCAATTACTGCTTCAATGTGGCGTGGCATAGATGCTATCAGCCTGTGGCACTGCTGAGGTGCTATGGAAAACCAGGATGCTTCAATAGTGGCTTTCAGCTCTTCTGCATTGTTCTGTCTCATGTCTCTCATCTTTCTCCTGGCAATGCCCCATAGATTCTCTATGGGGTTCAGGTCAGGTGAGTTTGCTGGCCAATCAAGCACAGTAATCCCATGGTCATTGAACCAGGTTTTGGTACTTTTGGCAGTGTGGACATGTGCCAAGTCCTGCTGGAAAATGAAGTCAGCATCCTCATAAAGCTCGTAGGCATGCGGTAGGAAGCATGTGGTAGGAAGCATGAAGTGCTCCAAAATCTCCTGGTAGATTGCTGCATTGACGCTGGACTTAATGAAGCACAGTGGATCAACACCAGCAGATGACATGGCTCCCCAAATCAACACATATTGTGGAAACTTCACACTGGACTTCAAGCATCTTGCAGTGTGTGCCTCTCCATTTTTCCTCCAGACTCTGGGTCCTTGGTTTCCAAATGAGATGCAAAAGTTACTCTCATCAGAAAAGAGAACTTTGGACCACTCAGCAATAGACCAGTTCTTTTCGTTTTTAGCCCAGGTAAGATGCTTCTGACATTGCTTGTTGTTCAGGAGCGGCTTGACAAGGGGAATATGACATTTGAAGCCCATGTCCAGGATCCATCTGTGTGTGGTGGCTCTTGATGCACTGACTCCAGCCTCAGTCCACTCCTTGTGAAAGTCCCCAACACTTTTGAATGGCCTTTTCCTGACAATTCTCTCCAGGCTGCGGTCATCCCTGCTGCTTGTGCACCTTTTTCTTCCACACTTTCCCTTCCACATAATTTTCTATTAATGTGCTTTGATACAGCACTTTGGGAACATCCAACTTCTTTTGCAATTACCTTTTGAGGCTTTCCCTCCTTATGGAGGGTGTCAGTGATGGTTTTCTGCAAAACTGTCAGGTCAGCAGTCTTTCCCATGATTGTGATTCCTACTGAACCAGACTGAGAGACCATTTAAAGGCTCAGGAATCCTTTGAAGGTGTTATGGCTTAATTAGCTGATTAGAGTGGGACACTTTGAGCCTAGAATATTGAACCTTTTCACAATATTCTAATTTTCTGAGATTGTGAATTTGAGGTTTTCATGAACTGTAAGCCATAATCATTAAAATTATGACAAATCAAGGCTATCTCGCTTTGCATGTAATGAGTCTATCTCATATATTTGTTTCACCTTTTAAGTTGCATTACTGAAATAAATGAACATTTGCATGATATTCTAATTTTTTGAGTTTCACCTGTATGTATATCATGAATGAATTATATTAGTGAAGTTAGTTGTTTTCCTAGACCTTAGGATAGAGTGATTGTGGAGTTTGCTTTGTTAATTTGCTTTATTACTTTTTGAATTGGTCTTCTGGCCATCTGGTTTTGATATACATTATTGTCCCCTTTCTTTATCTATAAGCCATGCAGAGTCACTCAGAAGTCAGGCAGCCTTTATATTAAAATGTTGGATTTGTATTAGTACAAGAAATGTATGTTATAAAATAAGTGGGTTTCTCATTTCTATAAAAATTGAACAATTGTAACACTACATAATTAACTAAATTTGAGGATAGATACAAAAATAGATGATAATGGGAAGGGGTATAATATAGAAGAGAAGAGAAAAACACAGGCAGTTATGCATACCTCTAGTAGCACATCACATATTTCTGCTCTGTGATCTCCATTGGTGCCCAGACTACCTCTGAGTTAAATTCAAGGTTGGCTTCAACCTTTAAAGCTCTTCACGAGATGAGGCTGAATTATTTGAAGAACTATCACTCCCCAATCATATCTAACCATAAGATCACATCAGCAGAAGAGAGAAAGAGAGAGAGAGAAGGAGAGAGGGAGGGAGGGAGAGGGGGAGAATCATGTTGTCTGATAATCTTGTACGTTGCCTAGGGAGACTTTTCATGGGATGGATGGCTAGATAAATTTGATGAATGAGAAAATAATAAATATAATGGGGATACCCATTATTCACAAAGCTACAAAAGTATAAAATTACTATGATTTTACACCATTTCTGAGATTGTATTATTCAATAAATGATGCAAAAGTGTTGCATTTATGTTGATGTCAAGTTGCAAAAATAATGCAAATGACTTTGCTGAATTACTGTATTTTCCTGCGTATAAGACTATTTTCTAACACACAAAAATCTTCTCAAAAGTCGGGGGTCGTCTTATACACCGGGTCTCATTCTCCTGTAACCAGGCAGACCAGCCCATAAGGCTCTGACGAGCCTTAAATGGCTCTGAGGAGGGTCGTCTTATACGCCCAGTCGTCTTATACGCCGGAAAATATGGTACATGCAAAAAGCCACCATCATGTAAATAAAGCAAATGATGCATTACATTGAGATCTGGTAAATCACATTTTAACTGCAACCTTTAAAAAAAAAAACTTTTACATAATATTTTTGGTTAAAATTTAAGAGAGCAAGCCCAGCAGGGAAAGTTTCCATATTACCCAATCATATATAATATATACCCTTATAGTATATTGATGCTTATATATCCCTTTTCCTTTTGCATTCAACGCATGAAAAATATTCTATTCACTTACTCCAGGTTTTTCTAGCTTAAAATATTTAATTTCAATTATCATGGTTTCCTTACACAATTAAGAAGTATAATCAAAATGGCAAGAATGATTGACAGTAAGAATGTTTGATTAGTCTTTTGAATAGGTGCTTTGACACATCAGCAATGTCAAATCACTGCTATTATAAAGAGATTATAATAAAGTAGTCCTTTATTTCAAATTTCATGAACTGTTCATTTGAAGCTTAACATAAATCTTAATTATTTCTTTCAATTGAAGGAATTAGGTCCTTTATATGACACAGCAAGAGCAACCTTTACTTCTGGACTGGGATGTGACTACTTCAATTAGTCAATCATTTTATAAATCCATTTTATAAGCAGATGGATATTTACAAACTATCTGTACAATAAGAAAATGATTGTGTTTCTGGAGAGTAAGATCCCTCCACAGTTTTAATGTATAGTTTAATGTATTTTCAAGTGCTTGACTCAGACAATTCCAGCTAGCATAATATCAGTTAACTCTATACATGAAAGTACTTCTGCAGTATTTATATACTAGGTAATATTTTTTTTGTGAATAATGGAATCCAAGACCGCAAAAAACAGCCTTCAGTTATTCAGCTAATAGATACTTCTGAAGACTGAAGATGGTTAAGGTTAAATCTTCCTATTCTAATTCAAGCATTATTTTACCAACTTTCTACAGTATAAGTACAGTATAAGATTTCAAAAATTTCATTCTAAACGTACTTGAAGGCTCTTTATTAAACAATAGATTCCTGGTCTCTAGGCATTCTGCTGTATGTTATTTTTGTATCACCCACACCACACCACACCACAGTGGGGCAGGAATGAGAAGAAAGAGGTAGGTTGGATAAACTTTCCTATTATTCCATCTATGGTGGTGTTGACTCAGACAGGCTACCATACAGGGGTGAAATGCTCCCGGTTCGGACCGGATTACCCAATCCGGTAGTGATGGTGGCAGGTGGTTCGGAGAACCGGTAGCAAAAATCCCTGCCCCCACCCCATGCCCAACTGAGCTGCATGATCATCAGAGGCTTTTTTTTTTTTTACTTTTAAAAGCATTTTTTCTACAACCTCTTCTGATGAAAAAATGCTTTTAAAAGTAAAAAAAAAAAAGCCCCTGATGATCGCGTGGCTCAGCTGGGATCATCAGAGGCTTTTCAAAGCATTTTTTTCTGCAACCTCTTGGCCGAAAAGGTGGTAAAAGAAATGCTTTGAAAAGTCTCTGGCGATCCCAGCTGAGTTGCCTGATCTGCAAAGGCTTTTCAAAGCATTAGAAAAAATGCTTTGAAAAGTTTTAAAAAAACCAAAAACATTGGCTACATCCACCCAGTCACGTTACCACCACCACCACCAAGCCACGCCCACAGAACTGGTAGTAACAAATTTTACATTTCACCCCTGCTACCATAGATTTAACAACTCTTGTTTTTCATTGAAAATAAATTTCAATGAAATAAACTTCAATTCCTTTTTGGAGCTGTTGTATAATAAGACATTATACAGGTGTTGAGGTGTAAGAAGCCAGGTGTTGGGACAAGTCAATTGTCTATGTTAAATCAATAATCTATATAATTAAATAGTTCATCTAGAGCAGGGGTATCAAACTCAAGGCTCATGGACTGGATCCGCCTGCGGGGTGCTTAGATCTGGCCCATGGGGCCACCCTGGAAACAGCAAAAAATTGGCCCGCAGTTTCTGCCAGTAAAAACGGAGCTTGGGAGGGTCAAACGGCCCTCCAGGCTCTATTTTCAGTAATGGCCTCCTGCAGCCCTCTGCCAGCAAAAATGGAGCTCCGGGGGACATTTTCATGGCTGAAAATGGGGCTCAGGAGCCCATTTTTGCTGGCAGAGTGCTCAGGCCACCACAGGCACCCTTGACATGAGTGATGTCAAGCTGGCCATGCCCATCCTGGCCACACCCACCCCAGCCCCCCGAAGTCAAAGACAATTCTGATGTGGGTCTCAAAGAAATCGAGTTTGACATCCCTGATCTAGAGCTTTATAGCCCAGAAATGGAATTCTACTACATGTCAATGTCTGAGACAGCGCGCCGTTCAAAGTGACCACAATGCACCGTTTTGGAGTTGCCACACACACCTAGGGGGGTGGGGAATGCATGAGGCCACAGATGAGTGTTGGGTGATGGGACTCACGCTGGGAGAGGAGCCAGCAAGGCAAGCCAGCTGTGGTCAGTTCAGAAGCCATCCAGGTCTGAAGAGTGCTTGCTGGAGCCAGGCCAAAAAAAAAAAGGACTTGCTGGAGGCAGCTCGGAGCAACCAGGAACAGGAGGGTGGAACGTGCTGATTCTGAATAGCTAGCTGGCTAGCAGAAGCCAGTAATGCTGGCTAAAAAACTCTTTTACTCTATTGTTCACCACGTGTCAAGCTGAGACTCCAGTAAAGAGACCCGTTCTACTCACAGTGTGGCCTCTTCTTTTGGTGGCTTGGTTTGGAACCGTGACACTACAATTAACAGGACTGAATCTATCCCCTTTGCATCCGTCACAGGCACCTGTTTCATTTTAAACTGAAGGCACATTTCTGTAATTACAGCACAGTCTTGGTAATGTCCCATGTCATACTGAAGTAAATTGCTGATCCATCTAGTTTAATTCTAATTTTGATTAGCAATGCTGGTCCAAGGTTTCAAGCAATCTTTGGAAATGCCAAGTGACATCTGAGAACTTTTGCATGCAAAGCATGTGCTTTAGTAACAAACTCTAGCCCAATTTGTGAGCTGGTAGCTGCCCGCATAATATAGTGGCAGCAATTCAAGTGCCTGAAAGTTTCATTTTGGAGCATCTCATTAAACAAAGCAAAATAGATCAAACCAACAAAACTCTTCTGCACTTGTGTCTGTATTTCTTCAAAAGATCTAAAAATTAATCTTGGAACTTAATATATCTGTTGCATCTCTGTGCTTATCTGGAAAAGGAAAAAAAATCCTCTCATCACAGAACCATGTTATCATGTTTCACTTTGGTAAGCTTAAGCAAAATTAGTTCTCTCAGTAAGTAGTGTGTATGTGTATGTATGTATGTATGTATGTATGTATGTATGTATGTATGTATTATGTAGATCTTTGGTTATTCGGGTTTTCTCCCACGTAAAAGTGTCTTGGCGACGTTTTGACAAAGTCTCATTCATCATCTTCAGGCTGGTGTTTTCGGCTTCGTGCTTCTAGGAGCAATGTGTACACACACACACACACACACACACACACACACACACATTACATATTTGTAAAATCAGCACACACATTAAACATTGACAAATGTAACATTTTGTAGTTATTGTTTTATAAGGGGGTGGATTATCATCCATCCTGATAACTGTCCCAACAGTGATTTTCAAAATATTCTTTTTCAAAAGGCAACTGGACTTTATTTTTTCTTTGAAAAGGGTTCATTTTCATCCAAGAAGTGCTTCAGTTCTGGCTCTTGGAAGAAATATCCATCTGGTTCAGTTCCAGTCTGGGAGAAAGGCACTGGAGACAAAATGGAGGCTGGAGGCTGATTGGAAAGATGATTTAATGATGAAGCAGAACTATATGGCTGATTCTGGGCAGCTGAACACATGTAGTTGAGAGTGAAGGTTTTTTATACCTTCTCTTGGGCTTTGCATTTGAATTGCAAAATCTCCATTCCCACCCCACTCTGGGGCCAGCCAAAGATAGTATTTGCCGGTTTTCCGAAATACTCAAAATTTCCGCTACCGGTTCTCTAGAAGCTGTCAGAACCTGCTGGATTTCACCCGTGGTCTAGAATTAATCAGAAATTTTCTAACAGTGAAAACAATGAACCAGTGAAACGGCTTGTTTTCTGAAGTTGTGAATGCTCCATCACTGGAGGTTTTGAAGAAGAGTCTGGACAGCCGTTTGTCTAGAACAGCGAGGGTGAACCTTTTTGGCACCAAGTGCTGAAAAGGTTCTGCGGAAACGTCGCACTGCTTGTCAAGGCCATGCTCCAGAAAAGCTGAACTTCTGCGTTCTAGAGTGCATGAGCACTTGACAATCAGCTGGCCAGCGTGCATCCCCATACCTGTTTTCAGCACCAAGGACAGCTGATCATTGCGTGCACATGTGAGCCAGAAACCAGGAAAATAAACAGACAAGGCCATGCAACATCACTTTGTGTGCCACTTTAGTGCCATAGGTTCACCATCATGGGTCTAGAATGTATAAGGTTTCCTGATTGAGCAGGGGATTGGACTAGAACACCTCCAAGGTCCCTTCCAATTCTGTTATTCTGTCATCTGTTATGTATATCAAACTGGCTATCTCTGATTTTTGCAGGCAGGGACTTTAACAGGCAGAAGCAGTTCACTCTGAGAGAGAAATGGGAAGAACAAGGCTTTCCTGAACTGCTCCAATCCATAGAGGGTGGGCTGTGGAATCAGCCCATCTCAGGCTGTGGAATGGTAGATTTGTAAGGGCTAGGGAAAAAAAATATCCTTCCTGTGCTTCTGCAATTCAAGCAAAGGAAAGGAAATTTTAATTAAGCACTCACAAGCATTTGCCAGGCTAATTAGACTCAATAAAATATGGGGCTGCTTTGCACCCCAAGGGGTCCTCTGACAGGAATTAGAAAATCCCTCCAAAGTACTTAGAGGACACTCAGGCTGAGTTAGCAGCACTTAACTAACAGCCTAATTCTTTGAAGTGTTATCACCAACCATCCTTGACTGTGAAGAATAGTAATAAGTTGAACAGCTTGGCATTTAGGCAGACTACAATACTTCTGTCAACTGCAAATTAGCAAGAAGAAAAAAGGTCTTGACATGTATATAGAAAGTCAACTTTTGCCAGAGGAAATAGCAATTCTATATTCATATTGCTATAAAAATAACAGCTTGCTAAGTGTTGGAGAGAATGATAAATGATTGGGAAACCTTATAGCCTCAAATTCTTGTTTGCCTGGCCTGGAATCTCAGTAATTTCAGAGCCAAAGTAGATAATATGCAAAACTGGGACTGTGCTACTCATCTTGGATGCTCAAGAGAACATACAGGGGATGCATAATCATGGCCACTATTCATGACCTCTCTCTTGTCGTGTTGAAAAACTGAGACATGCAAATGTGATTGGCAGATTTCATGATATAAATAACTTCATTATCTGCTACTTCATTAAGTCCTGTAAAAGAATTATTAATTTGGGTTTACATAATAATAATAATAATAATAATAATAATAATAATAATAATAATAATAATAATAATAATAATATGGAATGTGAAATGTGGAATGCGGAAAATGTGGAAAATGGAATGTGAAAAAAGAAATCGTGTGTTGTCCCAATTGTAATTGGAGCCCTTGGAGCAATACCCAAAGAGCTATCCCGCTATTTAGAAATTTTAAATTTACCAGACTTGAATATTTTGACTCTAGAAAAACCCACTTTACTCAGAACAGCTTACATCCTCCGACGATACCTTAACAATTCCTAGGTCCTTGGATAGGACTCGAGCTGCTGAGCTATTAACCAGACTCAAAGGCTGTGAATTTCACTACAGATTTAATAATAATAATAATAATAATAATAATAATAATAATAATAATAATAATAATAATAATAATAATAATACCAATACTAGATGATAGCAAAGAGAGTTTCCTGCATCTTTTTCTTCTTCTAGTGGTCTTCTTTTGAAGAATAACTAATAGGCCCGACCTATGTGGACAGAAAATAGTCATGGCAGGGAGAATACTGTCACCATTGGTAATCAGTCAGAAGCTGACTTTCAGTTTCCAGCCCTTAACTGGACTACACCAAATTCTTATATTTCATGCCCCCAGGAATTAAATGTTTAACTGGTGTTCTTTGTTGTGAGGAAATATACTTCATTTTTAAAATAATAATAAATATGTTTTGATATGGATCGGTTGTAAGAAGTATCCATCTTGTTCAGATCCAAGCAAAGTAGAAAGGTGCTGGAGACAAAATGGAAGCTGGAGGCTGATTGGAAAGAGGGTTTAATGGTGAAGCAGAACCACCAAGCACATGGTTCTGGGCAGCTGACCACATGGAGTTGAGAGTCGGGGGGGGGGATTATTTATGCCTTCTCTTGGGCTTTGCACTTGAACTTCCTGTTCCTGCACAAAAACTTGTATTGTATTGACTGTTGTCAGACTCCCATGGTGCCATGTACAAATCCTAGGCATTTGTCTGAGCTAAGTTGGTTGAAGTTTGAAGTTTGATGCAATGAAGGGGCTTGTTGGGCAATTCCTATTGTGGCTGAGGGCTAATTCTAACTTTGTTCAGACCTTGCTGCAGGGAATTTTTGCCTATGAATAGAGCTAGCTATTTCTTTATCTCTTAAGTGCTGACATCAGCTGTGGGCTATTAAGGAAGATGGGAGATGCTTTCCAAGAGCATGTTTCTCCATTTCTCATCCAGGGAAATAGAATATTCTGCCTTTTTAATATTTTTCAAAACATTTCATTCTTCTAGGAGAGGGGTGGATGCTAACTTTCTACAGATCTAAATAATGACAACAAAAAGAGATCAATGAAGCAGTGATGAGCTTTTGGGCTGTCTGGCCATGATCTATATTTCTATCATTCTGACATATTGCCAGAAGCAAATAACTGTTTCACTGATGCCAGCCATGAAAGCCTACACCGGTATGTTAAAAAACATAATTTCCCCCTAAGGTACTTTCCTTGAAAGTAGCTTCCTCTGTACCTTCTTTTAACACAAGAAACAAAAATATTGATTCCAGTGGTATAAAGTAACACATGTATCAACAATCTATAGCTGCAAATCAGATATAATTTATCCTTATACTTTTGTTTAGTAATGTTTATGGCCCTATCCATGTTCCACTCCTCTTGAAGTTTGTACATAAGTCTTGAAGTCTTAAGTTTTTTAGGTTAAATATCTGATTCAATATTTTCTTTTCATATGTGTCTTACAACACTCTATAGAGGTTGAATTGATTTTTGGAGAAACAAGGTTCTTTGTGTTTGTCACTTAAGAATGTGGAGAAGTATTAGCTCTGAAGGAAGAAGCTAAGTCTAAATTGTTTGAATTAGAAAATTGCAATAAGTGGAATTTTGCAGTTCAGTTCTGGCAGTCTTAACTGAGTGGTGCGGTGGCCTGGGGTATAGCTCTCGCTTCACAATCAGGAAGTTGTGAGTTCGATCCTAGGTAGAGACAGATATTTCTCTCTCTGGGCACAATGAGAATATATCTGCTGCAAACTCCACATTGGCAAAAGGAAGGGCATCCAGCCAGTAAACACTCAGCTCCATTCAGTTGCTCTGACTCCACCCTGATGCAAGGAATTATGGGGTCATTAAAAGACAAAAAAAAAGTAAAGTTCTGGCAGCCTTAACTTAAGTTAAAACAAATACATAATGATAAGCTTGAAAGTATAGAAATTAAATCTAACTTTTCTGCCAGTACTTGTAATTTAACCAGGAAAATCTTGAAGGAAACTTCCACTAAAGAAATGTATTTAACATTACATAAATTCACTTGAAATAATGTGGAAAATATGGAAATTGAAAGACTGCTTAGAATATAAATCAGCCTCAGAGCTAAATCCATTTTAATCTGTCTTGTTCTTCCCTGTTTATATAAAAATAAAGGACAAAATCAAAATTGCTAATTAAGGAAGCTTCCTAGGAATCTCTGTATAAATATAAATAAAAAAGGAAAATAAATTCCTTCTTTAAATTCCAAATGAGGAATCCTTGGTGCTCTCTGAGCTTAGTTCTTTTCCTGAAGACATTTCATTACATAAACTAGAGAAAATCATCCATGCATTCAACATCAATACACTGATGATGTTGCCAGGTTTGGGTGTATTGAAACTTCTAGAGGGAAACAACCAAGCACAGAAAGCACCCAAGACCCTTCATTTCAATCCTGAGCTACAAATATTTTCCTCTATCACTATATTTCAAATCCTCATTAGGCCAAAACTATTTCTGAGAAGTTGCCTATCATGTCCAATTTACTTGGCCTTGAAGGATTCCAATGCAGCTTCAGTTTGACCACTCCAACAGAACAAATTGATGAATTGAATCTGGTGGCTTCAAAATGCTGGCAAACTGATTGTTGGAAGAAATCATTAGGGCAGAGAATCAGTTGTTAAATTACTTTTTTTTTTAAATTTAATTTGATTTATATGCCGTCCTTCTCCGGAGACTCAGGGCGGCTTACAATGCGTTAAGCAATAGCCTTCATACTTTTGTATATTTATACAAAGTCAGCTTATTGCCCCCATAAACTGGGTCCTCAATTTACCCACCTTAGAAAGGATGGAAGGCTGAGTCGACCTTGAGCCTGGCTAGGATTGAACTCGCAGAAATTGCAGGCAGCTGGATGTTAATTGCTGCCTTTAGTAGGAGGCATTAGCCTCCTACGCTACTCAGGCTCCTTGAATCCTACCACTGCTTTCGAAGTATGTAATAGCCTTTTGGCTACTTTTTGCAATCATTATCTCATGCAACATGCAATGTTGCGACTTCAGATCCATTTTCAAAAACCCCCCCCAAGAAACCATGTTAATTAGATGGGGTGCGGAATGTTACGATCAGTTGTCTGATATTGATTTGAGCACATTATGGTTTTATCACTCATTCAGTTCTCAACCAATCAGAGCATTTTTGGAGAGACAAGTCCCAAACGTTATATTTTTTCAGCTTTATTCCTTCTGGGCTGTGATATCACCTTGAGCTTCAAGACCAGCTCTTCTCACCTGGAGTTACACACAAAATTGCATTTAAAAATAGACGTTTATTGAACTTTACATGACATGGAGTGCTAGCACTGACAGTAGAAGAAATTTTTACATGTGGTGCAAGAGGCGAAAAATACCGTTAAGTCTTTTGAGATTCTTGTACTACAGTATAGACCTTATCTGTTTCCTGATCACCATTGCCTCAAAGGGCTGACTGTGAACAAGGTTTCTTGAATGAATGCTTTTTGGGTAGACTTAATTTATATGTTCTCTGTGGAAGAGCTATATTTTAGAAGGGAGAGTTTTAAAAGTCCAGCAGAAGACATTTGACAAAGCAGTATACAACATACAGTAGTGGTCAAAATTATGGAAACCTTTTGGGAAAAGTGTATTTTTGAGGTTTGATGGTTAATATTACCACATTTTTGGGGGGAGGGGAAGTTTCAAGATAATCATATTCCACTGCTGGAATGGCCTGGGAATTGCCTAGACCTTAACCCAATTGAAAATCTATGGAGCTGATTAAAGAAGCTTGTTAGTCAGAAGCGACCCAGCAATAAAACCTAGTTAATATTAGCAATCATTTAATCTTGGTTTCACATTATAACAGCTGCAGAACTAAAAAAAAAAAAACTTGGTTCACTCCATGGGAAGATGTTGTAAGGCCGTAATTCATGCCAAAGGTTACCCAACTAAGTATTAACTGACATAATAATTTTTATATATCTCATTTTTTCTACGTGTTTCGCTTTTCTTCTTTATACTGTAACTGCTATTCTAATAGCAAGTCCGTCATATAACTTATTGCATTACATTCTAGATTAAACTATTTTTCCATTGATACATAATTTTATGGTACTACTCCAAAAAAAAAAGTGGTGTTGTTAGCTAGTTTTAGAATATACACTTTTCCCAAAAGGTTTTCACAATTTTAGCCATTACTGTAAACATTCAAAATAAAGAAAATCAGAACTGTTACTACTGCTGTTACAGAAGTACTCACATGATACAGTACCACGTCAATTTCTCTACAGGATATCTGTTTACTGCTAATAGCACAACGGGTCAACAATATTTCGGAGGGTAGCAATGAATGATGTCATTCTGCATTCTTGCCAATCCATTACCAATGCAAAACCAATGGTTAATGATTTTTCTTCAATTTCCTTCCTTACAGTATGTGTGCTCCTATGGGAAAAAAAAAAAAAATAGAAGGGCACAATAGCAGGGAAAACTGCACAAATCCTGCTAGTGAGACAGAAGATCTCAAAAACCTACCTGTATCTCAATCTAAAAAGGATTTTCTTCAACCAGTTTATCAGGCAAGGCTGTATAAGCACAAGGCAAGAGCAGCTTAAGGGTTCAACATAGATATATAATCAATATTGAATTATTTGCATTGGATGTCAGCTGTTTTCTGGGCTCAATATAAGGCATTTAAAGCTCAATAAATTTTAGGACCCTTTTATCTAAGGGACTGCCTTTCTAATAATGGAACTGTCTTATTATTAATATAAACCAGAGAAATATCTTTGTCTAAAATTGATGAAAAGGTTTTTTTTTTCCTGTCTCAAACTGGAGAATCCTTTTTTTTTTTTTTTTTTTGAATTGCAACTATCAAATGAGGTTGGCATTTTACATTATTTTGTGATGAATATGACCTCTTTTCACGTTTTATAATGTGGCTCTTAATTTCTTGTTTGAATTGTTATATGTTAGTTGTTTTCCATAAAGGGCTACCGAGTTCATCTACATCAATCAACCAATGAAAAATAATGGAGTAATTAGATAAAATGAATTGCTTAAAGAATATATTGATAGAAGAGAAAGATGGTAAAAGTCTCCCAAACAAGATTCATATTTAAGCTTTTAAAAACCTGAATCAAATGAACAAGAAGCTTTTTTTAAAAAAAAATCCTAAATTAATGTTGGAAGAAATATCCATCTTGGTTTTTTTCAAAGTGGAGAGAAAGACACTGGAAAGTGGAGACTGCTTGGAAAGATGATTTTTAATTGTGGACAGGACCACGTGGTTGAGGTCCTGGGTGCGGGGGGGGGAGGGGGGAGGGAAGAGATGCTGAGAATGTCTGGGTTTTATGCCCTCTGTTGGGCTTTTGAATTTGAGCTTGCATTCTGATTGGTTGTCAGACTCCCATGGGGCCATGCAGGATCAACTCTGTAGGCTGTCCTGAGTCCCAAGCTTGGTTGACTCTTGCTGGGTGATGATGTAATGAAAGGGCTTTGGGATTCCTGTTATGGCTCTGCTTGAAGGAGGTAGATCTTTGTTATGTAGACTAGACTGGCCCAGGCCTTAATGGCCCATTGACAAAGATGCGGGGGTAGGGGTGGGAGTTTCTGCCTCCTTTTAGAGGAAATATTCTGCCCTCTTAATATTTCCTAGGAGAGGGATGGGTGCTAACTTCCTGCATTAACTTCTGAGCTAATTAATAATTTGTCTTCTCTCCTTTTCAGCGTTAACTACCCTGATATTGAGAAACTCAGTTTGATGGGTTTTGAACTGGTATTTTTAGCTCACTCTAATGCCTGAAGTACTTGCTTTGTTTTAGTAGACTTGTATAAGCAGGCTTTTCAAAATTTAAACAACTGACCTAATTGAATTAAAAAATTTGAGAGACATAGGTTGGCTTTGGAGGCAATGTAGAAACCACAAGAACTTCAAATAAATACTCTCTTTTTTTGCAGTAGGAAACAGAGGAGAGTCAGGGAGGGAGGGAGGGAGGAAGGAGGAAAGGATCAGAAATATTAGAATAGAATAGAATAGAATAGAATAGAATAGAATAGAATAGAATAGAATAGAATAGAATAGAATAGAATAGAATAGAATAGAATAGAATAGAATAGAATACAATAGCAGAGTTGGACGGGACCTTGGAGGTCTTCTAGTCCAACCCTCTGTTTAGGCAGGAAACCTTATACCACTTCAGACAAATGGTTATCCAACATCTTCTTAAAAACTTCCAGTTTTGGAGCATTCGCAACTTCTGCAGGCAATTTGTTCCACTTATTAATTGTTCTTTATTAATTGTCAGGAAATTTCTTCTTAGTTCTAAGTTGCTTCTCTCCTTGATTAGTTTCCACCCATTGCTTCTTGTTCTACCCTCAGATGCTTTGGAGAATTGTTTGATTCCCTCTTCTTTGTGGCAATATTGGAACACTGCTATAATGTCATCCCTAGTCCTTTTTTTCATCAAACTAGACATATTCAGTTCCTGCAACCGTTCTTCATATGTTATAGCCTCCAGTCCCCTAATCATCTTTGTTGCTCTTCTCTGCACTCTTTCTAGAGTCTCAACATCTTTTTTACATTGTGGCGACCAAAACTGAATGCAATATTCCAAGTGTAGCCTTATCAAGGCATTATAAAGAGGTATTAACACTTCATGTGATCTTGATTCTATCCCTCTGTTTATGCAGCCCAGAACTATGTTGGCTTTTTTGTTAGCTGCTGCACACTGTAGAAACTTTTGAACCCCTATATACAATTTAACTGAATACCTAACTATAGCCCTTCAGTTTCCTACCTAAAAATAACTAGTAGCCTTCATATCTACCAAATCTGATTTGCTCTACCCAATATTTGATTTTCATTCCCAACATTCATGGAGGGGAAGATCAATATGAGGCAGTTGATCCTACTTCTTCTGGACACACTGCAGAAACACAAAACCTGTATGGAAATTTATGGACATCAATGTTTCCCTTTTAATGGTCTAACCTACAAATTTAAACTTGTACACCAGGATCATATGCATATATCTGATTTGTGTTCAGGCACGCATGCATATCAAGTCAAGCTAACACATTATCTAAATCAGGGATGTCAAACTCGATTTCGTTGAGGGGTGCATCAGGGTTGTGTTTGACTTCCGGAGGCTGGGGTGGGCGTGGCCATGATTGGCATGGCCAGCTCAACATCACTCATATCAGGGGTGCCTGTGGTGGCCCAAATGCTCTGCCAGTGAAAACAGGCTTTCAAGCTCCATTTTTGGCTGCCAGGGCCTTCTGTACCAGCAAAAACGGAGCTCGGGAGGACCTCATTTTCACTGGCAGAAGTACCTTCACTGTTTCCAGGGTGGCTCTGTGGGACAGATCTAAGTACCCCATGGGCCAGATCTAGCCTCCGGGCCTTGAGTTTGACACCCCTGATCTAAATATTCATTCAAGTTGTGTTTTGCTTTTCCTTACCTTCAGATTGGAATGCTGTGCATTTGCAGTCATTTAAACAAAACATTAAATCAGCAGGTCATAATAAATTGGTTCAGACAACCTAAGCTGGTTTCATCTTGGTGCATTGTACAAATCTAGCCAGCATGATTTGGTTATGGTTGGATGATGTCTAAAGCTACCAGATCCATATAATAAAATCCAGATGACCTCTGGAAGATATAGATTTTCACGTTTTGTGGTATATAACCAGCGATGAAATTCTCTGAAGTCTGCTACCGGTTCTGAGTCTGCTACCGAATGTGCGCTTTGTGCATACATATACACTTTGCATGCATGCATGTCTGAGGCGCACCCATGCAGCGCTAAAAAGGAACATTTTGAAGCCTTCCGAATCTACAAAGATAAGTAGAACAGCAGGGGGGAATCCACTGTGCCACGTGATTTATATTAGCTAGAAAGCAGGAAATCTGATGATTCTAGCTCAGGGGTCTGCAACCTTAATCACTCAAAGAGCCATTTGGACCCGTTTCCCAGAGGAAAAAAAACACCGGGAGCCACAAAACCCTTCCTTTTCCTGACTATCTTGAGCGGCCACAAAACTAGCATATGTAGTTGAATTAAATGTTCTGTTTTCTTCTGAAACTTTTCTTTTCTTGGATTTATCCGTAGTTGGCCTACCGGTGGTTGAAAAGTTCAATAAATTGAGTGCCAGTGGGTGTCGCACATTGGTGGTTGTGAAGCATATTTTGAGTGCCAGGGAGCCGCAGCAGAGGGGTCAAAGAGCCACATGTGGCTCCAGAGCCGCAGGTTGCTGACCCCTGTTCTCGCTAATATAAGTCGCACATCACAGCTGATCTTCACGCAGCTGATCATCGGAAATACCGGTTCACTTGAACCGGTAGCATTTTTTACTATTGGTTCACCGAAACTGGTCTGAACCAGTAGCATTTCACCCCTGCTTATAACTTAATATTTATCATCTCAGGTTAGGACTTCCCGATCTGGACTGAAAAACTCCAGATGAGCTTTACTCTTTTCGTACTATTTTGCTGACATTAAGTCATCATTAGAAGCTTTGCAACTCAGATTTGGAATCTCTAGTAAAAGCAATATGGCTATCCTAATTCAGTCAACCATGTTTAAATTAATGCTCAGTTAATGTGTTTAATGTGCTTGTGAAGCCAACTTTTGTATTTTGTAATTTGCAGTTATGCTTTTAGACTCCTGATTCAGTGCTAATAAGCCAGTGTTCTTGGCTTAGTTATAATGGTACTTTTTATTCAGTTTTATCTCATGGTGATATCCTATTGGGAAATTACTAAGAGAGAAGAAAACAACCTTTAACTAAATAAAATCATTTTCTTATTGCTGCGTTATGCTTAATAATAGTCGCATTGTAAAAAAAACAAAACAACAACACCTCATATTGTGCTGAAGATCCCCCTTTAGTTAAAATGCTTAGGACTCACACATGTAATTTAAGTTCCTGATTGTGATGCACTGAAGAAAATCACCCAAAATTCTTTGCATCAGAATCCCTTGCATTTTCTGAACACTGACTTGACCTCTTGGTTAAAAGGCAACACAGAGGCACAATAACCTTCAGAATAAAAGCAAAAGAAAAGTCTACCACTGTGGGGCTATTATACTCTTGCATGGTTATTTATAGACTAGAAAACTACTCCAAGTAGAACAATCCAGCTACACATTGGACCATTTATCCTAGATAACACACTGACAATTGGAGGCACAAAAAAAAAAAAAGCAACAGCATTGGAAGATGTTCTGAGCAAAGAACTGAAGAATCTAAGATGATAACCAGAGCAACAGACTGAATCACATTTCCTTGGAGGGGGTCAAGTATAGTTCATCTAATTGACAGCATTATAAATGAAGTTGCAGAAACTTGGCTCAACTGCTCCATCCATGCAGCAATTTCATTTAAGAAGTTTAAAAACTTTTTTGGTATGGCAAATTTCCAAGCTTTAAGTACAAAGAACCCTCCTTTATCTTGGAATTAGTTTTAGCCCAAAGATGCTGAAAGAAAATATTTTTCTTTCCTTCCTTAAATTGCTTTGTACTTATCAAATGAGCATATTGCTGTTAGATCAGGGAGAAGCTCTCTGAAACACAACATTTGGTTCCTTCTCAAAACATTAACGCTGCCTTATTCTTTTTCTCCTGACACTTGTACTTTTTGAAACATTCCCAAGGTATCTAGAATCAAAGGTGGAAGGTAGAATAGAAATGTCTTCCATTTCTTTCTTTAACATAATTGCATTGGGTTTTTCTTTGATGTTCTCGTAGAGATGCACCTATGGTTTCATGATTTTTTTCTTCACAAATACATTGCAAGAGAAATAGTGCTAGAATTACTGTCTTGTTGGAGGCAATATACTGCAGGGTATGTAAGGCAAAGCCTGAGTGGGAATCTAATTCAGAAATCCAACTTCTCCAATTCAAAATCCAATATATTGCCCACAAGTTACAAATGGTTTAAGAGCCTCATTACCATAGGCTTCCTGGGCCTGTCTGAGCTTGGCTATTTGCTTGCAGTCATTTTATTACTCAACTAAATAACATCTTCAGCAGGGGTGAAATGTATTTACCTTCCCTACCGGTTCACAAATGTGTGCGTGCCATCATCCATGCATGCGCAAAGCCTTCTGCACATGCACAGAGGCTGAAAAAAATGTCACAAAAAAGGGACATCATGACATCCGTGCAGGTGGGTGGGGTTTCGCACGGTCGTCCCTACCATATTGCGTGGTCCGGTAGGAAACCGTCTGAATTTCACCCTGATCTTCAGTGCAAGAAGGGTAAACAGTAAACAAAAGCCTAATCAAGTAACCATGAACAAGAAAAACTAATCAAGAAAACACCCCTCCCACCAATACTGACAGAGTAAGCTACTGGTATATAAACAGAGAGCAAACTTCACTCACTTTTAGTACTGATGAAGTTACCTTGTTGGGTAATACAATATCTGTAGGAAAAAAGCTAAGGTCAGAGAGCACAAACAACTCTACAATTCAACTGTGATCTACAAATATTCTCTTCTATAGGACCCACATTACTAATTTGATTGAACAAAGAGCATTTCAGAGCAAGTTGATAACAATAGTAATAATAAATCGCTAATAATAGGCACCTTCAGTGCTAAACAACTGGAGCATTGCTTGAACACCATCGGCATTGACAAAATCATCATCTGTCAATTGCAAAAGGCAGCTTTACTTGGAGCAGCTTACATCCAGATTAAACATCATTAAACCTGAACACCTGCTCATCCCAGGGCCTTGAGAAGAACTCGATAAGTGAAAAAAAAATGCCAAATCCAGTCTAAACATCTGGCTGACTGCTCAACAAACTTTAATAATAATTAACATAAAATTTGCAAGAAATAATCTTTGCCCACAAGCAGAAACTGGTGGGGCCACAAATTAGAAAAAGGAAGAAAAGGAAGAAGCCAAAATGCACAAAGATAATACCAATAGTAATAGACAAAGGACATGGTGTTAGATTTCCAGAAGCACAGAGAAGAACTTGCCCCACTCCATATTGAGGGGACCTGTGTGGAGAGGGTTTCCTCTTTTAAATTATTGGGACTGCTCATTAGTCAAGATCTCACTTGGAAAAACAACATGTCCCTGGTGGTTAGTAAGGCTCAACGGGGACTTCATTTCCTTAGAGTCCTGCAGAAAAATCAGATGGAACAATGGCTGATGACTTCTTTCTATCGGTCTATGATAGAAAGTGTCCTCACATACTGTATAACAGTATGGTATGGTAACAGCTGCGGACAGGAAGGCACTACAGAGAGTGATCAATTTGGCACAAGAAACCACCAGTTGCCCTCTAACATCACTAGATGGCATCACCAGGTCTTGCTCTTTCAGCAGAGTAAGGAAGATACTTAGGGATGATTCACATCCTGGCCAGTGTCTCTTTTCGCTTCTACCATTGGGCAGAAGACATTAAAGGCTTTACTTAGAACAGTTTGCATCCTATGACAATATCTGTAACACAATCAAACACCCACATTCTGCCTATCCCAGGTCATTGGAAAAACCTCAATAGGTAGACAAAAATGCCAAGTCCAGGCTGAACATGTGATGTCATGAAGAAGGTCAGAAGTGAATATATTAAGAGACTGAAGAAGATCCAAACTCAATGGAGGAAATGCTATCAAGGCAATTAACATCTGGGCAATTCCTGTTATTAGATACACAGCTGGAATAGTGGACTGAATTCCAGCAGAACTAGATCCCTGGATGGGAAGACCAGAAAAATAATGACAATGAATTATGATTTTCATCGATGTTGATAGACACAATTATCAAGGAAAATAGGTGGGTATAGAATGTTACATGTGTACCTCACAGTTGAAGAAGAGGAAAGGACATTGAAAGAATATCTGAAAGACCAAGAAGAAGATGCAGCAAAGCTAATATACCATGAAGTCTTATGGAATGCTGGAGTAACCAAACTAGCCTGCAAGAAAGACCAAATGAAGAACAGAAAAGAGACATGAGAAAACAAAGTATTACATTTAAAAAGAAAAAAAGAAACATAGGCAAAGCAGATAACAACAAGATCTGGCAACAGCTAAGGGCAGGAAAGTTGAAGAAAAGAGACAGAGGAGTTAATTCTTCCTAAAAAAGACCAAACCTTAAGAAAAATGCATACAAAGCCAGAATTGAGAAGATAGCAACAGACAGCAAATGCTGTCTCTGCAAAGAAGCTAAAGAAACAATGGATCACCTAATTATTTGTTGTAAGATTGCCCAGACTGACTACAAGCAATGGCATGATATAGTAGGAGCAACAGGGCATTGGAAGATCTGTAAGAGGGGTGGGTTTACCTTTACTACTGGTTCGCCATGTGCGTGCATACTAACTTCGTGCATGTGCACTGTCCATGCATATGCCCTGCCTCAAAAATGTGCCTAAATAGCATGACTTGGAGCTGGGGCGGGCCCACCAGGGATTATTGCTACCGGTTCATTGAATTTGTGTGAACCGGCTGAATTCCACCTCTGATCTGTAACACATACCATTTTCCAGCAAGGAAGAACTGGTGGGACCATAAAAACAGAAAAAGTAATAGGCAAACCAAAATTTAATACCCTTTATAAACACACAAGGAGGGGAATACTTAATTTCACATATAAATTGAAAGATATTTCTCTTTAACTAAATTGAAACAAAATTATGTGGGGCTAGCACCCTCTAAATAACTTTAGATCTGTTGTACGGTGTTATTGGTGGAGCAGTATGGAAAAAGACAAACAATCTCTGAACAACTTTTTTCAGGAAAAATGGTTCCATAAGCAGTAGAATTTACTTTTATTGTTTGCTTATACAGTGTGTAAATAATAATAAACCAAGTATGAATAAAAAAGCTCATCACTCCAATTAATAAATAATTATTATAAATAAATAATACATATAAAGTATTAATTGCTGCATAGAGTCATGTTTGCCTGGCTTTAAATTGAAAAAAAAAGTTTATTTGTTTCACACAGATGTATTTATTTATTTGCACACATTAGCTTTTAAAGAGGCAGAGTTCCAGAATTATGCTTTGTTTGTTCTGTAAGAGCAAACAGAAATAGAAAAAAAAAAAAAAAAGACAGAGAAAGGGAAGAAGTATAAATATTCAGTTATTTGATTACAGACAAAGGTGCTGTTACCAAATGTAGCAGATCCCCTCCTTTTTTCCCCCCTTTCTTTTCAAGAAAAAAAAAATTCAAGAAAAAAATTCACTAAGGCTGCATTACTATTAGTCCTCTCATTGTTCCTTTCACACATCTCCTCCCACTTATGACTGCATGACTGTAACTTTGTTGCTTCTATGCTTACGATTTATATTGATATTTATTTTTTTTCTAGTATTATTTGATTGCTTATTGGTACCCTATGACTATCATTAAGTGTTGTACCTTATGATTTTTGACAAATGTATCTTTTATATTATGTACACTGAGAGCATATGCACCAAAGACAAAATCCTTGTGTATCCAATCACACTTGGCCAATAAAGAATTCTATTCTATTCTATTCTATTCTATTCTATTCTATTCTATTCTATTCTATTCTATTCTATTCTATTCTATTCTATTCTGTAAAAAACCTGAATTAAGTAAATAATAAAAATAATATTTTATAAGCCCTTGCATGTGTCTGTGTTAAATTCTTTTCTTTTCACCTGAAAGAAAGGAAGATGGAATAGGATTTGGGAAAACATATTTTGAAGCATGCAGTTTAGCTAATAAGATGCAGATCCAAGGAAATGTGTGGGTACTTCAAAATATGGTTGGGCCAGGTAGATTTCCCCCCCCTCTTTTTTCATTTCAATATTACCCAGTGGTTGAATTGTACTGTGGGATGTAATCAGCCCTAAGTACCGTTGGATAGGATAAATTTTGCAGACAGTGAAATTGTTTCTTTTGTATAAAACAGAAATCTTAGCATCACCTACTGAGGATGTGATTTGGAAGAGAAGACTTAACCTAGAGAAAGCAGTTACACTTTTGGCTTGCATATTTTAATGTACTTTGTTTGTTCCCAGTGCTTTACAAGTAGTCTTCTCTACCACTCTTCAGAGGCAGAGAACAAACAGAGAAGCAGGTGTCAGGGAAAGATTTTCTTCATTTGATGTTGCTCTCAAATATTATTCCTTTGTTTGCTTCGTTGCAGTTGTGGAATCTGTGGTAAAATAGGAGAGCAGATTGCTTTTGCTAATGAAAGGCTAATTCTGGAGATGTACTCAAAGCTATTAAATATATGCCTCTTCATGTACACCTCTCTCCCCCACACCCACAAAACAAAAATCCCTGGAATTAAGTATTAAGGTAAAACATGTTGAAGTTAAAACATCATTCATAGGGTTTATAGCAGAGGTGGGTTTCAGCAGGTTCTGAACAATTCTGGAGAACCGATAGTAGAAATTTTGAATAGTTCGGAGAACCAGTAGTAAAAAATTCTGACTGGCTCCACCCTCATCTATTCTCTGTCTCCCAAGTCCCAGCTGATCGGGAGGAAATGGGGATTTTGCAGTAACCTTCCCCTGGAGTAGGGAGGGAATGGAGATTTTACAATATTCCTCCCCTGCCACGGCCACCAAGCCATGCCCACAGAACTGATAGTAAAATTTTTTGAAACCCATCACTGGTTTATAGCCAGTGAATCTCAAGATTTTGCAAAAATTAAGCATTTCCAAATCAGACTTCATTTAAAGATGGACACAGCTTTTCTAGTTGAATACTCTTTATGGTGGATGACATGGTCAGATATTCATTTTTAAAAAAGGGAGACTACTGTAAGATTCAGTCCATGGCAATGATGACATTAACTACTAGAATCCATAGAGCTGAAAACTGTAGTCATGCTTTCTTCCATCCCAGAAAACTGGGTGGAGTAATCTCAATTTGAAGATATGGGAGGAAAATATTTGTTGAAAGTCCTGGCCGAAGCAAAGGATATATATCTTAAATCAACTGTTCTATAATGGTTATTTTAAGGATTTTGAAAGCATTTATTTGGAGTGTCACTTTCTTGAATATATGAAATTAAAATGTGCATTAAAAGATCATTGTGCCCCTGATGCTTCAGATATTTAAGAATTCTATATTTGAAATGAAACCAGCCATAAAATCTCTTACATTTAAAAACAGAATATACCTGAATAATATAAATATTTGGAATGAAGAACTAGACTATCCAATTTTGGAAATCAGGTGCTCTACATTTTAAGAAATGTAAAGAATTATACATTATAATTCAGGATGAAGTTAATTAATTAATTAAATGAAATTAAGCTATACCTTTTAAATTATACACTTCATTAGTTTTCTATAAGAAATTAAATATACAAAAAGAAAAGAAAAAGAAGAAAATGGAAATAAAAATAGAGGGGAAACAGACTCAGCGGTGGTTTACTACCAGCTGACACCAGATCAGGCGAACCGGTAGCGGCGGCGGGAGGCTCCGCCCACCCTGCTGGATGCTTCTACGCATGCACAGAAGCTTCTGCCCATGCATAGAAGCACTGCGCACATGAGCGCGTACACACAAGCGAACTGGTAGCAATGGGATTTGGAACCCACTCCTGAACATACTGTTAATGTCTTAGGAATGAAATTAGTTCAACGGAAAGAAAATAAATTCATAGGCAGATATACTGATCTCTTCAAAGAATGTTAGTATTCCCAATCTTCTTTGTCTTTCTTATCAACAGTCCTTCAGTCTGGGGTGTTACGTGGTAGGTGCTTTTCTGGTTGAATTCTAAAGTCCCAGAGCATTTTAGCTTCTTTTTCTTTTCTTTTCTTTTCTTTTCTTTTCTTTTCTTTTCTTTTCTTTTCTTTTCTTTTTTTCTGTCTATTTTGTGATCCCATCAAGTTTAAGATTAATAATTAAAGTCCTAATCAAGGACCTAAAAATTATTATGACAGCATCAAAGAACATGGGCAATTCCAAGAAAATTGGTTTTTTTTTTTTTAAATAGGGTGTTTAAGTCAGATGAATTCAATATTTCTAAATATTGAGGAAGTCTTTTAATTATCATTCTAAGGCTCCGATCTCAATTGATATAACAGTGAATTTCAGCTTCAATCTGCAGGTTCAGATATTGATTGATTGATTGATTGATTGTTTTTCCCCCCTTCATCCTAACATCGCTCGGAATTGCAATATCAGTGAAACAGACTTCCTTCTTTTTCAATAAGTATAATATCAGGCATATTATGTGTGTTTGGAGCTTAAAGTTCCATAAAATTTTAAACAGGTCATTTTCCAAAACCTCACCTTGATGGTTCCAGTAGTTTTTGTTACATTCAAACCCAAACCTGTGGCAAACTTTCCAGGCAATAATTCTGGCAACTCATTCATGATTTTGATATAGTCAGTTTGGGAAATTTTGTAAGAACCAATGGTCAAATGGTCAATAATTTCATCTTTTCATTAGAAAGGCAATATTTGCTGTTGTTGGTTACATGTTGAAGTTTCATCTTCATGCAATTAGTTGACAAAGCTTGTTCTTGAGCTTCTAAACCAGGGGTGCCAAACTTGCATAATCACGGTGGCATCATGTGATGTGTCATGACCTTTCCCCCTTCACTAAATCGGGCTTGGGTGTGGCCAGGGTGTGATGCATTTGACCCACGGGCCGCAAGTGTGACAGCCCTGTTCTAAACTAAAACCTTCAGTTTCTTTTTCTTTAACACTTCAGATCTTCACCAACTCAAGTGGGTCTTTTTTTTAAATCAGCTTTTTCTTCTATATCTTTGAAGTACTGACCATGCACTGGATTGTTCTTTCAATCAACAAATTGGTTTTCAGTTGTTTCTGTTCTACATCAGCCTTCACCTTCACTGTTTTCAAGATCTTTTTATTCTTTACTGTCTCCAGCAACCTCCAAAGCAGAGGAAAGCTATTGTATCTGCAAAGAATTTTGAAGCTACTTGTTTTCACTGCTTCAAAGAAAATATCTCCTTTTCTTACTGAATTTGCTTTGATGGGGTGACTTGATTGAAGTCCAGTATCTCCCCGTCTGTCCGTGTGTGTGTGTGTATTAATAGAGTCCCTTGGAATGTGTCTTAATAGTGTCCCTTGGAGTTTTACAAAAAGAGGTAATGAGAAGTATTTGTCATCTGGTAATGAGATGTTTTGTGAACTGTAGCACCCACCTTGGCAGTCACAGCAAGTCTTGTTATGAGCCATGAGATTATCTCAAAATTCCAAAGTTGTCATAGCTCAACAAAGCTGCTTACATTTCATTAGAGGCATACATTTTAAAAAAAAAACTTTAAAGAAATAGGAAAGTTATTTAATTCATTAGTTTCCAGTACTGTTATATAGGTTTATTGCTCCCTCCCTCCCTCCCTCTCTCTCAAGTGTGTGTGTTTGTTTGTGTGAATTTTTCTCTAAGATCCTTTAATTATCCCAACATATGGTGAGAGACAAATTGCTAAGCATTAAATTGTTCCTTGCTAATAACTTTCTCCTCCCCAACAGACCTGTTCCAAGTAAACAAATACTCAGGGAAAAAAGCTAAATTTGTAAATTTCTTAGGATAATGTTGTGAGTTGGACATCAGTTGGAAAAAAATCCACTGTGGCAAATAAACTGGCAGTTTGTGTAGTGAAATGCAATTCTTCTAAGATATGCATATACATGTCATCCATGAATATACCATGTTTTCCCAAAAGTAAGACCTTGTCTTATATTTTTTTCCACCAAAAAAGGCACTAGGTCTTATTTTCGGCGGGGGGGATGTCATCCACTGACTCACCTCACTTGATTGATCCTTTGTTGGATCAATCTGGAGCTCTGTTATCGGCTAGAGAGGCCTTCAGGAAAGGCCTCTACAGCAAATAACAGAGCTCCAGATTGACCTGGAATTCTGTTATCAGCTACAGAGGCCTTCAGGAAAGCCTTGCCAGCTGCAGAAGAAATGGGCTGAGGTGTGCGAAGCCTGGCTGCAACTATCTGAAGATAAGTATTAGGGCAGATCCACCCTCCATTCCCCACCTTAGTTTAATGTTTACCCTTGCACCCTGGAGTGGGCAAGGTCTTAATTAGGGCTTATTTTGGGGGATAGAGCTTATATTTGGCAACGTGTAAAAATCAAGCTTGGACTTACTTACTGTGTAGGTCGTATTTTTGGAAAAACATGGTATGTATTCGTATGTGTGTGTGTGCATGTGTGTAATACACGTGCACCTACACAAAATATATGTAAAAGATAATGAAGATTGACATTGTTAGACAGTATAGTTTTATGAGGCAAGAATAATCACTTGTTTTCACCAGCTATGAAAAAAAGTGATTATTGAAATGATGTTGCTCATTCTATTGAATCAGAATGTATTATATGAGGAGAAGGAAAAATCCCTGGAAGGCTGATCACTTACATCTTGGGGGAAAAAATATTTTTGTCAGATCTTTTGTCAAGATGCCATCTTCAGCTTGGCACCTTGCTATCATCTTGCCATCAATCATTGGGTGGGGAGAGGAAGTAGGTAATTGGCATGTAGAGGGTAGAGATGACCAGGAGGGAGGGGTAACAGGTTTGACAGAAACCAGAGGTGTGAGAACCAGCTTGTCCAATCTTCAAGGCCATGAAGTCTGAAAAAGGAATGTGATTTGCAGCAAGAGGCACCAAACATCCAAGTGGTTCCCACAACACCTACTTGGAACACCATTAGTCGAAGACGAACCAATTAATGGGCGAGGGCTGGGGAGATGGGGAAAACTTGTAACTTTTGCATGGGAATACTCAGTTCTGGCCTAGCTTTTGCTGCAGCCACTAATCCTTAGTAAAAGAGCCTATGGACTCCAACCAAATGGAGTTGAGGGTTTTTTTCCCCTAAGGACCTAGTTGGGGCAAGCCTGACAATGAAGTGACTGGGGAAGGCTGGTGAGCATCTCTTTACAGATGTGTTCAAGCAGTCAAGAACCCTATTTGTATACTGAGCAGTGGAATGGAGTCAACCAGTAGCCTAAGTCTTTCCTTCCTATTCTAGGATTTTCATATGTTGCATAATGTTGTAAATGAATGCTGGGTTATTTTGTTTCAATGCAATGAAACATTGGTCTAGGCCTGCAAAACTAATCCTTGGAAAGGCCTTTTTTTCCAATACTCAATCTGATTCTGAGATTTTCTCCATTTCACAGGTTTTTGCCCCTTCTAATTAATTATCCAAAGTTTTCAATTAAACCAGATGGTGATATAGCTCTGCAAAAAGGATTTGTGTATTTACAGAAAATTGATACACTGATAACCATCAATTTACTGGAGCTGAAAGCTGACAAGGAAGCATCTTGGATGATCAGGCTGTCAGTGGCAACTAATCTTAATGGCCATTCATTCCTTTCTGAATTACTGCCAATCTATCTTAAATAGCAACTGCTGGGGAATAGTAGCAGAAGGGAACCATACTATCCTTTAGTGCTCATGCGTTTTCTGAATGCATCTGTCTGCCTGTTGTGAGACAAAGATTCTAGACCAGAGAAAACATTAACCCAAAGTCTGTAGAGATTCTCAGTCATTCAGGTCTGAAAATGTTTTGAAGAAGTTTCGCTTCTCATTCAAAAGAAAAAACAAGAAAGTCCAGTTGCCTCCTGAAAAAGCACCTTTGGGGCAATCATGACCTGGATGACTAAGAATCTCTACAGACTTTTAGCTATACAGTTTGGGATGAACACCCTTTGAATGGTGTGGGAGTAGGAATGGATTTCCAGAGGAAAAATTGCAGACTACAGGAACCAGGAGCACTACTCAGGTGATCTTGAAGACACAGATAGACCTCCAAGTGACTCTCTAAAAGGATGCAAATGACCAGCTGTCTGCAAGGAATATAAATCTTTCTATTCGCCACTATCCTGTCAGAGGTGAAGAAGCTTCTTGGATGAGAAGCGAAACATCTTCAAGAGAGAAAACAAGAAAGTCCAATTGCCTCCTGAAAAAGCACCTTTGGGACATTAACGCAAAGTGTTGTACTATTCAGGATCAGCCCCATATCTTCTGGTTTCCTGGCATCTGCTATTCTGGGGAGATTAATTTAGGGATGAAATGCTCCCGGTTCAGACCGGATCGCCCGATCCAGTAGCGATGGAAGCAGGTGGTTTGGAGAACCGGTAGCAAAAATGCCCCCATACCCCACTCCCCATGCCCAGCTGAGCCACACAATCATCAGAGGCCTTTTTTTTTTTACTTTTAAAAGCATTTTTTTCTACAAATTCTTCAGTCAAAAAAAGCTTTTAAAACTAAAAAAAAAAAGCCTCTGATGATCGTGCGGCTCAGCTGGGATCAAAGGCTTTTAAAGGGTGAGATCATCCGATGATACAGGGTGAGGTATCAGCAATACGCTGATGATACCCAGCTGTATATCTCTACTCCGCGTCAATTCAGTGATGCAGTGGATGTGATGTGCCAGTGCCTGGAGGCTGTGAGGGTCTGGATGGGAGTCAACAGGCTCAGACTTAACCCAGACAAGACCAAATGGCTGTGGATATTGCCTCCTAAAGACTATGTTGACTGTCCATCCTTGGTTTTTTTGGGGGGGGAGAAATTGTCCCCCTCAGAACGGGTTCGCAATTTGGGTGTCCTCCTAGACCCACAGCTAAGATTAGAGCAACATCTGACAGCTGTGGCTAGGGGAACGTTTGCACAGGTTTACCTGGTGCACCAATTGTGACCCTACTTGGATCGGGAGGCTCTCCTCACAGTCACTCATGCCCTTGTCACCTCACGGTTAGATTATTGCAATGTGCTCTACATGGGGCTACCCTTGAAAAGTGTTCGGAGACTACAGTTGGTCCAGAATGCAGCTGCGCGAGCTGTCGTGGGTGCACCTAGGTTCACCCACATTACAATAATTCTCTGCGAGCTGCACTGGCTCCCTATTGATCTCCAGTCACAATTCAAGGTGTTGGTTATTACCTTTAAAGCCCTACATGGCTCAGAGCCAGGTTATCTTCGAGACTGCCTTCTACCACATAGCTCCCAGCGACCAGTAAGATCCAACAGACTTGATCTCCTCTGGGTCCCGTCAGCTAAACAATGCTGGCTGGCAGGCCCATGGGGGAGGGCCTTCTCTGTGGCTGCCCCAGCTCTCTGGAACCAGTTACCTCCTGAGGTCCAGACCATCCCCAACCTATTGGCCTTTCGAAAAGCAGTGAAGACCTAGCTTTTCCGGCAGGCCTGGGGCCATTGATCTCACTGTTGTGATCTTGTGAGATCTGGCCATGAATGGTGTGAATGGGTTTTAATATTTTAATTTTAAATGTTTTTATAATGGTTTTTTAAATGCATTGTAAACTGCCCTGAGTCTCCAGAGAAAGGCAGCATATAAATTGAATTAAATTGAAATTGAATTGAATTAAAAGAAAAAAACCCCTTTTTTTCTTTTAAATGCCTCTGACGATCCAAACTGAGTTGCCTGTTTGGCAGAAGCTTTTTTATAAAGGCAACTCAGCTGGGATCATCAGAGTCTTTCGAAAGCATTTTTTTACAACCTCTTCACTGAAGAGGTTGTAGAAAAAAATGGTTTTAAAAGTAAAAAAAAAAAAAATTGGCCACGCCCACCCAGTCACATTACCCCACCACCACCAAGCCATGCCCACAGAACCGGTAGTAACAAATTTTAGATTTCACACTGGATTAACTGATTATTTGTGGCTTTCTTGAAAATGAAAGGAAGTAGATGTTCTCCCAGAGAAGACAAGCAGGAACAAATGAAACCTTGAGTGACAATATTATTATGCAAATAGCTTAAATACTTGCGTCAGACGTGGGATCAAGGATATTTGCTCCTAGGAGTATCATCTGTGTCAGGGTATCAGCACAGATTTTGTCATGCTGTCGTGATTGCAATTTATTGCAGATGCCGGTGAGCATAGGTTTCTTATGGAGCTCAATGAAAAGAAATGATCACGTGTGCATTGTTATGAAAAATCTGTCATTTTTGCATTTGCCTTGCTACCACACAAAGGAACATAAAGGGTTGCATTTTGATGTCCTGGTATACAGTAGGAAGTTAGCATCCACCCCTCTCCTAGAAAAATGAAATGAAATCTTTTAGGGAATATTACGAGGGCAGAATATTTCCCCGTAAAAGGGAGGCAGAAATTCAGCCCTCTCCCCACTTTGTCAATGGGCCATTAAGGCCTGGGTCAGCTCATCTGCAACACAAAAGACACGGCCTCCGGGACATAATAGGACTCATCTAGCAACAGAAACTCACCACATGGCACCTGGGAAGATTACATCAGCCAGCAAGGCTCAACTGAGACTGGGAGATAGACAGTCTACACAGTTAACTAAGACCCATGCCCCCTGGGAGTCCACCAATCAGAGTGCACTTCTTACACAGGAACAGGAAGCTCTAAGATGGGGCCCAGAAAGGGAATAAAACCAAGGCACTCTCAGCAGCTCTTCCCTTTTCTGTTCAGGAACTCAAGCCATTGTGATCCTACTCATCAATAAACCTTCTTTCCAAGCAACTTCCATGAATCCAGTGCCTTTTTCCCCACTTGGAACTGAACCCAGAAAGATATTTCTTCCAACACTGGTGCTTGTTTTCTCATTTTAACAAAACCTTGACTCACTGAGTTATGCCTTTCACCATAAGCTCTCAAAATTTTCAGGATTTCGACCACTCCAAAAAGATTTTCCTTTCTTGAATTTAAATAATTTAAATTTAATTAAATTTAATTGAAGAATTTAATCAAATAAAGGCACGGGTAATGCAGGCAGATAGCAAGGGAGGTTCTGCAGGTACATTGAGGTCCAGGTGAACCAAATGTCTTCCTCTGATGCTAAAACATGGTTACTCTTTCTTTTTTATATAATATGTTCTGGTCACAGAGTTTCCTCCTTAGATACTATCCCAAAATAGCCATGTAATTGAGATATTTTTTGAAATTCATGCTAGCAGCATTTTAAACACACACATAGATACATACACACAATGAGCAAGAGCCATTTTCAAACCAAATTAGCAATACTAATATAACCGCTAAGCCACTTGGGGATGAAAAACAGTATACAAACACTGTCACTAATGATTATGATAATAGCAACAGCAGTGATACTGTTTATAGCATAAAGTGCTTGTTTTTGTTCAAAGCAAAATACTACTAGTTTATTGAGTGCTAAATGGGGATGCATTTATTCAGAATATGCAAATTATTTGAAAACTAGTGGTAATAAACTTATGTGGAATTAACCTGAAGATTTACAAGACAAAAATGTTCAAGGCTAGTACTTTGTGTAATCAAGTTGCTGCTTTCTTTTCTTTGAAGGTCTAGCAGAAGTTACCTGTCTCCTGATTTTATAGAACAAATTACATTACTGTGAAGAAACAATTATGCTATATCTAATCCTTTCAGGCATTTATAAAACTAATGAAGCCCTATTCCTCTGATCATGTCCAATGGAAATTAAAATATTATGATAAGCTGAACATAGTGTCAGTCTTCACTGATCATGAAGTATCTGAAAACTTAAAATATCTCAAAATTTCACTAACAAAGTCAAGAATGTTGAGTATCACCTTAGAACAGTGATGGCTAATCTTTTCCAGACCGAATGCCCAAAGTGCACATGCATGTGCGTGAACCTCCAAAATGCAATGTGCGTGCCCCACATGCATGTGCCTCCCCACATGTGTACATACCCCTCCTCATGCGCCTACCACAGCAATGAGGGCATGCCCCTGCAGGCATGCATGGGCTCCCCACATGTGCCCATCCTTCACGCATGCATGGTAGAGACCTGAGGATCAACTGGCTGCTGGGAGGCACATGTGCATGCATGGCACTGAGCTGGGGTGACAGCTCGCATGCCCACAGAAAGGGCACTTTGTGCCACCTCTGGCATGCTTGCCATAGGTTCAGCATCACGCCCTTAGAATTTGAATCTGTCCTTTTCTTCTCTTCCTCAATCTCTGTCATCATCTCATCAGCAAAACTAGTCTCATTATCTGCCATGTATGAATTAATCTCAGATTAAATTTGTTGATAATATGATCACGTGATCCACACTTTCTGTTTCAGAGGAACGTTTCAATACACTAAAAGATAAGGTCACACAGTTCACCAAAAGATAAAAAAAGGGGGGGAGTGCAATAAGGTTAAATTTACCATATTCCATTTCTTTTTCTTGCTGTTTTTTTATTAATTTATAATATAAAATATAAAAATATAAAAGTAAATAGTAGGCAAAATAGGGGAGGGAAAAGGGAAAGGAAGAGTGTAGAAAAGAAGGGGGGAGAAAAAAAGGCATGGAAAAGATAACAACATCAAACCTCAACTTTTTACTTTTACATAATAGTATAAACTAGCCAATTGTATAACAACAAAGCTATCTAATTGGTAAAATCCAAAATCATAGTTTCATTTTTTTCCCATCCGAAACACAAAATCCAGAAGCGGATTCCAAGTAGAAACAGATGTACTTATGCAAAGCAGTTAATTTAGCCATCTCTGCTAACTCCATCAACTTTTGCAACTATTTTTTCGTCCATTGTGAGGATCACATTATTTCATTAACTTAATGAAAACGAAGATACAGCTCCCACAATCATTTGACAGTGGGCATCATTAAAACTGTCACTCTCTGTGCACATATTAATGGTTGAACACAAGAATAAGATAAAACTGACAAACTAAAATAGAGCAAAATAGAAGACAAAAAAAGGCAAAAATGAAAGAAAACATGAAAGGTCCAGAAAGAAAAAGAGTAGCAGAAAAAAAGGGGGGGAGAAAAGGAGAAAAAAGAGAGAGGGAGTGAAAGAGAAAGAAAGAAAGAAAGAAAGAAAGAAAGAAAGAAAGAAAGAAAGAAAGAAAGAAAGAAAGAAAGAAAATGTTTAATCTTCTCTACAGCTCTAAATGTACTTCTTTCTCTAAAATTACATCATGACTCTCTTCTTTATATAATCTATCGTATCTAATCATCCAAACCACAAATAAAACTTTGTGTATTTTTTTAGGTTCCTCTGCTCAGAAACATCCGCACTAAATGCCAGTTATTTAGCAACCCTCTAGTACAAAGCAGGAAAAAGACTATATTAATGCCCAGAGCCCTGGGAAAATAAAATGAAAATTCAACCACATGCAACCAATTCATCTCATACTTCAAGCAAAGTGGGATGGAGAAGGAGTTATCATCTTAAATAACTAATCCAGCTCTGATCCCACATAACACGCACCTGCTGCCAATTTCTCCCAGCTGGCCTCCGCACAGGTGCCAGTTGCAAACACTGCTGCTCCAGTGAATTGCTCTATTTTGGAGGGTGTTTAGAATGATGGCATCATGATGTTCAATAAAAATAACAGCTTGCGTGATGCTAGTAATTAGGGATGTGTTAGGCCAGTGAAAACTTAGAGTCAGTTTCCCATTTTTCTATTCTCTCTTTGTGTGGGCATATAAACAAAAAAGTAATTCTTACAAAAGCCATGTTCATTACAATTTGTAACCTTCAAGCTTTTTAAACACAACTGAACACTCCCTCCCCAAAAATAGATCTATAATTAATATAGATCTGTATACAGTTGTTGTTTTTTAAAAAAAACCTACGTGAGCTTTGGCTATTTTCACAACAGTCATTTTTAATTGTCATTATAACGATATAAAATCCTTTTACATCACTTATTCTCCATTATCTTTTTCGGTTGGTAGGTTGGATTATTTTGTCTTAATGATGCCTCGATCGCACTAGAAATTGCTGTAGATTGCTGGAGGGAGAAAATACTTTGTGCGAATGTTTGAATGAAAAATATGCAATATGTTCACTGTTGTAGGTTTATATCACTGTGGCATCCATTTAGCAAATTGTGTAATTTTGTTCTCACTTGAAAACCATTGCAAATTCCCTTTGCATCCCTAATGCCAACACTGAAACAGCTTAGTGGTTATTTCTCTTTTGAATTCTGGTAAGTTATAATTGGCCATGAGTGAGGCAGATGATGGTAGCACAATAATTAACATCCTATCAGATGCCAAAAAAAGCCTTTCCAAATCTTTCTGAGGGATAGGTCACTGTGACATGTAATTTCCAAATATCTCAGTCCTTTTGCCAGGATTTAAGGATTCCTTATCTTTAAAAACTGGCAGAGAATACTTACCAGTGGTCTTTATTTTTAAATATGATATCTATATAGATTCTCAGTCATCCAGGTCATGGTTGTCCCAAGGGTGCTTTTTCAAAAGACAACTGGATTTTCTTTGTTTTTGCTTGAAGACATTTTGCTGGATGAGAAGTGAAACATCTTCAAGAAAAAACAAAGAAAGTTCAGTTGCCTTTTGAAAAAGCACATTTGGGACTTTCATTTTAAGATTTTTTTTCCCCATCATATTCCTATCATTGCAAGTTGACACCCCATATCAAGTGAAGTATGTAAAATAGGCCAAAAAATGCCCTGTGTCATATATTTATTTATTAGACTCTAATTTGTTTCTAGAATAATTTTTACTTATTATATTAATTAAACTTATATACTTCCCATCTTATTCCATAGCATAAAGTTGGTAGAGATGAGATCAAAAGTGCAGTAAGAGTACTTTGACTCTGCACAGAACCAGTAGCACTTTTTTGCGCTGTTGGTATATTTTGTAATTTCTGTGCACCTTAAAAATAGATATCATTGATCAATTCTGACTGACTGTCTGTTTCTCTCACTGTCTATAAACATACCCATATATTATTTTGATTGCATTCTTTCCCCTCTCTATATGGATTCATTCATTCATTCATTCATTCATTCATTCATTCATTCATTCATTCATTATGTGCTATCACAGTAATGCAAGATAAATAGAAACAGGCTGATCTGTCCCCATCCAGGGTCTTCAGGTCTTCCAATGATATGATCATGGCCAACGTAATCCATCTTGCTGCCAGATTATCTTTTCTTGTCTCTTTCCACTTTTCCTAGCAATCTAGACCAACATTTCTCAAACTTGACAACTTTAAGATCTATCTTAAAATGAAGACCTATCTAACAAAATTAAACTCAATGTAGAAAAAAGTAAAGTCCTACAGTAAGAAAAAACAAAAGCACACATATAAAACTGGGTGAAACCAGGCTTAATAGCAGTGACTGTGAGAGGGATTTTGGAGTCTTAGTGGACAACCAGCTAAATATGAGCCAGCAGTGTGCAGTGGCAGCCAAAAAAGCCAATGCAATTCTAAATTGCATTAACAGAGGGATACAATCAAGATCAAGTGAGGTATTATTACCACTCTATAAAGACCTAGTAAGACCACATCCAGTTTTGGTCACTACACTATAAAAAAGATGTTGAGACTCTAGAAAAAGTGCAGAGGAGAGCAACAAAGATGATTAGGGGACTGGAGACTAAAACATATGAAGAACGGTTACATGAACTGGGCATGGCTAGTCTAGTGAAGAGAAGGACCAGGGGAGACATGATAGCAGTGTTCCAATATCTGAGCAGCTGCCACAGAGAGGAGGGGGTGAAGCTGTTTTCCAAAACACCTGAAGGCCAGACAAGGAATAATGGATGGAAACTGACCAAGGAGTGAGTCAACCTAGAAATGAGGAGGAACTTTTTGACAGTGAGAACAATCAACCAATGGAACAGAAGTTGCCTTCGGAAGTTGTGGGAGCTTCATCACTTGAGACTTACAAGAAAAGATTGGACTGCCATTTGTCAGAAATGGTGTAGGGTCACCTGCTTGAGTGGGGGGGGGGGACATTTGGACTAGATGACCTATAAAGTCCTTTCCAACTCTGTTAATCTGAGAAAAGATGCATGGACTTCAACTCCCAGAATGCTCCAGACAGCTATGCTGGAGAATTAAATCCATACATCTTAAAGTTGTCAAGGTTGAGAACCACTGGTCTAGACATCTCAAGAGAACTGGGTCTTCACATTTCCCACTTCTTCCAAACATTTATAGAGTGCTACAGGAAAAATCATTGTTATAGGTATAGAACTATCAAACTATCTGAACACTCTGACTGCTGGTACCTGTACTGCAGTGATGGGTTGCCCCCGGTTTTCACTGGTTCTATAGAACCGGTAGTAAAACCGGGTGGGAGGCTCCGCCCACTGACCCCGATGTCATCAGAATGCTTCTGCGCATGTGCAGAAGAGCATGCACATGCACAAACGAAGTAAATATGCACACGCTGCCCCATTGTGAACCAGTAGTAAAAGTAAGTAGAACCCACCCCTGCTGTAGTGTTAAGAGTTGATTCTAAAAAGCAGACATTACCCACAATTTTAATGCCTTCACTGTTAATCAAAAGACTGTTGCTGTAGCTAGTGTCATTATTTTGAACTTCTTTATATTTAATTTAGTCCTTTTTCTTTTTTCACTGTGCTCTGTGACTTTCATTACTAGAGCTTCCAGATAATTTGCATTTTCAGCTGCAAAAATAATGTCATCAGGTTGTTGATGGCTTGTCCTCCAATTTCAAAACCAGGCTCATTTTCTTCCAACCCAGCTTCCTTCAATTTTATACATATCATAGGTATCACAGCCTTTTCAATAAAGATATTTCATTACAATTGCCCATATATACTGTAATCTACACCTGTAAGCAAATTGTTCATAAGTTGCATGTAACTTTAGGTCTTTAATCCACTGAGTATTGAGGCCAGACATTTATATTTCCAGTATTAAAGAACTAGTCTCCAAGCAAAAATAAAAGAGCAGAAAAACCTTTTCTGTTGCCAGCTGTCATTTTTATGTAATAGGCATATAATTCAAAATAAAAATATCTAAAATATTAAACCTTGTCTCGAAGAAAATTAATATTTGCAATTACAACTACTCAGAATAAAGATAAGGCTATTACATAAAGAAGTGTTGTGATGAAGCATTATTATTACATCTCAAGTGATATAATAATGTACTCATTCTTTTTTCATCCAAATGCAATGGGCATTAATAAATCATGTATGAATGTGCATGATACATGCATTGAAACTTTTAATACAGATAGAATATAGCTTCCCATTGTTGAGAGAAATGTGATCTCCATTTTTTGTTTCATTAAGTCTTAATTTCAAATTGATGTGCTCTTACTCAATATTTAGAAAAAAAAATAATTCTGGACTTTTGAGTTTAATTTTTAGATTTAATCTAAATTTAAATGTAAGATTTAATCATTTCCAATGATTTTGGTGCCTCTGAAGCTGAAAGTGCTGCTAGTCCAAATTAAATTATCAGTCACTTTTTTAGTTATAAATACTGCCCTGGGTAGCCTAAGACAAATGACATTTATCCTTTTCCATAGAAAATAATGGAAACCCATATTTATCATTCAATGTGATCTAAACCAAAAAGTTCCCACATCTACTACATCTTTTTATGTAATCATTTCTTTAAAATCAAATTTAAGGTCTGGATTCTAATTTATGCTTTAACTGTTCTTTAGTTTTCTGCAATTATCAAGACATAAACATTTTGATATTAAACACTTTATAATGTTCAGGTTGTCTATAGCGGTCCATACTTGCAATTCATCTGTATTTCAATGTTTGATCAAATGGTTTGGTCCACCAGAGTTCTTAATATATTCTTAAAATAGTTGGATTATCTTCTGAAACAGTGATGGCTAATTTTTCCCGGACCAAGTGCCCAAAGCGCACACCCAAACCTCCAAAATGCAATGCACACATGACCCCCACATGCACCCTGCCACCCCGTGTGTGCCCCACTCCTGCACATGTATGCCCCCTGCATGTGCCCCACAGAGGTGCATGTGCATGTGACCCCCCCACATGCGCCCCACTTCCCCCACATACACATGAACCCCCTGCATGTGACTCTCCCCCCACACATGCATGACAGAGACCCAAAGACCAGCTGGCTGGAAGCATGCATAGCACTGGTGGGTTCCTCCCGGTTCCACCAAGCCGGTAAGTGCTGATGATATGATGTCACCGAACTGGTTCTCTTTGTTTGGGAGCTGGGCCCTCCTGCCCCTTCCCACATTATTCTTACCTTTTATTTGGCCCCACTCCCAATTTTTTGCTGCCTCCCGAGTCCCAGCTGATTGTCTGGAGGGAAAAATACTATTTGAACTCTTGCTGCGGGGCTTCAAAGGGCTGCCTTACAGCTGATCAGTGTTAAAAGGCAGTGTGGTGGTAGACCAGGACGCTTGAAAAGCAAATGGGTAGACCGGGATGCTCGAAAAACAAATGGGTAGACCAGGATGCTCCAAGAACAAATGGGCAGACCAGTACAGCTCTACAAGCAGTTAAAAGCCTGGTAGACCAGTGCCTCTGCTAAATCCTAAAGAATTGTCACATGACCATCAAACCACGCCCACAAAATAAGCCATGCCCACAGAACCGATAGTAAAAAAAAATTAGAACTCACCCCTGGCGCATACATGCATGGCAAAACTGAGCTGGGGCGACAGCTTACATACCCACAGAAAGGGCGCTGTGTGCCACCTCTGGCATGCATGCCATAGGTTCTCCATCACGGTTCTAAGACATTGCCATACGCCATCATTTCCACTCTCCAATCCTGCACAAAATTCTTTCAGTCATTGTATGATTAGCTTCAATTTTCTCCTGAGTTCAAAACAGAAAGAACATGCAAGGCTTTCTATGAACCAAACAGTCCTCATCTTCAGCTGATCCATAGGTAAAATGTAAAAAATGTAATCCAGTCCTGTTTCTGCAGATGCTACAGGTCCTACAACATCAGAATTCCTTTCATATGAAACAAGCAATTTCTACAGCCTCCCCATCCATGTTTTCAGCAGAGATACGATATTCATTTCCTTGGTGGTTGGCGAAAACAAAACAAAACCTGTGTGGTTGCAATGAATTGAAACTTTCCTGGCTGCTGGCATTCTTCAGGTCCATTTAAAATTTCCTGTGAACTGTGAAGATGAAATTTTGCATGACTATGATTTTACAACCTGGCAAGCATAAATGTTACATTTGATCTTAGCCAAAAGAGTGGAATGCAGAAATGTTTGCTTTGAGCTCAGGTGCCAGTGTGCGAGGTAAAACAAAGAGTTTTTGCCAATACAAAAAATGCTAAAAAACTACAGATATAGAGATTGGAACAGTTGGGAGCATTTTCATAAAACAGTTGCGATATTGGGCATGGCCAGCAGAAAAACATCCAGCAAGGGGGAAGAGGAGGAAAAGAGAACAGAAAAAGGAAAAGAAACAAATGTTAATAAAATAATAAAATAAATCCAGGATGATTTGGTCTCCTATCTGTATCTTGCTTACAGTGCTCCCCTTGAAGAACACTCGGAGGCTCCAACTGGTCCAGAATGCGGTTGCGCAGGTGATTATGGGAGGGACACAGCACACCCATGTAACACCCTTCCTGTGCGAGCTGCACTGGCTTCCAGTGGTCTTCTGGATGTGATTCAAGGTGTTAGTGACCATCTTTAAAGCACTCCATGGTTTAGGACCTGGGTACTTACGAGACCGCCTTCTGCTGCCGATTGCCTCCCACTGGCCAATACGCTCCCACAGAGAGGGACTCCTCAGGGTGCCGTTGGTCAAACAATGTTGACTGGCCGTCCTCAGGGGGAGAGCCTTCTCTGTGGTGGCATCTGCCCTCTGGAACGAATTGCCCCCAGAGATACGGATGATCCCTGGCCTACGCACCTTTTGCCATGCCCTCAAGACGTTATTGTTCCAACAAGCTGGGCTGGCCTAAACATGAATTTTAATTGGGGTTTACTTTTAACGATTAGGGCCAAATTATTTAATATGTTTTAAACTGCTTTTAAATTTTGTATTTGGGTGTGTTTTACTGTTGGCTGTACACCGCCCTGAGTCCTCTGGGAGAAGGTGGTATAAAAATTAAATAAATAAATAAATTATATACATATGGGATTGATTCATTTTGTAAATGGGTTACATTATTTTACACACAATTAATTTTAATCTAGATCATTCCATTTCTACAGTTTATAGTACATATATTGGTAATATTTGGGCTGCAGTACTCTAGACTATCCACACCTGAAAATAACATGTTTGAATGTTCTATATCGAGGGTCTCTAACCATGGGTCATCGCTTTGAAATGGGCCTTGAACCCTTCAAAACTGAGCTGCAGAAGTGGCAGGCGAGCTATACCAACTCTACCCGAACCCTAACCCGAACCCGAACCCGAACCCTAACCCGAACCCTAACCCGAACCCTAACCCGAACCCTAACCCTCACGCACATCCCCACTTGCATGACTAGCAAACAAGCATGTGCACACGCTCTCCATTTGTGCAAACGATTAGCCATTGGGCCCACTGCTCACACACGTGGAGCTGCATGTGCATGCTTGCTCACTGCTCACGCAAAACCATCTTCCTCCCCCCCTCCCCCCCCAGCCTGTCTGCTAAGCCAGAAAGGTTGGAAGAGTCTGTTCTACATCTTTATGGTGCCATGTAGTGTTTGTCCAGTTTTGTTTTGTTTTTTAGCCTTGATATGGTAGTCTTACCATTTATACACAGGCATTTATTTCCATATTCAGGTATGACACATACATCATATGAGAGAGAAATTTCCAAGGCTGAGTCAGTGGAAGTTGACAAAGTCATATGGGCAAGGTATAAAAACTAGACATTGCCTTGATTTTTATTTGTAGTAATATTTCCTTCCTTCCTTCCTTCCTTCCTTCCTTCCTTCCTTCCTTCCTTCCTTCCTTCCTTCCTTCCTCCCTCCCTCCCTCCCTCCCTCCTTCCTTCCTTCCTCCCTTCCTTCTTTCCTCCTCCCTCCCTCCCTCCCTCCCTCCCTCCGTTCCTTCCTTCCTTCCTTCCTTCCTTCCCCTCCCTCCCTCCCTCCCTCCCTCCCTCTTTCTTTCTTTCTTTCTTTCTTTCTTTCTTTCTTTCTTTCTTTCTTTCCTTCCTTCCTTCCTTCCTTCCTTCCTTCCTTCCTTCCTTCCTTCCTTCCTTCCTTTTGTGGGAGGAATTCAGGCCGAACTTCCTTTAGAAGCTGATTCTTGCTTTGATGAGAAAAGTGGCACTGAAAACCTTGAGACACATCGATGACCATGAGCACCATGCTGCCTCCTCCTATTTATTTTTTAAAAGTGAACTAGGAAACTGGTAAGCAGCAAGCAAAATATGAAATTTTGGCTCATAGGTCTTCATAGAAAATAACAGTGTGGGTGGCTGCAGCCCAGAGCATTGTGTGAGAAGAAAAAAAAAAAAGCTGAAGATGAGAGAAAATACCAATTACTTCTCACAGTTTATGAACTGGCTAGAAGGCTGAGTGCTGTGCTGTGGGGAGTAGAGTTCTTAGGATTTATGGGGGGAACCAAAGAACTCTTACTCTAAAGAGAGAGAAGGCTCAAGTTGAAACACGACAACCCCAAACTCAAATCTATAGATTGTTCCTTTAAAATAGCCTCTCTTGCAGGATGGTTTTCAAAGGACTCTCAATTTTCTCCCATGCATCTGAACTTGGATCTGAGTTAAGCACGCTATGCTTGTAATGTTCTACTGACTTCAGTCTTCTTCTATCTAAAGTATGCCTGACTATTCAGACTAATAGTCAGACTATCCATCTAATACAAAGGTTTGCAAATTTAGAAACTTTTAAGACGTTTCAACTCCAGCCAGCATGGGAATTCAGGGAGTTAACATTCACAAATCTTAAATTGTGAAGTTTGAAAAAACATTGATCAAAGTCTATAGTTCGGTTATAACCCCAAACAGATATTGGCAATAAATGTTATCTATGTAGCAATGACTCTTTTTTTACTTTATTAAATATAGTAAAAATGAAAGAGAGAGAGAGATCAATAACATGTCTGATATCATCAACAAGCAAATGCTGCATTCATTCAACTTCTATCCTATCAAAAATATCTAGAAAAGCTATTAGTATGAGCAAAATAAAAAAAGATCTAAACCATAGTTTGTGTGTGTGTGTGTAAGAGAGAGACAGAGACGAGACAGAGAGAGAGAGAGACAGAGAGAAAGATGCTAGCTATTTAAAGAGAATTTTATTGAAATATTCACAAGCATCCTGTGATTTTTTTTCATTTCTGTCATGTCTCAAAATTTGAATTTAACAAGGAAATGTGTTGGATTCCAGAAATGCTTAGGGATTTCACAAGCAATAAATGCCCAATTGCTAAGGGTATGTGTTTTTCTTTATTTTTGCATTCCTGAAATACCGTCAACACAAGTTTGTATTCAATAACATGGCAGGTCATAAACTATAGCACCATTAAAATAGGAAAGTTTTAAAAAGAACACTTTTGCTTTAGCAAGCTCAGGCAAAAGGATTCTGGGATTTATTGCAGTCTTGAAAAGTTTATGACACATAGAGCTCTAAATACTGCAATCTTGTTTTCATGAATACTAAATTACAAAAACGTTGTTTGCCAACTTTCATGCCCTGCTGTAATGAAAGTTATCCTGGCATAAATTGCATTTTATCAGTGTTAATCAAGGATCATCATATTTGATTACAAGTGAGTTTTTCTTCTCTCTCTTTCTCTCTCTCTATCCCTGGGTTGTTGTTGTTGTTGTTTTCCTGTTTTATTCAGCGCAGATGTTTTCCTTTTGCTTGACTGCAGACCTTTAGAAATCTCCTTAAGTTTCACAAAAATGTATGAAAAGCTATACCTGTACTTAATATCAATCAAAATAAGAATGGGATTATGACAAATTTGCACAAGATAACAGGTAAATTCTGATGCTTGACTGCTAGACATGTGTTCCCAATGATGTTTGGGAATATCTTCAACTATATAAAAAGTAAAGGTAAAGGTTCCCCTTGCACATATGTGCTAATCTTTCCTGACTCTAGGGGGCAGTGCTCATCTCCATTTCTAAGCCAAAGAGCCAGTGCTGTCTGATGATGATTCTGTGGTCAAGTGGCTGGCATGACTAAATGCCAAAGGTGCATGGAGCACTGTTACCTTCCCACTGAAGTGGTCCCTATTTTTCTACTTGCATTTTTATGCGCTTTCTTCTGCGTAGGTTGGCAGAAGCTGAGGCAAGTAACGGGAGCTCACTCCTTTACACAGCACTAGGGATTCAAACTGCCAAAATGCCAATCTTTCTGATCGACAAGCTCAGCATCATAGCCACTGGGCCACCATGTCCCCTCTTCAACTATATCGAGTTGTTAAAACTGGGTATGAGCTGGTTTATAGAAATATACATAATGCACAAATTGTGAAAATAAAGGTGTAGGACAGAATTTTAGAGAAGAAATGACAAAGTGATAACCACTCTTCTCGAAGCAGAACCAATGACATGGCAGGATGAAGTACTGACAGTAGACTGTTTCTTTGTTAAACTCTCTCCTGACAAAGAAAGGATCTGAGATCATTCACAAGGGCTCCAGACAGTTGCTGTTTGCAAAGGAAATGAAAGACAGTTTGAGTGGGTTTAGAAGTCCAGAAGATGCAGTGGGCCATTTTGACTCTTCAAAAATCCCTTCTAACATTACAATGTGGTCTTCCTATCCCCTAACTGTATCTTCAGCATTCATTGGCATCTTTCAGTCTCAAGAGACTATGGTATCATGCTCTTGAAAGAGGTCCTAAAACAGCATCTAGTGTGACTAAAAAGGCCAATTCAAGAGTGCCAATCCGTTCCACACTGAGAGAAGATACATTCTGTCCCCTGCCCAGCCCCCAGATTTCGCTGGTTCCAGGACTGCCTCTTTGCCTCAGCCTGCCGAACAAGTGTCTCTTCGAATTGGAGAAGGCCATGCTGCATCTTTAGCCTCCAAACTGAACGATCGGTGGTCAAGGTTTCCCAGTTGTTAATGTTCACTCCCAGGGCCTTTAGGTCCCTCTTCCAGATATCCTTATATCACAGCTGTGGTCTCCCTCTGAAGCGCTTTCCCTGCACTAATTCTCCATACAGGAGATCTTTCGGAATCCGACCATCAGCCATTCTCACGACATGCCCCAGCCAGCCATCTTCAGCAAGTGTTTGACTAAACTCTACAATATAAACCTATGTGTCAAAGCCACATTTGGGTTAATGGGTACCGGATTTTTGGGGGGAAAGGGATATACATAGACGGTTGTACATGACTACAAGAGGGGTTAGATCAGGGGTGTCAAACTCACCATGCATCATGGTGGCATCATGTGACGTATTGGGATTTTTTTTCCCCCTTTGCTAAACCGGGCGTGGGAATGGCCAGTGCATGATGCATTTGGCTCACGGGCCGCATGTTTGACAGCCCTGGGTTAAATGAATGAAACCAAGCATACTAGGAAGTTACCATCAACACCCACTATAGATAACAGCTATTCCCAGTGTTGCAATTAGCTAGAAACTATTCTTAATTCCCCTAGTCACTAAACCAAAAAACCAAGCTCAATTATCCAAGTGGACTTGGTATAGCTTAGTATCAGTGGTGGGTTGCCCCCAGTTCGCACCGGTTCTATAGAACTGGTAGTAAAACTGGGAGGAAGCTCTGCCCACCAACCCCAACATCATCAGAATGCTTCTGCACATGCGCAGAAGAGTGCGTGCGCAAGCGAAGCAAGTGTGCATGCATGGCCCCATTGCAAACCGGTAGTAAAGGTAAGTAGCACCCACCTCTGGTCAGTATGATTGACAAGACAAATTCTAAGATAATTTTAAAATCATACTAAGGTGAAAGTTAGAAAGCACACAAATTGCGAGTAGACAAATAGGTACCACTTCAGAGGGAAGAACAGCATTCCATGTAACTTGGTGTGTAATCAAGCTGGCCACATGACCATGGAAAGTGTCTTTGGATAATGCTGGGTCCCTCAGCTAAGAAATGGATATGAGCATGGTCCCCTACAGTTGGAAATGACTGGACAGGGGTAACCTTTACCTTTACTAAGAATGGATTTTAAAGAGGATGAGAAAGGAAGAAAGGAAGAAGGAAAGCACATGCCTTAAAGTAAATGAAATGTAGAAATGCATTCAATAAATACAAATGAAAGTGGCATTTTTTATTTTTGCCATTATGAGTTTTAATAGGAACAATGTGGCCAAGTCACTTCATAGCAAATTATGAAGAAAAGGGACTACTTCAACTAGAGCTACTTGATATCACTGGATTCGCTAAAGTGGCTCCAGCTACAGCTTCTAAACTTTCATTTTATTAATTTGCTTGTGCAGGCATCACCAGATAAAGATTCTGCCATCAAAAAAGCTGCCAAAGCAGAACTCTATGCCTCTTTTGCTGGCAACATGATCATCACTAAAATGGTGGCTCCAACCTACCTGGAGTGCAATATGCTATCCGAGAAGAAGAAACTTGCCAAACTTGCCACAGAATCGATAAGACCCTCTGGCATAGTAAGGCATTCACTTTGGCACTTTTGAACGAAAGGAAGCCAGAGAAAGAAAAAAAAACTCAGGATGGCTTTTGAATATTCTGTCTTTCTCTTTCACGGAGCAAAAGACATTCATACGCTTGACACATGCCAGGTTTCTCACTGGTTGCCAATTAAGACAGGAATATGAGAGCAATTAGAAAGCAGGCATCTGGTTTAATTTGCCCTATTGGCAAGCAACAATCTGTGTCTCCATTCCCAGGCAAGGTGTACACACTCACACATCCTTAAGGGGACTGCTGTTTCTTTAATCTCTGTGCAGATTGCCTAAACATTTTATGACATTTATATGGAAGATACAATTCACTGGACAATGCACGGGGTATATGCCTGATTCCTTTGTAATTTTTGTTAATAAGTAATCATCCAAATGTTGTGAGTTAATATTTAAAAACATCTCCTGATGTCATCCATTTTGGACATTCTTGTATCCAGGTGAATGTACCAACTGGCAGAATTCAGAAAACATTCAGCAATCCAGACACAATAATCTGGTTAGTACAATCTTCTTGAACAGAACTGATTAGCTGCTATGAAGCAATGAAAACCTAAATGAGTGAATTTCTGGCTACTTAGCAAAAACATTTGGCCGCTGCTGGTTGTTGCATACAGTATGACTAATGAGGAAAGAAGGGAGTGGGCAGGGGAGGCTAGGATAGATATCTAGTTCCTGAAGTGGTCCTCAGAAGAATAATCTCCCTTTCCTTCTCTGCTCATCACAATACAGCCTTCAAAAATAAATGAGAAAAATACAAATCATCATAGTAATTCAGAATTCTCATACTTGGGTAAATTCTATATGAATTAACAAGATTCACTTCCAGTTTTACATTACAGATCTTGGTCATTGGGAAGATGAGCCACGGTGGAGCAGTGGTTAGAGTGCAGAACTGCAGGCTACATCTGTTGCCTGTTGGCTACCTTCAAGTTGGCAGTTCAAATCTCATCAGGCTCAAGGTTGACTCAGCCTTCCATCCTTCTGAGGTAGGTAAAATGAGGACCCAGATTGTTGGGGGCAATATGCTGACTTGTAAACCACTTAGAGAGGGCTGTAAAGGACTGTGATATAAATGTATATAAGTCTGTGTATATAAGTGTGTAAATAAATCTAAGTGCTATTGCTATTTTTTTAAAAATGAATTTTTAAAAATTCTTTTAAAATTTGTAGTGGTTCCATGCTTCTTGATCCACACTTTATTATTTATTACCTCATAAGGGTAATGCTTCTGGGATTATCTTTATTTTTCACAAAGAAAAAAAAACCAGTTGTACAGTACATAGAAAACATATCTGAAAGTTTGGCATAGTTTTAAAGGTGATGGCTAGAATGATACAGAGACAGAGCTTGTTCACACACAAAAATCTTCCAAATTGCTATCTGGATTTATATAACCTGCTTTAGTCCATTTTCCATTCCCCTCCATCACATTGTCAATTTCGTTTGCAATCAAGTACTTATTCAACTTTAAAGTACAAAGTTACCATGGAGATTTTAGGCAACATTGTGTTTTTCAGAAACTATATCAATTCAGTACATTGCAACATATACCAACTTATCTAACCAAAAATCTCCATGACAACTTTGTGTTTTAAAGATGAGTTAAATACTAGTTGTGATATACTGAGTTGGTATAGTTAATTTCTGGGGGAAAAAATGTTGACTAAAATCTCTTAGAGGGATTATTGGTAGTCCTTGCGTTTAAAAATCTAGGAGCCATGATGGACATCTTATTTAACAAACAGTAACACTCTAATTATGAAAAACAGATTTATCCCAAAGAAAGAGGAGATGGATGGAAGTTTTACCAATGTCCAAGCTGACTCACGAAATTCCCGAGAGCACCTTAGAGGAAAGATAAGAAAAATGTTGTCCAGATACAGCAGAAAAAAAGAGAGAAATAAATGGATATACACAGTTGAGATGTATGGCTGAAGAGGGCTACATCAAACTAGTAATTAAAGAATGTTAAATGTAGCAGAAACTGCTAATAATTTACAGTTATTAGAAATAAAATTAAATCATTAATAAAATTAATCATTCAGATATCACCCCAAATTTCTGAGTTCATTTCCTTATTACTAAAATGCTAGTTTTGAAATGGGTTAAAAAAATGTTCTGAGAACTTGTTTTTATAGAGATCTAAGAGAAAGTACTGAATTAGATGTCAATTACCTACATTTTTTTAAAAAATGAAAGAGGCAGCCTCTCTTTTGTTCATTATTGTGAGCTGCATATTGGTGTTAATTTTTTATCTTCTTCCCCCAAAATTCCCCTTGTATGCCATCAATATCCACTAACTACAATCCACTTATTTCAGTGTTTCACAGTTCCCGTAACTGTGAAGGAATGTAGTAGTGAGGAAACAGCATGAATATAACTTGAAAGTTTTTATTTTGATGTCCTTAAAAAAACACAACAGTAGAGAAACACCACATCATTGTTTAAACATCATGCTATTTCTTTGCAACAAAGAAATTGCTTGCCACCACGTTATCCATAAAAATTGGAATGCATGAAAAGAAAAATCACACCATGCTGAGTTTATTGAGTTGGGAGGAAATTATTAACCAAAACACATGACTAGTCATTATTTCTTGATAAAAGTACTATTCAAGCTTTTTTGAGTTTCCATCTATGTTTCCCCTTGGAAGAGAAAAAGATTATCGGAAAGTATAAAGGAAAATGAATAGCAATTTTGTTGAAGGGAATAAGACGTCATTCACTGCAAAATCTACTACAATTAAAATAGAGTGAATATACAAAACAAGAGAAAGAGACAGGCAGACAAATGGGGAGAAGGAAATCTGAGATAGAAAACTAGCACATCAAATACTAAACTGGGACAGAATATTCAATAAGTATATTTTTTTCAAAAAACCCCCGAATCATAATATTTCTATAGAAAAATAAACGAGGCAATTCCTAGAAATAAGTAGAAAATGTGCAAGGGAAGTAGTGGAAGGGGTTGATTGACAAGAATATCTATAATAAATGAAATGTAAAGGCATCGGAAGAATACCTGGCCCAAATGAAGTTCAGAAGATAAATTTTGAACCAAGGCATTTTTGGGAAGCTGTTTCCTAGTGAGCCATAACACTTATTTAGAGCAAGTTGTTTACTATTTCTGTTTTTCTTATTTTTTGGTTATGAAGTGTTTTAATTCTTTGTAAGCTGTTTTGATTAGCTAATGATGATTAGACAATCTTAAAATCCATCAACCAAGCAAGGTATCTCCTACAGAAGAAGTCTGGAAGACAGGGTTCATCACAGCAAAGTAAAAATTTTGTCAGAATGAGGAATTGTCCGTCGTGACTCACAATGCAAACTCTATAAATACTTGCACTGTGATGGCACAGCACACATACTTTATTATTTTTCTCTCCACCCGCTAAACTCCTATGGATGGCATATTAGATCATAAAAGGTCCAATAAAATTACAAATTTTGCAGAAGTACAATAAAACTAAATCTTCGTTGGGCCTGAACAGATGAGTCTCAACTGCAACTTGCTTTTTGTGACTATTTGCTTGCAATTTTATGTATCCTTTACCCTGTGCTTGGAAAATTCATGAATTCTTCTTATTTACAGTACAACGTTTCAAAGATTAGATGTTGGTGAACTGTGGTGAAAGTCGAATAATGGTAATTAATGAACAGTAGCTCAAAAATACAAAATTTTAGGAACTTATAAGCAACTCGACTTTGGACACTTTGAGGAGGAAAGACAGTTTAAAAAGACCAAGATAGAAAGGAAGGGAGAAAAGGAAGATCAGTAATACAGAGCCAAATACCAAGGTAATCAATGTGATGACAGTAAAAAAAGAGCCTACTTTAGTTTTAAGAGCAGTAGAAAGTTTGCATTTCCATTATCACGTTTTATGTGTGCACCCAACAAGAATGTCTAGTTTAGAAACACATATATGCTTGAAGATACTAAGCAGCCCATTAGGATTTTCCTATTTCTTTTCCCTCAGGAACCATTTGTTGCCACAAAAGAAGTAGAAGACTCCTTATACTGTGGGATCCTTAGTGCTCTCTGAGTTTGGTTGTTTTCTTGTAGATGTTTCATTACCCAACTAGGTAACATCTTCAGTGCTAAAAGGGTGACTTGCCCTATCTGTGTGAGGTGGGAGTATCATTTTCTTCTTGATACAATACAGTAGTTCCTTAATTAGGAGTTTATTGCTTGATTGTTTACCTGACTTGGCAGTTCCTTAACTGGAGTGTTGTTTACTGCTTGATTGTTGGTGTAGTATTAATCCCTGCTTATTTGGATGTTGATTGCTAACTGTAAGAAACTATCATGTGGTGGTGCAGTGGTTATAATGCAGTACTGCAGGCTTCTTCTGCTGGCTGCTGGCTGCCAGCAGTTCAGCAGTTCGATTCTCACTGGGTCAAGGTTGACTCAGACTTCCATCCTTCCAATATCCGTAATATGAGGACCCAGATTGTTGGGAGAAATATGCTGACTCTGTAAACTACCTAGAGAGGTCTGTAGAGTACTATGAAGTGGTATATTAGTCTAAGTGCTATTACTATCTGCAAGAAAATAACCAAGCTCAGACAGCACCAAGGACTACACAATTCAATGCTGAGTCTTCTATTGAGAATCCTTATGGAATTGTATTCACCTACCATATTTTTTGGAGTATAAGACGCACCTTAGTTTTGAGGGAGGAAAATGGGGGGGGGCGGTAATTCTGCCTACCAGGTATTCATCTGGCTAGTCCCAGCACATTAGTTCGCTCACTGGTTTTGAGGTTGGGGCTGATTGGGGCTGTGCTTCTAAAGTACAGCTGATTGTCAGAGGGAGCAGCAATTAGAAAAGCAGGCAAAGCACGGAAAATTGTTTCGTTCGCTGAAAAACAGCTTCAAAAGCACAGTTGATCCTCAGAAGGCACTCCAGTGACTAAAGCAGGCAAAGCACGGAAGGGGTAAGAGAAGGCAGCAGCTGTTCCAGATAGCTATTTTGGGCACCGTGCACGCAGGGTTACATTTGGAGTATAAGACGCATCCAAATTTTCAGTCTCTTTTAGGAGGGAAAAAAGTGTGTCTTATACTCCAAAAAATAGGTACTTTCCCTTGCCTTGCCTTCTTAAAATTCTGATTGGACTTCCAGCTCCATCCTGAAACTGTTTTTTGTTTTCTTTGATATGAACATGATAAATTGAAAGTGACTCACCATTAATTAATATTGCTTACAAAAGAACAAACCAAGAAACAAACAAAAACCATCTTAGCTTAGATTTCCTTGCTGATTTTTCAACAATATCATATGGAAGAAACCAGAAGAAATAAAATTGCAACCCTGCTTGAGATAAGAAAACAAATTTTCAAATCAAAGCATAACAACCCCCCCCCCCCAAAACTTTAGGATGTTCATGCATTTTAAAAACAGTGGCACTGCAACTGATAATCTCTTTTCATCTGTATGCCCAAACACAACCTAAAATCCTAAGAAGAAGAAGACGATTGTTGTCATTGCTACTGGTATCTAAATACAGTTCTTTTCTTCCAATACCTAAACTTCTACTCTATCTTGACACTTGCAATTCTGGAACACAGTCACAGTCCACTAACCTGATAAGGGACATTGGATTCAGTTGTATCAATTCTTCTGAAATCTATTTCCCAGTTTACAAAAACTAAACTACCTTTGGTAACTTATTTAAAGAAAGCAATCTGTGTGCTTCACTGCCTTTCCTCCAATACAGCTTTCCATTTATTCTTTCAAGGATTGTTTTTAACCCCAGTACATTTATTACACAGAAGAAAGGCTGAGGTCTTCCCAAAATTACCCCACTTAATCAAGTGATACTTTTTGGATGAGGATACAATATAATAAAGACTTCATAGACAGCATCATACACAACCTGCACACATCTAATGTAAATGAATAGTTATACATAAGCAAGGAAGGCTAAAGTCAACCTTTAATAAACTCTCCTTTTTCCACCTTGATTATTTTAGGAATGGGGCTCAAAAATCCAAAATCAGCTCAGTTTATATACGACCTGTCAAACTTGAGTGGTGATCCCAGAACTCCTTTTTATATTGCATTACATCAATCCAATCACCTGGATAATGCAGCAATGCAGGAAGGAGGACCTCAGGAGCAATGGCTTTGTGGCACCTTGTTTCTTACCTTCCCAACTTTTCTTTTGTTTCTCTTGCATTCCAGAGGCTAAACAATCCCACAGGAAGCATCTGGTTTCCAAACGCTCCTTTGGAGGCTTCTTCAGATATTCAGGCTTGAAAGTCCTTATTTCAGACTTTAAACAAAGTACCAAAAGTTTTTGGGTAATTTCACTGAGGGTTGTTTCTTTTCTTTTTCTTTTTCTTTTTCTTTTTCTTTTTCTTTTTCTTTTTCTTTTTCTTTTTCTTTTTCTTTTTCTTTTCTTTTCTTTTTCTTTTCCTTTTCTTTTTCTTTTGGTGATGTTGACTAAGTTGACCAGTTTCTTCCTTGAGCTCACAGGAATGAGAAAATGTGCATGTGCTACCAAGTTGTTGTTGTTGTTGTTGTTGTTGTTCTTCTTCTTCTTCTTCTTCTTCTTCTTCTTCTTCTTCTTCTTCTTCTTCTTCTTCTTCTTCTTCTTCTTCTTCTTCTTCTTCTTCTTCTTCTTTCTTCTTCTTCTTCTTCTTCTTCTTCTTCCTCTTCTTCTTCCTCTTCCTCTTCCTCTTCCTCTTCTTCCATATCCATCATTGGACATTTGTGATCATGTTGGCAATCCTATTTTTGTCAACAGCCACATGAAAAAGTGCTGCTGAGTTTGTCCAAATCAGTCCTTTAGGTTTTGAAGCCATGATGTTCTTCTTCTGCCTGGACCTCATTTGCCTTCAATCTTTCCCTGGAGGATTAAGTGAAGGATGCCGTATTTTTCTGGGTGTCGCATCACATGTCCAAAATATTCTAATATTTGCTTTTTAATGGCTTTGATGATTTCCCTTTGCTTTTCCAGGCAGCTTATCACCTCCTCAAATTGTACCTAGGCATTTTAAAATGTTACCTCTTTATTTTGGCAACATGACTGCAGAAATGTCTTTGGACAATGCTGGCTCATGGCCTTGAAACAGAAGTAGATGGTGGCCTCTATAGTTGGCAAGACTGGCAGAGTAAAATCCACAGGACTTCTCTTTATTTTGACTGCCATGACTATCACATGCTCTTTGAACAGGAGTTATGAGTCCAGAAAGAACCCCCAGTCTGTATACAGAGTCTGAGTGCCACCCCATGTTAAGATGTTAAATTCCAGAACTGAAAGTTTCCAAAACTCAAAGCCATTCGGTCTTACTAGGGCTCAGCTGAAACCTAAACCTTGTTGCTTATCCAGATCCTCACAGCCTTTAGGCACCTAAAGAGGGCATCAAAAGCCAAGGGGAATTTATGAATAATTGGGTAACATCAGCTAATTGATGATACCTCACCCCACATTAATGGATGGTCTCATCCAGTGATTTCATGTCCATGTTAAACAGGAGTGAAGAGAGTGCAAAAGCCTGCAGAACTCCACATAATAGGGCTCAGAGTGGGACCCCTACACACCAAATTAATACCAAGTGGAATTCAGCCCCTAGGAAGGAAGATGACTAGCACAATAGCATCCCAACCTATACAGCTGATACAAAGAGATACAATAGTCTCGTGATGGCGAATCTAAGGCACGCATGCTAGAGGTGGCATGCAGGGCCCTCTTTGTGGGCACATGCGCCATCACCAGCTGGTCTTCGCAGGTGTTGGAGCACTGGAAAATGGCCAAAAATATGACCAAAAACCAGACCAGTTTTGGGGCCAGTTTTGGACCATTTTTCAGGCCATTTTCAGGCCATTTATTGGGCCATTTTCAGGCCATTTTCTGGGCCAAAAATGGCCAGAAAAACAGCCTGAAAATAGCCCAAAACACGGCATGAAAATGGCCCAAAAAACAGCCTGAAAACAGCCCAAAAATGGCCTGAAAATGCCCTAAAAATGGCCTGAAAGTGGCCTGAAAAAAGCCCAAAAATGGCCTGAAAATGGCCCAATAACAATAACAACAACAACAACAACAACAACTATTATTATTATTATTATTATTATTATTATTATTATTATTATTATTATTATTATTATTAAAATTTATATGTCACCCTTCTCCCATAGGACTCGGGGCGGTGCACAGAATAAAAACATGTCACAATAAATATCCAGAAACAGCTAATATAAAACCCCAAACAGAATAAAATCTCATAGCAGATCAGGGACATTGCTGAAACAGCCATGTATTCAGGTCGGTGCAGAAAGTGCGGAGGTCAGGGGCCATCCAGAGCCTGATGGGTAATCCATTCCAGAGGGTCGGTGCAGCCACTGAGAATGCCCTCATCCTGGGGGCCACCAGCTGACATTGTCTAGCCAATGGTACCCGGAGGAGACAGTCCTATGTGGCCACACAGGGTGGTGGGAGGCCAGTTGGAGATGGTCCTGCAAGTACCCCAGGCCCATGTCATGTAGGGCTTTATAGGTGAGAACCAGCACCTTGAAGCAGATCTGAAGGACAACCAGCAGCCAGTGCAGCTCGCGCAGGAGTGGTGTCACACGGGAGTAATGGGAAGCTCCTGTAACAACCTGCATGGCTGCATTCTGGACCAGCTGGAGCCTCTGGGTGCACCCCAAGGGCAGCCCCATGTAGACAGCATTGCAGTAATCCAACCGAGAAATAATGAGAGCATGAGTGACTGTATGGAGGGCATCCCTGTCTAGGAAAGGGAGTAACTGTGCACCAGGTGAACCTGTTTAAAAGCCCCCCTTGTCACGGCCATCAGATGATCCACTAAGGACAGCTGAGAATCAAGGAGATTCTCGCCAAGATTACGAATCCTTCCAGAGGGAGTCAACGACTCCCCTCTCATCTGAAGTGATGGGGCAACTAGATCAGGAGATGCTGGCATCCACAGCCACTCAGTCTTGGAGGGGTTGAGTCTGAGCCTGTTTCTACCCATCCAGACCCATACCACCTCCAGGCACTGGGACATCATGGAAAGGGCATACCTGGGTTGGTCTGGGGTGGAGATGTAGAGCTGGGTATCATAAGCATATTGATGATACCCCACCCCAAAACTATGAATAATCTTACCCAACGGCTTCATATAGATGTTAAGGAGCAGGGGGGGAGAGAACTGACCCCTGCGGCACCCCACAAGTGAGGGGACTCAGGAAGGATCTCTGACCCCCTGCCCAAACAAACTGCTTATGGCCTGAGAGATAGGAGGAGAACCATCATAGAGCAGTGCCTCCCACCCCCAACCCCCAGAACCGTCGCAGTAAGATACCATGGTTGATGGTATTGAAAGCCACTGAGAGGTCCAGTAGCACCAGAATGGAGGAAAAAAAACCATCCTGGGTCCGCCAGAGATCATTCACCAGGGCGACCAATGCCATTTCTGTTCTGTGCCCACGCCTGAAACTTGATTGGTACTGGTCCAGATAATCAGTTTCTTCCAGGAATTGTGGAAGTTGGTATGCCACCACAGACTCAACAACCTTCGCTATGAAGCGAAGGTTGGAGACAGGACGAAAGTTGTTCAAGGAGGCCGGATCCAGGGCATGCTTCTTGAGGAGGGGTCAAACCACTGCCTCCTTAAGTATGGCGGGGAAGACCCCATCCCTCAAAGAAGCATTGATAATCGCCTGGATCCAGTCTCCAGTCACCTCTCTGGTTGCCGTAACAAGCCAGGAGGGACAAGGGTCCAACAAACATGTGGAGGTCCCCAATCTACCCACAATCCTGGTAGTCTAACCCCGTCCGGATCTGAGTGACTTTGTCTTGCAGAAATTGTACAAAGTCCTCAGCACTGCCTTGTAAGGGGTCCTCCCTCACTCCCTGATTGAGGAGGGAGTGGGTCACTCGGAAGAAGGCTGCTGGGTAATTTTCTGCAGACTCAATGAGAGCAGCAAAATAGTCCCGTTTCGCCACTTCTATTGTCACAAGATAAGATCTAATATCCCTAATGGGTTCCTAACTGTGCTCAATTGGATTCAGAGCAGGATGATCTCCAACAGCCCTCCAGGCATCTCTTCTGACATTTCATCTCCCGCAGCTCCACAGAGAACCATGGAGTTGCCCGGGATCCCTGTCGGCAGAGAGGGCACAAAGGGGTGATTCAATCCAGTGCCCCGGTGATGGCCCGTTCCCAGGCATCCACCAAGGCCTCTGGTGAATCACCGGCTAGGTCAGTGGGAAATGTCCCAAGCTCCGTCAGGAACCTATCAGGGTCCATCAGGCGCCTGGGGCGGAACCAGAGAGTCGGTTCCGCTTCCCAGCGGTGGGGATTGACAGATGGACAGTCTAGTTTAAGGAGGGAATGGTCAGTCTATGACAGCAGTTGGATAGAAAGTTCACCTCTACCCTGAACATTTACTCACTGCCCAGAGACAAAAATCAAGTTGAGTGTGTGCCCACCACTGTGAGTAGGGCCCTGTACAACTTGAGTCAGGTCATGAACTCCCGAACCAAATCAGATGTCTGATCAGCTGATGGGAGATTAAAATATCCCACAACCATCAGGTTAGGGAACTCAACCATCAGTTCAGCTAAGAATTCAAGCAGTGCGGGCAGGACTGAGGATATGCAGCTGGGAGACAGGTACATAATCAACAGAGCAGACTGCACTCCAGGATCCCATTTTAACAGAAGTGATTCACACCCACCTAACTGAGGGACAGTGACCTACCTAGGTCTAAGACCTTCCTTAATAACAGCTGCCACCCCTCCACCCCTCCCATGGAGTCGTGGCTGGTGCAGTAAATGGAAGCCTAGTGGACACAAATCAGAGAGGGGGACCCCCCCCTCCGAGCCCAACCAGATCTCAGTGATACAAGCCAGGTCTGCACCCCACTCGTCAATCAAGTCTTGTACAAGGGGAGCCTTATTAACAACAGACCTGGTATTAATATACATCAGCTGGAGTCCTGGGTTCCACACTCCTAACCCCCCAGGGACACAAGCAGAACCACGAGGGTCAGAGCACTGAACCCGCTGCAAGCAGTGGGGACGCGCCCCTCCGATATCTGAACGCCCTCTGTACCCTCCACCACCATACCTCCCAACCACCAAAAAATGGCCTGAAACTGGCCTGAAAACAGCCCCAAAATGACACAAAAATGGCCTGAAAATGGCCCAAAAATGGCCTGAAAACAGCCCAAAAAAGGTCTGAAAATGGCCCAAAAAAGGTCTGAAAATGGCCCAAAAATTACCTGAAAGTGGCCTGAAAACAGCCCCCAAACAGCCTGAAAACGGCCCCCAAAATAGCCTGAAAGTGGCCTGAAAAATGCCCCAAAACAGGAATGCATGCACCAGTCAGCTGGTTTTGGGGTTTCCGGCACTCCAGTGCATGCACATGCACATGCATGCATGTGTATTCCGGTTTGGGTACTTGGTGCCGAAAAGATTCGCCACTTGGTGGTCAAATAGAGCCAGGCTAGATATGCTATCTCTACTCCTGCAAGAGGTCATATAAAAATGCAATGAATGCTCTTTCAATCCCTTGCCAGACCAATGTCACCCAACTAGGAGAGGTCCAGATAATCCACTTAAACTAGGAACTGCATTTATTACGCAAACACTTTCTCAACAGCCTCTACCTTTGAATTTTCTTCCATGTTTTCCCACTGATATTTCAACATATTCTCAACATTACTAGATTACTGAACAGATTCTGTCTCTCAGTTGGAGCTTAACTAAGTTTGACCATAACCTATACACATTGTTTAAAATTCTTCTTATTCACCTTCCTTTTGACTTTTGTTAAATCCTTGTACCTTAACCAGGTACTTAGAGCTATATTTATCACTCTTCTTAGTCACTGCTTATAGCTCAATTTTTTGACCACTAAATCTCATAATTGTTTCTATTTTTTCTTTTTGTTTTTTAAAAAAAACATGTACTCTTGATTTATTGTTTACTATGTATAAGAAATATAAAAATAATCTCTATCAGTATGCTGTGGGAAAAGAGATACTATGTTTCTTTCAATTCCGGGATTTATTTATTCATCCATCTACTCATTCATTCAAATTTGAGACCACTATATATATATATCTCTTCGGTTATTCGAGTTTTCTCCCATGTAAAATTGGAAGTGTCTTGGGAGAAAACCCGAATAACTAAAGACCTACATACAAACACCCGCAAAAACCTCAGAATATATATATATATATATATATATATATATATATATATATATATATATATATATATATATATATATGATTTCTGAGGTTTACGCGGGTGTTTGTATGTAGGTCTTTGGTTATTCAGGTCTTCTCCTGCGTAAAAGCTCCTGGAAGCACGAAGCCGAGAACACCAGCCTGAAGATGACGAATGAGACTTCGTCGAAACGTCGCCAAGACACTTCCAATTTTACGCGGGAGAAGACCCGAATAACCAAAGACCTACCTACCTACCTACCTACCTACCTACCTACATACATACATATATATATATATATATATGTCTATTTTCTTACTTTTCGTAGGTTTAATGTGTGTTTTTCCTTTAAGCCAGGTTTAATTGGGGTTCCAGGTTCTGGAACCACAATTGAGCGAAATCACATTCACTACCTTCTGGGTTTTTTCTCCATCTTTTCATTCTGGCAGCAAGCAAAATTTTTGTGCTTTTGTGCAAGTCTTCAGGTTTGCAGAGATAAATGGAGAAAATAATAAAAACAAAAAATGCAGCACAAAAATTTTGCTTGCTGCCAGAATGAAAAGATGGAGAAAGAACCCAGAAAGTAGTGAATGTGATTTCACTCAATTGTGGTTCCAGAAAAATCTTGGCTACGTAGGAAAAACCTGGCTTAAAGGAAAAACATATGTATATATATATATGTATATGTATATGTATATGTATATGTATATGTATATGTATATGTATATGTATATGTATATGTATAATTGTCTTTTACTTTGTCTGCAGATTTCCATAACACCTGAGATGTAGAATACTTCTAAGATATTTATTTTGATATCTTTGGAAAAAAAAATAGTTGGAAATAGGGATGCTGTTAAATTCCATTTTTTCTTAGAAATTCCAACTTTTCTTCCAAAAGGTATAAACAATTGTTACCATTGACTGCTTTTCATTTCGAATTTTAGCCTGTTCAGCAAAAATTGTTCAATTTACATTTTAGCTGCATACCTGGGGAATCCGTACAATAAACTACTTTCATTTGAATATATAATCGACGGGTAAATATTCAAAATGGTAAAGTGGATACATGGTTTTTTCGGGGAAATGCAATTTATCATATAAACTTCATAATTAGCTTGCCAAGTAGATACTTAATTTTCAGTGTGCTCTTGTAGCAGATTAAAGTGAAGGCCAGAATAATCAGAGGCAGAACCTTAGGGGATTCTTTGATCAAAGTAATTGCTACCAATCTAAAATGCAGAGTAGCAAGACAATTCTCTACAAATAATCTGAACTACATTTCACAGATCTTGTTATGCTTCCATTTTGCTGAGGCTGCAGTGGTAGAACATTTTAGCCATTAAGAAGTCCACAAATCACAACTTTTAGAAAGTGAGGAAACAAGGGCACCAACAGCTATGAATCCATTTATTTATCAGTCAAGAAGCAATCTGTAGGAGCAAGTCTGCTAGCATTATGAAAGATCTTATGAAACACGTCTTTCTAATACAATTATAAGAATATTGAACCCACTGAGAGAAATATGATTATAGAGCTTACAGTATATGTAGGTTTTCTTAATCCATGGTATTGTTCAGAATTTCATAGTGGTCCAAACTTTTCAGCATTAAAATGATGTTTATCGAGGGGGAACATGCAAAAAAAAAAAGGTAAACTAGAAAAAATGCTTTGCTTATGAAGCAGCTGCACAACTTGAAGAAGAGGAAGACTAATCTGTGTCCACTATTAGAAGAGTGCCAATATCTACAAAGATATTGGCACTCTTCTAATAGTGCCAATATCTTAGTTAGCCTGAAGGGGAATGGTATGACTGGCATGCTGTGATGCCTAAAAATGTCCAATAATTGCAAAAACCCAAGGCTATAACATCTGGCCTATGAAAACTAAAGCCAAACAATGACTAGAAAGCAGCAAAAAGACACAGAAAACACTTAGTCCTATTTGCAATTTGGTAGTCATCCAGATTCTTATAAGATTCTCAAATCTTGTCTCAAGTAAACAGTACAGTGGTATCTCGATTGCTTTGAAACTCATCAGAATTTGGTCCTCGGCACATTTTGAAGTGAAAATTTTGTCCTGGAACTTGTCATTTGTTTGGAACTTAATGCACAAATTAGAACTTCTTGTTATCAGTTGCTTTGTAACTAACACCTTATTCCTTATGGGGAAAAAATTGTTTGGTACTTGACATTTTTGATACTCATCCCATTTCCTGGAACCAATTAACAATAAGTACCCAGGGAGGGCAAGACCATAAGTAAATTACATTGCTATTTATTGGAACAAGACATGATTGAGGAAAAAGTCAAAGTAACGATGATAATTTGGAGTAAATATTTTGGGCATAGTATTGATTTGGACAAATGGCAGAGTCTCTGGGAAAAAAAATTAAAAATTTCATTAGCAACTTCATATAAGGAAAATTTATATAAGATGTTTTATAGGTGGCACTTCCCCCCCCCCCACAAGATTAACATGAATCAATAAGGGAAATTCTTTGGCATTTTGGAAGTATGAGGTGGCTCCGGGGAACTTCTATCATATGTGGTGGGAATGCCCAAAGGCAAAGAAATATTGGAATCTGATAAAGAGTTGGTTGGAAGAAATTTTGTTAATAAACATAGAAGTCAAGCCAGAATTTTTCCTTTTGGGAATGAAGGGGGAAAAATACAAGAAAGACATAAATTATCTACTACTGCATATACTTACAGCGACATGGATAGCCTTTGCGCAGAAGTGGAAAGAAAAAGATATGCCAAATGAAAAGGAAATAGTACTACTAAAAATCTTCAACTGCACCGAAATGGATAGACTCACCTTGGAACTCAAGGATAAAAGTGAAACATTGTACTATAAAATCTGGGCAAAATTCTATGAATGGTTAGATAAAAGGAGGATAGGCAAGACAAATGTTTAGTGTTAGACTAGAATTATATACATTATTATAGATAAATATGTATGTGAATTGCATAGATAGGTATATGTAGGTATAGATATGTATAATTGTATAGGGATAAGGCATAAATGACTATTTTTATACTATGTTTAAATAACGTATAAGGTGTAAGGAATTTATTATTATATTATTAGTATATTATGTATTAACTTAAAGTGTTGGAAGATGCTTGGGACCAGTGATGTCATATCTATGTCCATTGTTTTTAATGTTGAATTATTAATAAAAAACTTAAAAAAAAACAATGAGTACCAAGATTCTTCTGTACTTCATAAACACTATTAATAAAATGATTCCTACCATTTTTACCTCGATGGCTCTAATTATTTTTTAATCTTATAAACTTGTTCTTAATTTTCTATATCTTTGGTCCTTGCAAGTCTTCAGGTTTGCAGAGATAAATGGAGAAAATAATAACAACAACAAAACAAAAACCCTTCACTTTTTCCTCCCCCAAATTCCATCATCCTGCCCACTTACTGAAGAGACAATCACAATGTTTAGAAACCTTAGTCAATAGGCTACCCAAAATTATGATTAATCCATTCTAATGGAAATTAAGACATTTTCGACCTCTCCATTATATGTACAGTATATTTATAATTCATAAAGCAAATTGTCTTTCATTGCATTTGTTAAGAACTAGTAGGAAAAGTACAGAAGAATTGGTCTGAGCTGAGTGTGGGTGTGGGCGTGCAATAACTTAAGTAAAGGAAATTTAAAAGTTGAAAGGGGGAGAATTTTTTAAAACCACAAAAATGAGAGGATTCATGGAATGTTGTGTTAGTAACATACCTTACAAGCAGGAGTGAAATCCAGCAGGTTCTGACAGGTTCTGGAGAATTGGTAGTGGAAATTTTGAGCAGTTCAGAGAACTGGCAGTGGAAATTTTGAGTAATTCAGAGAACCAGTAAATACCACCTCTGGATGGCCCCAGAGTGGGGTGGGAATGGAGATTTTGCAATATCCTTCCCCCCAGGAGTGGGGAGGGAATGGGGATTTTGCAGTATCCTTCCCCTGCCACGGTCACCAAGCCACACCCACCAAGCCAGACCATGCCCACCAAGCCATGCCCACAGAATCGGTAGTAAAAAAAAAATAGGATTTCACCACTGCTTACAAGTAGTTGTTAGATTTTGAGCAGAGTGGCACAGCATGGGTGAGATATATTGTAGTTTGTTACGTATTGTGTCCAAGGTCTAAAGTGATTTTATGCGTGTCTTTGCTATTTGCTATTTTATCTTTTTGGGACTCATGCTCCAATTCTGGATTAGAATTAAAAGCTTCTAACTTTTACTGGCCCAAAAATTGCTCGAAAGCAGAACTTTCTACAAGCGTGTTCTTTTTGTTACAACTTGTTTTTGCTAAAAGATAACTAGATATGTTATCAGTGCACACATAAATGAGCCTCACAGAGAATATAACTGCTTGCATCCAAAAAACCCCCCAGTATTTTTGGTTTTCTTAAGAAGTGGTTATTTATTGAATGTTTCTCGGCTGAGTTTATCTTTTAATTAATGCAAATTTTATTGATTTTTTGTTTGGTGAACATGGGAATTCATTGCTTCTTCTAATGAACTTGTCCACTTTGATTGGTGTAGCTTTCCTGATATCTTTACTGGATTTCTGTCCTCTGTGTTGAACCTTGCAAACACCAAGTCTGATTTTATTCTTAAGATGCTTTGATGATGCTGGTGGGCAAATCTCTAAACAAACATTGGCAGATTGGAAAATCAGGAAAAGGGAGATAACCAAAACTAATTAACACTTTTCTTAATTTCTCAGATCTACTTCTCAAGATAACATAGATGAAGAATTACATTAGTGTTCTTGCTGTATATTGTAACATACCACTAGAATACAGCATATAATTTTTGACCTCAATATCTGTTAGAATTCACATATTGTGTAGCATTCAGTGACTAATAGCAGCTCCTAAAATAGCAATGGAGGAGAGGTGGTGATTTAAAAAAAATAGAATTCAGTAGTTCAGTTGGAGGACATTGTTGATTGCACCTTTTCAGGATGAAAGCTTGCCAGGTATGACTTCATTTACTATATTATTACCAGTTAGAAAAAGCAGTAGGGTATTCTGCACTGTAATATCCATGGATTTATAGATTTGCTTAGAACTTGCATTTCAGATTTCAAGCATTTTATTAGCTTTCTATTTCTTCAGTACATTTTGGATTATACGTTTTAGATTAGACAATTATGAATGTTGTTATTAAAATGTTAATCTCTGCATGCAGGCCACTTCAAAAATGAGCAAAAATGAACAAAAAGAGAAATAGAAATAATAAGATGTTTGATCCTGAAGCTTTAATGTGACTGATGTGAATTTCTATTTTGATCACATGCCTAGATATCCATGAATGTCTATCAAACATAGAAAATAGATAGAAGATAGATAGATAGATGATGATAGAGAGATGATAGAGAGACAGACAGACAAATAGAAGATATTATTTTCTATGGCACTTAAGAAGGTTGAAAATGTTAGTATGAGCTTGAGTCTCATCTATCTGTGTCAATACCATGTAACAGTCATTCCTAATTAGACAGACTCATCTTTTTTTAAAAAAAAAAGTCAAATACATATAAGATAATAGATATAAGTATAAACATGATTATGAATACAGGATAAGGATATCTATTGCTTGATTAAGAAGTTGTCTTCAATGTTACACATAAAGCCTGACTTGATACACAGGGTTTCAAATTTAAGCACTTAAGAAGGTAGATTTCAAAGTCCTTTGTCTAGCTAAATAATTTGTCACTTTCAGATTTTTACTCACATTTCAATGCTTAATTTCCACCTTCTTTCTGTACCAATTATGAAAGCACTTATACATTTTAGAACTTTCTCATAATGAAAGATGAAGCAAACAAAAGTCTATTCATCCCTAAAATCACTTCTGCAGTCTAGCAAAGCTTCCGTTAGAATGACGGTTCCTTCATTTCTAGAAATTTAACTAGCTTTTGTTCAAGAGGCAATATGTTTGATTGCTCATCAGAGTTTATGGAAATTTCATAACTTCTTTAGCAATTTTATTTGTAGAAGCCAGATTTTTCCTCACTAGTGTCACACTGGTGGAATAAAGGGAAAAAGCTATCATTGAAATCAGGAAGATTTCTGGTCTAATCACTAGATAACACCAAAGAGAACATTATAATCTGCACCAGGCCAGAAATAGTAACATCACACCAAGAAACATTTCTAAGTCCCATTTAATTTAAAAGGAGGATAAAGTATGTGTTTAAATAGTTCCCGCTGAGATCAATGGAACATGAAAGCACTTAACTTTGTCTAAATTGTGCCCAGTGTATGCAAATTGTTGCAAATTACAATTGAAATGGCATAAGTGACCTTTTCTTTGCAGAGCCAATCTTAAACCCACTAGAGGAAAGTATATACTCAAATGCTGTTCATTTTATTTGTTAAAATCAATGTGCTTTATTTTTTAGCCACAAGCCCTTTTCTATGAGCAACATAATCTATGGACAATAATGGGCTGGTATCTAGGACTGCAAACAATGCTTATCTTTATTTTTATAGTTTGGGCTCTGTTTGCTTTCAAAAAAGCAAAAGAGATTGGTAAAGAATGATAAATATAAATAAAGTACCGTTTCTCAATTATTTGCAAGGGGAAATAGATTTATCTAATATAGAAGTTAGATTTATATAGTTTTTCACCACTGGGATCCCTACTATGGCTTCTGAAGTATTTTGTGATCTCATGCGAGTAATAAGATGAGATACCTTCTTTATCTAGATCCAATTAGGATGGTTAACAATTAATTATCCTTAGGTCCAAATGTAATTCCTTCAGAGTCACAAGTCAGGGCACATGGCATATATTTCAGCTTTTTAACCAGAGTCATCACTCTGGAGGAGTGAAAAGAGTCGAAGTGATAGCCATAACTATAAGACTTAAGTCTGTTCCCTTTTTGTATGCATCATAGGGTTATCACAGGCAGAATTTTAATCACCTAATCACTGGCTACCACCTTGATTTTCTTCCATACTCACCCTGCAGATGCCCCCATTTCCAACAGCCATTTGCTACCTTTGATTTCTGCTATATGAGGTGGCTCTGTCACTCTGCCAATATACTAACCCTGAAACCAGCTAGCCATAAGCATCTCTGTGGCATCCCAAAACTATACTTGAATTTAAAATCTCCAATCTCTTGTGGGTTATATCACAAAGTGTAGTGACGGTTTCACAATGTCAGGTTATATACATCCTGCAAATGATTACAAGCAAATTATAAACAGGATCCCCAATGGAAATAAATGATGTAATGCATAAATTGATTGAAAGTAATGCAATTGAATTATGTCTACTTCACCAATTGGATGCCATGAGGTAAAAGGAACAAATTAGATCCCTCTTTATTCTACATTCCTAATTCAAAGCATATAAGGCTGTAACTCCTTTTATAAATTTAAAATGATTTTGGCAACACCTAATAAATGTCAGATTTATCCTCAGGATAAGAAATGTCTATATTTAGGACATTTTCTTCTTCTGATAATTGTAATTAAGTAAATGTTTCTTTCAGTAAAAAAAAAAAATCCTCACACAAAAAAGATCACCCATCCATATATTTTAATATAAGAAATGTTTCCTAAATATATATTTAATTTTCAACACAATCAAATCTATTTATACTTTAATAAAACTATTATTATATGAGCTACTTTGTGAGGCAAAAATTACAATTTGAAACTTGTGGGCCTCATGCAGAAGTGCCAGTCAAACCAGAAAATCAGATTAATTAAAATGGTTGTCTCTTCATCCAATTTCCTCAGCTGAGCTTCCTCTCCAATATCCATGAGACACTGTTTCTCATTGCTCTCTGAACATGATATAGAGATATTGCTGAACGGATATTACACCTAAACTCATATGGGAACAGAAGCAGCTTGAATATTTGAGTGGTGAAGAGGAAGGGAGGGAGTCACAGAAAACAGACATACATAGAAAGGGATTAGAACGGTGTTATTTGGTAAATCTACTGTTTGCTGGGATGAGGGCATTTTCCTTAGAGCTTTCAAATTAGAACAGAACAGAACAGAACAGAGCACAACACAACACAACAGAACACTTTATTTGGCCAAGTCAAATAAACATAGACACAGAAGGAATTTGTTTCTGATGCAGAAGCTCTCAATGTGCATGTAAATATACTTTTCAAAGCATATACTTGAAAGGCTTAAGAAAAGTTTAGATGGGCAAAATTTTTGAACAGCCATAATCAAAAACCTTGAGGCCGAATTGAAGGGCCAATTGGATTTTTCCCCCTCTTTTGATTTTGAAATGGTATCATCCTTACCATCATTCATTTGTTATAAATTCATTTGCTATCTGTTATGTCCTTATAAGGACATCCGTCGGGGATTGGCTAATCCTCCAGCAGGAAATTTGAACTGCTGTCATTGGGCGGCGCGACTTGCTGGAGCGCTTTAAAAGGGGAGCTCTGGCAGCGCAGCTGCTAGTCTTTTCCTGTACTTAATAAAAGTACTGAATGGACCAATGCTGGTCACGTCTTCTTTCCCTGCGCCTGATCTAACACTGGCGATGAAGGACACAAAGAACCACAGCGATGAACCTCGTGGCACATCATCAAGTGACCAACTGAGCTGAAGTCACAGGAGCCGAAGCCACTGAAATCATGGCAACACCGCAAGCCTCGCTGGTCTTGCTTGCCACATTCAACCCTGGAAAGGAAAAATGGAGATCGTACATGATCCGATTTTGCCAATTCCTGAGGGGCAACAACTTCCAAGACTTAACAGATGACCGCAAAAGAGCCCTGTTCCTGGCCCACTGCGGCTCCAAAGTCTTAGAAATAGCCATCGACCTCATGGTCCCGAGAGACATCGAAGAAATGTTGTGAGCCGACTTCCAAGAAGTGCTACAAGAGCACTATGCCCCAACAGGAACTCTGATTGCTAACCGCTTCACCTTCCAGCAGAGGAACCAGCTGGAAGGAGAGTCAATCAAGGATTTAGTGGCAGCCCTGCGCCAAATCGCAGCCAACTGCGAATTTGACAATGTGGACAATGCCCTCAGAGACCACATTGTTTTTGGCATGAGGGACATGGCGCTCCAAAAGAAGTCCTTAAATAGAAAGAAGATTGTTGAAGAAGGCACAGCTGCGGAAACTTTGGAGAAAGCAGCAACCACAATGATGAAAGCCAAAGCGGTTCACAAGATCCAAAAGGCTCCCCAAATCTCCACTGACAAATCCACCGCTGGATCCGAGTCAGAGGAGGAATTGGCCGTCCACAAGGTCTCCAGACCACCAAGGTGGGGAATCGCTCAAAATGGTGACCGGGGGGAGCACTGCGGCAGCTGCAGAGGAGACCATGCACGGGCCAATTGTCGGTGGAGAGATGCAACCTGCAGACGTTGTCTGAAGAGGGGGCATATCACTGAAGCCTGCAAAGCTGCGGACCCAGCCCCAGAACCGCCCAAGCATCGGAGTCGCGAAAATCGCAAAGATAACCAGAGGTCATCTAGACGGTCCTCTTTTCAACCCAGACGTGGGAATAACAATTTTCCCAGGAGCGGGGCAGTCCATCAGACCACCATTACCCATACCGAGACAACAGCGCCACAAAGTTCATGTGACGGTGCACGTGGAAGGGACACCATGCTCCATGGAAGTAGATTCGGGCTCGATCTACTCCATCATGGACTGGCATCAGTTGAAGCGTCTTAAGCCAGGTTGCAGTAAGAAGGACCTGAAACCCCTGAGGTCGAGGCTGGTCGACTTCGGAGGAAATCCCATCAGAGTCCTTGAAAGAACCTCACTCCAGATCACATACCACAACTTCCATAGCTGCCCGACCCTTCTGGGAGTGGAGTGGTTCAAACCCTTAGGGCTCTCAATTGGAGGAATTCACCAAATTAGACAAGATGAACTTGACAAGCTCATCGAAGAATTCAAGGAAGTTTTTGATGGTAAGAGGGAAATTTCCTTCAATTTAGATAAGGCAATTACCCCAATTAGGCTCAAGCCTCTCAGGGTTCCATTCGCCTTGTGGCCCAAAGTAGATGCCCAACTGGACAAATTAATTGCCCAGGGCGTATTGGAACCGATCAATCATGCAACATGGGAGACCCCCATTGTGACCCCAATGAAGCATAATGGATATGTGCGCATCTGTGAGGACTATAAGTGCACAATAAATAAGGCCCTACAGCAGAGCGCATACCCAGTTCAGGTGGTGCAACATCTGCTGCATTCACTTGGGAGTGGGTCAATATTTGCAAAACTGGACCTGGCCCAGGCTTACCAGCAACTGCCAGTGGATGAAAAAACTGCAGAGGCTCAAACAATTGTCACTCACAGGGGCGCATTTAAATGCAACCATCTCCAATTAAGAGTCAGCGCAGCCCCAGGCATATTCCAATCGATGATGGAACGCCTTCTCCAAGGCATTCTGAAGGTGGTGCTGTACTTTAATGATGTCTTAATCTTCGGGCACTCAAAAACCCAACTAACTGAGCGACTCAGGCTTGTCCTGCAGTGGTTCAAGACGAAGGGTTTAAGAGTCAGGAGAGATAAGTGCATCATTGGAGTCCAGGAGGTCGAGTTCCTGGGCTATCTCATTGATAGCACAGGCATCCACCCCACCAAAAACAAGGTCAAAGCCATTCATGAAGCTCCAAGCCCCAAAAACAAAGCGGAGCTTCAGGCTTTCTTAGGATTACTGAATTTTTATAGTGTTTTCCTAAAACAGAAAGTCATGACTGCTGAGCCACTCCATCACCTATTGGGGAAAGTGGCACCCTGGAAATGGGAGGAGGAAGAGGAAGCAGCATTCAAAGCCTTTAAAAGACTGCTCTCTTAGGACAGCGTGCTCATGCAATACCACAAGACGCTTCCCCTGATGTTAACCTGTGACGCCTCACCCTACGGAGTTGGAGCGGTGCTCAGCCACGGACTTCCAAATGGCACAGAAGCACCCATCACTTACTTTTCTAAAACAATGTCCAGCGCAGAACGAAATTACAGTCAGCTGGACAAGGAAGCCTTGGCCATCGTCGCGGGCAACAAGTGCTTCCACGAATATCTTTATGGCAGGAGATTCAACATCGATCAAAAGCCACTGATCACAAGCCGCTGCTAGGTCTACTTGCGGGGGACAAACCAACACCAGTTTACATGTCCCCCAGGATGACGCAATGGGCAATTTTCCTAGCCGAGGACTCATACAGACTGATCCATAGACCCGGCAAAACCATAGGAAACGCGGATGCCCTGAGCTGATGCCCTTCCAAAGAGCCGGTAGAAGACCCAGACCCCACACTCGGGCTCTTCCACATAGATGACTACCAAGCTAGCCTGGTAACCTCTGCAGATGTGGCAGCCCATCCACAAAGAGACAAGACCCTCAAACAAGTAAAGTCATGGGTCCTGTGGGGCTGGCCCACGGGGAAGATGGCAGAAGAGTTCAGCCCATTCACCAGGAAGCAGCAGGAGCTATCCACCATGAAGGGCTGCCTCCTCTGAGGTGACAGAATGGTCATACCCACTGCCCTGCAACTGGAGACCCTCCACAGCAGGCACCCGGGCATAGTAAGAATGAAGGGGCTGGCATGAAGTTACGTCTGGTGGCCAACTCTGGACAGAGACATTCAGGAATGGGTCTCCAGATGCAACCTGTATGGCCCGCGCCTCCCCTGCCCAGCTGTCAGAGTGGGAGACTCCCAGCAACCCATGGTCAAGAGTCCACATACCCATTTGCGGATCCGATGCAGGGGAAATACCGACAAGGTAGGCCTACACCATCCTGGCGAAGTGGGCCATCACCGCTCCATGGGGGTAGACCGGCGACCTCCTGAAAGGGGTGAACCACAACACACCAGTGAGACCAGCCTGTGACCCCCCAGCGAGGAAGACCCTCACCACTACAAGACTGGGGATGTCCGCAGAAGGGAGACCTGCAACCGCCCGGTGAGACTGACGAGGGAGACTTCCACCACCACACACAGTAGACTGGGGACATCTGGAGAAGGGAGGCCTGCAACGCTCCGGTGAGGTTGACCTGCATCACCCTGGTGAGGGAAACTGCCTCCACCCCATTGAGGCAGACCCACAACACCCCGGTGAGGGCAGTCACCACCACCCTGGCGAGGAAGGCCTCCACCACCCCAGCAAGGGAGGCCTGTACCACCCCGGTGGGGTCTGCCAACAACAACAACCACCAGACAAGCAACAACAACAAACACAACAACAACAACAACAACGACAACAGAAACCGGTAACCCAACCAGACCCCACCACCTCAGAAGCCACCAAGCCGAGAGGAAAAACCAGGGTCTTACCGGGTATCAGTTGTTCCCCACCGATCAGCGGCAATGGCCGGCCGCGAGGCACCCAACATCCAGGACAGGGAGAAGGCTGGCATTACCAGCAAGATGAAGTTCGGGACTCAGCTGGAGGTGCTGGGGCAGAACCCGCACACTCGACGGCCGAATCCCGGTTGGGTTCCAAGGTGGGAACCAGAGGAAACAGGAGCTCTGCCTGCTCTGGTAGGCGGTGAAGCTCAAATGGACTGCGCAGGTCAACCAGAACCATCAGACATCCCGCGTACTTGCGCGACTACGTAACATTCATTGACTGTGATGGACAGACTACAAACTAGGAGGGGAGGGGTGTTATGTCCTTATAAGGACATCCATTGGGGATTGGCTAATCCTCCGGCGGGAAATTTGAACTGCTGTCATTGGGCGGCGCGACTTGCTGGAGCGCTTAAAAGGAGAGCTCTGGCAGTGCAGCCGCTAGTCTTCTCCTGTACTTAATAAAAGTGCTGAATGGACCAATGCTGGTCGCGTCTTCTTTCCCTGTGCCTGATCTAACACTATCTATCCTGTCATGGGCCCACTCTAGGCATGATGCAGTAATAAAAAGGAAGAAAATGAAAGGAGTGTAAACAGAACAGAAACAAAGTAGTAAAATCCATAAAATAAACAATGAAAAAAAGAACACAATGACATCAGTATGATAACCAAACAGATGGACGGGTGGAGAGCAGAGAGCAAAGGGGAGAGAGGTGGAGTCTGTCTCCAATCCATCAGCCACCTCCAATGTGGAACTCCCCATTTTGTCCCAAATTACAAAATGTTAGAGATCACAATGTTAGTTTTCAAGTGCTGCTCATCTCAACATGACAGTGTTGGTTCTGAGAGCTATAAAACCAGGTTTCAGGGACATATGCCACTCTTGGGCTAAAAGATGTGCCCTCTACCACCCCCCTGGGTCTAAATAATTACTTAGTCTTCATATCGATACAGTTTTTGATTTGCCATTCTTGGACTGTTGATTGTACCACTGTCTTAATTCTGTCTGTAGCTATATGTGTGTTCGTATATCTTCTTTTGTTTAAAAGGTAATGGTAAAGGCTCCCCTCGCACATATGTGCTAGTCGTTCCCAACTTTAGGGGGCAGTGCTTAACTCTGTTTCAAAGCTGAAGAGCCAGAGCTATCTGAAGACACCTCCGTGGTCATGTGGCCGGCATGACTAAACATCAGAGGCACACGGAATGCTGTTACCTTCCCACCAAAGGTGGTCCCTATTTTTCTACTTGTATTTTTTATGTGCTTTCGAACTGCTAGGTTGGCAGAAGCTGGGACAAGTAACGGGAGCTCACCCCATTACACAGCACTAGGGATTCAAACCGCTGAACTGCAGACCTTTTGATCAACAAGCTCAGCGTGTTAGCCACTGAGCGACCATATCCCTTTTTCTTTTGTTTAAGAGGGCATAAATAACTCTGGCAAACTTTGCATGCACAAGCTTTCACTCTAGGTAAGAAATTCATTTGGGGTACTTTCTATTACGCCTGTATAATCAATTCCTCTAGATGGTCGGGAAGTCATTTCTCTTTTAAAGTTAATTCAATGCAAATCTGGGGAAGATTTAGATGCAGTGAATGCTGTTTATTTTTCTGACTTTATCTCTTTCGCAGCAGGGGTTCAATTTTCCTCTCTTACCAGAAAACACAATACTGCCAAGAATAAGGATGTGTTTATTGGAAACTTTTTGAAAGACAACCTGTGACCAGTAATAATGAATGATTTTAGTTTTTTAAAAAAAGAAAAAGAAAAAAGAAACAGGAAAAAGAAAAGAAAAGAAGCAGAATGGTAATTTTCTTTTCCCTTCGCACAATCGAAGTTTCTGTTTATTGTTAATTTTTATATCGTAAATCAGTATTTTTCAAACTTGGCAACTTTAAGGAGGGTAGACTTCAACTCCTTGGTGGCTGGGGAATTCTGGGAGTTGAAGTTTGCACATGTTAAAGTTGCCAAGTTTGAAAAGCACTTTGTTGATCTTATTAATACTAGTTATTATAGAGGGGGTAGTGATAAAAAGAATTTTCAAATAACAACAACAATAAAAAAAATCCTTCCATCTACTTTGCTAAGGCTCCAGTTTGTAAACTAGAAATATAATGCATAAAAGCGAAGACAATGCACTAAAACTCTCCCACAGAATTTAGTAATAGTTGGAAAATTGAATAAAAGCTATTGAAAATGTGTGACCTGCTTTTAAATGAGAATGAAAGTCTCTTAGTAAGGGGAAAATAATCAAGACAGGAAAAAAATGCTTAATATTTATCTAAGGAGCTTATTCCCTTCCATATTTAACAAGCACCACATGGAACTTTCGTATAGTTTATGAAGCTGGCTGACTCAACCTCAACTGAACAAACATTCTGGAGGTAATGTTCCAAGAGTGATTGGATTCTTACCGTCAGAAACTCTTACCGTCTTCTGCCCCCCAACGTCTAGAGTCCTGACCTCTAAATTTTTGAAGTGTTTGTAACAGGGCAGGATTTGAAATCCATTTTTTTCAATTAGTGATATATCAGTTAAAAAAGCCAGTGAGTTAGTCTCAACTGCAACAGTTGGATTATATAATGGTAAAATGTTGTTTTTGTTGTGCTTGGGGGGGGGGTAATGTGACTGGGTGGGCATGACCAATTTTTTTTTTTACTTTTAAAAGCATTTTTTCTACAACCTCTTTGGTGAAGAGGTTGTAAAAAAAATGTTTTCAAAAGGCTCTGATGATCTCAGCTGAGTTGCCTGTTGGCAGAGGCTTTTTTAAAAAGCCTCTGTTGATCAGGCAACTCAGCTTGGATAGTCAGAGGCATTTAAAAGAAAAAAAGGGTTTTTTTTTCTTTTAAATGCCTCTGATGATCCAAGCTGAGCCACGCGATCATCATAGGCTTTTTTTTTACTTTTAAAAGCATTTTTTTCTGCCGAAGAGGTTGTAGAAAAAATGCTTTTAAAAGTAAAAAAAAAAAGCCTCTGATGACTGTGCGGCTCAGCTGGCATGAGGGGGAGGCAGGGATTTTCGCTGCTGGTTCTCTGAACCACCCACCTCCATCACTACCAGATGGGGCGATCCGGTCTGAACCGGGAGCATTTCATCCCTGGAAGGAACCTTGGAGGTCTTCTAATCCAACCTCCTTCTCAGACAGGAAACCCTATACCAGAGGTATCAAACTCAAGGCCTGGGGGGCCAGATCCGGTCTCTAGGGTGCTTAGATCTGGCCTATGAAACAGCAAAGGACCAGGAAACAGCAAAGGACCAACTCACAGTGTCTCTGCCAGCAAAAACGGAGCTCAGGAAGGGCTGTGTGCGGCCCTCTTGAACTCTGTTTTCACTGGCAGAGGGTTGCAGGAAGCTGTTGCAGCCAAAATGGAGCTTGGGAGTCCATTTTTGCTGGCAGGGCACGCAGGTCACCACAGGCACCCTGATACAAATGGCCATGCCTACCCCAGCCCCCCCAAGTTCAAACACAACCCAGATGCGGCCTTCAGTGAAATTGAGTTTGACACCCCTACCCTATACCATTTCAAACAAATGATTGCCCGATCCCTTCTTAAAAATCCCCAGTGTTGGAACACCCACAACTTCTAGAGGCAAGTCATTCCATTGATTAATTGTTCACCCAGGTTTATCTCCTCCTGTCTAAAGTCAGGGTAGCATGCTTAGCCTTGTTCTTCCAACATCATCTTCAGGGGTGCTCATCTTTGGGGATGTTTCATTCATTTGTGCCTCAGGGAACAGGTATCAGAACCTTTGCATGTGGGTACAAAAGTACAGCAAAAATTAAGAAAGGTGAGGCCAGTGGTTGGATGGAAATGTCCTAAATCTCTTAAAATCTATTTATGTTGTTGTTAGTTGCGAAGTAATGTCTGACCCATCGCGACCCATGGACAACCTATTTATATATGAGGTTTAAAAACAACAGAAAGTGAGTCCATGGTGACTAGTTCCACCTTTAATAGTACATATGCTGAATAACTCTAGCATATGCATTTATATCGTAAATAAGTATAAGGAAATATTTTTCATACACATTTGGTTCTGCAACCCAACATGACAGACACAGACTTCAGAGGATAATTAGAACTGGAAAAAAAAAACCAATTACTACCAACCTGCCTTCCATTGAGAACCTGCATACTGCATGAGTCAAAAAGAGGGCTGTGAAAATATTTACAGACCCCTCGCATCCTGGACATAAATTGGTTTAACTCCTACCCTCAAAATGAGGCTATAGAGCACTGCACACCAGAACAACTAGACACAAGAACAGTTTTTTTCCCAAACACCATCACTCTGCTAAACAAATAATTCCATCAACATTGTCAAACTATTTACTAAGTCTGCAGTACTGTTACTATTAGTCTTCTCATCATTCCTATCACCCATCTCCTCCCACTTATAACTGCATGACCGTAACTTTGTTACTTGTATCCTTATGATTTATATTGTTTCCTAGTATGATTCGATTGCTTATTTGTACTCTATCACTATCATTAAGTGTTGTATCTTATGATTCTTGACAAATGTATCTTGTCACACTGAGAACATATGCACCAAAGACAAATTCCTTGTGTGTCTAATCACACTTGGCCAATAAAGAATTCTATTCTATTTTATTTTAGTTTTTGTCAGTATCACAAGGTTCATGTAATTGTAAGCTAAGCAATGCCACTTAGCTTAGCTATACACCCTACTCTTATGTTCTTCCTAAACCCCAGAACAGGGTTTTAGAATAGGGCTAAAAATAACAGACCTGTTGATGATAGACAACGCCTGTTTAAAGTTTCCAGCAGACATCCTATTCAGCATAGCATTGTATCTCTTATTTTATTTTTTTATTATTATTTGAAAGCTGCTATCAAATGCAGACAGCACAAAGCAACAATCATGATTGATGAATACGGGGACTGACAACTTTTCAGCTTTGACTGAAACAATGTCTTGTGTTCCTATTTTGCATTTTGGATTTTTTTACAAGATTATCATTAAGTCACAGCTAAAAAAATATTCTCATGTGTGCTCAGAGGTCCAGTATGATTTTTTTCCTCCCCGTTCAATCATGTCCAATGGAGATTTTTTTTTATTTTTTTGGACACATCCCTGATATTTTGTTGAGAATGTTTTTCAGAAGTTGCTTGCTATTGACTTCTTTCTAGGGCTGATAAAGAGAGACTGGCCCAAGGACACACAGCTGGCTTTGTGATGGGACTAGAATTCAGTCTCCTGGTTTCTAGCCTGATGCTTTACCCACTAAACTGGCTCTCTCATTATGATTTAAGCAACTGTAAACAGAGGGATAGAATCAAGATCACGTGAAGTGTTAATACCACTTTATAATGCCTTAGTAAAGCCACACTTGGAATACTGCATCCAGTTTTGGTCACCACAATGTAAAAAAGATGTTGAGACTCTAGAAAGAGTACAGAGAAGAGCAACAAAGATGATTAGGGGACTGTAGGATAAAACATATGAAGAACAGTTGCAGGAACTGGGTATGTCTAGTTTGATGAAGAGAAGGACTAGGGGAGACATGATAGCAGTGTTCTAATATCTCAGGGGTTGCCACAAAGAAGACGGAGTCAAGCTATTCTCCAAAGCACCTGAGGGTACAACAAGAAGCAATGGGTGGAAACTAATCATGAGAGAAGCAATTTAGAACTAAGGAGAAATTTCCTGATAGAACAATTAATAAGTGGAACAGCTTTATTTGTTTGTTTGTTTGTTGGTTGGTTGGTTGGTTCAATTTATATGCTGCCCTTCTCTGGAAACTCAGGGCGGTTTACAATGCATTAAGCAACTTTCCTCCAGAAGTTGTGAATGCCCCAACACTGGAAATTGTTAAGAAGATGTTGAATAACCATTTGTCTGAAGTGATGTAGGGTTTCCTGCCTGGGCAGGGGGTTGGACTAGAAGACCTCCAAGGTCCCTTCCAACTCTGTGATTCTATTCTATTCTAAATATTGAGCTGGAAAAGAAGTGTGTCTGCCGAGATAAACAGTCCCAGACAGCACTTTTAAATATCACTTTCTAGAAATTAATTTGAATATCAAAAGGTAAATGAAGAATAAGTGAGATACAATGTGCAAGGATTATTTCTGAACAGCATAATGTTACACATCACTGACAGATTTTTATTCATTCAACAATGTGCATATTTTAACTCTAGTAGATTAAGGCTTATACCGCAACTGAGGTAGCTGGTTCTGTCATCAGAAATTGTAAGAGCCATTGCAATAAATATCTTCTTGCCTATTCTCTTGTATTTGTTCCAGACTTTCTTCTTCACAAGCAATTATTTTCACATGTTAAGAGAGAGAAATTAAAGATAAAGTGACACACTTATAGCCATTTGTACTCTCACAGGTTCTGTGATTATGTTTTATATGTCAGACACAATCAGAATTAATATACAAGTCCCTGAATGAATTCCAGTGAATGCAGGGGAAATCTCAAGGACTTAATGTCACAAGGAGGGACCAACACAAGCACAGCTAGTTTTATGCTTAAATCTTCAACAAATAAGATTTTTTTTTTTTTTTGCAACAGCAGCAGCTGCCAAAAAAGCCAACACAGTTCTAGGCTGCATAAACAGAGGGATAGAATCAAGATCGTGTGAAGTGTTAATACCACTTTATAATGCCTTGATAAGGCCACACTTGGAGTACTGCATCCAGTTTTGGTCACCATGATGTACAAAAGATGTGGAGACTCTAGAAAGAGTGCAGAGAAGAGCAACAAAGAGGATTAGGGGACTGGAGGCTAAAACATATGAACAACGGTTGCAGGAACTGGGTATGTCTAGTTTGATGAAAAGAAGGACTAGGGGAGACATGATAGCAATGTTCCCATATCTCAAGGGCTGCCAAAAAAAAAGAAAGAGTCAGGCTATTCTCCAAAGCACCTGAGGGCAGGACAAGAAGCAAGAAACAAGATTAGTGGAAACTAATCAAGGATGGAAGCAACCTAGAACTAAGAAGAAATTTCCTGACAGTTAGAACAATTAATGAGTGGAACAACTTGCCTCCAAAAGTTGTGAATGCTCCAACATTGGAAGTTTTTAAGAAGATGTTGGATAACCATTTGTCTGAAGTGGTGTAGGGTTTCCTGCCTAAGCAGGGGGTTGGACTAGAAGACCTCCAAGGTCCCTTCCAACTCTGTTATTCTATTCTATTCTAAATATGTAGTGGAGCTGCATGGTGTTGGTGAGAGGGCTAGAGGGCTACGGTTTTATTCTTCCACAGACCGAGGGAACACATGGAATTTAATGTCTGCAAAAGTTAATAGCTGCTGAAGCATCATTGATGACACCTATATTGAGATGCTGCTAACTGACCTTGGTAATTTAATTGGTGAATTAATTATAAATATTTACTTTCCATAATTTCATAGGGCATAGAGGGACCATTTGTACATACTGCGCTGTATATAAACATCTCACCAAAATGCCTACATTGCTAGAGCAGCCTAACCAACCTTCAGCAGAATTCGTTCCACAAGTATGTCAGAGTCAGCTATTGATCTGTAAGTAACTGGCAGTTATCCACTTTCTGTTTCCTGCTTTTTTTTTCCTTCTTCTTTTTTTTTTTACTATTTTAAAGTACACATTTTTTGCCTACCTCGCTCAAAAGGAAACTTGTTCCTAATTATAGAAGGTTTTTGTTTTTGTTTTTGTTTTTGTGTAATGTAGTCAGCTGAGCCAGAATTTAAATTGTATCCTCTTGTATAACATTAGATCATAAAATAAGCAGATGTCAGTGTGCTAAGCAATTGATTTTCTATCTTTTTCCTTCTGGTTCTCACAAGTTTTGCTCTTCAGCAATTGTATATTCAGAAAGTGTTTTCCACTAGTATTCAGTAAGTATAAGAACCTCTCCCTTTCTCTCCCTTTCTCTCTTTCTCTTTCTGTCTCCTTCTCTCTCTCTCTCCTTCTCTCTCTTTCTCTCCTTCTCTCTCTCTCACACTCTTTTTCGTTACAGCCAGCTAGCTAGATTTCATTGCACTGGCTAATGAAAATATTTAATATTTGAACAGGAATATTTCTTAAAATGGTGATTATAAAATATTTAGCAGAATGCAACTGTAGATATTCTTTTCTACATTAAAAAAATGGTTTAAATTAATACACAGAACTGCGGCAGACTCTAATGATGCAGATTAGTTCAGGATTAAGTACAACCAATAATGAATATTTTGCAGCAAAATTCATTGTATTAGGTGACACTAATTAAGTGAAATTGCAACTTCATAAATGCTTCAACCTATCTTAGGGGAAAAAAGAGAGAGAGAGAGAATGGCTTAGTTAATAATGAATAATTTATTAGGCAAATGAAAGAACAAAACCCAAAATAAGGATTAGGCCTCTTTCAGGATGTGCATTTTAATTAGTTTATTTCCCCTTATATTTTAGGTTATTTATTATCATTAGATATGACTGAGTACATATTATGTGGGTGTCTGTGTATACTCTCCAAATTGAGATTCTTCTCCATGCAATATTCAGAAAATAAATCAATCTTTTCTTTCTTTTGTGTGTTTGTCTGTCTGTGGATGCCTCTCTCTCTCCCTCTCTCTGTGAATATATATTAAGGATACAATAGGTTATCTTACGACAATGACCTGAAGTGAGAAAAAGCTCCTAATAGTGCCAATAGGACATTTTCTCCCAGAGGAAAACTTTTATTTGTTCTTTTATGAGAATTGCTAAAAAAAAAGAAAGAAAAAAAAAGGCAGTACAACTTTAATCTATTCAGTCCTAATTTAATATTACTGTTTCAATTTCCCTGGAAATACATGGCACAAATGGACTTGTTGTCTTAGAGGCCATCTGAGGTTAATGTAATGCAAATAATGAATTGGTCCTTTATTCTTCTTTTGAGAATGCCTCTGCTTAGTAAAAGTTAAAAGAAAGCATTTTCTCCCCTCCCCTCCCCTCCCCTCCCCTCCCCTCCTCCTTCCTTCCTTCCTTCCTTCCTTCCTTCCTTCCTTCCTTCCTTCCTCCCTCCCTCCCTCCCTCCCTCCCTCCCTCCCTCCCTCTCTCCCTCTCTCTCTCTCTCTCTTTTCTTTCTTTTGGTTCAAAGGCAGTGGAGATATGGGTGGATTTTATCACTGTTGACATTAGTGGTCCTCAATGTGGGAAAAAAGGTGCACACAAGTGATAAGATTTCCACTCCACTCTATTAAATGACCATATGAGTTAAATAATATGTGGGATTCTTCTCTTTTACTTATAATGCTACATACAATATCAGCAGAGCTCAGAATTGCTTTCTGTGGGAGACATTTCCCCAGCCAAGTTCTTTCCAGGTATGCTGGATTGTCTTCTCTCAATTCAGGCAATGTTGCAATATGAATTCCAAGGGGTGGGCTGCTGGGGGTTCGCAGAGGTTCAGGAGAACCTCTAGCTAAGATTCTGTGCAGTTCCGAGAACCCCAAATCCCACTCCTGGCTGGCCCCGCCCACCTCACCCCATCCCTGCCAGGCTCCAATAGGCTCCATGAAGCCTGTTTCGGGTGCAGGTAAGTGCAGGGCATGCACAGAGGCTCGGGGAGGCCAAAAAAAGGACCTACCGTAAATTCAGGAAGGGCCTCTAGAGGGCCTCTGGAGCCTGGGGAGACAGTTTTCGCCCTTCTGGAGGCTCGAGGAAAGCGTCCAGAGCCTGGGGAGGGCTAAAATCCCCCCCCCCGCTGCTGTGGTGCAGGAGGTCAACTAGACCATGGCCACATGGCCATGCCCACCCAGCAACCAGGCGGAGAACCCCTTTCTAAAATTTTCAAAGCTCACCCCTGTGTATTCCCATATTCTTTACAAGATGGTTCTAACATTTCATTTATTTTTTGGTTCATTTGTTTGTATCTACCTTTATTATTTTGATAAATAACACAAGGCAACAAACATCTTGCACCAGTACCTTTAACACCAACAAACTGTGCAACAAACCATAACACAAACAAAATACAAACCAATAAAGTCTTGGGACATAACACATCAGATTAACTGTGGTTGAAAGAAGAAAATGTAAATAATTGGTGTGGCAACATTAGAGGATAGTAAAGAAATACAAAGAATTAGAGGAAATCACAAGATACCAATATCTAAAAATTAAAATTGGTGACATTAGAAAATCTGCAAATAGATTATATTTCTATTTAATTTATCGATTGCAAAAGGCCACACATTTTGGGTCCACACAAAGATTGCACCAATACATTATGACATTGTTGGGTCTGAGCTTTGTTGCTTCTTGCAGACATTTTATTACCCAATTAAGTATCATCGGTGTTCATTAGGCAAATAAATGTTTGCAAGAAAACAACGAAGCTCAGAGAGAAACAGGAACCCACAGTTTGTTTGTTTGTTTGTTTATTTATTTAAATTTGTATACCGCCCTACTCCCAGAGGGACTCAGGGCGGTGAACAGCCAAAAATAAAATACACTTTACATACAAAAGGTAAAAACTATTTAAAAAGATTAAATTTAGGCTCGAAAATTTAAAACCACCAATTTATATAAACATTTAAAAACCCAATTTAAAACCAATTTAAAAGGGAGAGTTAGGCCAGCCCCGCCTGTTGGAATAGAAGCGTTTTTAGGGCGCGGCGGAAAGTGCATAAGTCCTCAATTCTCCGTATCTCTGGGGGGAGCTCATTCCAGATGGCAGGTGCCCCCACAGAGAAGGCTCTCCCCCTGGGGGCCGCCAGTCGACACTGTTTGGCCAATGGCACCCTGAGGAGCCCCTCTCTATGGGAGCGGACTGGTTGGTGAGAGGCTATCAGTGGCAGAAGGTGGTCTCGTAAGTACCCTGGTCCTAAGCCATGGAGCGCTCTAAAGGTGGTAACCAAAACCTTGAAGCGCACACGGAAGACCACCAGGAGCCAGTGCAGCTCGCACAGGAGGGGGGTCACATGGGAGCGCCATGTCGCTCCCATCACCACCCGCGTGGCCGCATTCTGGACCAGTTGGAGCCTCCGGGTGCTCCTCAAGGGGAGCCCCATGTAGAGAGCATTACAGTTCAACTGTGAGCTACAAATATTCTCTTCTGTTGATACCATTATGACATCCTAGGTACTTAGGAAGAAGTCAGTGCCAGGAAGGCCAATGCCAGCTTAAGGAATGGTAGCTGTGATTTCATATTGCACATTGTCATTGCCTCCATCATCATCATCAATTATCATCATCATCTTTTCCTGAAGAAGGAAAAGGCAACCAGTTATCCTTTCTGACTTCTTATGAATTATTGTGAATGGTAGGGAATAAAAATCGGGATCATCAAATTATGTATATGAAAGGAAAGGAACATTTCTATAATTACTTACCTAGTAAATTTTCTTGAAAGGAAGTTATAGAAAATTGGAGCTATTATATCAGTAGCAGACAGTACCCTCCATCCGTAATTACCTTTTACTACTCCTTACAGAACTCATGCTGAGATGACTATACCAAGAAGTGTTCTAGATATTTCCAGTATTATTGAGTTCCATCAATAGCATGGAGACAAAATGAGACAAAATCTATTCTTTAGTTTTCTTTTTCTGAAACTTTGCTCCAGCTGTGACTTGTGCTACTGTTGCTTTTAGCACAAAAGAACTCCAACAGGATTTCTTTTCTAAAAAAAAATAATGAAGCATTAAAACTGAAAGTACAATTGGTCAGAATTCTGTCTTTCGTTTCCTTAAGTCATACCTAAATTGGCAGTCCCTTCTGTTTCACTGTACCTGACATTCAGATAATCATGCTACATTTCTAGATCTAAGATCTCTTTGATAATTTCAATGTTAGTTCATAGGTAACTTGTTTCTTGATTTTTTTTAAAAAAAAGCTACACAAATTTTGTTGCTCAAAAGATTCAAACATGGTTTTTGCTATGAAACTATCACATAAACATAGTTAGCCTGTTCATTAACTAAAAACTAGTGTAGTTGCTGGAAAAAACAAAAAAATTCAATGGCTGTCACCATCATTCAACTGAAGCCCTGTCCTTTTAAATGTGTATCATAATTAATGCAAAAAGGTGGTAGGGCCTTGATCACATAGTAATGAGATGGTGGCCAACTTTTTTTTTTCTCTGCATACTCTTAATACACACACAAAAGAATGCCGTGTACTTCATTGCATACATAGCAAAAGCCTTTTTTCCCTAAATAAATTTTAAAAGTTAAAATAGCAAGTTAACTTTTCTTAACTTGCTATTTTATAACTTTAAAAGTTAAGAAGCAAACAGGTTGTGTTTGCTTCTTAACTTTTCTATTTTAACTTTTAAAAGTTAAAATAGCAAGTTAACAAGCAAACACAACCTGTTTTTATATAAATGTTATTATTTTAAAAGATAAAAACAAACACAAACTAATATCAAATAAAGAAAAACAAAACAGGAAAAAAGAAGACAAAAGCGCAAAAAGAGAAAAAGGAACTTCTGATTTTCTTTGCAACAAATACAAAATTATCTCTTATTCTATATTTACAGAAAGAAGAACTCTCTTTTTTCTGTTCTCTATCTTTTTTTCTTAATGAATGAAGGTTATTTTTTTAATCATCAAATTCACAAATCACCAGTTCCTCCCTCCCCCCCCCCCCCATTTCAGGCAAAAAGTATTTATGGGATCTCCAGTCAGCAATACGATACATGTAGATCAGGGGTGCCAAACTCTGTGACACAGCGGTGTCACATGATGTTTCAGGACATTTCCCCCCCTTCCCTAAACCAGGTGGGGGTGAGGTCAGCACGTGATGCATCCAGCCAGCAGGCTAGGACTTTGACACCCCTGGTGTAGATAGTAATCCTGAAGTAATGCTGAACTTTCCACTTTTGAATATATAATATGTTGCAGTTGTTATATATAAAAACAAAGTTGCATGACTTTTTTCCGGTTACAAAATGCACCAAAATATCCTTGGGACATTTCTTATTCTGGCAAACCAAGAATTTATTCTATAAACTTTATCAATTTCTGTCTCCATATTTTCCTTTTCCCAATCAAGAAATTTGCCACAATAGTAATAATTCTTTCTCTAATATCTTCAGCAAAACCTCTGTAATAATTCTAAATCTCACCCAAAATTCTTTTTTCTCTCAATCACAGTAAAATCTACTGATTTGCTTTACCTGTCCAGATACTTGCTGTATATATAGTTTTGATCTCTTCTTTTATCTCCTTTTTCATCTTTATAAATTGTTTATCCACTTTTTAAATCCGAAAACTCTCAAATATTGAAATAATTTTTGAAGCAAATCTGGTATAACTTTTCTATAAGTATAGAAAGTATAGCCATTCTCACTATCCTTTGTCATTTTTCTAGTAGTTGCCAATTGTATATTGTAATCCAAAAGTAAAAGTACTTCAAAGAGGCATAGGTAAAAAGAAAGCTTTCCTTCTTTTTCCTTTTCTCCTTCTTTAATACTTTGTCTCTCTGTAACTTCAATTTATTCACAAGCCATATCACTGTAATAACAAAACATCATAATCCAGGTCATTACCTTATCTTTTGATATGTAGAATCCTCTAATTAGATACAATCTTTAGCAATAGAGAGAAAACTTTCCCAAGAAAATCTGGTCTCTTTAACTAGCAGCTTTATCTAAAAGGACTTTTGCCATTTTTTTAAAAAAAAAGACAGAAAGCTATCTGTTCCCATTTCTCCATTTTAAAACTTTCTTAAATCTTCTCTCTGTTAGGCTTTTTGCACCCCCTAAAAATTATTGAATCTTTAAACACTTAAAGTTTGAACAAAGGTTTAACTCACCTAAAGGATTCTTATCTTTGCTACAAAGGAAATCCCTTTATATCTGTAGATTATTTTTTAAAATGATTTCAAAATACAGATGATGGAGCTTCTTGTCCATACAGTTGGGATCATAAATGGAATTCTAGGATTACTAGCAATGCAGCTCCTGAGTCAAACTGCAAAAACTTATGCAGTATATTCATGAGGAGTTGCCATCCCCAATGCAAGTTTGTTATCTCACAATCTCCCTTGGATCCAGGAAATTTTTCCAGTTGATATCTGCCTATCCAGTCTTAGTCATGGAGTCTCTCAGCTTCTTTGGAGATATCAGTCTTGCATAATTCCTAACCAGGAACTCTATTCTGCTGTGTTTTATGAAACAGTTCTATCATATTGAACAACCCCAACGTTAAAACTACTGAATCATTTTTGTAAAGTGCAACAACACTGAATGAATGGCTCCAAAGGCCTGTAATTCTCAGTCCTCTCATAAAAACACTACACAACTGGTCAAACATGCTGCTGAATAAAAGCAGCACATTCTACACTGCAGATTTTTTTTTTTAAAAAAAGTAGAATACCTTGCCTTCATCTTGTTGCTAGGCAATATATATAGAAAGCAGCTAATTACATCTGCCTCTTTAATGAGCCCTTTCAATATATATTTAGGGCAATAAGAATGAATTAACCCTTATTATGATAGCATCTCATTCATCAAGCCCTTTCCCAAAAGCAATGTTTTAAGAAATGCATTGTACATAGTAGTTTTTTAATAGTATATAAGCTAGATGTAATAGGCATTAGAAGTAACTGAGTGTTTTTAAACTTTGTTGTACACAAATGTTATTAAATTGCAACCAAAATAAATAGTTGTATGTCCCTTAGTGACTTCCTTGGCCTGCATTCAACCAATCAGATAATAAATGTAAAGGTAAAGGTTCCCCTCACATATATATGCTAGTTGTTCCCAACTGTAGGGACAGTGCTCATCTCTGATGTCAAACTCGTGTCACCATTATAGTATCATGTGACATATCAGGACTTTTTTTCCCCCTTCACTAAACTGGGCATGGGCGTGGCCAGCGCATGATTAACTGGGAATCATTAAAATATTATATAATTCTGGGTTTTATTTATTTGGGCTAAACTATGCTATAATTTTAATTATCAATTTTATGATGTTTATGTATCTTTTATTTTTTCTTCACTGTACACTGCCTTGAGTCCTGCGGGAGAAAGGCAGTATAGAAATATAAGAAAGAAAGAAAGAAAGAAAGAAAGAAAGAAAGAAAGAAAGAAAGAAAGAAAGAAAGAAAGAAAGAAAGAAAGCAAGCAAGCAAGCAAGCAAGCAAGCAAGCAAGCAAGCAAGCATCCGGCCTGTGGGCAGTGAATTTGAGTATCCTGGCCTAAGGATATTTATTTATTTTGTTTTATTTTAAACATTTATATAAAACATTTATAAAAATTAGGGCTTTAATAGCAACAAAATATTTCAACATTAGTGAAATGTTATCTAAACATTTCAAAATTATTTTTTAAATGTTTAAAAATAATATCTACATTTTGCACTATTTCTAGAGGAGATCAGTTCTTGGCATTAGAGTGTTGAACAGGAGTCATATTATCACCTGAAGTTATCAAGGTGACTTGCAGTTTGAACCTGCCCTAAGATTGCTGATCTCTTTCTCCCCACCTTACTTTCTATTCTTTTTGATGTGAACTTGATTAAATTCATTTAATTATTTTGCCACTTCTGGCAAACAACATGTTCAAGATTTCCTTCAATTCCAGAATCTGAATGTGGTTTCTCAGTATTCAAAATTGCTTACTATTTTTTCAAACATATCCAGTGCATCTAGTTTGTCACAAGGCAAAATCCCTAGGTGGCGGTAATAGGTTTTCCCACTATATATAAATAACTCAATTTAAACGGTACCACGAGTTTTATTTAATATTACCTAGTAAAATTGCTGGAGAATGACTACCATTACAGTTTCATTTCAGCACAAATTCCCTCCATATTTCCTTTGTGTTAAGGGATGCTGCTGGACGTCATGTCACCTGTCAAATTTCTCACTTTAAATATGGAAGTTGGTGTCATATTAAAGTTTGTGTGATGGCCAAATATTTCTTGTCCTATATTGTCAGTAACTGTGTTGCATTTACAGAAGAATTGCTTTCCCATTTGACATTTATATTTTCAGAAGCCAGAAGAGCATGAAAGTTCATATTACTACACATTTTGCTGAAGATAAAAATCCTGAGTTACAAAATATTTTTTGTACTTCCCACATCTTATTTTGGGTTAGATATTAGATATCTTAATAGAAAAATCCCAGGAATACAGTGAATAGGTTTAGGTTTAGGTTTTATTGCATTTATATACCGCCCTTCTCCCAAATGGGTTTACAGCCATATTAAAACAATCACATATAAAAATTAAAACTAATAAAATAATTAAACTATTTGGCCATAAAATTTAAAACCCCTACTAAAAACCCTTTTAAAAATTTAACACAGATTTAAGTCAGACCAGCTTGATGAAACAGCAGAGTCTTCAAGGCTCGTCGGAAGGCACAAAGGTCAGGAATCTTTCTTATATCTGGGGGTAATTCATTCCATAGGGCTGGAGCTCTCACAGAGAATGCTCTCCCCCTGGGGGCTGCCCGCCGGCATTGTCTGGCCGATGGCACCCTGAGGAGGAGGGTGCCATTGTCTGGCGGACGACACCCTGAGGAGGAGGGTGCCTCTCTGTGAGAGCGTATCGGGCGGTGGGAGATATTCACCCACAGTATCGGGTGGTGGGGGGAATAACATAACTATCCAGGTATACAGTAGTTGCCTTTAATTGTTAGATATAGATTCAAGAGGCAATAAAATATATTGAGGTGTTTGGAAGAAATGGGTCTACTTGAGAAAAATTAAAAGCAACCTGCATGCTGTTATAGCTACCATGTATGAGAAGAAGATTCCTTTATGTCCTTAGAATTCTTCCAAAAAACCCCTCCCTCCCTCCCTCCCTCCTCATAAAATTGTCATAAAAAAGAGGGAGTTTACTTATTCTCCAAAACACTTGAGGGCAGGAAAAAAAAGTAATGGATTAAAAATATGTATTTATTTATTTTGTTTGTTTGTAAAATTTATTGGCCACCCATTTTACCTCAGGGAACTTAAGGAAAGATCCAACCAGAACTAAGGAGAAATTTCCTGAGAGTAAGAACAATTAATCAGTGGAATGGCTTGCCTCAAAAATGAGGGTGCTTCATCACTGGAGGTTTTCAAGAAGAGACAGGAGGTTGGACTAGAAGACCTCCAAGATCACTTCCAACCCTATTATTCTATGTTCTAAGCTTACTATAACTGTAGGACTGAGAACTTGTGTTTTAGGGATGCTCAGTTCTTGAAAACCTCTTGTACTTTATGAAATATAGGCTAACAATATTATGACAGCAATTATGCAGTGAAAAATGAGAAGATATATGAAAATTACACTAGATCAAGAAGCAAAAACTAATGTGGCAGATGGCAAAAATGAAAGGGGGAAAATCATGCCTGGCTGAAGAGACACACAAAAATCTTTCTAATTCATTTTTAATCATACACAGAGAACTTGAAAATACCAGAACCAGATGAGCAATGACCAACAATTTTAATAAGACAGCTGTGAATTTTGGTGTCATGGCTGCTAACTTTGGCTTTGTCCATGCTGCCAAATTGCCTTGTAGTAAGCATGACTCACCAAGCTTCTAATGGCATAAATGAACATCATATCCTATGAATATCGTCATATCTTGTTCACTTTTCTTTCTTTCTCTCTTTCTTCATTTGAATCATTGTTCTTTCTCAGAGACTATCTGGACAAAGCTCCCTGAAGTTTCCTTGACAAGGTTTTTTTAGAAGTGTTTTGTCATTGTCTCATTCCTAGGGCTGGGAGAAAGTGTCTGGCCTAAGGTCATCAGCTGGCTTCGTGCCTAAAATGGGTTTAGACCTCACTGTTCCTTGATTCTTCTCTGGTGCCTAAATCACTATACCATACCAAACTGGCCTCATTCATTTCTAGATCAGTACAAATGGAACTTCCATGCATGATTTCCCGTTCAGGTTGGAAGTTAAATTTCTATTTGGTTTGCCTGGTGTGATCTGTTTTGTCCTAGGTAAATCCTTGATATCTGGATAGTAATAATGGAAATAAGATTGTCCTAGATGGTGTTTGGTTTAATACAGTTGAGCTCCAATCTTTTTGTTCCCAGCATCTCATATTTTGCAACATTTTTATCTTATTTTACTATTTGGTGACAATATTATTGTTACCCCATGTGACTGAGTTAAAGGGATAATGATATCAAGTTATATAATAAGTTTTCAAGGCCACTTGATAAGGTCATAACTGATCTGAGGATTCAGCTCCTATATTAAATTGACATTTGACTTTTAAATATTACTGTGTTCTGGCATAACAGCATTTCCTTTCCCACATAAATTTATCTTGTTCTTACATTAATCATACAACTAATCTTCTTAGAAGAATATATCCTATACTGATGCTGCTTTGTATATCTTAAGAAATCTTTTGTGTGATTCATGATCAGAACCACTTTTCTTATCACATTTGATGTGACTAGAAAACAGGTGCATGTATAAGAATAATTATTGTGGGAATCATAAATAATTACTTTTGATGATGACTGCCCATAAATTGATCTGACAGCATTGCCACATTTTAGATGAAAAAAGAAATTATATAAGTTGCTTAGATCATTCTGTAGAGATATGTGGCCTTTGAAAATGTACTATAATTTTTTAAAAACAAAAACTCATTTATTTAAGTGATTTAGTCCTGATTGGCTTACAGGAACTCTATTCTTTCTATGTTTTAGGAAAGTATTAGGGGAAAAAAAACTTTACAGTTCTGCCTTAAATTTTTCTTTTGTTTTGCAACTCAGTGATTTCAGATTTAAGTTGTAATGGGACTGTCTTCAAGGTATCTGATGACTTATAATGAATACGTGTATGTATATAAAGATAGTTGACTGCAATAATAGAAAGTCCTAAGGTTAGTCTGACGTAAGATCCTTCAGACTCCATAATTCTGTGGGAGGCATGGTATAGAATATTGAATAACAGAGTTGGAAGGGACCTTGGAGGTCTTCTAATCTAACCCCCAGCTTAGGCAGGAAACCCTACACCACTTCAGACAAATGGTTATCCAATATCTTCTTAAAAATTTCCAGTGTTGGAGCATACACAACTTCTGGAGGCAAATTGTCCCACTGATTAATTGTTTTAACTGTCAGAAAATTTCTCCTTAGTTCTAGGTTGCTTCTCTCTGGTTGATTAGTTTTCCCCCATTGCTTCTTGTCCGTCCCTGAGATACTTTGGAGAATAGTTTGACTTCCTCTTCTTTGTGGCAGCCCCTAAGATATGGGAACACTGTTACCATGTCATCCCTAGTCCTTCTTTTCATAAGTCTAAACATATCCACTTCCTGCAACCGTTGGGAAATTGTCCACATTTGCTTTGAGTGGAGACTTCTTGTGAGGAGACCATATGATAGCAGACTTCTGTGGGATGAGTGTCAGGATATAGCACTAGTACTAGCACTTAGACTTATATACTGCTTTACAATGCTTTACAGTCCTCTCTAAGCAGAGAGTCAGAGTCAGAGTCAGCATATTGCCCCTAACAATCTGGGTCCTCATTTTACCAACTTTGGAAGGATGGAAAACTGTGTCAACCTTGAGCCTGGTAAGATTTGAACTGCCAAATTGCAGAGGCAGCAGAAGTAGCCTGCAATACTGCACTCTAACCACTGAGCCACCATGGCTCAATATGAAGAGTTTAGCATCTAAAGTTACAAAGTTCACAAGGTTTCCTTTCTAATTCAATATACGTAAAGTTGGTCTACCTGAGCAAGTTTAAAATAATACTTTGGTTTGCAAAGTTCTGGTGATATTTTATGGAGTTTTTGAACACACCAGGATTGAAAAGTTGATTTTTTTTACAAAGGATTTGTTTAGAGATAAAGAATAGAGACATCACCCTGTCAACAAAAGTGTTTATAGTCAAGGCTATGGTTTTCCCAGTTGCAGTGTATGGCTGTGAAAGTTGGACCATAAGAAAGGCTGAGTGCCAAAGAATTGAGGCCTTTGAACTATGGTTCTGGAGAAGACTCCTGTGAGTCCCTTGGACTGCAAGGCGATCAAACCAGTCAGTCCTAGAGGAGATCAACCCTGACTGCTCTTTAGAAGGCCAGATCCTGAAAATGAAAATGAAATACTTTGGCCATTTACTGAGAAGGAAGGACTCACTGGAGAAGAGCCTAATGCTGGGAATGATTGAGGGCAAAAGAAGAAGGGGACAACAGAGAATGAGGTGGCTGGATGGAATCACTGAAGCAGTCGGTGTGAGCTTAAATGATTTCTGGGGGGTGGTAGAGGCCTGGAGGAACATTGTCCATGGGATCATGATGGGTCAGACCTGACTTCACGACTAACAACAACAATGAAGGATAGATATGGGATGCAGAAATATTTGTTTATAATCTTATAAGGAGTGAAGATTTACTAAATTTGTCTATACTTATAATAAAAATTGGAAATCCTTTCTTAGATATATATTTTATTTTTCTTCATTTTATTTTCTTCTTTTCTTTTTCTTTTTCCATGTACATTTTATTCTTTTTTACCAATCTTCTTTTCTTTCTTTAAGTTTAGTTTGTAGAAGCTACAGAGTAATCTCTTCTACCAAACTGTGTCTGCAACCAAAGCAAAATTGAGTGTGTGCTTGGCAGAAACTCCCAGTACTCTGTAAGCATTTTCTAACAGACATTATCAGAAATGTGTAGCTTTAACTCAAACTAAAGTCAGAAGCGAAGAGACCTTTAACATCAAATATAACATCAATATACAGCAAAGGGTTATAAATAAGCACACTAATAGAGACAAAAGAAAGATAAAAGAATAGGGCAGTGGCCTAGCTAACTCTTACTTCAAACAAGTTCCACTCCTTCTCTAGAATGGAATGAAATCTATGCTTTTCTTTCTATGCATTTCCATAGTCATTCCTGCTCCCTTGTTCTTTTTGCTTCAAATCAAGGATGTCTGTAGCACATGACCCCAAAGTCATGATGCCAGCCACAATAACGCAGTTTAAGCTCTGCCTGTTTTTATATGTGACATATTATTGCAAATAAACATCTAAATCCAACTGGATGTATTATTAGAAGGTATTTCATGTGGAGGAGTGTCAAGCACCATTTCTCTGCTTTTTATGTCCCTTGCTTTTTATTAAGATTAGATAGTAAACTGAGTGCATGAAGTCTGTGCAATTGCACAACTTTGCTTGGGCAAACACTGGAGCTGTGCCAATTCCACAATATAGGTTCATATATTGTTTTCATTTATTTCTGCCTGATTTTTAAAACTAAAGATTTTAAAAACAAACAAACAAACAAAAAACTATGCATTTTAGCAAGTGAGTGGTGCGGTGCCCGGAGGTGAAGCTCTCATCTCACAGTCAGGAGGCTGTGAGTTCGATCCTAGGTAGAAACAGATATTTCTCTCTTTGGGCATAATGATAATATATCTGCTGAAAAAAAACTCAGCATTGGCGACAGGAAGGGCATCTGGCCACTAAACACTCAGCTTCATCCAGTTGCCCAGACTCCACTTGGAAGGGATTATGGGGTCATTAAAAATGGGTGATGTTGCATTTTAGAAATTATTTTTTTTTTTTTTATTGAAAAAGTTTTACAATAAAAAAATTTTTCCCCCTTTTTTCACCCCTGCCCCCACCCCCCCTCCCATCCCCTCCAACCTCCCCCCAACCCCAGCCCCTCCCTCCCCATCCCACCCCTGACTTCCGCTGCATATTTCTTAAAAAGAAAAACAACAACGAAAATTTTTAACAGCCAGAAAAACAAATACTATTATATACTCAATTCTATTCTGATCTAAGTTGAGAGGAAGAGAAAAGAGAGAAAGAAAAGAATTAAAAAAAAAAAAAAGATGAAAGAAAAAAAATAAAATAAAATGAAATAATACAAAGAGAAACCTATAAACATGAATATCTGTCTAAAATTAACAATATTATAATAAAAGAAGGCACCAAAAAAGAATAGCCATTATAATATTTAAGCCAATTTAGAAACAAAAAGAAGAAAAAAATAAAATAAAATAAGAAAAACATTACTAACATTACTAATCCTATACCATACTCGATCACTCCAAAATTCTATACCTTACTTATTCATATTAGATAATGCCAGCTAGTTTAATCCGAACTACTCCCCCTAATTCAAAAACACTAAAATCCCCCCTTCAGGGAAAAAACATGCAATATAATATAATCATACATATATTATTATAATTTTCCATAACTCGAATTACAGTCTTCTCTTCTTCCTGATTGAAGTTAATTCTTCTTTCTTCACCTATATCCAATTGCGATACTCTTCATTTTCTGTCTGCCCCCATCAGTAAAACAAAACATTCCATATAAACCCCCCGTGTGACTTTATATGAATAACATCCAACCAAGAAGATGTTCACTCCTGTAGGTAGAATCATTCAGGCTAACGTATTCTATTTCAGCAAAAAAGAAAAACCCCAATGCAGCTCCACCAAGCCTTAACAAAAGAATAAGAAAAAAAGGGAAATAGAAATCCTTGAGACTGCATCCAAATGTTCTTGTAAAAACTGTTTCAAATCCTGCCACCCTTTGTTATCCACTCTTGGTTGTAAGACGTTTTCATTTCCATTCTTTCCTCTTAGATAATAATTTCCAAAAAAAACCATGATAGGGTAATCACAAAACACTGCTACTATATAGATAACATCCAACCACGAAGATATTCACTCCTCCAGGTAGAAACATTCAAACTAACGTATTCTATTACGACATAAAAAAAATAAAAAAACCCCAATGCAGCTCCACCAAACCTTAATGACAAAAAAATCAAAAAGAAAAAAAAAGTTCTAGCAGCTGCATTCCCAGATGTTCTTATAACAACTATTTCAAATCCTGCCACCCGTTATTATTCACTCCTTCTGGTTGTGAGATATTTTCATTTCCATTCCTTCCTCTTAGATTGTAAGTTCCAAAAAAAACTATAATAGGATAATCACAGAACGCTGCTAGTTCCAAAAGAAAAACTATAATCGGATAATCACAGAATGCTGCTACCATTGCAGCCCTCTGTTAAACTTGCTCAAGATGTTAAATCCAATTCAGAATAAAAAAAAGAAACTCCAAGTCAGGATGAAGACTTTATAATCCATAAATCCAAATCCATATAAACTTTAGGAATTTTATAACCGGTATCCAAGATTGTCCAAGCTTTCTGATAACAACTGCATCTGATGAAGGACTTTAAGACACTCATTAGTTAACTCTCGAATTTCCTCGTTAGAATCTGGTTCCTGCTGTTCGATATCACCATCCTTTTCTTGCGGAGCATTGGACCTCTGCTGCTGATCATCTTGAATAATAGTATTTCTTGAATCTTGCTCCAGCAGTTCAAGGTCCAGTGCTCCTAGATTAGGTTCACTGATGTAGTTTATTTTCCCATCTGAGAAGTCCATAGTAAGATCCTCCAAGAAACCAGATTGCGCTCCTTGTTCTTTTAACATTCTTTGGTTCATTCTTTGAGTCTCATCCTTCTGTTTACCTTTTACAAGCTCTCTTTCTTGTTTCTTATTCTTAAGGTCTTTCGAAGCTCCCTTAAAAATATTTTTATAAAAATGTTCCGCTTTTTCAATAGTATTCAAGCAATATCTCACTCCGTGATATCTAAAAATTATACCGGCTGGTAAGTCCCATCTAAATGGGATATTACTTTTCTTCAATTCTTTAGTTAAGAAAGCAAATTCTTTCCTTTTCTTTAAAACCTTCGATGGTAATTCTTTAAAAATATTAATTTGTTCACCTTCTACTTGCACTCTGGCAGAGTAGGACCTTTGTAAGATGTCATCTCTCAACCTTTTATCAGTAAAGTAGACAACAACATCTCTGGATAAGTTCCTTTGTTTGGCTACTCGTGAGTTGACTCTGTAAGCTTTCTCTATACAACCAAGAATTATCTCATCCTCAAGCTCTAGTAGTTCAGCAAGAACCTTTGCAATAGTTGCTTTTAAATCTCTCTGGTTTTCTTTAATACCTCTTACTCTAATAGCAGAGGCCATAGTTTTAATTTGAAGCATGATAATATCATTCTGTGTAGTCTGATTACTAATCTCAGCTTTCACAAACCTTTCTTGTATTTCTTGAATCTGGGAGCCAATTTCACTGCTAATTTCAGTTACTTTCTCCTCCATTTCAATCACCACATTTGAAAGGTCTGAAATTACTTTAACAATAGTTTGACTTAATTGGTCATGCTTTCCAGCAATCAAATCCACAAGATTCTTCTGTGAGTTTTTAATTTTGTCAACTACACTCAATAAAGGAGTTGTTATAAGTTCTTTTAAGTCCCCTTCTGCCAATCCAGACAATTGCATCATCTCAGCTTTATTCTTTAACTGGCTCAAGGGGGAGCCCCCCCCTCCTTTAGTCATCTTTATTTTACTTTAAATGGCTTTAGTATACTACTTCACTTTGCCATACTTTACTTTAAAAAAGATATCCAAGAAAAAAGGGAAGAGAGAAAAAAAAAAATTCTGTTTACTTTAAGTGACTCTCCCATAGGAAGGCATTCATTTCAAAGCTTCCGTTTTCAATCACTCTGGCATTCTTTCAATTAAGACCAGTCGCCATTTTTAAAAAAAAAACTTTCTTAGGAACTTTCACTTCTCTTCCTCTCCTTCCCCCCTCCTCTCGTTACTCTTCCAAAAAATCAGTAGAAAAATCAGTTTTAAAAATCCATACTTGCTTCATCTTTGCTTCTTTCTTTTCTTTTCTTTTGCTTCTTTCTTATTCAGCTTACTCCATAGACGCTGTGGTGTTGCTTCCAGCGTCTGGCTCCGCTAATTGCTTAGCGGAGGACAGTCCCGTCGCGGAGCTTCTCTGGAGGTATGGAGGGGGCCATCCTTCTGAGCCCTCCCCAGGACAAACGAAACAATCCTGGGGCGACTCAGGGGGCCCTGCCTCACCCCCAGGAGCTCTGCCTGCTCCTCCCGCTGAGGAGCAGGTTGTTCGAGCCGCCTGCCAGCTGTGAGGCGGCTCTAACGCGGCGGGATGCCGGCGGGCATGGAGGAGCCCGCCGCCGACGAGGAAGGCGCCACCGGAAGTCCGCATTTTAGAAATTATTAAGATATGGGGACAATTTTATCATTGGTTAGAAAATAGATAAATAATTTAATAGTTAAATAAGAGAATGATATAATAAAAATATTGTATTGTAAAAGGGATGTTGTTAAAAAAAGGAAGAAAAGAGAGTAACAACAGGAAGAAGTTACTGAAGAAGCATCAAGATGACACACGGAATGACTGATGTATTATGTGTTTGTGTATAAAACAAAAAAACTTTTTACAAAAAAAAATTACATTATTTTAATAAGTTAGGAGAAATAGGAAGGAAGATGCCAAGAGAAAAAAAAATAGCATAAAGCCAGAAGTGGGATATTGGCTAAGACTTCTTGAAAGGGAAATTAAGGATACCAGAAATACAATCTAGAGATGTCATTTATTGAGTAAGCTGGGAGAAATCTAAAAACAGTTACTGGAAAGGGATGGGAGGGCCACATGCAAAGCTTCAGTTCACAAGTGAAGGAATGAAGTCAGGATTGTTGCGGTGGTGCAGTGGTTAGAATACTGTACTGTAGGCTAGTTCTGCTCACTGCCGGCTGCCTGCAATTTGGCAGTTCGAATCTCACCAGGCTCAAGGTTGACTCAGCCTTCCATCCTTCTGAAGTGAGTAAACTGAGGACCCGATTGTTGGGGGCAATTTGCTGACTCTATAAACTGCTTAGAGAGGGCTGTAAAACACTGTGAAGTGGTATATAAGTCTTATTGCTATTGCAAAGGAAGAAAATAAATCAGAGCTAGGAATAGAGAGAAAATCCAGCAATAAAACTATCTTCAAATATGTAATCACCAAGAAAACATAAGCTACAGTGGGCATACTACTTACTCCTAATGAAGAAATGGCAACAGGAGACCACAAATAAATAACTTTATTGTCAATGTATGTGTTTACACAGTATACCCATACAACAAAATTCACTTAACACCCAAAGACCAGGTCCAACACACATAACAATCCCCAAACACACTCCCACTCACCACAATTCTCCACCCCTAAAGCACCCAAACATCCACACAACAGACCAAGTAATACTATCCAACAGCTTACTGATGGTGGCCCTTTAGTTCATTGTTGAGTGCAATTATAGCTCTGGGATAAAAACTATTCAGAAAATGTGTGGACCGAGTTTTAATTGTTCTGTATCTTCTGCCAGAAGGCAACAGCCCAAAAAGATTGTAAGTAGGATGGGAAGAGTCTCTGAGAATGTTATTGAACTTTCTCAAACAGAGATATTCAAAGATGTTGTTCAAGACTGGTAGCTGGAGTCCGATGATATTCTGGGCAGTTTTAATGATTCTCTGTAGAGCGTTTTTGTCTGCTACAGAGCTGCTCCCATACCATGCAAGAATGCTGTATGTCAGGACACTCTCAATGGTGCTGTGATAGTAGGACAAAATGAGATGCTGAGATAGATTTATCTTCTATCTTAGACATATTTTTGCTGATATCTTTGCATCCAAAGGAAATAAGGGATGAAAGAGCTCAGATCAGTAAGACTGTAGCAAAAATATTTTTGTTACATTGAATGCTTTCAAGCCTTTGACAACATCCTACAACATTGAAAAAAAAGTAGCTGAATAGGTATCAGGACCTCTACAAATTATATTTGAAGAGTCTTGGAGAATTGGGAAGGTACTATAGATTTGGAGACTGTGCTCAGGAAAACAAATGATCTCAGTTATCCTTGATTGAAATCTATTAAGAGCAAACAATAAAACCATCTGAAAGCCTCTTGAAGATAGCCCCAGACTAAGCATCAACATGCCTTTGCCAGAAATAGATCATGAGAGGAAAGTTTTGTCTGTTTTCTTGATAAGATGACTACTTTAGCAGATGAGAAAAATGCTGTGGATATCATCTCCCTTACGTTTTTAGCAAAGTTCCACGTGACTTTTTCACTGAAATATAACTAAGAAGGTGCTTCAGTTCCACAATTGGATAGCTAACTACATTCAGAGCAGGGGTGGGATTCTACCGGTTCTGATGGGTTCAGGTGAACCGGTACCTTTGATGATCAGCTGAGAACGAACCAGTTCACCCCGATGATCAGATGGACCCACCTGCCTGCCCGTGTTATTTTCCTACCTTTATCTTCTCAGCTGATTCACGTGGCAGAGCAGATTGCTGTGACTCAGCTGTGTTTCTCCTCCTAAGAAACACGGAAGTGAAGAATTCTTTAAACTGCGCACCCAAAGCGCGCAATCACAGAACCGGTTGTTAAACCGGGAGGATCCCACCACTAATTCAGAGAGTCAATGTTAATAAAACTAAAATGAGTTGATAAAAATAATCTATGGGGCCTCACAGAGGTCTATCTTGAGACCAATATTGTTCAACATTTTTATTCATGTTGTGTAATATTATGCCACTTCTATTAATCTTGGATAATAAGACAAATATGCTTAACAGATCTGCAGATGACACAAAGTTAAGAATTCTAGTTACATTGTGGATGATAGAAAGAGATTACAAACTTATTGAGAGGAAGAAGAGATCCTTTAAACACCTCTTCACTGTGTCATGAGATGGAAAAGACTTAGAAGAGTCTATTATTATAGTCTATTTCACTGAAGTATGCTTCTAGTCTTTACATGGAATAGATTTTCTGGTCTAGTCTAGTGGGGCTGACATTATGATTGATGTAAAATTTCCAATTAGTAAGGTTTGTAAGTAGAGAGCCAGTTTGGTGTAACATTGACTCAGTGGTGAAATCCAAATTTTTTACTACTGGTTCTGTGGGCATGGCACGGTGGGAGTGGTGTGGCTTGGTGGGCATGGCTTGGTTGGCATGGCAGGGGAAGGATACTGCAAAATCTCCATTCCCACCCCACTCCAGGGGAAGGATACTTCAAAATCTCCATTCCCACTCCACTCTGGGGCCAGTCAGAGGTGGTATTTGCTGGTTCTCCGAACTGCTCAAAATTTCCACTACCAGTTCTCCTGAACCTGTCAGAACCTGCTGGATTTCACCCTTGCATTGACTTGAAGGTACACACATACAAACATAGTCCAAAAAAGACAGCCAGACAATTTATTGCTAGACAGACAGATAGACAGACAGACAGATAAGGTACATAGAATGAACCCATAGGACACTCAAGACAGACAGAAACAGGTTTATAAGCAATCCTTTTTGACTATTTCTTGGAGAGGTCAATATATGAAAAACAAACTTTTTAAAAAAAACTAATCTCACCTTACTCTTTACAATGGCATTATCAGTATAAATTACTTCCTGTTTATAAAATATATATATATTATATGTATATGAAATCCTATTCTGTTCACTGCCCTGAGTCCTTCAGGAGAAGGGTGGTATAGAAATTCAATAAATAAATAAATAAATAAATAAATAAATAAATAAATAAATAAATAAATAAATAAATATTCTACCTCTTTATTAAAACAACACTTGAAGATAACCTACTTCTTAGTAATAAATACCGTGTTTCCCCCAAAATAAGACCATGTCTTATTTTTTTTTGAATCCTGAAATAAGCGCCTGCCTTATTTTTGGGGAGAACTTATTGTTTTAGGGCACAGGGAGCAAGATGGGGCTCCTCTTGCCATCTTATCTGATTTCTAGTTCTGTCTCCCTAACCCTAAGAAGAGGAAATGGCGGGGACCGGCTGCACATGTGTTTAAATATTTTTGGGGAGGGCTTAGTTTTGGGGGAGGGCTTATTTTTGGGAAAACATGGTATTATTTCTTTATCAAATTTTAATCTCAAGAGCATCTTTAAGAGCACAATTTTAAGGCAATCTAAATTCCTACTACAATAACAAAAGTGTTTTAAAACCCAACAAGAAATTGATCTAAAACTAATATTCTATCAGTTTCAGTGTTCAAAACCAACTAACCAACCAACTAACCAACCAACCAACCATTCTGCATGTTTTTTTAATATTATTTCTGAACGTACATTTGTTGCATGAATAAGGAATGAACAAATCAACTTCTTTCCCAACATTTTCTATATATGCTATGCAGTTCTGAATGCCAGAAATACTAGAGCCTTGGTGGCACAGCAGACTAAAGTGCTGTTAATTAACACCAGCTGCCTGCAATTACTGCAAGTTCGAATCTCACCAGGCTCAAGGTTGACTCAGCCTTCCATCCTTTCGAGGTAGGTAAAATGAGGACCTGGATTGTGGGGGCAATAAGATGACTTGTATAAAAAAGAACACTGCTTGGGGGGGGGGGGGCAAAAGCCCTACTAAGCAGGTACTCCAGAGAAGAAATTGAACCAATAAACAAACAAACAAACAAACAAACAAACAAACAAATAAATAAATTTACATTCAGAAGTTAACAGGAATCCCTGCCATATTATCAATGTGAACACATACCCTGTTTCTCCCAATATAAGACATCCCCTGATAATAAGCCCAGTCAGACTTTTGAGCACATGGCAATAAGGCCAAGCTTATTTTAGGGTTCAAAAAAATATAAGACAGGGTCTTATTTTCGGGAAAACACTGTACTATGTTTTTAATTGTGCTAAAAATGGTATTTTAATTGATCCCTTGCACTCAAAAAAAGAAGTAAAATTTACAATGCAAGATCATATGAGAATATGAAAGGATAAATCTAGAAAATAACCATAGTTTAGTTAAATAAAATGTAGAAGATTTTTCCTTGCCATGAAAATAAGATCAGATATAAGCTGTAATTTTTTTTGTCAAACATTAGATGACAGCAAAGAGCTCCAAAAACTCTCTTTGATGTTGATTAGTGGTCATCCAGATTTCTTCTATCAGTCATAATAAAAGGATTTGTATCCATCTATTTAAATGTAAGTAACATTGTTAACATAGGAATGAATACCTGTAATTTAATATATCAGTCTCAAAGGTAGTATTTTAAGTATGTTTCTTTCCCCCAAAAGCTTAATTAGACATTTAACCATCTGTTTACTTCAATATTAATTTGTAATTAAAACAATGCTACTTTTAAAATCTATGTTGTGAAAAAGTTTCTTTGAAATAATTATTCCCAATCCAAAGGAATTCAAGAGACAATTGAAATTCCATTTATGACGTATCTCCATAGAAACATTCAAATATACTGGGAACAGATAAAATTTATTCCAATTAATGGAATAACCTGATATAATAATTCCAAACCACTGGATAATATCAGCAAGTTGTTGTGTATGGAGTACATAACGATCAATAAAGCCTAATATGACACATCATCTGCATTAAGACATTTGGATTCAACTACAGTCACAGCTCCACCCAAAATATTCTCTGCTTATTGTTTAATGCAGGATTTTTTTTCTTTTTGATTTGCCTAAATAATAGCAGTGCTCTGTAATTCTTTAATATCTTTGTTTTAACACAGCAGTTGAATGTCTAAACAGAAATTTTACCACCCCAAATCATTGGACTGTAAATAAGCACTGGGCAGTTTGATGAAAACCAGACTTTCTAATTTAATTTAATAACTAGGTGGGTACACTATGCTAGGGTGCAAAATTATTTCCACTCTTCATTCCATGACAACATTCAACCCACCAAATGGAGAAAAGTTATGTTTATTGTACTGGATTTGGACTTTTTTTTTTTTTTTTTTTGCTTTAAATTACTCTGGGCACTTTTCTTTTTTACTTATTTCAACAATCCTATTAGTCTGTTAATGTTCCTAAAGGCTGTTAATGAAAAGTATTTCCAGAGTGATTTGAAATTACATCAGCCACTTTCATTAGAATATGATTATAAATAAAGTCTTGAGTGCAGGTTAACAACACTGAAGTGAAAGCCAAGGCAGGGAAATTATGTTGCATATGGCTTCTGGGTTTCCATAACAGGTGGAACATAGCTACCTAGATGGCCATTTTCAATCATTTCAGACTCCTAGATACTAACTGATCTTATAAACATGTAAACTATGCTGGAAGTAAAGTTACACCTGAGACCTAACTTCTGGAATTAGGTTATGGCAGGGGGAAAATATTATTTAGCTTCTGCAGTACTTTGTTTTGACTGAGCTTACCAAATGTGCTCTTCTAGGGTGAAATGTACTAATGAAATGCAATTATTCTTCTTTATTCACTTGTCTCAAAAATGTAATAATGCAATTCTACAAACAGAAAAATAGGAGAAAAGTATGGTTCGTAGGTCTTTCAAAAATGTACAGACTAATGCACAAATAACCTAAATATTAGTGAAATTTGCAAAGGGTGGAAAATATAAAATAAAAATTGACAAGTCATTAATCTATTACTTGGAGTAGAGATTAAATCAATGATGAGAATGTTTAAAAGCCTGGAAAATGTGTATAAGCATTAGGAAGCTTTTATGTCTGCAAGTAAAATGGCTAAATTATTGACTCAAAGCCCTGTTCATTGCAAATGTAGCTTGCTACTTGGTTTTCAAAGTGTTTGCAAATCACCCCAAAGACTTGTAATTGTATTAAAATCTGTTTGTCTATCTCTTTATTGTCTGTCTTCTATCTATCTATCTATCTATCTATCTATCTATCTATCTATCTATCTATCTATTATCTGTCTGTCTGTCTGTCTGTCTGTCTGTCTGTCTGTCTCAGGGTGTCAAACTCACAGCCCATGGGCCAGATATGCTACGCACTGGCCACGCCCCCCCATTTTAGGGAAGGGAGAAAAAGTCATGATATGCCCTTTGATGACAATGTGACGCTGTGAGTTTGACACCCCTGATCTATCATCTATCATCTATCATCTATCATCTATCATCTATCATCTATCATCTATCATCTATCATCTATCATCTACCATCTATCCATTTCTATTTTCATTCTTCGCCTGCATTCTAAAAAAATAAAAAACAGGATGACTGCAGTGTTAGGTGAAAGAAGGGGGCACCTACACTAGGAAAGAAAAGAAAAAGAAAAAAGAAACAAATTAATGGAGATGAATCAGAGTAGAGAATGGAAGGGACCTTGGAGGTCTTCTAGTCCAGTCCCCTGCTCAAGCAGGAGATCATATACCATTTCAGACAGGTGGCTGTCCAGTCTCTTCTCAAAAAGAGATGAGGCAAAAGAAGGGATAATTGAAACCAAAAGAAAACATAGTCATGTTTTCACTTTTTTACTTGCTACTTAACAGGTATGTATCAATTTATTAATAGGGTTCTAAGAAATATAACAGTACACAGATTACAGAAAACTAGTTATTAGTACATAGGCTAGTTCTCTTGAATGAGGGAATATTATATGTTATTATTATATAGTAGAATAGTATATACTCATGATAGTGAATCTATGGCACATGTGCCAGAAGTGGCACGCAGAGCCTTCTCTGTGGGCACATGCACCATTGCCAGCTGCTCTTCCTGGTTCCGTCACGGTGTTGCGTGCCGGACAGGCGGTCCATCGCGCATATGCACGAGACCAGTTGGCTGGCGTGCATGCGCATGACAGAACCCAGTGCATGATGCTCACCAGCCAGCTGCTCTCTTCCGGGTTCCAGCACACCAGCACACCAGTGCTCCCGTTTCGGCATGGTGCCAAAAAGGTTAGCTGTCACTGGATATACTAGTGTATACTATTCAAGTATTAAAAGTCTCATAATACTAGTCACAGAACCTCAATTAAGTATTCCTATCAGCCAGCAAAGGGGGGGGGGAATCTGTATTCTAATCTTCTTTTCTTAGGTCAACTCAAAGTCACAATAAAGTGTGCCAGTTTTCGAAGTCCAAACTCCTATTCTTCCCATCTGTAGTACTCTAATATTCTTATTACATTTTTGTGGACCATACAATCTCTGTATAGCATTCTATTCTCATTGCAGTTCTAAGCTCTGTCTGTTCTGGTACCAGTACCAAAAGCTAAAAAACAATTGACTGTCCTTATTGCTAATGTGGCTTTCATGGTTCTTGGAACTGCTGCTGGCATCGCTTGACATTGGCATCAAGGCCACCTCTTCTAGTGCTGGCTTTTGCTATTTATGGCTCTGGATTTTTGGGGGTTGGCTCTGTGCTAGTAGTCATTGGTGTTAGCTTTTCTAGCTTTGCTTCACTAAGTTAGCTGATGCACTTGTGATTGGACTTGACCCTTTTTCTGGTTTACTCTAATTTGGATTTATCTGTTGGTGTCATATCAGTCAGTACTGCTTGCTATTTCTATTATGTTTCCTTGTTCCTTTAAGTTGATCTCCACTTCTGCTGCCCAATTTTTCTTGGCTCTTCTGCTTCTTTATCTGCGGTGAATCGCGGTGGCAAGTGGTTAGAGTGCAGTACTGCAGGCTACTTCTGCTGATCACTGGCAGAGTGTAAGACACACCTTAGTTTCTTGGGAGGAAATTAGGGGAGAAAAATTCTGCCTACCAGGTATTCATCTGGCTAGTCCCAGCACATTAGTTCACTCGCTGGTTTTGAGGTTGGGGATGGTTGGGGCTGTGCTTCTAAAGCACAACTGATTGTCGGAGGGAGCAGCAATTAGAAAAGCAGGCAAAGCATGGAAGATCGCTTTGCTCCCATTGGGACTGAAAAACAGCTTCAAAAGCACTCCCTCACTGGAGGAAGCTCCAGTGTCTAAAGCAGGCAAAGCGTGGAAGGGGTAAGAGAAGGTAGCAGCCATTCTGGGTAGCCATTTTGGGCACCACGCAGGGTTACATTCAGAATATAAGATGCACCCAAATTTTCAGCCTCTTTTAGGAGGAAAAATTGTTTCTTATAATCCAAAAAATATGGTAAATGTGGACTCGTTATCTTATAAAATGCTTAGGGATTGTCTCCCCAATATATGCTTATGAAATTAAATCCATATGGAAAAACATTGCCTGAATATAACTGGTCTGGACAATGTGCTCTGACTTGTTTTGTAGCAAAGTTGAATAAAAGAGGCCCCTTACAGCCTTCAAAATACTTTTTATAGAGCCTGATGCTTCTTCTATCTGCATCTTGCATCTTAGGTGTTCTTGTTCTGCTGATTCTATTTTCATGATATTGCCATAACATGATATCTCTGCTGGAAACTTAAAATTATAGAATGAAATGTGTGTGTGTGGTGGGGAAGGGAGAAGCATCTTCTCTGATGCAGGGGTGAAATACTACCAGTTCGGATTGATTTGGGTGAACTGGTAGTAAAAAAATGCTACCAGTTTGGGCGAACCAGTATTTCCGATGATCAGCTGGGTAACAATCAGCTGTGAAGTGCAATTTATATTAGCTAGAATCGTCAGATTTCCTGCTTTCTAGCTAATATAAATCGTGTGACACAGCGGATTCCCCCTCTCCCCACTGTTTGCAGACTCAGAAGTCTTCAAAATGTTCCTTTTTTAGTGCCGTGTAGGTGCGCCTCAGGCGTGCAAAGTGCACACTCAGTAGCAGACTCACAGAACTGGTAGCAGACTTCAGAGGATTTCACTGCTGCTCTGATGACCGGAAGTCTGATCTGTTTGAGCTACAGCTATTGCAATAAGGAGGTGCATAATTTCAGATGTTATGCTTTCCTTCCCTCCCTTCTTTTGGGTATCTTGCAACTGGATCATTTGATAGAATATGAATGCTAATAATGATGCTCTCCAGCAAACGTGTTGTTGAAGAAATGTGATGCTGGTAATAGAAAGTTTCCTTCCCCTTCTCTGTTGATGTTCCTGGCTGTTCATTTGAAGGCTTTTGATGTTCTAATGGTTAATTGCACCTTTCTTGGGGGTGTCCTTCCATGGTTTCTATCTTTTATGTACGAAGAAAGAATTCTTTTGTGACCCAGTAATTATCTTCTCTCCAGGTCTCTCTCAGTAGCTACTTTACTTTTCTATTGATGGAGCTTGCAAGTAAATGTTCATTCCTGGGGTCTCTCACAATTGATTCTTTCAGAGCTGAGATTGATCTTTCCCCCAGTTGGGATAGTGATGTATATGTATGGCTGAAATTCCTCGAAGTACACATTTTGTCCCCCAAAAGTTGGCAAAATGCAGTCCTAAACTCCAATTACAATTCTGTCTAAACCTCCTATGGTGAATATTGCACTCTGAAAATTCTGCAGCTTTCTAGCATTATTTGGGACAGCAATAAAAGCTTGTTGGGTAAAAGTAAAATACAAAATATAGTAGTAACCCATAAAAGTGGGAGCTTCTGTGTTGTACAGGCTTTTTTTTTTTACCTCACCAATCTAATTATTTATTTATTTTGTATTGAATGACCAGCAAGAAAATAATTTCCTGATTGGAAAAGACAAATACGTATTCTTCCCCACCACATAATGCAAGGGATTGATCTTCATGGACTGAGTCTGATTCAAATGTATTTGGAAAAATCAATCCAGATAGTTTCATGTGTCCAAATAGACTTGGATTGGATCTCTGAATAGGACATAATGAGATTTGGATTGATTCAGATTGTTGCAATACATGATTTAGCAGGCCAGATTGGTCCAAATTGGTCCAATTTTCTGAATTAGTCCAAATAAATTTGGACTATCAGATCTTTGCATGGCTATCGTAAATATGGGAAGGAAATATCATATTAGTTTGTTATGTGATTCCTTCTTACACCTCTTCCTGAATGGAGAGGAGATCACTCAAGAGACTAAAAAAGATTTAAGTCTGTTCTTAAGGAGATTCATTTATAAATCATATCTAAAAGAATTAATTCAACTAAGAGGACAATTATCATGTTTATTTAATGAGAGGGTACATATATTTGCAGAGTGGGGAATTTTTGAAATAGAAAAAGGGAGAGAAATTCATCTGATGTGAAATAATCAAGGCAGTGAAATAATTAAGATCATATGTCAGCATCCTTATATTTGATATAGCTTTGCATAAGAACTTGTAAACTTGTAAACTTCTAGATCTTCCTCCCTCATCAGTCTCTTCCAGATGTATATATGCTGTAGGTTTCTACAAGTCATATTTGTTATGTCCTTATAAGGACATCTGCCTGGGATTGGCTGAAGATCCTTTCGGCGGGAGTTTTGAATCCCTGTCAGTGGGCGGTGCGTCTGCCGGAGTGTATATAAGGAGAGCTCCGGCAGCGCACAAGCTGTTCAGTTCTTGTTATTAAAACTTGTTACTTGAACCCTGCTGGTCACTTCTTCTTTCCTGCGCCGATCTAACACTGGCGACGAAGGTCTAGAGAAGAACCTCCGCGTGGCACGATCGCCATAACGAGCTGAAGTCACTCGACGCGGTCTGAGAAATGGCAACGCCGCAAGCGCCGTTCGCCTCACTGGCTCCCTTCAACCCCAGCCGGGAGAAGTGGAGTTCGTATATGATACGTTTCCGCCAATTCCTCCGGGGAAACGGCTACAACAACCTAGACGACGAGAGGAAGAGGGCTCTCTTCCTCGCTCACTGCGGCTCCGACGTTCTGGAACTCGCCGTCAACCTCGTCGCACCCAGGGACATTGAAGTTATGTCCTGGGTGGATCTGCAGACTGCCCTGCAAGACCACTATGCACCAACGGGCACCCCCATATCGAACCGCTTTACCTTCCGCCAACGTAATCAGAAGGAAGGCGAATCGCTTAAAGACTTTGTGGCGGCATTGCGTCAAATCGCTGCGAACTGCGAATTTGAGAACGTTGACAATGCCTTACGCGACGGGATCGTCTTCGGGATGAGAGATGCCAACCTCCAAAAGAAGTTCCTGAGCAGAAAAAGACTGTCCCTGAAGGACGTTCTTGAGGAGGCTACGGCTGCTGAAACATCCGAGACTGCCGCTGCTGCCATGCTCCAGTCCCGAGGGATCCATAAGATCCGCAAACCGTCATCTGAATCGTCCGAGGACTCTGCCACACCAACCGATTCAGAGGGAGAGTCGACCGTTTTGAAAGTTTCCCGCCCACCTAGGCGGGAAATTCAAAAAGATGGCCGCCGCGCCGCTCAGTGCGGCAGTTGCAAGGGACACCATCCCCGCCAATCCTGTCGCTGGCGGGATGCCACCTGCAGACGCTGTCTTAAGAGGGGGCACATCGCGGAGGCATGCAGAGCCTCTGATCCGGTTCCTGAATCGATCAAGCCCCAGAATCCAGAAAGTCGTCGCGACTCCCAGAGGTCATCCAAACGGTCCTCAATCCAGCAAAATCGCGACGACCGCAACAGTTCTCATGGCGGCGCTGTGAACCAGACAACGATCGCCCTCACCAGCACCAACAGTGCCACAAAATTCCACGTGACACTGTTGGCAGAAGGCTTGCCGTGCACGATGGAAGTCGACTCAGGCTCCGTCTATTCGATCATCGACTGGCACCAGGTCAAGAGACTGAAACCGAATCTCTCCAAGCGCCAACTTGAACCTCTGCACTCCAAGCTGGTGGATTTCGGCGGCAACCCCATCGGCGTCATCGGGAGAACCAACCTCCGGATCGCCTTCAAGCAGTTCCAGGGCCAGCTTCCCATAACCGTCGTGGAGCATAGCCGCCCGACCCTGCTGGGCGTGGAGTGGTTCCAGCCGCTGGGGCTTTCTATTGGAGGCATCCACCAGATTAGCTCAGGCGAACTCGACTCACTCATCGGAGAGTTCCAAGAAGTCTTCGATGGTAAGTTAGGGACCTTTTCAGGGAAACCCATCTCCTTTAATCTGGACAAGGGGGTAACCCCAATTCGGCTCAAGCCCCGCCGGGTTCCATTTGCCTTGCGGGCTAAAGTAGACGCTCAGCTAGATAAGCTGATTGCCCAAGGTATCCTGGAACCCATCGATCATGCTTCATGGGAAACTCCCATTGTGACTCCCATGAAGCAGGATGGATCTGTGCGCATCTGCGCCGACTACAAAGTGACCATCAATAAGGCGTTGCCGCAGAGCGCATACCCCGTGCCAGTAGTGCAACATTTGCTGCACTCACTCGGCAAGGGCAAAATTTTTGCAAAACTGGACCTGGCCCAGGCTTACCAGCAACTGCCAGTAGATCAGGAAACGGCGGAGGCACAGACTATTGTCACCCATAGAGGCGCGTTTAAGTGCAACCGTCTCCAGTTTGGAGTCAGTGCAGCCCCAGGCATTTTCCAATCCATGATGGAACGCCTTCTCCAAGGCGTTCCAGGGGTGGTGCCTTATTTCGATGATGTACTGATCTCTGGGGACTCAAAGGCTCAACTCCTGGACCGGCTGAGGCTAGTTCTCCAGCGTTTCAGGGAGAAGGGCTTGAGAGTCCGGAGGGACAAGTGCATCATTGGGGTACAGGAAGTCGAGTTCCTGGGCTATCTGATAGATAGTTCTGGCATCCACCCCACCAAATCAAAAGTTAAAGCTATCCATGAAGCTCCGAAGCCCCAAAAACAAAGCGGAGCTTCAGGCTTTCCTTGGATTGCTTAACTTCTACGCTATTTTCCTCCAGCAGAAAGCCACTGTTGCTGAGCCGCTCCATCGCTTGCTGGCGAAGGCGGTTTCCTGGAGGTGGGGACGTGAGGAAGAGTCTGCATTCAGAGCCGTTAAGCAACTTCTGACCTCTGACAGTGTGCTCATTCAATACAATGAGACACTGCCCCTCAGACTGACCTGTGACGCTTCCCCGTACGGAGTTGGCGCTGTGCTCAGCCACGAACTGCCTACCGGTCGTGAAGCCCCCATCGCATTTTTCTCAAAGACTATGTCTAGTGCTGAGCGCAACTACAGCCAACTGGACAAAGAGGCGTTGGCTATTGTTGCAGGGGTGAAGCGCTTCCACGAATACCTGTATGGACGGCAATTCACCATTGTCACCGATCACAAGCCTCTCCTCGGCCTACTAGCAGGGGACAAGCAGACCCCAGCATTCATGTCCCCCCGGATGACGCGCTGGTCCATATTCCTCGCCGGCTACTCCTACAGCCTCGTCCACCAGCCTGGTAAAGCCATCGCAAACGCCGACGCGTTGAGCAGGTGCCCATCCGCCGAATCCGTGGAAGACCCGGCCCCCACGCTCGAGCTGCTGCATATTGACAACGACAGCAACTGTCCCGTGACATCTGCCGACGTAGCGACGCACACGCGAGCTGACCCCATCCTCCGGCAAGTCCACTCCTGGGTCCTGAGAGGCTGGCCGACTCGAATTGACAGCGACGACTTCAGCCCGTTCAGCCGCAAGCAAGGGGAGCTGTCCACCATGCGCGGCTGTTTACTATGGGGAGATAGGGTGCTGATTCCCAGCACTCTTCAACGAAGGACTCTTACTGCGCTGCACAAAGGACACCCGGGCATTGTCCGGATGAAAGCCCTGGCACGGAGCTATGTCTGGTGGCCAACACTGGACAAAGACATTGAACATTGGGTCGCCAGGTGTAGCCCGTGCCAAGAAGTCAGAGCCGCCCCGCCTCAATCTGACCCGATGCCCTGGGAGACTCCGAGCTCCCCCTGGTCGCGCATTCACATAGACTTTGCTGGCCCCATTCATGGGCACCACCTCCTCATCGTGGTTGATGCCTACTCCAAGTGGTTGGAAGTCGTCCCCATGGCATCCACCACAACGGAAGCTACCATCCGTGCCCTCCGGCGCCTTTTCGCGACCCATGGACTCCCTGACGTTTTGGTCTCAGACAACGGGCCCCAACTTACGTCCGTGCCCATGGAAGCTTTCCTGGCTGGCTTGGGCATTCGCCATGCCCTCTCTGCCCCTTACAGACCGGCCGGAAATGGGCAGGCTGAACGGATGGTGCGGCTCACGAAGGAGTCGCTCGCCAAAATGGGCCCGGGTGACTGGCAGGAGCGCATTGACACTTTTTTGCTTACCCAGCATATCACGCCTCACTCTGCCACCCGAAAATGCCCCGCCGAACTTTTAATGGGCAGGAGACTCCGGTCACCCCTGGACAGACTGCACCCGCAATACTCCTCTGAGGTGCCCGCATCCGCCAGTCGCCAACTTCACCAGTTTTCCGTCGGTGATGCCGTTTTCGCTCTGAATTTCCACGGCTCGCCGAAATGGCTTAAAGCTACAGTACACAGCACAACCGGTCCCAAATCCTACCGCGTTGAGCTGGACGATGGACAGATCGTGAGACGTCATCTCGACCAGCTCCGCAAAAGGTGGAGGGAAGTGAGCGAAAACCACCCCGACGAGGTAGGCCTAAACCACCCGGCGCAGTAGGCCTAAACCACCCCGACGAGGTAGGCCTAAACCACCCCGGCGCAGTAGGCCTAAACCACCCCGGCGCAGTAGGCCTAAACCACCCCGACGAGGTAGGCCTAAACCACCCCGGTACAGTAGGCCTAAACCACCCCGACGAGGTAGGCCTAAACCACCCCGCCGAAGTAAGCCTAAACCACCCAGACGAGGGAGACCGGCGACCCGAGGGACGAACAAACACCCCGGCACCTAGCCTAATACCAGATCCGGCAAGGCAAGTAGACCGGGGACAACCCAGCAGGGGAAGCCAACGTCAACCCTGCGAAGTGGGCAACCGGCAGCCCAGAGTTGGGGACCTCCAGCCAACATTCCAGGAGACCCTACAACAACCCGCCAACCGCGCAGAAAACCAACCCTGCAAGGAAGGCCTCCACCACCCCGGCAGGGTAGGCCAACACCAACCCGACCAGGTCGAACAGCCCAGCGGCCAGAGGGAACATTCGACACCACCGCCAGACCAACCGCGCAGAGAGGGCCTACACCACCCCTGCAAGGTAGGCCTACGCCACCCCGACAGAGCCGACCAGTCACCATTTCCGTCCACCTGCCGCCCCGGGAGTAAGCCGGACTCGACCGGAGACCCCGGGGGCTTAACCCAACCACCACCGCCGGACTCGCACCCTGACCCAGACCGGCACGACCCCAGCCCAGAGGGGACCCGAGGGAGACCCAGGGACCTACCGTGGCTCAGGAGTTCCGGACCGGCCAAGAGCAGGGATCCACACCGGCGGCTCCACGATCCGTGCAGGAACGAGGCAGACCAGCATCGCCCGCAGGCGGAGGTCCGTGACCCGGCCGGAGGTTCGGACACAGTACCCGCGTCCTCGACGGCCAGATCCAGCCCGGCACCGGGGAAGAAGCCCCGAGCAGAGCAGACACCCTCCGTCCGGGAGAGTGTCCATCTTGACTCTGAACTGCGCAGGTCTACGCGGGCACGTAGACATCCTGTTTATCTTAGTGACTATTTCCCTGATCGACTGACTAAGAACTAGGGGGGAGGAGTGTTATGTCCTTATAAGGACATCCGCCTGGGATTGGCTGAAGATCCTTTCGGCGGGAGTTTTGAATCCCTGTCAGTGGGCGGTGCGTCTGCCGGAGTGTATATAAGGAGAGCTCCGGCAGCGTACAAGCTGTTCAGTTCTTGTTATTAAAACTTGTTACTTGAACCCTGCTGGTCACTTCTTCTTTCCTGCGCCGATCTAACAATATTAGTCATAAAGTCTGCTCAGTGCAGAAACATGGTTTTTGTTGTTGTGGTACAGTGGTTAGAGTGCTATACTGCAGGCTACTTTTGCTGATCACTGGCTGCCAGCAGTTTGGCAGATCGAATCTCACCAGGCTCAAGGTTGACTCAACCTTCCATCCTTCCGAGGTGATAAAATGAGGACTCAGATTGTAGGGGGCAATATCCTGACTCTGTAAACCGCTTAGCCATGTGAAGCAGTATATAAGTCTAAGTGCTATTGCTATTGGCATTTCGCACAGGTACGCCTTTCCTAGACCGAGATGCCCTCGCCATGATCAGTCATGCTCTTGTTACTTCTCAGTTGGATTACTGTAATGCCCTCTACATGGGGCTGCCCTTGGGATACACCTGGAGGCTCCAGCTAGTCCAGAATGCAGTCACGCGGGCAGTTATGGGGGCTTCTCGTTACTCCAAAGTAACACCTCTCCTGCGCAAGCTGCACTGGCTGCCGGTGGTTCTCCGGGTTTGTTTCAAGGTGCTGGTGCTCACCTATAAAGCCCTACATGGCTTAGGCCCGGGGTACTTGCAGGACCATCTCCTGCCATCCTCCCATCGTCCCATGCTCTCTCACAGAGCAGGCCTCCTCAGGGTGCCATCAGCCAAACAATGTCGGCTGGCAGCCCCCAGGAGGAGAGCATTCACTGTCGGAGCGCCGACCCTCTGGAATGGTTTGCCTACCAAGCTCAGGACAGCCCCTGACCTCCTCTCCTTTCGCCGTGAACTGAAGACGTGGGTCTTTCACCAAATGGACTGATCCGTTGGGGGTTTGTACACTGTAATAATTTTAATTTGGTTTTAATGGGGATTTTAATTTGTATTGTGGTTTGTATTAATGATTTCTTGTTCTGTAAACCTCCCTGAGTCCTTTGGGAGAAGGGCGGCATATGAATCACAATAATAAATAAATAAATAAATAAATTTCAGATTTTGCTCTGCTAGATCTCTGGTTACTAAATCTTATAGGGACAGAGACTTATGGAATTTTGCATAGCAGTGTCTAGAAATGTGTATGAAATAAAAGTCTGCTCTGTTTCAAACTGGTAAGAAAAAATATTTTGGGGAAGTTTCCATAAGAAAATGCAATGCAGTTGAATATTCCATCAATTAATGATGAGAAAAAGAAATAGCAAATGAAAGGAAAAGGACAAATTGGAAAGATGAAGGAGGAAGAAAAGCAGTAGACATCTATTAAAGAAAACACTGGAAACTCCCATTTTTTATGTCTTTTTCTTTGCCTCCCTGGTGCCCTGGTTCACTGCACATCTATCAACAGAAAATAGTAAAACCAGACAAGGCCTCTGAAGGTGTAGTGTTAATAGCAGGAGGTCTGGGCTGATGGCTGCTGACATGGAAAAGCTTTGGGATGTGTATTCTCCAGCTGGGCTTGGCTTTCAGGAGGTTATGTGACATTGAGACTGCTCTGGAAATTGTTTTTGTATTAGAACTAGAGACAGGAGGTGTGCCTAATCCATAATAGGAATGTTGTCTCAAGTGGATGGATAAACAGTCCTGGGAACAGTTAAAGAGTTTTGAAATATTTCTTCCTACACCTGGAAACCTGCCAATTACATTGTCTGTGCCTCAGGTGTTAATGTACTGAAATTACTTTAGTAAATATCAGGTCTGTCTCAATAAAATTCAATCCATTAATATTTTAGTGGTGGATGAGTAGATCAATGGTGGGTTTCAAATTTTTTTACTACCGGTTCTGTGGGTGTGGCTTGGTGGGTGTGGCATGGCTTGGTGGGCATGACATGGTGGGCATGGCAGGGGAAGGATACTGTAAAATCTCCATTCCCTCCCCAATCCAGGGGATGGTTACTGCAAAATCCCCATTTCCCAAGTCCCAAATTCCAGATCAGCTGGGACATGGGAGGCAGAGAATAGATGGGGGCGGGGCTAGTCAGAATTTTTACTACCAGTTCTCCGAACTACTCAAAATTTCCACTACCGGTTCTCCAGAACTGGCCAGAACCTGCTGAAACCCACCTCTGGAGTAGATGGACTGGTATGTATTATCATGACCTGGTTTGGTGGTGATGTCACTATCTGTAAAATCTGTAATATTTATGAGAAAACATCAGTGTGCTCTACAAGTATTTATATGTATGTATATATGTATGTATGTATGTATGTATATGGATATGCACAACCAAGCCCCCACCCAAACAGAACACCCCCCCAGCCAATCAGAGCACAACCAACCCCGCATCCAATCAGAGCACAGCCAAGCCCCTAACCAATCAGAACACACCTCCACCCAATCAGAACACAGCCAAGCTCCCACCCGATCAGCTCACACCCCCACTAGCAGTTAAAAGGAAGGGACAGCTGCAATCTCACATTACTCCTGAAAGCACGAAGCCGAGAACACCAGCCTGAAGATGACGAATGAGACTTCGTCGAAACGTCACCAAGATACTTCTAATTCTATGCTGGAGAAGACCCAAATAACCAAAGACAGACAGACAGACAGACACACACACACACACACACACACACACACACACACACACACATATATATATATATATATATATAAAAAATTTGGAGGTTGTAACTTTTTTAGACTGACACTTAAGCATGTGAATGGATTAAGGAAATGATAAATGATTTAGTTTACATATTGTCTTAAACGATGTTATATATTTATTTTCATTAGATAGGAGTTGCAATTTTCAACATGAAAAAAAAACCATTTTGAGAATTTGTCTACGCAATAATTAAATCTTTAAACTCTGGAGAAGGTCCTGCTCTCTGGAGAAGGCCCTTATCTGTGATTCCTTTTTGAGCCCTGACCTCTGGGGTGCTATGGAGAATAATTTCATATTTGACAGAAATATGCAAGAATCCTTAACTAGGTAAAGGGTGCTGGCACGTTTTTAAGCATTAGGAATAAAACATAACATTTGGAAACAGCTCAAACAGATGCTTCCCTCATTTACTGGGGTAATGGGGGATGGGAGAATAAAGCAGAATCAGATTCTGTTCAGATTTCAAGATTCTGTTTTTAGTGCCAATCTCAATAAAAGTAGATTTATGGAATTGATTCCCTGCATGATCTATCTAATGAGGTTCTTTCCAAGACCACTTTCAACTCAAGGCCAAATCTGTGGGCCTCCTGACTCCTCCATGCAGTAGGTAATTTCCTGGATGGTATAGACTATTATTGCCAGTGGTGGAATGCTACAGGTTTAACAACCGGTTTGGTGAGCATGTGCTTTGCACTGAAAATGGAGCATTTAGAAGCTCAGCTGCTTACCTTCCAAGGTGATCGTCGGAGCTACCAGTTCACCTGAACCAGTCTGAACTGGCTGAATACCATCTCTGATTATTGCCTCGTTGAACAAAGAAATTCTAGCATTGGTCTTAAAGGAAGCTATGATGCTCCCTCTCCTTAAGAGGCTCTCTCTGGATTCAGAGATATCAAATAATTATTGCCTGGTATTATTATTATTATTATTATTATTATTATTATTATTATTATTATTATTTTGTTGCCTCCTCAGTGGGCAATTACAGCTGAGGAGTGAAGAGATGACCTCAGTGGCTACTCTCCTTGGTGTTTGTCCTCTCCTCCTTTCTTTTTAACTCTCTTTAGTGTTGATCCTCTCCTCCCATGAAACCACTGGGAGAAGTAATAAGGTATAATTTCAGCTTTACATTGGCCCTTCAAGACAGATTGGCTATGCCAAGATCTGGAGGTTCTAAATGGGAGAAAATAGACTCAAATTAAACCCTTAAAATGGTGGCAATGATGATGATTTGATTTTTTTATCCTGTCTTTTTTATAATGTGTCACTGTGTAAGAAATTATGAGCTGGGATAGCCATAACAAGAAGTCAGCCAATGGGAACTGTTTGGTGACTGAGAGCTATGTCAGACATCTTGGAGTCTGGGCATGACTGATGTGTGTGTGTGTGTGTATTTCTCTTTAGCCAGGTTCTTCCTATGTAAACCAATATTTTTAGGCAGCCCTAGTTCAGTGAAATCACAATCCACTAGTTTCTAGGCTTTTTTTCTGGAAGCCAGCAGATCCTTTGCTGACCATTGGGAGACTAAGATAGATCTATTTCGGCCTTATAAAGCCTCATCAGTTAGCCACACCCTCATCTCATGTATCCTCCCTGTAAAGGTACAGTATTTGTTTTCTTTCTTTTTTGTAGGTTGTATGTGTATTTCTCTTTAGCCAGGTTCTTCCTACGTAAACCAATATTTATCTACAGCCCTAGTTCAGTGAAGTCACATCCACTAGTTTTGGGGCTTTTTTTTTCTTGTGGCAGCCAGCAGGCCTTATGCTGCCCAATGGGACACTTATATAGATCTATTTCTGGCTCATTAGCCTTGATCAGTAAGCCACACCCACATATCATGTATCCTCCCTGTAAAGGTACATTATTTATTTTATGTGGATTTATGTGTGTTTTTCTTTAGCATATATATATATATATATATATATATATATATATATATATATATGTGTGTGTGTGTGTGTGTGTGTGTGTGTGTGTGTGTGTGTGTGTGTGTGTAGGTAGGTAGGTAGGTAGGTAGGTCGGTCGGTCTTTGGTTATGCGGGTCTTCTCCCGCGTAGAATTGGAAGTATCTTGGCGACGTTTCGACGAAGTCTCATTTGTCATCTTCAGGCTGGTGTTCTTGCAAGAAGACCCGAATAACCAAAGACCTACATACAAATACCCGCGAAAACCTCAGAAAACACACACACACACACACACACACACACACACATATGTGTGTGTGTGTGTGTGTGTGTGTGTGTGTTTTCTGAGGTTTTTGCAGGTGTTTATATGTAGGTCTTTGGTTATTCGGGTGTTTTCCCGCGTAGAATTGGATGTGTCTTGGCGACGTTTCGATGAAGTCTCATTCATCATCTTCAGGCTGGTGTTCTCGGCTTCGTGCTTCCAGGAAATAAAATATAAATATAAATATAAAATTATATATATATATATATATATATATATCTTCTATGATTCTATTGATTTTGTGAATATTGATTCTGTGCTTCTGGTTCTGACTTCTGCTGCATGGGTATTGTATACATGCATCATACTTTATATTGTTGTATATAAACAAATTTCTTCTATAAATGAATCCTCCTGAATTGTTTACTTGTGTGCTGGTTGGATTGCTGCAAACTCTAACACAATGTCTGATCAACTCAGAGTGGCAAACATATTTAATACTCCTTCCTCTATTTTCCCTACAACAACAACCCTCAGCTGTGAGGTCTGAGCTGAGACAAAGTCACCTGGCAGAGCTTTAATGGCTAAGGGAAGCCTAAAACTTTCATCTGGTTTCTAGCACTTTAACCACTACAACCAAATGCAATTACTAATCAATTGCCCTAGTGGTGGCTCTTGGTGAAGTGGCATTACCATTAAAGGAGCTCACTCCTATGTTGAACTTGAAGGAGGTGGACTGTCTGGATGGTTTTCAAAAAGGCTCCAGTCTATCAGAAAAAGCTGATGCCATCAGAGACTTCCTTCCAATTCAATTGCTAATATGATAGCAATAGCATTTAGACTTATATACTGCTTCACAGTGCTTTACCGCCCTCTCTAAGTGGTTTATAGAATTGGCATATTGCCCCCAACAATCTGGGTTCTCATTTTGCCCACCTCAGAAGGATGGAAAACTGAGTCAATCTTGAGCCTGGTGAGATTTGAACTGCCAGATTGCAGAGGCAGTCAGCAGAAGTAGCCTGCAGTACTGCACTCTAACCACTGTGCCACCATAGCTCATGATGCTGTTTCCTCAATGATAGCTGAAATTCCGACAGTTGTAAACCTAGCCTCTTTCCATTTTTATTTTTAACTGCTGACTCCTGATTAAACAAACAAACAAACAAACAAACAAACAAACCTCTGATAGATCTAAGGAGGACATATGCACACTCATCAGTCTTTTTTTCAGCAACATCTTTTGTGAGATGAAGAAATTAGAGCTCTCTCGGGATTTCTATCCTCTTGTGATCCTTTGTTCAGGTCAGAAGGAAAATAATACATTAATTTAGCCATCTGGCAAAACTTGTTCTCTTTCTTTATCTCTTCCCTTCCCTCTCACCCTTCTCTTTCCCCCATTTTTCTTAGATGGGTATGCCTGAACTATCAGTATCTGTGTCTCAAGTAAAAAAAAAAAAAATCTATAAGAACACGTTATGCTTCTGTATTTAATCTGTTTTTTTTTCTTTCTCCCTGTAATTCACAGTATATTTCCCCGTACTTAATGTAGTGCTCTTTTTCAACACACACTTTTCTTTTTTTACTTGGATCCCACATTTTCCTAGCTGTCTCCCAGAAATAATCTTCTTTTTTTATTCTTTTTTCCAGAACTAATTTGCATGCTACCACGTGCTGAAGTACTTCTTCTTAGCACATATGCATGTTTGCCTGAATGACTTCATTTCTAAGTCTCTTGTTTTTTTTTGTTGTAGCACACAACTCCTTACAATTAACATCTGTAATTATGATATTTAAGGTAAAGTATCTGCGTAGGTCATCCATAGATCTCAGGTGCAACAGATAGACCAGTCCATGAAATCAATTCCACAGAAAGACTTTTTTTGAAATTGCCTATAATGACAGGATTTGATTGTTCTCTACCTCTGGCTGTTTGTTAAAGCTCAGTGAATGAGAGAAATGTCTGCTTGAGAAATTTCTAAGTGTTTATCTGGCCATCCTGGACTTAAAACTGCTTTAAATTAACTGATTTTGCCTAGGCAACAGTTTTACCACGTCTTCAACAAAATCATCTTCCGATTCTTTACAGTTTGGCACGCAGTCACTTCAATCACACTCAGCAGTTGATCTTCAGCAGTTACCTATTTATTGTCCAACACAAAGATTTTATGATAACACTTTTTTTTGGGGGGGGGGGTAACTATGTAAAATGAAATTGGATATGATAAGAGCACACTCTTGTACTGCAGGGAGTCTTGGACCCTCTACACACAGCAGGAGAGAAAGTTGAACACTTTTCATATATGCTGTCTCTGACGAATCCTTGGCATCACCTGGCAGGACAAAGTTCCAAATAGCACAGTCTTGGAACATGCTGGAATTTCTAGCTTATATACACTATTGAAACAGTGACATCTACGCTGGCTGGGGAATGTTGTGAGAATGGCTGATGGTCGGATTCCAAAAGATCTCCTGTATGGAGAATTAGTGCAGGGAAAGCACCTCAGAGGGAGACCACAGCTGCGATATAAGGATATCTGCAAGAGGAACCTAAAGGCCTTGGGAATGGACATTAACAACTGGGAAAGCTTGACCTCTGATTATTCAGCTTGGAGGCTAAAGACGCAGCATGGCCTTCTCCAGTTCGAAGAGACACTTGTTCAGCAGGCTGAGGCAGAAAGGCAGTCCCGGAACCAGGAAATCCGGGGGCTGGGCAGGGGACAGAATGTATCTTCCCTCAATGTGGAAGGGATTGTCACTCTCCAATTGGCCTTTTTAGTCACACTAGATGCTGTTTTAGGATCTCTTTCCAGAGCACGATACCATAGTCTCTTGAGACTGAAGGTTGCCAATGAATGATAAGTTATATAGGATATGATATGGTCAATACTCTGTTCATAAAATGTGGTGTGTGTGTGTGTGTGTGTGTGTGTGTGTGTAAGAAAAAATCAATAAAACTTGATTTTTTAAAAATAATAACACATATTAATGGGTTAAAACTTAGCACAGTGACCAATGCATTAAGTATTGCTTAATGCATTGTAAGCTGCCCTGAGTCTCCGGAGAAGGGCGGCATATAAATCAATTTTTTTAAAAAAATTGCTCTGCAGGGAGCATAGAACAGAGAGAACAGACAGGTGGACAGAAGGATCACTGAAACAGGGGCTAGAGTACCCCTGTAGAATACCCCTGGGTGGTATTCACTTCGCTACCGGTTCTCAAATATGAGAACCTTCGCTACCAGTTCTCAAATATGAGCACACACACACACACACACACACACACACACACACACACACACACACTTTGCTTGTGCATGACACCTCTGCACATGAGCAGGACCTTCTATGCATGTGCAGAGGATCAAAAATGGGCCATGGTGGATGGAGGATCAAAAACAGGCAGGTGGATGGAGCCTCCCTCAGTTGTCGCTACCAGTTTGCCTGAACTTGATAGAACCAGCTGAATACCACCACTGGGCTAGAGTCAGCAATAGCAATAGCACTTAGACTTATATTCCACTTCACAGTGCTTTTACAGCCCCCTCTAAGTGGTTTACAGAATCAGCATATTGCCCCCAACATTCTTGGTCGTCATTTTACTGACCTCAGAAGGATGGAAGACTGAATGAACCTTCAGCTGGTGACAGTCGAACTGCTGAACTGCAGAATTGCATCCTAACCACTGCATCACCATGGCTCCTGTGAGAATACAGATGCTTATACTCAATAGGGAATTAATTATTTTCTATGCAATGAAGGAAAGAGAATGAGCTCAAAGAAAGACAAGGAAAGCGGGGGACTTTGACAGGCAGTTCTCTTCAACAGAATAAACAGAGTTTACCTAGAGACAGAGAAGCAGATAAATAAAACACAGAGAGAGACACACACAGAGAGAGACAAATGGAGTTTGCAAAACACTTACCAAGGCAAGAGGATGATAAGTTCAAGAGTAAAGTTGGATGAGGCTTTTAAGCCAAAGAAAAGATTTAACATTGTTGGCTACAGCACAAAAAGCAGGTTTTTAAGGACCCGCCTCCAAACAAAAAGGAACAAAGAAAGCAACGGCAATAACAAAATGCCAATGCTTCAACTTTAATCTGCTACCTGGCCTTGTTGAGCCACACTGAGATGAACAAGTGTTAAAACTGAAAAGCTAATGTAAAAGGAGGAAGAATAAAACAGGAAAATTTTATAGACAATTTAAAAGGGATTAGAATACCTTTTGATGACTGTCACAGGAGCAGAAAAATGATAGATGCTTATGAAACTATTAGCCATGGTGGTTCAGTTGTTAGAGTGCAGTACTGCAGGCTACATCCATTGACTGCCGGCTGCATGCAAATCTCACCAGGCTCAAGGTTGACTCAACCTTCCATCCTTCCGAGGTGGGTAAAATGAGGACCCAGATTGTTGGGGGCAGATATGCTGGCTCTGTAAACCACTTAGAGAGGGCTGTAAAGCACTGTAAAGCGGTATATAAGTCTAAGTGCTATAGCTATTATTTTAAAGATGAGACCACACACACATATACACACACATACACTCACTTCAGGTTTGAAGAAGATAGACTATCATGATGTTTATTTATGGACACAGAGGTGGCTCTGCTGTCCCACATTGGAAACACAGAATCTAACACAAGGGGGCGCTGAAAGTCGATTGTTGTAGTAATTGCAGATGTTATTCTGCGATGCTGCTCACAATTTGCTAAAAGTTTTCTATCAGGTTTTTTTGGGTATCTGTCTTCAAACCTGGTTGAGGCTTCCTAGCACAAGTCTCACTGGTGGGTTCTGTAGCAGCCACAGCTTCTAGCTCCTTTGGCTGCATGTCACACTCAATTAGGTTTCTTTCACATCAACTTGTGAAAGGCCCCAAGACCTCTTTTCAGACTCCAATACATTATTCTGCAACTGGCAAGGCATATGGTGGTCACCCATTCTGATGATGTGTCCAATCTACTTCATCTGGGCTCTGATAATCATGGACTCAATGCTGGTGAACACCATTTCATCTAAACCCTCTAGGTTGTGGACCTGGTCTAACAAACCCCAAAGGCAGAGTGGAGAGCATGCATGTGAAATTTCTCCATTTGTTTGATGTGCCTTTTACAAAGTCCAGGAGTCATCTCCAGAGAGTAGAGAAGGGTTAATCATAGCCCTGTAGAGTTTTAGTTTCATAGAAATATGGATGTTGCACTGGTTGAGCACTTTTATATGCAGCCATACTGGTGCCTGGCTAGCCTTGTTAATAATGGAGTCAATTTTTTGTCTAAAGATCTATTGCTTGTAATGATGCTTCCCAAATATTTGAAGCTGTTTACTTTTATCAGCTGGCTGCTTTCAACAGTGATTTTCATTTCTATGGACTTGGTGTTTGTCATGGGCTGGGTAAATATTCAATCTTGTTCAGGCTGACAGTCAGGCCAAAGAGCATAGAAGATTCTGAGAATTTGTTCACTACCAACTGTAGATAGGTGTTTCTACGTTTCAGGAGTGCACAGTCATCAGCAAAGAGTGCTTCTTCATTGACCGTATGGAGGCACTTCATCCTTCAAGTGGCAAAGGTCAAGAAGAGAGTTGTCCAATTGAACAAATTGAATAGGACAGGAGCTAGCACACAATCCTTTTTTGCTTCATCAGAAATATTAAATGCAGCTGATGAGTCACCATTGTAAAGAACCTGTCCTATCATTCCATCATTCAGTAGCTGAATCAACTTTGTGAATTTCCTCAGACATCCATAATATTTCAGGATGATCCAGATAGCCTCTCTGTTTCCAGTAGTCAAATCAGGGGTGAAAAGCTATCGGTTTGGACCAGTTCGGCCAAACCGGTAGCGATGGTGGCGGGTGGTTCGGAGAACTGGTAGCGACGGCAGCACAAGGCTTCACCCACCTGCCCTGTTGTTATTACTTTTGGTTTTAACCAGGAAGTAACCTGTTTTTTATCTTCTGTGTATGCGCAGAGGGTCCACATGCATGCGCAGCACATACACTTCCAAACCGGTAGGGAAAGTAAGTAGATTTCACCCCTGAGTCAAATGCAATATCAATGGTGTTACAGTAAACAGGTTTAATCTGCTCAATGCATTTCTTCTGCATCTGCCTATAGCAAATATCATGTTTGCTGTTCTGACTGAGTCTCTGGGAAGTTCCTTTCCAACATAGCAACAAGTCTCACTAAGCCTCTGGGAAGTTCCTTTCCAAGACAGCAACAAGTCTGTTCAGAAGAATGAGGGCAAAGATCTTGCAGACAGTGGACTATAGTAAGATACCCATGTAGTTTTCACAGTCTGATTTGCTTCACTGATTTTCATAACAGCCACACTGAGGGCACCATGGAAGTCATCGTACATTTCCTCTTAGGACCAAATGTCTTGCAAGATGTCTTGGAATGGCTGGAATGGAGTCTCATCAAGAATGCCATTTCTGCCCTGTTGCTTTATTTGAGTTCATCTGTAAGATGGTTTCCTTGATCTCATCAGGGAAGGGAAACAGGTCTAGGGCATCCAAGATTGGCAGTCGAGGAATCTGCTGTAAGATATGAACAGCCAGTTGAGTAGATTGAAAAAGTGTTCAACCCAGTGGATTTTTTTAGTCCTTCCTGGTCTTTGATCAGGCTTGACCCATCGGATGACAGATGACAGTAAAGGGAAGCATCCTGATTTAGAAGGCACCGAAAAACTCTCCTGGTAGCAAGCATGTTTTTCTATCTACTCAGTTTTCTACCTACTCAGCCTTCCTCTGCCTCTTATCCTGCATTTCCCATAGTTCTACCTGTACTTTGAATTGCAGGTGCTTAAACTTGTCTTTTTTTGAGACAGATGGTGGTTCTGTATATTGCTTTTGGCTTTAATTTGTTATGAATTTAATTACATTTTAAGAGTGAGTTTGCATTATTTTGCCGGAAATGCAGATAATAATGGAGAATCATGATTCCAATTATTATGCATCTCTTTCATGGTCCTGGTGAACAGAGAAGCAATCCTTAAGTATTAGTAGTAATAGGACCAACAACAGTAAGAGTAACAGCATTATCCGCTGCTACTACTGTTATTACCTGGCTTCACATTTCATAGATCAAAGTCTAACACCTTACACAAGAAAAACTGTACATCAAGCTTTCTTCTCCTATCACCAGACATGCCTGCTTAAGCTGAATTAGGCTGCACTTAAATGTGCAAATTCTTTTCAAATTCATCTTTATTGGTAACATAATTATGTTAGATGTATCTGTTCTTGGGATGAGTAACGGTTTTGTATTTTTAAAGTGCACTTCAGCACTTATATGAGCTTGCAGATTGGCTGCCTCGAGCTACTTCACTTTGAGAACAAAATTAATTGTATGTATGTTGGCAGATGCTGCAAATAAGTATAGTAGATAGCAGTCATAAATCTAAACTACCCCACCATACAGCATCGTATTTAATATGCACACATCTTCCATTACCCCTTCCTAAGCAACTCTATTCATGATGTTAGATGTGAGCATGGTTTACAATGAACACATTTTATCCAGTACATAAAGCTTCTCTCTCTCTCTCTGGCACTCCTGGCTGCAGATGGGAAAACATTATCTATATTTGCTATGTGAGCATTTTTTCTCCAAAAAAATGTTTAGAATTGTATTAGACATTAAGCCTGAAAAATTGGTATTGTCATATGAACCAATTTGTCTCCTTAGAATATCTTCTCAATCTCTTTTTTTAAAAAATTAGGCTAGTGATGTCCTAGAATAGTGCTACACTAATTTATAACCTCCAGATATATTAGGCTGTGTTTCAAAATATTTCTAGCCTGTATGACTGATGCCATGAGTTATATTTGCAGGCCCACTGCTTCTGGATCTTCTGGCTTCTCTTCCCTTTCAATAGAAATTAATGAAATCCTTTTTTTTTATAAAGGACTTGGGGAAAGGAAGGGAAAGAAGGGATAAAATATTGCATAGTAATTTTTGCATATTTTTATATACTGCTATGTTATTGTCAGGTGTGCCTCCTTTCAATACTCAAGAAAGAAAACCCCTGACTCCATTTTCATAGGGAAAGGTACTTTTACTGAGTATGAACTGAATGCAACCAAAGAAAAGCAAGGTCTGAAGCAAAAGGCATGAAAATTACATATAGAAAGCATCCCCAAAAGCCTTCCTTTAACTGTCCGGCCTAAATCATCCAATCCACAATTCCCCCAGGGGTCATGCGGGGTGCAAGGTCAGGTGGTGCCATCCTCCTGCTATGTCACGACAGTCGACCTTGAGTTGTTATCAGCTTCAAAGAAAACGCTGAAGAAAAGTTCCTCTCCTCTTCTCCACCAGCTCACTTCCCCCCTCCCAAAAATTCCAATAGCTCCCCCCTACCCAATTTCATGGCAGCCAAGCAAGCAAGCAACGAAAGAGCAGAGGCTGACAGTTATTCCGTTGATCACATTTAAAATACAATTTCCTATAAACGTTCCCTTAATACACACTATCAATTTCTTTCTTTCTTTAAAAAGAAGACATAATTGGCCATTGTAAGAGTTTAGAAAGGTCTATTTATTTATTTACTTATATTTATTTATTTTGTTGAGTGCATATTAGATAATATATTTATATATAAGTATAAGCATGAATTGAATTTTCTGCAATCGAGTTTGGAGCGGTTCCCTTTAAGTTTGTATCTATTGTGTGCTCGTGTATTGTTGTGGTTGAAGCTGGAGTAGTCATTGACAGGTAGGAATTGTAGCAGATAATTTTATGAGCTATGCTTAGGTCATACCGAAGGCGGCGTAGTTCTAAATTTTCTAAACCCAGAATTTCAAGTCTAGTGGCATAGGGTATTTTGTTACGAGCTTTTAAACCATCTGAGTTTTAGGGGCAGGTGTGAAAAAGCCCAATGAGATTTTTTTCCTCCTTCCTACAATGAAAAGCAGTTTGTAGCCGAAGGGTGGAAGGATAAGGGTTGCACAGGTTGGTGTTTAGTTCCAGAGGGTCATTGCATGGGGAAGATGTATCTTTTTGCCTCTTCAACAGTTTTGCTGTACAACTTGTGGAGGTGTGTTGGTCCTGATCTTTGCATCTTTGCAGTCTTTCTGTGGGTTGTGCTAGGTCTTAGCAGCCTTCAACTCAACAGAAAGGTCCAGAGTCTTCCCTGTGACCATCCAGCAAAAATAGCTAATTACCATGAGTTCAACTTAAGGCTATTCCCATTGTTCCTGCCTCTCTTCTCGTTGATTTTGCCTTCTGTGACTTCCTCCAGTCAAGGAAAGGAGGCCCAGAGGACTTTTCAGAGAAAGTCCACCTGATTTCTGGGTGGAGACATCTCTGCATCTCTTCAAGTTGAAGGAGAAGAGAAGTTCTCCAGAGGTTTCTTGGCAGTGAGTTGTCTTCTTTGCTGCAAGACAAGGAATAATGGATGGAAGCTGAATAAGGAGAGAGATTCAACCTGGAAACAAAGAAGAATTTTCTGACACTGAGAGCAATCAACCCATGGAACAGAAGTTGCCTTCAAAAGTGGTGGGAACCTCATCTCTGGAGGCTTTCAAGAAGAAACTGGGCTGCCATCTGTCAGAAATGGTATAGTGTCTCCTGCTTGGGCAGGGGGTTGGACTAGATGGCCTACAAGGTCCCTTCCAATTCTGTTAAGCTGTTAAAATCTGTTAAGTTGAATGTTTTCTATACATACAGTAGTCAAGCTGAGTGTGGTTGTTGATTTGGGCAAATTTGGAAGGAGCAATTGATTTCTATATGTGAAGCATGTGGCTCAACAGTAGTAACTGGGAGTTCTAGGTGTCCTTGTGGACCACCACCGACATTAAGTATAATCCCGCAGTGTGCTGCAGCTGCTAAAAAATGCAATGTAGTCCAAAGCTGCATCAACAGAGGATAGTATCAAATCATATGAAGTAAGAGTATAATTTTATTCTGCAATAGTGAGGCCACTCTTGTGTGGAATACTGTGTTCAGTTCAAGTCATCACAATACAAAAAAAAAGATGCTGAGGCCCTAGAAAAGGTGCAGAGAAGAGCAAGAAAGATGATAAGGGGCAGTGGTGAAATCCAAACTGGTTTGCTACCAGTTCTCTGGCTGTGCATGTGGGCCAAACACATGTGCAGTACGCACCAAAAGGAGGCTTGGGAAGGGAAGTAAAAGTGAGGGGGGATCAGCTTTGGCACGCGATTTAGCTTTGCTAGAAAGCAGGATTTCCTGCTTTTTAGCAAAGCCAAACTGCTCTGCACAGCTGATCTCCCCCCCCCGCTGTTCTACTTACCTTCCCAAGCCTCCTTTTGACGCATGCTGTGTGCATGTGCATGAACAGTATGTGCCAAAAGGAGGCTTGGGAAGGTAAATAGAAGTGGGGAGATCAGCTGTGGTGCACAATTTAGCTTTGCTAGAAAGCAGAATTTCCTGCTTTCCAGCAAAGCTAAACCCCGCTGCACAGCTGATTGTCGGAAATACCAGTTCGGAGGAAGCAGTAGCTTTTTTAAACTACCTGTTCATCCAAATCAGTAGCTTTTTTTTTTACTACAGGTTCACCAGAACTGGTAGTTTTTATCACTACTGGTTTGCCCAAACCAAAGCGAACTGGTAGCATTTCACCCCTGATAAGGGGCCTGGAGGCTAAACTGTATAATGAACAATTAAGGGAACTAGATATGTTTAGCCTAACAAAGAGAAGGACTAGGGGTGACATGATAACTGTCTTCCAGTAATTGAAGGGCTGTCACAGAGAATTGAGCTATTCTCCAAAGGAAGTGAGCACAGGATAAGAAGTGGTGGAAGTCTTTAAAGAGAGATCCAACATGGAATTAAAGAGAAATTTCCTGACAATGAGAACAATTAATCAGTGGAGTGGCTTGCCTCCTGAAGTTGTAAGTGCTCCATCCCTGGAAGTTTACAAGAGGAGTTTGGACAATAATTTGTCTGGAATGGTATAAGGGTCTCCTGTTTGAGCAGGGAGTTGGACTGGAAGGCTGCCAAGGTCCCTTCTGACTCTATAGTTTTTTTGATTAACTAAAACAAAACAAAACAAAGTAAAACTGTCAACCCCCAAGCTTAGAAACGAGCAATAAACAATGGTATTCATGGAGGGGACATTAGATGTATGCAAACAGCATTATAACATCGTAACACAAGCTCATTTATTTTCTATGTGCATTGTGATATTTCACTTGTTCCCATTGTGATCGGATCCTGCAGAGGTCATTGTCTATAGGTCTTACTGTTGAAGCAAAGAGCTTGTCAATTTTATTCTTCAAAGTCTCATTTCCTGCCGGGATGTGTGGAAAGAGTAGTTTTCTCTCTCTTCACTTAACGTATCAGGATGTGTGGCTTGAAATCTAAACATCTCAGCATCGCAGGAGGAAATGTTATCCTTGAAAAATCACCATGAGGATATAAGCCTTATGGATAAGGGGATGTGAGGCTTTTTCTTTTTCTTTTTTTTTTAATGCAGCAAGATAGTGATGGTGATAATGACAGTTCTATTACATGAGAGCTCAAGGCATTGTGCATCTGCTTATTCCCTGCAACAATTAATTCAGACAGATTTTGGCTGAAAACAAGCAATGGTCCAAGTCATCTATGCAGTCCAATGGAGATAAGTATTTGGATCTGTTCCAATACCTAAAGTTTGCACTACTCTGGCACTACTTTTCTTCCTTGTCCTTTGTTGGGTATATTTGATAACTGAATTTGTTAAAGAAAAATCAGGGAGGAAGATTATGAATGCTTGGATATCCTAAGTTTGGAAAGTTCGCAATAATTTCTTGGAAAAAATGAAGTACCCTAAGACTATTTTATACAAATATATCAGCCAAGTATGATCATGTGTTGCTTATAAAGCAGAGAAAAATAATAATAAAAAAAAAACCCTTCCTGATGCATTTTCTACTCTATTCTAAGTTGATTCTCCTAAACAAATCAACACTCCTCACTACAACCCTAATTCATTTAGTTTTGGAATAATATATTTTCAAGGTCAGGAATGCCACAATGCACACATCAATTTAAATTTTCCCAATAATAATCAGTTCAGAAAGTGGTACTCATTGCATCCTGATTATACTTTGTGATCTATTTTTAGTTACATTTTTACAATGTACTTTTAAATGACTTTTTGGTTGCAATAGTAAAATAATTTTATTTTACTCGTTTTACCATTGAGTATGCTCTCGTGACATCAGTATAAAATGTTCATTTCTAATTATGTGGTTTGTAAAATGTGTTGTGCCAGATGAGAATAACAAAAACAGATGTGTCCTGTCAGAATAAAAAGAAAATCTGAATATGTTCACCCAGGAGGAATTTGATTAGTACAAAGATATAATCATTAATTATTTCCCCCTTTTTATGAAATATGGATATATTTGTCTTTGAAAACTGACCTTAAAATTCACAACTTCACAATAAAAATAGTATTTAGTAATCGGTATTATAATTTGAGTCAGAATGGACATTTGGCTTTGTAAACAGGATTAGTATAGCGTCCTTTTGATATTGTAAACTAGAAATGGCTGAAGGAAAACCACCTGGTGTTAACTCAAATGAAAATTTAAAAATGCAATCTGAATATAAGGGTATATAAATACTATTAGGATCAGTAGTATTTTTATCTGTCTTGAGAAATGGAGTGAGAGAATAGAATTATATGTAGGAGTACTGTGAGTTTTAGATAACAATTGTATAAAGTTGGAATCCAATTCTGTTGCTTTGTCCATTATCTGGGAGGAATTTCAGCCTGTTGGTCCTGAGGAAATGGACATATATATATATATATATATATATATATATATATATATATATATATATATATATATATATATATATATATATCAAGGGTCCAGATATTGATGAACTCATCATTGAGTGAGTAAATGCTCCACCAGTGCTTAAGAGGACAATGGTTGATATCCGCTTCATGAAACTGTTTTTTTTAAATCCAATGGTACCAGACAATTTTCATCTACTGTCCAATCTTTCCTATCTGGGAAAAGTTGTTGAGAAAGTGACTTCACTGTAGCATCAGAGGTCTTTGTAGAACATAAACCCATTCAAGTCAGTATTTAGGGCTGAGTGCACTAGTCAGATGACATAGTTAATGGCCATGGTGGGATCAAGATGTGTGACTATCTTGCCTCTCCTTAGTCTTCTGTAGCCTTCAATAGAATAGAATAACAGAAATGGAAGGAACCTCTTGTAATCCAACCCCCTGTTCAAGCAGAAGACCCTATACCATTCCAGACAAATGGTTGTCCAATATCTTCTTGAAAATCTCCAGCAATGGAGCACCTACTACTTCTGGAGTTGTATTAATTAATTATTCTTACTGACAGGAAATTTCTCTTTAATTCTAGGTTGGCTCTCTCTTTGTTAAACTTCCATCTATTACTTTTTGTATTGCCCTCAAGTGCTTTGAAGGATAGGTTGTCCCCCTCTTTTCTGTGACAGTCCCTCAAATATTGGAAGACTGCTATGATGTCACTCCTAGTCTTTCTCATCATTAAACTAGTTCCAACAACCAGTACCCTCAATGTCTTTTTTGAATCAAAGTGACAAAACTGAATACAGTATTCCAAGTGTGGTTTTACCAGTTCAGTGTACTGGAAGTATAAAGTGATACTACCACTTCTAGATCATCTCAAAGGTTGAAAGTGGAAGGTATGATATTTTATTTCTCCTCCTTTCTCTAGGGACAGTTCCAGTTGGTGTTGGTAAGTGTGTGTGTTTGGGTGGTGATACTAGACAGTTCTAGCCCTTCTGTGCAGGATTTTAGTTTGTTTTTCTCATATTTAGCACCTATGCAAAGCCATAGGGTCAGGTTATTCCATGGTACATATTATACATCTCTGTCTTAGGCTAACCATGTGCTGCCATCAAGTTTATTTCTCAGTATTTGGAGGCAGTGAGAATCGGGATGGGGAAGAATATGCTGTGACTCAATCCTGGCTATGATTATGGGTTATGGGTTTTGAGAGACCTATATCTGGGACTTTCATCATCTTTGATCCTGAAAGTGGTAGCACTTCCTCACCAGAACTGGTGTCCAGTTGAGGGCTTTCTTGGCACCTGCTCAAAGAACAGGGGCTTTGGACAAATTTATGTTGTGTCTCAATTGTGCCTGTTCCTATTGTAGAGGCACTAATCATAGTCACTTACGCTTTGGACACTTTTTGTTTTTATTGCCCCAAGGTGTTCTACATGGTGCTACCCTTGAATGCTATTATAGCTGACCCAGAATTCATCTGTACAGATAATTATGCATAGTTATGGGGATATTTCACCTCTACTCCACAGCAAACATGTTTGGGATGAAATTAAATCTGATAAAATAGGTGCTCGGAATATTAATTGATACGTTACGCTTTTGCTAAATAAAAATGCTACTCATGCTGTCCCCTCCTACTGACTTTTATTGTGGTTGCCATAATTGCTCTGAGTTTCTATGTTTCTTATTAGCCTTAATCTGTTCAATCACACACAAAATACAGTATTCACCTCAGAGGAGTAAAGAAAAATCCAGCTGCACAGAGCTATTGAATACATAAAAATATTAATCCCTGGTGTAAAAGGGTTGCCTTCCAGGAGTCCTATAAAGGATAATAGTCTAACCAGAAGGTGCTGAAGAGGTCATCTGAAAAAAGAAGGTTTACGATACACTTCAGTTTTAAACCTTCAGTTTTAACTTACAGAGGGAAAAAAACTTCTTAAGTGAAAGACTAGTTCATTTTAATCCATGACCTTTAACTTTTGGCTTTCTGTCATAAACAATGGATTCTTGAAGGCCTCATATAGTACTCCTACAATAATTCAGTATGACTGATGTTATATAAAAGTATATTTTATTGTTCCATACCTTGGGATGTGACCATGACCTTTCTCAATTATTTTTATGACATGCAGCATTCTCAGTTTTCATAGCTTCACGGATCTATGGGAAACCTTAATAAAGATGGCTTTGTAGAATGTTCAAACACTTTTTCACTGTATGGTTTGTGCAAAGATAAGCAAGTACATGATAAGTGAACATATATTTGTAATGTAGCTGTCGAGTCCCAGTTCGGGGCTTGACATCCCTGGGGAGGAATTGGGGAAGCTGCGGCCAACGCGATTGGTGAGACAGCAAGGGAAGTTGGCAGGTGCAAGTTTCAGGCAACTGACAGTAGGCCAGCATCTGTAGAGCGGTGTCCTGGGCCCGGCATGGCAGGGCAATGGCGGATGATGTCATGAAATGCCAGAGAGCTGCACTAGACGGGCGTTTCAAATTTGCAAAACAGCTGAGATGGTTTTAGCTGCCGGATGGTGGCTAACTGGTCCAGCTAGAGACTTTAAAGACCGCTGAGAAGCAGAAGTTCCCAGTGCTGACTTTGAATGGATGACTCTCTGTGTGCTGTGGACTGGGCTTTGTAGCGGGAAATAAAAGCTCTGTGAAACTGAGTTGGACTTCAGGCTTTTTGTGTTCCGCCTGAGCCTATCCTAGTCAGGGCTGAGAGTAGCACCATTATGATATTTGATTCACCAAGAATGAGGTTAAAAGTAAATTATCCAGTAAAACAACATATTTTTGCTGTTGTTAGTTGCGAAATCATGTCTGACCCATCATGACCCCATGGACATCATGCCTTCCTGTCCTCCAGGCCTTCCTGTCCTCTACCATCCTCTGGAGTCCATTTAAGGTCATGCCTACTGTTCAGTGACTCCATCCAGTCACCTCATTCTCTGTCATCCCCTTCTTCTTTTGCCTTCAATCTTTCCCAGCATTAGGCAGGAATCCTTCATTGTCATTAGGTGGCCAAAATATTTGAGTTTCATCTTCAGGAACTGGCCTTCTAAAGAGTTGTCAGGATTGATCTCCTCTAGGACTGACTGGCTTGATCGCCTTGAACAACATATTAGAGTATGTCAAAAGAGTATTGACATTCTGCTGCCCAGAATTGTGATGGAGTTGACTAGCTTATAAATTTAATAATAATAATAATAACAATAACAGTGCATTGTAAGAGCCATGCTGGCACAGTGGTTAGAATACAGCATTACAGGCTAATTTTGCAGACTACTGATTGGTAGCAGTTTGGTAATTCGATTCTCACCGGCTCAAGGTTGATTCAGCCTTTCATCCTTCTAAGGTCAGTAAAATGAGGACCACTTCTGTGGGCGTGGCTTGGTGGGCATGGTGTGGCTTGGAAGGTATGGCTTGGTGGGCATGGCAGGTGAAGGATACTGTAAAATCTCCATTCCCACCCCACTCCAGGGGAAGGATACTGCAAAATCAGTATGCTGATGATACCCAACTTTTTATATCCACCCCTAATCAGCCCAGTGATGCCCTCGACATGATGTCCCAGTGCCTGGAAGCTGTGCAGCTCTGGATGGGAGGAACAGGCTTCAGCTCAACCCTGCCAAGACGGTGTCAGAGCGGCAATCAGCCCCGTTACCTTGCGTGGGGTAATTGCCCTCATTTTGAGTTGGATCGTGGCTTTTATCCTGTTGCATACTTTGATCAATAAGACCGAAGAAACATCTTCTAATTAAACCCATATTTATTGTAAGAAAATAAAAACATCTCACTATCTAAAACAGATTACATGTTGGCAAAGAATCCCCAGCCTGACCTTAGCTGGCTGGAGAACAAAGGAAAGTTTCTAGAAGAAGTACAAAAGAATGCAATGACATGCGTAGTAGGTGCTGATAAGGAATATGACTACGGTGAGTCTGATAGTCCAGAAATATTAGCTCTGCTGGTAAATATAAAAATGCAGTGACACCCCCTTCTTTTGCCAGTTGAGCGAACATCAGGTATATCATCAGATAAGGCACATCTTCTTACGCAGATACTCGTGTTGAGCTGCTGGAAGCGGTTTGTTGAGCATGTCTGCAATCTGATCATGTGTAGATACATACTGCAATTTTACAAAACCTTGTTTCACTAATTGTTTGATATTTCTATAACGGATGTCAATGTGTCTGGACCTAGAACCTGTGAAATGTGATTCAGAAATATAAACCACCGATTCATTGTCTTCCATCACTGTGATTGGTCGGATCGGATGTGTCCAGATATCTGTGACCAAAGCATCAAACCACGTTAGAGAATTACATGCATCTGAAACACAAGCATATTCAGCTTCAGTAGAAGAACAAGAAACAAAATTCTGTTTACGCACTTGCCAATAAACAGGACATCCATTTAAGAACATCATATAACCAGAAGTACTTTTACGTGATTTCTTATCACTTGCCCAATCAGAATCTGCATAACAACTTAATTCTGCATAATCAGTGTGTGTTGGTTCTAACAATAACTTCATGTGTTTAGTGTGCTTTAGGTATTTCAATAATTTCTTAATACATGACCAATGAAACTGTTTTGCCTTACCTACGTGTCGAGATAAGAGATTAACACTGAGTGCAATGTCTGGTCTAGTCCAACTACTAATGTATAACAGTGATCCAATAACTGAACGATAAAGTGTTTGATCCTCGAACTCAGGACTTGGTTCATGTGTCAAGTTGTGAAAATCTGTTTGCATGGGTGTCTTTGTTGTGTTAGCATCCTTCATGTTGCAATGATGCAAAACTTGTTCAATTTTATCTTCTTGTGAAAAACTAAACCCCTTCTGTGTTTTTTCAATCTGAACACTTAAATAAGTGCTAATATGACCTAAAGATTTCAATGTGAAGTATTTCTGCAAAGCTTTGGCAAAATTCTCACTCATCTGCTTATTTGGACCAATGTAAACAATGTCATCAACATAAACAAGAACTATCTCATATGCATTGTTAGATCTTTTTGTGAACACGCACTCATCAGTTTCGGACTTAATAAAGCCCATTGAATTTAGTTTGTCAGTAAGACATAAGTACCACATTAAACCAGACTGTTTCAGACCATAAAGACTTTTGTTCAGGAACCAGGTATCCCCTTCTTGCTGTCGGAATCCTGGAGGACCTCTCACGTAGATTTCTTCATCTAGGTCAGCATGTAGATAAGCGGTGTCAACATCAAACTGGAAAACTTCTAAACCAAGGATAGTTGCAGTGGCTAAAGCAATTTTTACACTTTCAGTTCTGACTGTCGGTGAGTAGGTATTTGTGTAGTCCTCAGGATAACGTTGAGCGAAACCCTGAGCTACAAGTCTGGCCTTGTACAATGACTCACCATTTGGTTTCTTTTTGATTCTGTAGACCCATCGAGTGCCAATGACCTTTTTCTTTGCTGGAGGTTTTGCAGGTGTAAACACCTTAAGTTTCTTTAGACTGTCCATTTCAGCTTGCATTGCGTCATACCACTTCTCTTGCTCTGAATCAGGAAGATGTTTGATTTGTGTGAAGTTATCGGGAGGAAGTGTAACATTACAAATCAAAGGCAAGGGTGCTTTTGTCAGTTGCCATGAATATCGCTGTGGAGGGATTCCCTTTGTGGTTCTCTTGGAACGCCTCGTAACAGTTGTCCATTCTTCTGTTTCGTCCTCGTCTTCATCGTCGCTAGCATCAGCATCCGCGGCTTGTGAAGACGGAACATCATGTTTGGAAGAACTGGTGGGTGGAACATTTGCCTGTGAATCTTGATCATCAGGCTGCGTGGCATCAGTAACTTCATCTTTAGGAAAATAAATTCCAGGATCATTGGAATGAATCCTGGACCAGTCAGCATCTTCCTCAAAATTAGCAGATTGGGAAGTCACTAGTCTACAATTAGAGTCAATAAATTTGCTCCATTTTGAATTGTCATCAAAACCCATAAATCTCAGTCTCTTTGCTGCTGGACCTCCTTTCCTTCTTTGATCTAAGGGAATGTTCACCATGGCGTATGAACCAAAAATACGGAGGTTCTTGAGATCTGGCTTGTAGCCATACATCATGAAGAAAGGAGTTTGATTTATCGCACTACTCCAAGTACGGTTGATGATGTAATTTGCATATTTAAGAGCTTCACCCCAGTATGGGTTACTGAGGTTGGCATCTTCTAAAAGACAACGCATCATGGTTTGCAGAACCCCCTGTCTTCTCTCTACAACTCCGTTATGAGGGGGAGTATAAGGAGCCGAAGTCTGATGAAGAATTCCATTCTTACGCATCCAGTCCTGGAAACGCTGAGACATGAACTCGGCACCACGATCACTCTGGATTCTGGCGATGTTTACTCCATGTTGGGTAGAGATGAGGGCTGCAAAGTCTTTAAAGATCTGAAAGGTCTCAGATTTTTCTCTCATAGGATATACATATCCATATCTAGAATAATTATCAACAATTGTTAAAAAATATTTTCTACCACCAATTGTTGGCGGAAATGGACCAACTATGTCAGTGTGTACCAAATCAAAAATGCGTGTTGACAGGCGTGTAGCGTGTTTTGGAATGGCTGCTGCTTTGGATTTGGCTTTCTTGCAGACAGCACAATCCAGAAACACCTTACACCCCTTTAGATCCAAACCTTTTGCGAACTCCGGCATTTTTCTAAGAACCCGGAAGCTGGCATGTCCCAATCTTCTATGCCACTTATGGATGCACCTGGAATGCAAAGGTTTACCAGTTAGTGAATTTTCAACATTAACAGTTCTATGAGGAACCTCAGGCTTGCTCTGAGCAATCTGTTTCTCAACTTTCTTTTTGTTGGCTTTAGGAGCCTTCGGAGTAGCAACAGGATCTCTCACTGGGACATCTCTCTCTGGGCCTGTGCTCTCCTCTTTTGGAATTTGTATACTTGCCTGTGCTTGCGATTTAGATTTTGGTTTTAAGTAATAAACACCACCAGTTAACATGGTTTCAGCAACAATATCTCCATCTTTCACTATGTAACTTGCTTTCTCAAGGTGGTGAACCTGGAACTTTAAAACTCTAGACAAGTGAGCTTGACTAAGCAAACTAAAAGTTGCTGTTGGTATGTAGCAGACATCAGGAATGAATGCATTGAGTTCTTCAACATAAACAGTTCCTTTTCCTTTGACCTGACAAGGATGATTGGAAAAAGAATAAAGTTCACGTAGTTCAGGTTCAGGCTCGTGCATCTCTGTGAAAAGTTCTTTTCTGTAAGTAACATGGAAAGCTGCACCACTGTCCAAAGTCCACAAAAGCCGTCTGTCGTATTCTGGATGAGGTTGTGGATCGTTGGTTAAAGCCAATGTGGCGAGTGGAGCTTGCGAATCACGCCTTGGACCACGACGACCTTGTCTACCGCCTCTGCCTCTGCCTCTGGAGTCTGTTCCTCTGGGCTGGTACGTGACGGGAGCTGGAACTCGTTGGGGACAATCCCGCGTTGCATGTCCCACATGGTTGCAGATGTTGCATCTTGGCATCCTTGGAGCGTAGGTCCTTCCTCGGAAGGGACGCCTAGCTGGAGCTCTTGATGCGGGTGGTCCTCTCAAATGTGGTGTGGCTAACATCGGTGCCTCCTCTTCAATTAAGAGTCTGCATATATTGTCCACTGTGCATTGAGCAATAGGCACTTGGTTAATCTTTGTAATGGCATCTTTCCATTCATAGTTCAAAGAGTTAATGATAACACTAATCATTTGAATATCTTCAATAAGATAGCCCCTTTCTCTCAATTCTTTCCTCATACCTTTCAGTTTGGTCAAATGTCCTCCAATTTGTTCACCAGGTTTCAATTTCGAACCATGGAATTCAGACATGAGCAAACATGAAGACTCAATTGAGACAGGCCTGTAGCAATTTTCCAATTGGACCCAAATTTGTTGGGCTGTTGCATCAGGCGGAAAAGTAACCTGCAGTTCAGTATCCATGGACATCAATAATGTTGTGCAGGCTTTAGTCTCTAAGTCTCTTATTTCAGGTGTCCATGGTTGGGCAGGAGGATTAAACACCATATGATGTGTGCCTTCTCTGCGTAGCAAAAGTCCAACCTCACTGACCCAGGCCTTGTAATTCTGCCCTGATATCTTTAATTTTGACTCACCAGCCAGTGGAGCAACAGAGTATGCCTGTTGAGGAATAGGCACTTGAGGTGCTGGCTGTGGGGGCAAAGGCACTTGTTGTGCTGGAGGTGGACCAGGGGCTGGCCCTGGTTGTACAGCTGGAGGCATGTGTGCATGAGCTTGTACCTGTGGCATTTGAGCTGCAATATTAAAATGACCTGCTGGAGATGCAGTCATTTGCCTTTGCTGCATTAAGCGTTGTGTTCCATCTAAAAAGACCCCAGCACCACCAGGGGGTACTGAAAAATGAGCCTGTGGAGACACTTGTGGCATTGCAGCTTGCAGGCTTGATTCAGTTAGTTTTACTTCTCTATCTACATCATGTGAAATCTGAGAAGAGACAACTTTACTAGGCACATGTGACGTGTACACAACTCTCTGTTCTGATTTGCCTGACACAGTATCCACCAGGGGGTGTGTCTTTGGCTCTGAGAGAGAAGAAGGCAAAATGGCGGCTTTTGAGATTTCATGAACGTGGGATTCTCTCTTATCTAGCTCAAGCCTAGATAAAGCCATTTTTGCCTCGGATAGCTCACGTTCAAAAATTTCTATCTGGTCACGATAATTTCTTATAGCTTGCTCATGAGGAGAGACTTTGAAGGTTTGAGAGGGATAATAAAATGTTTCTCCCTCTGCGTGGGAGGAAAAAGGCTTTGCCGTTTGTGGAAGTCTTGGCTTGGCCCCAAGCATTTCAAAATCAGAAGTTTGAGAGCATGCATAAGTAGAAGGTTGAGTTACTGACCTCGGTCGTAGTACTTCGCCTTCAAAAGCAGCTTTTCTGTTATTTTCCTCCTGAAGCTTTGTTAAGAGCATTTTTTTCTGATTCTTCTGCTTCTAGCTGAGTGGCAGATGCGAGAGGCTGAAATCTGGAAGATCTTTCCATTTCATCCTTATCTGAAGAAGATAAGAAGGGCTTCATTTTGCCCTTTTCTTTCATTTTTCCTTTTTTCTTCTTTCTCGGCATCTTAGAAGTTAATTGTTTAGTGTTCCGCAGTCACTAAATCAACTATCTGTCTAATTAGCCTAGACGGTCATGAACAAAAGTAACAAACCAGGAATAGCCATAAATCAACCATCCTCCTGCTGCCATTGTCAGAGCGGCAATCAGCCCCGTTACCTTGCGTGGGGTAATTGCCCTCATTTTGAGTTGGATCGTGGCTTTTATCCTGTTGCATACTTTGATCAATAAGACCGAAGAAACATCTTCTAATTAAACCCATATTTATTGTAAGAAAATAAAAACATCTCACTATCTAAAACAGATTACATGTTGGCAAAGAATCCCCAGCCTGACCTTAGCTGGCTGGAGAACAAAGGAAAGTTTCTAGAAGAAGTACAAAAGAATGCAATGACATGCGTAGTAGGTGCTGATAAGGAATATGACTACGGTGAGTCTGATAGTCCAGAAATATTAGCTCTGCTGGTAAATATAAAAACGCAGTGATAGACGGAGTGGCTGTGGATACCGGCATCGTGGTCCTAGGAGAATATTCCATCCTTGGCTATAGGGGGTGAGGTGTTGCCCCCTGTAGAAAGGGCACGCAATCTAGGCAATATTCCTGGACTCACAGTTGACTCTGGACAACCGTGTTACGACCATGACCAAGGGGGCATTTGCTCAGATTCTTCTGGTGCACCGGTTGCACCTCTACCTGGACCATGATGACCTGCGCACAGTCACTCATGCCCTTGTCACCTCCTGGATCGACTACTGCAATGCTCTCTACATGGGCTGCCCTTGAAGACCACCTGGAGGCTTCAGCTGGTGCAGAATGTGGCCACGCGGGTAGTGATGGGAATGTCCCAATGCTCTCATGTTACACCCCTCCTGTGCAGCCTGCATTGGCTACCAGTTGCCCTCCAGGTGAGATTCAAGGTGCTGGTAATTACCTATAAAGCCGTACATGGCTTAGGCCGGGGTACTTGGTAGACCATCTGCAGCCAGTGACAGCTCCCCATCGCCCGGTGTTCTCTCACAGGGAAGGCCTCCTTGGGGTCCCGTCAGCCAGACTGTGTCGGTTGGCAACTCCCAGGGAGCGGGCGTTCTCTGTGGGCGTGCCTAGTCTGTGGAATGAGCTCCCCCTGGAGCTCCGGATGGTGTCTGACCTTCGCTCTTTCTGCCATGACCTCAAAACATGGTTATTTGGCCTGGCCGGATTGGACTGAAGGGGTTTTTAAAGGGGATTGTGTTGGTTTTTATATTTGAATACTGAATTTTATGTGTTTTTTATCGTTGTGAGCCACCCTGAGTCCTTTGGGAGAGGGGGAGGCATACAAGTTTAAATAAATAAATAAATAAATAAATAAATAAATAAATAAATAAATAAATAAATAAATAAATAAAAAAAATTAAAATAATAAATAAAATAAAATAAAATAAAATAAAATAATAAAATAATAAAATAAAATAAAATAAAATAAAATAAAATAAAATAAAATAAAATAAAATAAAATAAAATAAAATAAAATAAAATGTCCATTCCCACCCCACTCTGGGGCCAGCCAGAGGTGGTATTTGCCAGTTCTCTGAACTACTCAAATTTTTCACTATTGATTCTCCAGAACCTGTCAGAACCTGCTGGATTTCACCCCTGCTATAGCCTAGTAATAGAAAAGGCCTGGCATGGAGCTATCATGTACCAGGTATGCTCACTTTTGTTCAAAGAAGCCAATGCAAAAGAGGAACACATCAGAACATGATTTTTCTGTGCACTGGTGATGAGTCCTGGTTATTGTTTTCCATAACCACCATGTAAGTAATCATCTTGTAGTTCTTCACCTGAATCAGGACAATCCTTGTGTTCATAATTTTCTTTTGTGGGCTTTTGACATTTGTAATGGGAAATTCTAAATTCCTAAATATTCCTAAAATATAATCAAATATATAGTTATTGTTAGAATGTCTCTAATTATATTTTAACTTTCAAATTTTAATAGCATTTCTTTAGAGAGAAACCAAATCCACGTATTTGAATATTACAGTAATGACAACTGTTTTGAGATATCACTTTTCTGGAACATGTGATCTTTCTCAGCCATACAACTTACTCCTTAACTGCAGTGTCACTGCCAAAATCTAGTGAGCCACTAGCATCACTGAAGATGTAATTTTGAAAACTTCTTAGAGCAGAATTGAGAAATGAGGATAGAAATAATTAAAGTATTTCTACTTTATTTTCCCTTTTGATGCAATTTATTGCACTGCAAACTTTAAGAAAGTCAATTAGTTTTACACTGTAATACTAAGCAATAGCACTTAGACTTATATACCACTTCACAGTGCTTTATAGCCCTCTCTAAGCTATTTACAGAGTCAGCATATTGCCCCCAACAATCTGGGTTCTCATTTTACCAACCTCGGAAGAATGGTAAATATAGAACTGCTGAACTGCTGGCAGCCTGCAGTCAACAGAAGTAGCCTGCAGTAGTGCATTCTAACCACTGCACCACCACAGACATTTATTTGGAAATAGCCCTATTCATGAAGTGTTAATACCACTTTATAATGCCTTGGTAAAGCCACACTTGGAATATTGCATTCAGTTTTGGTCGCCACGATGTAAAAAATACATTGAGACTCTAGAAAGAGTGCAGAGAAGAGCAACAAAGATGATTACGGAGGCTAAAATGTATGAAGAACGGTTGCAGGAACTGGGTATGTCTAGTTTAATGAAAAGAAGGACTAGGGGAGACATTATTGCAGTGTTCCAATATCCCAGGGGCTGCCACAAAGAAGAGGGAGTCAAACTATTCTCTAAAGCACTTGAGGGTAGGACAAAAAGCAATGGGTGGAAACTAATCAAGGAGAGAAGCAACTTAGAACTAAGGAGAAATTTCCTGACAGTTAGAAGAATTAATCAGTGGAACAATTTGCCTGCAGAAGTTGTGAATGCTCCAACACTGGAATTTTTTAAGAAGATATTGGATAACCATCTGTCTGAAGTGGTATAGGATTTCCTGCCTGGGCAAGGGGTTGGACTAGAAGACCTCCAAGGTCCCTTCCAACTCTGTTATTCTATTCTATTCTATTATTGCTTATCCCTTCAGTGGTTCCATAACCCAGGGTGAGGCCAGATACAAAAAACAGGGGTATCCAATATTTAAAATCATTCTCTCCATATCTGTTCCTACAGTCAACCTTTCTTCATTATTTTAATTGAAACAAGACTAGGAGGCTGAACAAATGTCACTTTCGATTCAATCTCGGTTTCTGGTGAAATTGGCTATAGAATTTCCTTGGTATTGCTTTCTTCTGGGGTATTTTCAATTTCCCAAACTGGCATTCTCCTTACCACCCAAGTACTAACCAGGCCTAATTAGGTTAAATAGTCTAATCCTGTTTAACCTAATCCTGTAGTCAACATTGACCATTTAATAAATGGACAGCCAGAATCATTTAAGGTCATTTAAACAGTGGTATTCCTCAATCAACTTGTCCAGTTTACTAAGGCACACAGAAAATTGAACTTAAAAAAAATTGAAGATTTCTCATTGAACTTGATCTCAAATGTTGAGAATGATTTTTTTAAAGAAAAGCCAAATAGAAGAACATTTCAGGAATATCAAAAATAATCCATTATGACATGTGTGAAACTTCACATTGGTAATTGTATATTGTTGTGTGAAATTCAGCTCAGGTGGAATATTAAGCAAAATTGACATTGGTCACCTCAGTCAAAGCATCTATTTTTTATTCTTGGGTAAAGTTAAATAAATTAACAAGAAGTCCTTGCAAATATACACACATAAAACCGATCATATTTGCTGGCAATTTGCCAAATTTTAGCAAGCACTTTCCTTTCAATCTCTGGAAGGAAACCAAAATCAAAAGTACCAAGACTCTGGTAAATACCCCAAAACAAATTGTATCTCCCATCACATTAATAAAATTGGTCGATTGTGCTTGATTGATTGTATGAGATCATTGTGTCATTGTTATGCCGTCCACCATTTTGTATCTGCCAAAAATAATAAGAAAAAAAATACAGAAAGGTTGTAAGAAACTCCTGTAGCCAGCCAACTTGCTTATCATATGTTGCCCTAACATTAAATGTTTACCTTTTTTTTCTGGTTGCAGGGATGATCACATATACGATATCTGGAATGTCCTATGGAAATTAAAACACAGGATGCAGACTTTATCTATCTATCTATCTATCTATCCATCCATCCATCCATCCATCCATCCATCCATCCATCCATCCATCCAGCTATCATTTATTTATTTATTTATTTAACATATGGCAATGTTATATTAGCCAGGCAGCTATAATACTAATACAGAGTAGTAGTTTGGCTACTAAGTCTAAGGATAACATTTTCTCTTCAGTAATAATATTTCAAAAATTGTGTTACTTATTTTTAGATTTTTTTTCTCTATACATTTGTTTTGATTTTATTATTAAGAAAATTTCCCTTATAATGTCAAAATGTTAATATTTATTTCAATTATGAGGCACAAACACAAGTATTATTAAGCTACATTTTGTTAAAAATTTGACTAATAGCAAAGAACATGAATCAGAGATGTTTTCCTCAGGAAATAATGCCAGATGTTGAACGTAGTAGATATAGCTCCCTCATATCTAAAAATAAACAAAACACATGGGAAATTATGTGTGTCAGATGTTAGTGGTACACTGCATATTTCAATAATGAATCATTACAGCATGTCATCCTATATTAAATTGCCATAAGTAAGAACAAGATGGGATCAGTTTAATTTAGAAATGATTGGATGCCTCTTGCATAAATGTAGAATATTACTCCACCATGTGAGATGCAATGTCAGTACGCATGACTTTTGCCCTGAAAGATTATGACTGCCTTAAATCAGATTTAGTTAATATCTCAACTTACAATGCCAAGTGGAAAAGTATTCAGACAGTACGTTTGAAGCCAGAGGCCAGTATTTCCAATGTTATGGGAGGCTGAAAGAAATGGAGGCTTGCTAGATGTGATATCTCTGATCCCAAACAACCAATAAAAATAGATCCCTGTCATGATTCTTACTCAGAGAGGGAAATACAGAGATGTGCATGCCCATAGGCTGTGCTACACTTTTTGAGAAAGATGAAAAAACTGTGCCATACCAGTGAACTCCCGGTTGTACAAGGTTTTGCATGCGTTGAGGACAGGGAAAACCTAGCACTGCTCCCAATTCAGATGTTTAGTACAGAACCCGAAAAGGAACATAAATATGAGGGGGAGGGGAAATCCATGTAAAAGCAAAATGCTGAATAAAAAAGTTGCTTGCATTTTATTCCTATGTAAAAATAACCTATAAAATCCAGCCCACGTTGTTCTCATTAAAGGCAAATGACTTCCTGTTTAATCAGCACACCATATGGCAACTCTTCCTTTATTTTTCTGAAGATAATTTAAGATGACATGTAAAAATATAGCTCTGAATTGAAATGTCAGGGTATTTTTTTTCCCCCTTCTCTCTCTCCCTCTGTCTCTCCCCCTCTCCATCTCCTTTCCTCTGTCGGTACCTTTGAAATATTTTAGCTTCCATTTTCTTGTCTGCATTACTATCCTTTGGGTTTCTCCCTCTTTGATTCTGGAATATAACAGTATAATATTTTAAAATATCTAATATATATTACATAATATATAATTGCATAATTCTTACTCACTATATTAAGTGTAAACAAATTTCATGGACAAGATTTAAAATGAATGTCTTTGGTTTTTTTTTAATAAACACACACGTACTGTATATAAAATTCATAAATATTTAAACGTGTGTGTTATTTAAAGAGTGATCAGAAAAAAAAGAGAAACATTGTGATTTTATATGTTATATTAGATTGGAATAATGATAAAAATAATTCTACCATAATTTAATAGCTCAGTTTACTTGTTTGCTACTTGTCTCAAAATGCCTCTCCTTAAACTTCATATCTTACAAGAAAATGCCCTAATTTTTTATATAATATATGCTAGAAAGGAGGGGGAATAAAAATCCAAGCTAATTAAAAAAAAAAAAAACAGGAATTGGGAAGAAGAAAAAAGTAAAAGATATTTTATTAAAAAAAAAAGAAAAATAAGAAATAGTGAAAAATAGAGTAATCATATTCAGGATTATGCTACATACTAGAATCCCTTTTACCATTACAAGATATCACAATACATGCCTGCCTGCCTACGTACATATCATCTATCTATCTATTGTCGGTCTGTCTGTCTGTCTATCTATCTATCTATCTATCTATCTATCTATCTATCTATCTATCTATCTATCTATCATGGTCTAATATATGTATTTTAATACAGTTTTGTTGTTAAAAATGACTATAATTTACTATATATATATATATGTGTGTGTGTGTGTGTGTGTGTGTGTGTGTGTGTGTGTGTGTGTATAAAATAAATCAGATTTGTTCATTCTGGAATTTGAAATGAATAACTTTCTCAAACATTACTGCATCTAGAAACCTCATATTTAAACAGAAAGTATTTCTGTAAAGAATAATGGAATTACTCTTCTTTATCCAAGAGATATATTAAAAAGTAGATCCTAAAATTATCATTGTTCCAATATATGAAAGCAGAGCAAAAAATGAAGAAGAAAAAAACACCCCATAAGGGAACTTTTTCATATTATCTCTACTTTTAATGTGTCTTTTGATGAATAGGATAAACGTGCGACTATTTCATTATTCTGAAGCTGCATCTCCAATATTCAATCTGTTCTTCTGAGTTAGAAAGATAGTAAAGAACTATTCTATACCCCCCACACACAAGGTCTTGAAGTGGCTGAAAGAAAAAGTAATAATGTAAACAAGATTTTTCAATGAAATAGAAATATTGAACTCCATGAATGCCCAAATAAGAAACTTTTAAAGTTTTGAGTTTTCGTCCAGATGCTATGCAACTACAACAAAAGTTAATACTTTATAAAGCACAAATGTGCTATTTATAAGCGGATATTTTTCAACAGTTCTTTTTTGTGCAAGTTAAGTATACGTCAGCCTTGTAATCTTCCTTTTAGTGATAACTATAAAAGACTTCTGAATTGAATGCTTTAGCAACCATCCTAAATTACCGTGAAGGAGGAAGAAATCTTACGTATTTTAAACTGAAATGAAAGATACTTTATACTATTAACTATAATGTATTATTAAGAGAAGTTGCATCTTGTACGACATAATTCCAGGAATACTATTGCTGGAAGAGCCCAATACATTTTTCAAAAGTACAAAAATTTCTACTAACTTTCATAAGGAAGAACTCATGGAAGATTGACAATGAATGCATATTGTGACATAAAACATAGTCAAAAAGACCTTAAATATGTTGACCTTTGGCTTTCTCTCTCTTTTGCCTTTCTCTCTTCTGGTCATATATGATCTGTAAAGTTTTCAGAGGCCTGTTTTTGCTGAAACTGGTCTGAACTGATCTTCCCCATCTTTTTTTTTTTTAATTTGATTTATATGCCGCCCTTCTCCGGAGACTCAGGGCGGCTTACAATGCGTTAAACAATAGCCTTCATACTTTTGTATGTTTATACAAAGTTAGCTTATTGCCCCCACAAACTGGCTCCTCATTTTACCTACCTTAGAAAGGATGGAAGGCTGAGTCAACCTTGAGCCTGGTGAGATTCGCACTTACAGTAATTGCAGACAACTGGTGTTAATCACAATGCTTTTAGTCTGCTGAGCTACCAGGCCCTGATAGCCTTATTGCATCCTGTACAAATGGTTGTCCAATCTTTTCTTGAAGACATGCAGTGCTCCCACAACTCCAGGAAGCAAGCTATTCCATTGATTAAAATGTTCTCCCTGTCAGAAATTTTCTCTTTCGTTCAAGGTGTCTCTATAACCACCTTCCATCCACCTCAGCTGCTTTGGAGAATAATTTGACTCCTTCTTCTCTCTGGCCACCCCTCAAATACTGGAAGACAGCTATCCTGTCACCCTTAATCCTTCTCTTTGATAGGTTAGACCAGTGATGGCTAACCTTTTTGTTGTTGCATGCCGAAAATGCATGTGTGCCTGCATCCTAATGCAATGTATGCACAATGCCCCTGCACCTCGCCCCTGTGCTCTCCCTGCCCACCAGTGCATGCATGTGTGAACCCCACACAGCCCATTTTGGGCCTAGTAGGCCTCCATGCAGCCTCCCAGGATCAAAAATGGGCCATGGAGGTGCCCCTCCTGTGGCCCATTTTTGGTCCCTGGAGGTTGCAGGGATGCCTCCTAGGCCCAAAATGGGCCATGCGGGGTTGTGGGGCTGTGGAGAGTGTGGTAATCCCCCCATGGGTCACTTTTGGTCCCAGGAGTTTGCAGGGAGGCCTGGTAAACCCATAACAGGCTGCCGAGGGGGGGGGGGCACCACACACCCTCCATGCTCCCTCTGCCACCCGTACAAATGTGTGCAGCCCTCCTGGTTTGCCATTGCAGGGCTAGATATTTGATTCCTTTAACTGTTCTTTGTATGCTTTATTCTCCAGATCCCTAATCTTCTTTGTTGCTCTACTTTGCAGCCCTTCTAGATTCTCAATTTCTTTTTTTGCATTGTGGTGTCCAGAAGTGGACATAGTATTCCAAGTCTGTTCTTACCAGTGCAGCATTAAGTACTACTAACACTTCACATGGTCTTGATATTATACCTCTGTTGATGCAGCCTAGGACTGCATAGGGTTTTTTTGGCAGTTACAGCACAGTGCTAGCTATGATAGTCCATTAGGACACCAAGATCCCTTTCAAAGTTACTACTGCTGAGCCAGATACCACCTATTCTAACCTTGTGCATTTGATTTTTTCCTGCCTAAATATAGGACCTTACTTTCCTCATCACTGAACTGCATCTTGATGGATAGGGATCTATCCAAAATGTTGGCAATTTTTGCCCAGTTTAGTGTCATCTGAAAATTTAATGAGTTCCCCTTCTATCCCTTCATCTAGATTACGGGTGTCAAACTCGCTGCATCACATTGCCATCATGTGAGTTTTTGCTATGTTTTTTCCATTCACAGAGCTGTGGTGGGCATGGCCTGTGTGTGATGCATCTGGCCCATGGGCTGCCAATTTGACACTCCTGATCTAGATCATTTATGAGCCCAAGACAGAAACTTGAGCCACTTTACTGCATGTTTCCTTTGAAGTATTTGCAATTTCATTAAGGACTATATATGTTGAGTGCAGTTGGTCAGCCAACTGTGAATTCCTAGTGGTGGTACTGTCTATCCCATACTGTTCTATTTTATCAAGAAGTAGGCTATAGCCTACTTCAAATGCCTTACTGAAATACAAATAAATTATATTCACAGTATTTCTCTGATCTATTAATTTAGTCACTTTATCAAAGAAGGCAATAAGATTTGTCTGGCGTGATCTGTTTTTAACAAACCAATGCTGGCTTCTAGTAATTGACTCATTCATTTCTAAGTGCTTACAAATCTTTTGTTTGATTATCTTTTCCAGAATTTTCCCAGGTATTGATGTCAAGTTGATTTGTCTGTAGCAGTGGTGAAATTCAGCTGGTTATATCCAGATCGTGCAATCTGGTGGCGCCAGTGGCGGGAGACTCTGCCCACCCACCTGGACGTTATCACATCCCATTTTTGACTCTCTGTGCATGCACAGAAGGCTCTGTGCATGCGTGGAGGAGGTGTGCATGCTCACATTTGTGAACTGGTAGCAAAGGTAAGTAAATACCGCCCTGTTCTGTCCCCGTCTCAGACACACACACAGACAGACAGCCGGGGGTTAAATAAACTGGCAGACAACCAATTCTTCTGATAAGACACTTGGCAACCACCCAGTAGCTGCTTGCCAAGAACTTTTATCAACAAACAAATTACCTCCGATAAGGAATAGTCCCGTTTGTAAGAATAAAAAACCAAAGCCGATATTGCTGTTTCCAGAGATGCAATGTGACTCGATAGGAGTTAGTTTTGTCCATCACAGAGTCTGAAAGGCTAACTCACCCCCTTTTATATCCTGTGGGGTGTGGTCCAGTGACTCAGCCTAATCTCTGGCATGCCTTTTCTTCTGTTGTGCACGCTTGACTCTGCGATGCTGTCGAGGATCCAGCCAAGACTTATTAACCTCATCACTGTCCACCTGTGGCTGCATGGACGTGCTTAGCTCTGGGCCTATCTCTTGCCCTTTGGTCCTCCGGAGGCATTGCCAGAGAGGAGGGTCCTGGAGAGGGAGGCCTTGCCAATTCCTCCCCCTCATTTTCAGAGTCTGTCTCTGCTGATGACCCAGGCTCAGGCAATGGAGCCACAACACGCCCCTGGTCTTTAGTTTCCTGTATCCACTTTTTCCCCCTCCTTCTTGAAAATTGGAATCACATCAGCCCTTTTCAATTTTTTTGGCAGTTCCCCCATGCTCCAGGAGTTCTGAAAGATTTTGTTCAGTGGTTTCAAGTTCACATTTGCTGGTTCCTTCAGAACCCTGGGATATAACCCATCTGGTCCTTTCTATTTGAACTTGTCTACGGTATCTTCTTTGTCTTCTTTTTATCTCTGTTTGAGTAAACTTTGGAAGACTCATCAGCCTTTGGGAGTCGTTGCAAGTCAGGAAATCTTTTTAAGTTGAGTGGATTTGGGGAGACAAGAACTATATTTAAACCAGTGATGGATTGTCTTGATTGAAACAAATTGGCAACCAGGAGTTAAAGTTTAAATGAAGTCCCAAAGGTCAAATAGTGGGAGGGGAGATAGAATGGAAGAAATGAAAGGAGAAAAAGCTAGATATAGAAAAGAGGGAGTGAGATGAACTGAAAAGTATTAAATGAATGAACAGGGAGTCAAGTAGAAAAACAAAAAAAATGGGTTTTGAGGAAAATGGAAGGAGAAGCAAAGGAAGGTTGGAATAAGCAGAACATGACAGAACATCACAGTCAGAACAGAAAGAGAACTTGTTGGCAAGCCACGATTAAAAAAAAGAAGATAGGGGCTGAAGCATAGAATTGAATGCTATGTGGGAGGAGGAGGAAGAGGAGGAGAAGAAATCAGTTGGACAGGGGTCAACCTCAAGAGAAGTTAGAACCAGCCTGAAGGATCCTGAACCTACCTTTGGATTTCCTGAAGCCTCTTATCCAAATATCTACCTGATCAGACCTGCCTTGGTTGTTTTTAGTATCTGCCATAGTGCACTAGATGCTTTCAACTAATATGACTCTCTATATTAAAAAAAATTAACTAAACACCAAAGCATGGCTAATTGTGTGAGTCATAAATATTCCTCGCTACATTTCTGTATAGGTTATTTTTTATCTCATAAACCTCGAAAAACAAGGCACTGTTAGTCTGTTCTTTCAACTATTTTTTTTTAAATCTGATAATAAAAGTTAAAACAGTCCAATATAATGCTTTAGACAGCTTTGTTTCCCATTACTGATTTATCTTTTAATTGAAATTGCTGTATTTCAGTTATTTAAAAGATGCAGGCGTGAGCACATCTTTAATGTTAAATTAAGTTACATAATCCACTCTGCATCTTATATAGTGGATGGATTTAATATCTTGTTTATTTAGCAATTCATTTTGAGTATTATTTTTTGTACACTGGTTTCAAACTGCAGTAGCACAAACCGCAAAACCTGTTTGTGCCAAAGATTTTTCCTTTGAAACCTTTATAAACTTTAGCAAGAAATGTGTATCTAAGAATCTATTTTTATTTTTGAGTCGAGCCAATTCTGAAACTTTTCAATAAGTTATTTATTTATTTATTTATTTATTTATTCATTCATTCATTCATTCATTCATTCATTCATTCATTCATTCAATTTATATGCTGCCCTTCTTCGGAGACTCAGGGCGGCTTACAATGCGTTAAGTTATTCCCCCCATATAATATGATAAAGACCAGCAGGTCTTTACCAGTGTCATATGAAATGGTTCACCCAGTTAACTCATTCATAATTTCGAAATAAGATGTTCTCTCTCTCTCTCTCTCTCTCTCTCTCTCTCTCTCTCTCTCTCTCTCTCTCTCTCTCTCTCTGTGTGTGTGTGTGTGTGTGTGTGTGTGTGCATATGTCTCTCTGCATGTGTCTGCACATGTACAGGTGCCTTTAAGTTAAAAGTGACAGTATGACTGTCTGAACAAGTCACTGCAGTTTTCTTGGCAAGATTTCAGAAGTGGTGCACCCAGAGGTGGGCTGCTGGGGGTTTGCAGAGGTTTGGGAGAACCTCTAGCTAAGATTCTGTGCAGTTAGAATAACCCCCAAATCCCACTCCTGGCTGGCCCCACCCACTCACCCTGCCCCTCCCCTCCTAGGAGTCCCCACGCAGCCCATTTTGGATGCAGGTAAGTGGAGGGCATGCACATAGGCTCGGGGAGGGCGAAAAACAGGCCTACCAAAAGTTCGGGAAGGGCCTCCAGAGCCTGGGGAGGGCAAAGATGCCCCCCCTGTTGTGGTGCAGGTGGCCAACTAGGGCATGCCCACCATGGCCACACACACCCAGCAACTGGGCAGAGAACCGGTTGCTAAAAATTTTGAAGCCCACCCCCGGGTGCACCATTGCTTGCTTCCTAGAGCTGAGAGAAAGTAACTAACCCAAAGTCACCCAGCTGGTTTTATGCCTAGAACTCACAGTCTTCTAGTTTCTAGCCTGCTGCCTTAACCTGGCTCTCTTTTTTAACCTTACCTTTACAAAAGTATATCAGGGTTTTTTGCTTCGTTTTGCATTGTTTTTGTTTGTTTGTTTTGATTTTTTTTGCTTTATGTATTCCTAGGCTACAAGATCTTGTATGATGCAGGAAAATATGCAATATAAATGGTTACATTTAAAAAGAAATATATATATGTAGCATATATACTTTAAAGTTAAATTAAACCAGTGTACCTTTCACTCACTTTCCCACCTGGAAGCAGCCATTTACCTGTCTTTTGGCCTTGGACCTGCAATTTCCTTCTGGCTTTCCCACTGACTTTCTCCAAGCAAGCTTACCACAAGCAAAGTAAATGGGGAACACAGCAGGAATTTAAGGGAGGGAGGGAGGAAGCAAGATTTCTGATGTTCCCTGACAGCTTCCCACAAGGAAATTCAGTAGGAAGCTGACAGGAAATTGGAAGTCAATTGTGTTTCTCCTGCTTCTTTGCCCACCTGTGGTCATTCTGTTTCTCTGTTTAATTAAGGAAATATCTCTAAAATGATAACCAAATGAGGCACTGGTTGTCTAGTATAAAGCTAAAGTAAAGCTACCTGAATAGATCTGGAAAAATCCAGATAAGCATTTTTACAAGTTGTCCATGTTCACTTACCACCACCTATATACCTAGGTATTTAAACACCAGAGAAGTGTTTAATTTTTTATGTGTCTTTGTTACAAAACACTCAGTCACATTAGCAGCCAGTGTATAAATATGAAAAATAAATAAGTAAGTAAATTGTGTAAGGGAGATAATAGCCATATCTTCAATACAGAGGATTGTAGACATTACACTGCCAGGCATGAAAGATGAGACCACATGTGAAGTTCCAATTAAACTGATTACTAATCATGCCTAGCTCAGGATTCTACTCAACTAAGAGTTAGCACTATCTTGAAGTTAGATAAGGGTCAGTGGAATTCAAGAGGGGTTGGATTTAGTCCAGTGGTGAAATTCAAAAATTTTCCCTACCGATTCTGTGGGCGTGGCTTGGTGTGTGTGGCTTGGTGGGCATAGATTGGAGGTCCTATGACCGGGTGGGTATGGCTGCACAACTGACTCACACACTATGTAAAAGCACCTGGACTTCACACAAAATGGCCCTTGCAACAAGCAGGAACCTCACAGACCATCAGGCACAACTGATTGTCTCACAGCTGATCGGTAGTAAAAAAAATGTTGAAAAAAAAGTAAAAGAAAAAGATCCAAGGATTGCCTAGCACAGCTGATTGTCACACAGCTGATTGTTGGAACTTTTTTTTTTACTTTTTTAGCATTTTTTTTTACTAAAAAACTAATAGGTAGTAAAAAATGCTTTAAAAAAGTAAAAAACAAGTACCAACAATTGTGCAGCTCATCTGATTGTTGTACTTTTTAAAGCATTTTTTTACTACTGGTTTGGGTGAACAGTAGCAAATATTACTACTGGTTCAGGGGAACTGGCCCAAAACGATAGCATTTCACCCCTGATTTAACCATTTATGGCTACATAGAGACAATAGACTGATTCCTCTAAACTCCTTCCCCAGGTTCTGCTACTCCTTTTCCTACACTGACTCGGTGCTGAGAGTGTTGGGTGAAATTAACATTCAGAAAAATCCTGAACAATCTTATTAACAGAAAAAGTTGGAGGGGAGCAGAATTCTTGATTGATATTCTTTTATATGGGAATGGTGCTGTTAAAAATATCACTGATGCTACTTTTAATCTACATCAAAATATTGTCATCTGACATAATTATTGTTACCAGACACTTGGTAAAAGGAGGACATCTATCCAAAAAGGCATAACCTTAACATAAAATATTGTTCATGATTTACAATATCTCTTCCTGAGCAGCTTTTTTTTTTCTCCTGTGGAGAGCTTCCCTAATAAGTATTAACTGCAAGTTAACAAACTTCCCTTTGTGACTTTAATGAGTTGATGGATACTCTCCCAAGATTCTGCTGCCTGAAATTGACAAGTTTTTAATTAGTTAAGTGAAGGCTTTTGCCTCTAGCACATTCTTGCAATTGAAAAACCAGTTTTTCTGATGCTGGTAACAGTAATTTCATATACATGTATGCCTGTAGTTTTTCACTGTAATTTTACTGTAGATGCCAAGAAAGTTAGGAATTTCTTTGCCCATCATTTGTCTCCTTTTCCAATTGTCTGTGTCATCTTTTACTTATTCTGAAATCTGGTAGCCCTAAATTTTAATCGTTAACAGTAAGTTTGTTTTATGCCTATTCCCAGGATTTGCATAACTTAAATGGAAGTTAATCATCCCTCTGCAAGGCTTGAGTATTTTTTGCCTAAGTGTTGCAGAACGATAACTTCATCGATGACTAAGAACCCTGGTCTACAGCTTTCTTGTACTATAGCTAAAATATTTTCCTTGAATCAGCCAATCCATTAGACAGATGTAGACAGAATAGCTGATTCAAGAAAAATAATATACTTGACTTGTATTGCTGAGCAGCAATAAATCCCTGGATTAGCTTGCCCTCCTTTTGAAAACTTGGAACAGTTATTGAACAATTCTACTCTGCGGCCTCTGACCAACATGCTCAGATGAGTAACTAACATGACCAACACTGGCCAATATGGGTAAATAAAAAACAGGGGCACCATTCATATCAGATTTGAAGAGCTCATCTGGAATGGGGTCTCTGCCATTTCTTTGAGAAATTAGAAATAGAATTGTCCAATCACCTGCAACAGTGAGAAGACTGAGCAGTTAGTTGATTTGCTAAGTATCTGACACAAGTAGCTAACCCAATTCTCAGAGATATGTGCTTTCCCAAGGCTTTTGTTAGAAAGCAGGTGTTTGAGTGTATGCACCTGTCCAGCTCTTTGCTTTGGCAAAGAATCTCATATTCTGCTTTTTTTAAGGAATGTGGGGTAGAATATAGTAATTTTCATGTTTGGCAGTTCTAAAAACAGCTACTAAATTGGCTTTGCTTGGGTATATTCTTTATCAAACTAGGATTTTGAAGGCTTGTTTCTAAGGTTCCTTTTCCCAGGAAGTTACCTCTCAATTGCTCTTGTGAAAAATTTAGTAATTGATAGTAAGCACTGAGAACTTCATGGACATCTTTTGCTAGCTCAAGATGCTAAAGCCTCTGATTTTTGTTGAGGTTCAGAAGATGGATGTGCCCCTTGTGCATGATCCACATCAAACTAGGATTTGCAAATATTGCGAAGGGGTGAAATCAGCCAACATCACCAGCTCTTACTACCATATTTCCTGAAAGAAGGCAACGCCAGGCTGTTCTAATAGAAGGTGTGAAAGTGAGGTCATTCTGTTTGGAGTGCTAATTAGCTATATTCCAAGAGATCAGCTATAGAGCATGACCTGAAAAGGAATATTATGTGGTTGAGAGAAGATAGAGCTCAAGATTGAATCTGGAAATTGGTGGCTCATTCAGGCATGATGAAATTATATTTGAATTGGTCTCTGGTGCCGAGGGATTTGAATGGTAAAACTTGTGCTTGACTCAATCAATCTTTACCCAGTTATAGACCAGCAGATGTATATCTAGCTTCTTAAGTTATAATGGAATCATGCTTGGCTGAATTGGGTAGAGCATTGGTCCAGAGCAGGTTTAAGAGCAGGGTCAGCTTATGACATGCTTTGGCATTTCTGCAGGGACTCTTTGTTGGACTGTGATTTGTGTAGTGCAGCGCAGTGCAGCATAGTGAGAAAAGCTGGATGTAAGATCAGATGAAGTAAAAGAAATAGAAGGAGTGGCTTCTGTTAATTGGCAAGGGGTTCTGTGGTGATAATATGAGGTTCTCTTTCTTAGAAGCACAAGGACTGGGGTTGACATGTAAGTTTATTTTTTTTTTTTTAGCAATGCAGTGTTGGAATGTGGTTCTCTATCTTATAGTCTGTGAACAAGAATTATTCCTTCCAATTTTAATTGTGGTGTAAAACATTTCTTTACCAAGGTTTCTTCAGAGAAGACCAGAGGTGATATTCAGCAGGTTCTGACCAGTTCTGGAGAACCGGTGGTGGAAATTTTGAGTAGTTCAGAGAACCAGTAAATACTACCTCTGGCTGAAAATGGGTATTTTGCAGTAACCTTCCCCTGGAGTGGGGTGGGAATGGAGATTTTACAGTATCCTTCCCCTGCCATGCCCACCAAGCCACATCCACCATACCATGCCACACCCACCAAATCATGCCCACAGAACCAGTAGTAAAAAAAATTTGAATCCCACCACTGGAGAAGACCTCTGGAGTTAAGAGAGTTATATTGTCCTTGGGCAAGTTATTGTTAACTCTGCTCAAGATTAGTTTATCTTCTGAGCCAATGTCACAAAATAGTTCGAATTTTTAGTGAAATGACTTGACAGAGTACCTCTCTTTGATATTAAGCAACAGAGACATGTTCAAATCACAAGGAGCATATTTTTAAATTGAAAAAGATTCCAGAGATTTTCTCATTTTGAGTAGCATGAGTAAGATAGTTGGAGTTTTGAATTTAATTAAGATTCTGCAGATAATGGGCTAGATAGCCAGTCTATGGATTCTGTGTCTACATGAGAGATTATGCCACATAACTGAGAGGGAATCGCTGACTTGCAATAAGTCCATCTGTGTTGGTTGATAATGTTGTCTCTAATAATGAACATTATTTGAGTTGGTTGTACAAGATAATTGGAGCATTGGAGAGATGAGATGTTGAGAGAGTTTTCAGGTTGCCATCTGGGGTCACTTTAATTTCTCCAGGGAACAACACACTTGTTCTCTCTTCATCTATAGAATATAGCCTTTCAGCTGTCTGGCAGTCAGCGGAATGATTTACAAGGTTGTACAGAGCATCAAGTTTTTTGTTGATGGTTGTAAGATTCAGATAGATCAAAGACACAATGTCAGTATAAAAAAACACCCTGTTTCCCCTGCAGATCAGGTTGAGAGACAGCAGCTGTTAAATTCTCCATCCTCTGTGCCTGAAGTGTTCAGTAGGTTATCTGACCTCCTTGAAGAAGGAGATGGCTCATTTTATTATTGCTCTATAGATCTTTAAGCTCATTTCCGATGAAATTTACAGGGTCAGATTGGTCACTTAAAGTGAATAAATTATCCCCCTTTATTGAGATTCAATCAACAGTTGGTATTAATTTGTTGATCTTCTTTTGTTTGAGGCTTTTTGGGGACCTGGGTAGTTGGAGTTTATTCAAGCTCTTTCCTTTTTGCTCATCAAGTTTTAATGATTAGCTTCCTAGGTTAACCTTCTAAAATTGAATTCTTAAAAAAGAAGAAGAGATGAAGCAAAACTCTCTTCTTTTTTCTTTATTTCCTTAATGGAATGAAGCTGATTGCTGAGAATATTAAATAACTAAGGTGTTTACTGAGGCAGACTAAAAATATATTATAAAAACTAGGTAGAAAACATAGTGGAACAGTAAAGAAAGCTAAACCCATTGCAACTCTAGCACCATCATGAAATATAAACATTGCATATATGCATATGTATACCTATGTATGGTTATGAAAGTTGGACTATAAGGAATGCTCAACCTATAAGGAAGGTTGAGCATCAAAGAATTGAGGCCTTTGAACTATGGTGCTGGAGAAGACTCCTGCGAGTCCCTTGGACTGCAAGGCGAACAAACAAATCAATCCTAAAGGAGATCAACCCTGACTGCTCTTTAGAAGGCTAGATCCTGAAGATGAAACTGAAATACTTTGGCCATTTAATGAGAAGGAAGGACTCACTGGAGAAGAACCTAATGCTGGGAAAAATTGAGGGCAAAAGAAGAAAGGGACAGAAGAGAATGAGGTGGCTGGATGGAGTCACTGAAGCAGTCAGTCTGAACTTAAACAGTCTCCAGGGGATAGTAGAGGACAGGAAGGCCTAGAGAAAAGTTGTCCATGGGGTCACAACTTCACAACTTACAACAACAATATCTCACTGTGCTTAGCTGAGCTTACCTCTTTATTTGTGTGCTTAAGGTTGCGATTTCATTTTGCAGCAAAAATCTCTCCTTCATCATGCCATTTTCTTAGTGAATAGCAAATAAAGTGTATAATGTTCATAGGTGCAGACACTTAACTATAAATGGAAGCAAATCTTCTTCTAATCAGGTCAGAGAAATAATATTCCTCATGAAATGTCAATGCCTATTATAGAAGTAAAGAATTTATGAGAGCTGGGAGTGGACTAAAATGTATTAGTGCAAGAGGAAAAGATTTCATGTTTTAAATATAAAGAATGGACGAGAAGAAGGCCACATGAGCCCTGCAGACCAGCTTGTGATTTGTACTGGTTGGAATGGAAATTATAAGGGTAAGTGTAAGTAGCATTCTCTATAATTGTTCCCAAGACAGAGAAACCAATTAATGTTACTTTCCCATTAATTTTACTTAAAATCCTTATTCACTGAAACAAGCAAAACCCACACTCCTGGACTGAATTTTAAGAGAAACATAAAAGTAGGTGCACACAAATATTTAAAAGATGTTGAAGAAAATTGATCATTCACATACATGCACACACATACACACAAAGCAAGAAAGATTGCTATGAATTTTTAAAATGTTACCTGTAGTCAAATTATTATGAACTACTTTGTGTATACAAGGATATATCTTAATATATATTATCAGATTATATATAACTATAATCTGATATGTAAGATATACCACTCAAGAACTCTGATAGAGTTACATGTTCTGATCAGACAAAGAGTATCTTAGAATAAAGGTAAAGGTATAGGTTCTCCTTGAACATATGTGCTAGTCGTTCCAGATTCTAGGGGGCAGTGCTCATCTCCGTTTCAAAGCCAAAGAGCCAGTGCTGTCTGAAGATGTCTCCGTGGTCATATGGCTGGCATGACTAAACACCAAAGGTGCATAGAACGCTGTTACCTTCCCACCAAAGGTGGTCCCTATTTTTCTACTTGCATTTCTATGTGTTTTTGAACTGCTAGGTTGGCTACCCATTACGTGGCACTGGGGATTCGAATTGCTGAACTGCTGACCTTTCGATCGACAAGCTCAGTGTCTTAGCCACTTAGCCACTGAGCCACCAAGTCCCTTCCTATCTTAGAATAGTACCCTTCAAATAAGACTTTTCTCTAAGTCAATAGACAGATATTTTCATCTTTTGTTCCCAAGTCTTCATGCTTAAGCTATTTGTGTGGACATTTCTCCTAGTCATAGTTCAGTTAAGGTCAGTTAACTGACCTTAACTGAATTCTTTTTATTCTTTTTGCTGTCTTAGTTTGATGTGATTACTGGTTGGCCTGTAATAAGGTACTCATGCATACTTATTTTATATTTTGGTGACAAAGTGATCTGAAAATTGCCTTCTGATAGGTTAGTGTGAGGATTATTCAAGACATCTTTCACTAAAGTCACTTGGATTCTGTCTGCGTTGTGTAGATCTGGTTTAATTGATTGAGATATAGTCTAGAAAGATAATCTGGGAAGATCTGAGCTGAAAAACTGAACAATGTTCTTGGATCTATTGGCACAGTAACCTGATATTAGATCCATGTCCTCCATTGTTGAATGGTGAATTGGCAGTCCAAATGGCAATGAATTAATCCAGGAGGGAGGGAGAACATCCATCCTGTGCTGAAGGAAATAATGGTCTGCCCCCTACCAGTGATGACCTAGGGCAAGGATCATCTCTCTCTCTCTCTCTCTCTCTCTCTCTCTCTCTCTCTCTCTCTCTCTCTCCCTCCCTCCCTCCCCCCCCCTCTCTCTTCCAGCAGCATCTTCCTCTGCAGATTCAGGCTCTGACAGGGACATGACACTATCCCATCTCCAATTTTTAAAGAAGATTATTGAGAAGGTGGCCTGGTTACATCTCCAGAAGAAGCAAATAATCTGGACCCTTCTCACTCATATTTTAGATTTGGGCACAGTAGCCCAATTGGTCATGCTCATAAATGACTTATCTCTTGGACTCTCCAATTCATCATTTACCAACAAAGGAGGACATGGATTTAATATGGTGGAACTGAGGTTAGAGTGAAAAATGTATTCTGTTTTTTATAGATCTCTCAGCAGCTTTCAGTACCATCAGATGCAATATATTTCTGGAGAGACTCATGGAGTTGGCAATGGGAAGAACTTTGTCACAGTAGCTTTCCTTCTTCCTTCATTGTCAGTTCCAGTGAATGTTTATGAGAGAAATGATCCAGCCCTTGTTTCTGAGCAATGGTATAGCTCAGGGCTTGATTATCTTCCTGCTGTTATGAAGTCACCAGCTGAAGTCATCTGTTGACATTGGGTTAAGTGTCATCAATATGCTGATTATATCCCATTATACATCTCAACACTTTGCTTTTGAGTTTCTGTCTCAGTGTCCCTTGTGGCCTGAATGGGTGACAATGCTTGCAAGATTTTGAGGAATTTCTATATAACAGTACTATTTTGTAAGCGATGTACCGTTCAAGTGCTGGTTATGACCTATAAAGTTTTTCTTGACACAAGATCGGGCTATTGCAAGACTGCTTGTCTCCAATTATTTCTGCCATCCAATCAGATCCAGGATGGTATACATGCTTTGGAACCATCACTTAAACTGTGTCATCAGGCAGGATCCAAAAATTATGCATTTTTAGTCACTTCACCTATGAAACAACATTTTCAATAAGAGTCAGATGGCCCTGGCCTGCTTTTCAGATGACAAGACCTGGCTTTTTGCCTCAGGAACTGAGTTAGTAGACTTTGTACCCAACTTAATTATTTTTATATTAGTTTTGGTTAGATTGAATTCCTCAAGCATTTATGTTATATTATGTTCATTCATTCATTCATTCATTCATTCATTCATTCATTCATTCATTCATTGTTTTTAATTGTGTGTTGCTGTCCTGAATCATATGTTGGCTATATACATTAACATAATTGAGTCAGTAAGCAAGTAGTACAAAATCCAAAGATGAAATTGGGTCATGGATAGAGCAAAATGATTAGGTGGCTTCTGGACTTCTACAAATTATGTCAAATCAAACAAAAATTAACGCTTCTGATATGGCATATCTATTTGTCTATCTGTCTATCTCAGAAATTTGTGAAAATTGACATGAGCATTACAGAAATAAAACTCAAGCAGCTACATTGGTTGAAGTTTCTGAATCAACTTCAAGGGTAATCTGACAAAAATGACATTGCACAATCCACTCTGAAAGTTTAATCAGTTCATAATACCACTTTATAATGCCTTGGTAAGGCCACACTTGGAATACTGCATTCAGTTTTGGTCACCACAATGTAAAAAAGATGTTGAGACTCTAGAAAGAGTGCAGAAAAGAGCAACACAGATGATTAGGGGACTGGAGGCTAAAACATATGAAGAATGGTTGCAGGAACTGGGCATAGCTAGTTTAATGAAGAGAAGGACTAGGGGAGGCATGATAGCAGTGTTCCAATATCTCAGGGGCTGCTACAAAGAAGAGGGAGTCAAGCTATTCTCTAGCGCATCCGAGGGCAGGACTAGAAAACTAATCAAGGAGAGAAGCAACTTAGAACTAAGGAGAAATTTCCTGACAGTTAGAACAATTAATCAGTGGAACAAATTGCCTCCAGAAGTTGTGAATGCTCCAACACTGGAAATTTTTAAGAAGATATTGGATAACCATTTTTCTGAAGTAGTGTAGGGTTTCCTGCCTAAGCAGGGGGTTGGACTAGAAGACCTCCAAGGTCCCTTCCAACTATTCTATTCTATTCTATTCTATTCTATTCTATTCTATTCTATTCTATTCTATTCTATTCTATTCTATTCTATTCTATTCTATTGTTAGGCTACTCAGTTTTTCCTGGATGGGGTCACAGCGAATCTTTCAACTAAAGCTGCCAAAAATATTCCAGTATATATCCCTTCTCTCTGTACCTCCATGGAATATTATTATTTCTCATTTGTTGCTAATTCTGTGAAGGAGGTAGGAACAATGTCACTGCTTTAAAAACAAAAAACCAAAACAAAACAGGACCAGACGCACATGTGACATTTCGCTTGTCAGCTTTTTTAATCAACCTTCAAGGTTTATTAACAGAAGCAATTAGGTAGTGAAAAAAAAAAAGAATTAACACTGAGCTTCTTCAGCATCATCTACTAGGCCCCAAAGAGATTAAATTTTAATGTCTGTGAGCATTGTAAATCACCTAGACCTGTAACAAACTCTACTCATGACTAGCAAGGTAGAATAAAGATTTTTTTAAAAAAATGCAAAGGGTTGCTGTTTATTTTCCATCCTTTTCGACTCACGATAATTTGACATCATCATCACCATTATCATCTTTTAGATTTCAGGAGCCAATATATGAATATATTGCTGTGGTTCTGCTTAACATGAATGTATACAGTGGCTATGTTTAGCAACTAAATAATATGGATCGCTTGATTTTTAGTTTCTACTACATCATAAATATGGATGTTTGCTCTTTTGCTCCCATTATCCAGCAATACCTTCATGCTGGAGCTCTAAATCATCTGTTAAAAATATTTGTAATCTTAGCTTCTAACTTGCAAGAACGACAATGGAAATATTTTCAATAGCTCCCAGACAATTATTTTGTCCTATTTTAGGACAATTGCAGAGTGACTTAAGACAAAAAAAGGAAAACTAATGTAAATACAAGGCAAGTGTGATTTAGCCCTGAATGGAAGATTTGAAATTCAAAGGGGATTGAATGTGGAACCTCTGTTTGTTTTGTTGGTCTGACTTGTTCAAAAACTTTTAAAAAGGCTGTTTTGCCCTACTCAAAAAATACATATTTATTTTCCTCTCAGTAAAGTTCTTTTTCCTCTGATCATTGTGGTTATGGGGTGCCAGAATAATGAATGAGGAAATTTAGTGCCTCCTGGACGAATTCCCTCATACTAAGCAGAAGGCCTTAATTGTGGCATGGTCCTTGAGAGAAATGGGTGGGATGGATGGATGGATGGATGGATGGATGGATGGATGGATAGATAGATAGATAGATAGATAGATAGATAGATAGATAGATAGACAGACAGACAGACAGACAGACAGACAGACAGACAGACAGACAGACAGACAGACAGACAGACGTAGCCAGGTATTATGTTTATGTGTGTAGATGTAGATATAGAAATGATATAGATTATCTATCTGATAGATAATCTATATCATTTCTATGTCTACATCTACACACATAAACATAATACCTGGCTATATCTTTCTATCTTCTGCATGAAAAAGAATAAGTTCAAGGAGGGAAGAAAGAAGGAAAGAAGGAAAGAAAAAAAAGATTGAAAGATACTAATAAGTGTTGAGCATATCAATGTAATTTTTATGATTCCAGCTATATTCTTAATGTTTCTTTAACTGATATGTACTTTTTAAAAAAAGATATACATCAATATTAATGCATGAACAGTGTGGTATCTGGGTGTCATTCATTTTGATACAAATAACAATAATGATACTAATAATATTTGTTATGTTAATCAAGCTTTTGTAATCTTAGTATTGGTACACATATTTGCATTAAGATATAATACTTCAATAGTTAATTGTTCAATGTTTCAGTATACCATTCTAATACCAATCACAATATTATAGTATTGAGTATAGATAGGTAAATGCTGGCCATAATGACCAAATTAGACAAAATGGCACAAAGAAAGATTTATTTATTTGTAAAATGTATTAGACACTCCTTACCACAAAGTAAGAATCATCATTTTAAAAAAAAGGTTGGGGAAAGAAACATCTTTTTTTAACCTTGCCCCAATTCTTACACATTTTTAATATGTAGACTAGCACTTACTGTATGTTAGCTTATTTGTCACGGCCCCGTAGGAGCCTGAGTCTGCGGAGGAGGATGAGACGGAGCTAGGGCTGAAGGAGGGAGAGAACCAGCCCCAGTGGCTCCGGAAGAATGACTGGAGGAGCAGGATGAGGCTGCCCTGGGTCCCTCAGGTCTGGGGAGGATTGCCAGTGAGGAGGAATTGGAGCAGGATGGCTGAGAGAGAACAGGCAGTGGAGAAGAGGAGTGACGGAGTTCCTGTGACAAGCAAGGACTGCCCCCTCCGGATCCCCAACCATGGAGAGTAGAGAGGAGATGGGAAAGCACAGACTTGATGACTTGGGAGGAGAGCACCCCACCCCTCTTCACAAGGCTCATCTGGAGAATGAGATTTAAAGAGATGTCATTGGGAGGGGCATTCATCAGGAACAAATGCTGAATTCTTGTGTGCTGTTGCTGACGTCTGGATTTTGCTGTGCTTTGTCTTGTATGCCTTGCCCAGTTGTTCTGCCTTGCTGGACATCTAGCCTTGTTGATGCCTTGCTACAGTAACCTTGTTTGCTGGACTACTCACAGCCAAAGGCTGTTGGAGAGGTGTGTGGGAGCTTTTGCTCCAGGACTTTCAGGAAATGTGGGAATGTTTGGGGGAAGGTTGGAGCAATAAAAGGGAGTTAGAATGGTTCTCCAGCTGTGTTTCTTCTGTGCCTTGCCCTGGGTCATCACATCATCATTCACTCACTCACTCATTGTCAAGGGGCTTGATAACTTGTTCTAGACTTATCAATATTAAAAATATGATTTGATCTAAAAATCAGACTTGACTCCGTATTCAGAGGATCAACATTGGGTTCCTGTTGCTTTAATAGAGTCACTGTAAAAAACTAATAGTTCATTGGCCCAATAGACAGCAAAATCAAGTAAATTGAGAACTTAGAAAGCAAATGAAGTCCAAACAAGGTTAGTCTGTCCTCTCAACAGAACTAAGGTAATCAGTGTTTCATGAAGTTAGAACATTCATGGCTAGCTACTTAGTTCAATATCAAAGAGTCAATTTCATTCCCCAAAGCTCAGCTTTTTGCATACATGGGAGTGAAATTTTACATAATGTATGGTCTGTAACAACCCTCAAAGCAGAATAAGAGCACTGAATCTTCCAAATCCTTCAACATTTGATCTTTTAAAGCAGATTCCCTGTATGATTTACCAATATGCTTCATTGGGATAATCCAATCAAAATTTCATCACACCGAGGCATTTATTTCAAGCTTGGCACATTATTTCAAACTTTACATATGAATTAGATAAAACGAAAAGGAATGACTGGATCTGAAAACATTGTACTTTGTTCATTCAAAGTCCTCTAGAGTAATGAGCAGAAATTAATTCTGTCTGAGAATCTGCAGAATTCCAGTTGGAAAAAGACAGTATTGGGCTAAGGGAAGACAATAATATGCAACGGCAACTTCATATCTACTACTCATAGATTATTTCAGTACTAGTTATTAATTTACTGAGAAGTGTACTTCTGCATTAGTTCAGGCAAGAAGATGGAATTTTGTACTTTTACTACCAGCAATTCAAAACATATCAATTGTATTGGGAGAATACTGTAAGAAATTTGAAAACATATTTGCATACTTTATAATCTCAATGCTATTGAGTTACATCCTGTTCATATTTTACAGTTGAGCTAATCGAATGAAAACTTTTCCCCCCACCATTGAGGTATTCTGCACACTCAGCTGATTCTTTTGGAGAGGGAATAAAAAGGATACATGAAAGAATTAATGAATCACTGAAATGAAATCAGTTTGTATCAGTAATAGGTATAAATGACTGCCATCCCAAAAGGGGAGGTATATAAAATGGTTTTATGGAGCAATTTGTTTTCATATTTTGAAATGATACTAGGCATATGATTTTTAATGTGATTACTTCATGATTCTATCTATAGTATATGGTTCTACATAGAAGTGAAATGTAAAATTTGTTACTACCGGTTCTGTGGGCGTGGCTTGGTGGTGGTGGGGTAATGTGACTGGGTGGACATGGGCAATTTTTTTTCTTTAACTTTTCAAAGTATTTTTTCTAATGCTTTGAAAAACCTCTGATGATTAGACAATTCAGCTGGGATCGTCAAAGAGGCTTTTTTAAAAATGCTTTGAAAAGCTTCTCTTGTGATCAGGCAACTCAGCTGGAATCATCAAAGCATTCTTTTTTACCACCTCTTCAGCCAAGAGGTTGCAGACAAAAATGCTTTGAAAAGCCTCTGATGATCCCAGCTGAGCCGCGTGATCATCAGAGGCTTTTTTTTTTATTTTTAAAAGCATTTTTTCGTCGGAAGAGGTTGTATCTAGTATTTTATATCTAGTCCTTGAAGTGCATTATGCTTTGTATCTTTCTACGTATTTTATTTTACTTATTTGTTACTTTCATGAAAAAAAAAATTTCTACTCTTCAAAATAAATCTGTTTTCGTGACCAGGCCTTTATTCATGCTTTGCTACTCTTTTTAAATTAGAAAACTCAACCCACTCAAATACCACTCAGTGGCATTTTTCAGATATGGTCAAGCATAAGAAGTATAAGAACATATTACAGTATAACAATTTCTGTGAAAATGTAAAAAGCAAATATATATATCAGAAAGAGACAGAGTACATACATTTAATTTGAATACACTATTACCTTTTCTGAGATACAAATTGTACTGGACCATTGAACTAGTGTGAATGTTCAAACAGATCATCAATGTTGCAATTTCTTTCTAAAGTAAAGAAGATTGTGGGTCTCCAAAGTCCAATATATTTACTTTAAAGAACATAGGACATCTATGAACATGCAAATTTGTAGATAAACAAACAATGAAACAAAATAAATTAATTAATAAACTCCCAAATTCTCTCACCACTGAGAATTTAAATCAATTACTTTCTCCTTTTGGGAAAAAAAAGAGCACAAATTTACTATTCCCCTTATCCCAGTGGTTCTTAAACTGAGGTAATTTGGGCCAATCCTAAGGGTAATGAAACAATTGTAATTGCTTGTGAATGAAAGATCTAGTTTGGCATTGCCGCTGTCCTGCTGTTGCTGAGACACTTGTGTAAAACAAGAGTCTGGGGATATTTTGGACAAGGTGTTAATGTCATTATTCAAGATTGGGAAAAGGGGTAATTGTGTCAATTGGTTTAAGAATCTCTGACTGAAGAAATTCAGAAGTGTGTTTGGGGATGTATCAGAGTAAATGTTGGCATCTTTGTATATTCCAGAAATATTTCTACTCCACCAAAACTAGCATGTGAAAATTCAAACAGAAAAAATAGCATATTTTTATTATTATTTTCCCTTTATCTTATTAGTATATTGTCCTCTAAGACAGCAATATCATCATTGCAAATATCCAGAATAATTGTTGCATTCAAAAGATACTGCAGCCTGCTTTGGAACAAATAGAAGAGCTGCCTCCTATGATTCCTGAATATTCTTATTTCCTACTCATTTGACATATTCAGTACAAGAATAGATTACCTTGTGTTTTTTTTCTTTTTTTGCAAAACAAATTCTTTAGCTTGCTTATTTGCAGGGAAAAGTAAATGAATTCTCATCTCTTTGAGTAGCAGTTTGCTTGTATTTTATGTGAATAATGCTAAATATTAAGAATGCCAGCCTGATGCTTTTCTACAAGTAATTCCTACTAACACAACAACAGTTATGATTAAATACAAAGATCCCTCTGAAATCATGTAAAATAGTTAGAAGATAATTGCCACTTATGGAAGGGCTGAAAGCTTCAAGCTTTTGCAGAGTTCCAAATGTTTCATGCTAATGTGGAGAGCCAAAGACATAATTATTTTTACTTCATTTATTTATTTTTCAACAGCTTGCTCAAATTTTCTGTCCTACCAAGATAGAGGCAGCAGAAAATAGGATAAGAGCTACAAAATTAGTCTCATAAACATGATATTTCCAAAGTATTTTCCAAGATCTTGAGATGCAAGAAAGAAAAGTATCACATTCAAGAAGACATAAGTTAAAAGTGTATTTGTAATGCAACCTAGGGCCAGCTAAATATTTCCTGGTCTTAAAGATCAAGGTGGGGTGAAATGGATATTGTTTCCAGGAGCCATGTAAATATCTACTCAAACATTGGCTTCGGGTTATTGCAGGAAAAGGAAAGAGACCAGGTCAAGCTCTTCAATGCAGGAAAGAGTTTATTGTGCACGGTTCAAACAGCCCAAAGGCAAACAAAAGTTTCAACCCCGAGGGGTCTTTTGTGACAAGTATTTATACAATCCAACTACATATGCATATCAGGGAACCTAACATTTAACATGTAGGAACTAACCTTCATCAGTTTGTAAGGATCAAAGAGGAGAGGAAATAATAAACACCCACTAACACATTAATGTTCTCTGGTTAGTGTCTCAAGACAAAACATAAGAAGATAAGGGACAGGAAGATGCCTCTAGGGTAATAAAGGAAGCAGAATTTGTTATCTGGGGATATACATGACATTTGGGAATAACAGGATGCATTTGTTTTGGGTCAAGTCACCCTTTTACAGATAAGTACCTTCGTCAAATACCTTCATCAATCCAGCAACCTTTTATCGGCACAGAAGAGGAAAATCAGCCTTGGCTAAAGTTTTGGGCCTTTAATATTTGATGTTTAACCAATATCAGAATTTGGTCTGCCTCAAGGTGTCCAGCACTCAAGCAGCAAAAAAACAAACAAAACAAAAACAAAAACAAAAAAAACCCACCTTCATTCCTAATCAAATGGGTGATGTAAGTAAAGAACAGGTCTTCACACTTACAATGTGGTTGACTGCAGTATGGAGCCTTCAAGAACTATTGATTATTGCTTACATACCAGTGTCAGTTCTAAATTATTATATTTCAGCCAAACCTGAAAAGGGAGGGTGTGTACTTTTTCTGGATTTCTTAACAGCTTTCTGCCATAATCCAGGGGTGAAATCCAGCAGGTTCTGACAGGTTCTGGAGAACTGATAGCGGAAATTTTGAGTAGTTTGGATAACTGGCAAATACCATCTCTGGCGGGCTCCAGAGTAGGGAGGGAATGGGAATTTTGCAGTATCCTTCCCCTGGAGTGGGGTGAGAATTGAGATTTTACAGTATATTTCCCTGCCGTGCCCACCAAGCCACACCACGCCCACCAAGCCACACCCACAGAACCAGTAGTAAAAATAATAATAATAATAATTTTGCCACTGCCATAATCCTCATCTACAGTTTTCCAGAATTGGGTCTTGGTGATGCCAACTTGCAGTTCCTTTCCATAATGGTATGTCCAGATGTTGGTACTGAGGGTGGGGGAGTGCTCTTTGACACCAAACCTTTGATCTGAATTGTCTCAGACAATCTTGTACCGCTGATAGGACTCACCCAGAATGAGCACCAGAGATAGCACCCAACATTAAAGGAACAGCAGGATTGTGGAAAGTCAATCAATTTTGTGCATTACTTAAACAGTGGCTTTATTTCTACTCTAGTATGAGACTTTCTTCTGCCACCGATAGCCTCCCACCGGCCAGTTCGCTCCCACAGAGAGGGACTCCTCAGGGTGCCTTCGGCCAGACAATGTCAGCTGGCGACCCCCAGGGGGAGGGCCTTCTCTGTGGCGGCACCTGCCCTCTGGAACAACCTGCTCCCGGAGATACGTAGGATACCTGATCTCCGTGGTTTTCGCCATGCCCTTAAACTTTTTTATTTCATCAAGCTGGGCTGGCGTAAATCCCCCCCCCTAAATATTTTTAGGTATTTTTAACTGTAAATTGATTTTAGTTGGGTGTTTTAAATTTATTGGGCCAAAATTTGTTTAATTCTTTTTTTTTAAAAAAAAATAAATTTTGTATGTGATGTTTTTATTCTTGGCTGTTCACCACCCTGAGTCCAGCAGGAGAGGGGCAGTATAAAAATTTAATCAAATAAATAAATTAATAAATAGTATTGAACATTCTTTTTCCAACTTGGATTTGCTATATTTATTCCTTAAAACTTTATTCCAGCCTATCCTTAACCAAATTTATTAAAACAACAGAGAGAGTGAGAGGAAGGGAGGGAGAGAGGAAGAGGGAAAAGGAGGGGGGAGAGAGATGATACTAATAAGATACCTAGTTTAAATTTAACTTCCTATTTAGAATGTAGCAGGTATTATGTAGGCTATTCCATTGGATTATCTTTTCAAATATAAACCAAACCCCTTCATCAATGGCATATGATTGTATAATCTACTCAAAAAATGGTTTTAATATATGTGATGAAAATCATTAAATGGTTCTATTTTCTTTCTTACATATGCTTTATTGCTAGAAGGACAAATTTATTCAGTAAAAATGAGAAGGCACCTTTTTTGGGGGGGAACTAAAACATGCAAATAAAAAGGTAAAAACTAATTAGGGATATGAATGCATAAGAAATATTAGAAAGATAAATGATTATAAAGAGAAAGCAATTTATAATGAGATATACAATTGAGGTAGTCTAATAGAGGCAATCATGATGTTCTTCAAACATCTAAAATATGTTATATAGTGGAAGGCTACCTATTTCTCATTCCAGAATGAAGAATATGGAATAATAGATTTAAATTACAGGAAAGTAGATTACAAATAAATATTAGGTAAAAATATAGAAACAACAAGAGCACTTTGAAGAGGAATAAGAGAGATGGCCAACTTTGTAAAGGATGTGTTTAAATAGAGGCTGGACTGTCAACATGATTCCTACCCTGAGTAGAGATTGTATTCAGTGTCCACATGGCCTTTCTCAACCCAATCATACTTCAGATTTTTAAATTTAAGAGTGGAGTATTACATTTGTTAAATCAACAGCTCAGCTAATGACTCCAATTAGGAATGACTAAAGAATGTCAGAAAGAGCTGTGACAAATTCTCTCAAGTCAAATTGTAGAAGGAAGTTCAAGTACTTCTCTTCATTGCCTACTGAAATGAAAAGAAAAAAAGTCTTATTATATAGCAGAAGATTTTACAAATACACTTGCACACAAGATTGCATAGAAAGGATGTGATAGCCTAGTGAAAATGGATTAAAGTTGTAATAATGACATGAAAGTATAAAAAGTAACTATTCTTTTTAATGGACCGTTGCTGTGAGTTGCATGCAAGGCCCTTCTACTGCAAGTGGTCAAATTGTAATTCTTCATCTCTCTCACTCTCTTTTTCATGCACACGTGCGCACACACACACACACACACACACACACACACAATGCAGCAAGAGAAATATTCATGGAGGTGAATGTTCAGTGATATTGTAATGATAATTTGAAGGTTTTTTTAAAAACAAAATTGCTCTCTACCACTTCTGTTGCCTGGATTTTTCTTTTCTGGTTAAGGATAAGAAGGATAAGAAATCATTGTGTTGTGAGAAATTTCTGAGTGAGCTATGGTGAACTGAAGACTAATCTTTGTCACAAAGCCAACAACTGCAGCAAAGACCAAGGAACTGGTGAGTAGAAAGGTTCATTGGAATATCTCCGGATAAGGAGAGGATGGGAGATTGCCCATGTGTATTTTGGACAGCTCCTGTCACGAGAAGATTGCAGGACAGGCATTTTCCACAGGGACATTGCTAGGAGGCCAATAGATTAGCCATTTTGCTAAAACCATGGCAGAGACCTTTTAAAGACTTTTTAAGTTTGCAAACTTCACTTTCTAATCACTTTCAGAAATTATATAGTAACTAGTAAAGGTAAAGGTTCCCCTCACACATATGTGCTAGTCGTTCCCGACTCTAGGGAGTGGTGCTCATCTCCGTTACAAAGCCGAAGAGCCAGCACTGTCTCTGTGGTCATGTGGCTGGCATGACTAAATGCTGAAGGCACATGGAATGCTGTTACCTTCCCACCAAAGGTGGTCCCTATTTTTCTACTTGCATTTTTTATGTGCTTTCAAACTGCTAGGTTGGCAGAATCTGGGTCAAGTAACGGGAGCTCACCCCATTATGCAGCACTAGGGATTTGAACCACTGAACTGCTGACTTTTTGATCAACAAGCTTAGCATCTTAGCCACTGAGCCACTGTGTCCCTAATAACTACTTCTAAGTTATTGTGCAGTGTATGCATTATGCAGCTATATAATTTTATTATGCGGCTATAGTAACTACTTCTAAGTTATTATGTAGTGGACTGACAAATTTGAAAAAGTTGGATGTGTCTGCCTTTAATACTGAATGAAAGAACATTTTAATTATAAGATTAAAATGTTAAAGAATCTATAATAAACAGTAAAAAGTTAAATAAGAGTCTAATCTTATAAATGGAGAAATAGCTTATGATGGAAGATAGTTTTTATTGTGGTTTTCACAAGACAAAACAAAGATAAGCAATTTCATGATTTTAAAAACTGGGCAGTAGGGGAAACTAAAGTTGTAGTACCTTGTAAAATATTGCAAAGTGTTATAAAAATGGTGAAAGACACATTTGATGAATGAAATCGGAAAATGGTAGCCACAATATCAACAATGTCACTGACATCTTCTATAAATAGACTATGCCCCACTCCAAAAAAATGTTATTGAAGAAATGAAAGATCTAGAACAAACTTTATCTGACAAGATAGTTGGTATTAAAAATGATTATTTACAACTGAAGGCCAAGAAAATGACTTAGAAGCCAAAAGAACTTGGCTGAGATTTTAAAATTTTAAAGGGAAATAGAAATGATTAATCAAGAGTGTGATTTATAACACACTTTAACAAGCCAAAAGAGGCTTGTTAAAGATTGAAGAACTCTGTGATGGATCAAAAAAGAAATGAAGAAAAATCAAATCCTACAGCAATATTTGAATGAACTAAAGATTTAGACTGTTAGAAGTAAAAGGGAGGAATATAACACTGGTTTATTTGATCAAGGTTAAAACAAGACATGTTGTACTGTATATCCTTGAAAAACTGATCATAGTAGCACATTTTTGTGGCACATATCACTAGGCAGAGAAGCCTCAGAGACAGTCCAACACATAGTGGTATGTTGTCAGATGCACACTGGAACAACACTGAATAACGAAACCAAATAGCTGGCATTGTGGGCAAGAACATCTGCATAAAGTATGGACTATCCCAAGTCCAGATGGGAAATTTGACAGAAATTCATGGAGAATAAGAAGGTTAAAATCCCCGGGAACTTTCAGATTCAGACAGACAGACAGGTGCTGGCCAATCAACCAAATAGAGTAGTAGTAGAGAGTGCCCAGAAAACAAAGGTTATGATAAATGTAGCAGTGCCAAGTAATAGTAATATCAGGCAGAGTGAGAGGCTGGAGAAGCTGGAGAAATACCAAGCACTCAAGGAGGAACTAGAGTGGATTTGGAAAGTAAAGACCAAAATGGGCCCAGTGGTGGAAGGGGCACTAGGAGCTCTAACTGCTGCTACCAACATTTTCATTTCTGGGGTAGACTTTCTTTCTATACTTTATTGTGGATTATGCAGTGAAAAATCTTTTGTAAAAACATATCTGCATTGCACACTAAGCTATTTCCCTGGCAGTGTGAATGGAGCAGTATAATGAAAAAATATATTAGGATATATTAGTTAAGAAACTAGCTTAGCATTAAAAGGACAATGGGGAAAGGAAAAGAAATCAGGATTCCATTTGCGTATTAGATGGAACTCACACATACACACAGCACAAACACATACATAGAGGTAGAAGAAAATAATAGGAAAGACACACAAGGGACAGCTCAGATCAATCCATAATGCAAATTAACAAAGAATTCCAATCACATCTAACTCTGTGTGTCCCTAGAGTAATAATTTCATCTAGTTCACCAGTGTTTACTCTAGCATTGGGACAAATGAACTTTTCCTGGGACAAAATAGCTGGGAGAGAGATTCCATATTTCTGTAATGGAAGATAAAATAATCAAGGCAACATGGAACTGCCCACTCCTCTTTTGATAGCTTACATGAGTGATAGGGGAAACTCCATCTTCCTGATTGGTTCTTTATAAATTGAGTTTCCTATGCTTGATTGGATTTTGCCCACTATTTAGATTGATTAATTCATTAATGTTTTATGTTCACAACAGAGCTCCATTCCATTATTATGTTATACCATTACTAGAAAAATGCTGACCTTTTGGTTGAAAGGTCCTACCATAACGGTGCAGGCTGAACAGTGCTACACTACATCACTTGCTAGTACTATGTAGTGTGCCAAATCACTTCCAGAACAATATGATAACTAGCTCATTACATTGCCCTATACAGTGTATGGATGTGTGAATCCTACTGATCTTGCTTTTCAGGGGTTGCTTGCTGTTTGTTTGTTTGTTTGTTTGTACCAATTGATTCTTCTGGGTCATCATTCAACAGAATATTTACATTCACATGTAAATTTGACTATTTAGTCATTCTTATGTTCCAAATGAGAGCAACCCTAACCCTAACCCTAACCCTCACACATATGTGCTAGTCGTTCCTGACTCTAGGGGCTGGTGCTCATCTCTGTTTCAAAGCCGAAGAGCTAGTGCTATCCAAAGACGTTTCTGTGGTCAGGTGGCCAGCATGACTAAACGCTAAAGGTGCACAGAATGCCGTTACCTTCCCACCAAAGGTGGTCCCTATTTTTCTACTTGCATTTTTTACTTGCTTTCGAACTGCTAGCTTGGCAGAAGCTGGGACAAGTAACGGGAGCTCACTCCATTATGCGGCACTGGGGATTTGAGCCACTGAAATGTCAACCTTTTCATCGACAAGCTCAGCATCTTAGCCACTGAGCCATGGCATCCTTCTGACAAAGATTTAGTGGGAGGTTTATATCAAAAAGAAAGTACACAGTTTCTATCCTTAAAGACTGATGCAGTATTTTGCAACTTTGTTTTCGATGTACCCAAAGAACTACTATCTACTACTAACTACTATCAAGTTATAAGTCTGGTTTATATGTTTCTTCTGATCTTATCATTCTTACAATATACTTGTGCATGTCAGCAAAGCTAGCTAGTTAACATCTCGCACGCATGACTTTGAAATCCTTTGTCAAGCACTGATTAAACTGCAGCTGTTACAAAATAATGTGACATTTCTACAGACTGCAATCAAATAATCGGCAGGACTATGAGTAAATGTGAAATTTCCCTCTGAAATTCAAGCAGGGATTTCAACCCTACAGGAATAGATCTGTTGTTGAACAACCTTTCCCTCTGCCCTCAGCCTCTGGGATTGACTTCCAAAAAAGTGGAAAACACAAAATCACATTGAGAAGGAACATCTTGGATGGAAAGGTCTGTCAATTGTTTTGATCCAAACTCCCACACTCTTCACAATGCCCCATCCAGGAATAACATTTAGACCAGCCCATGTGCCAGCTGTTATTATTTTTTAATTTATTACTTGCACTGAGAAAAAAATTAAAGATAAAGCATATCTAGCAGGAGATCCAGAGGTGGTATTCAGAAAGTTCCGACCAGTTCTGGAAAACCTGTAGTGGAAATTTTGAGTACTTTGGAGAACCGGTAAATACCATCTCTGATTGGCCCCGCCCACATCTATTCTCTGCTTCCTGAGTCCCAGCTGATCGGGAGGAAATGGAGATTTTACAGTATCCTTCCCCTACCACACCCACCAGGCCTCACCCACCAAGCCACACCCACCAAGCCACACCACGCCCACTAAGCCACAGCTGCAGAACCAGTAGTAAAAAAAATTGAATCCCACCACTGAGGAGATGGATACATGGAAACATATTTCCAGCTTTACTTCAGTCTTGGTTATATGTTGCCAACATGGCTTGAAAGCCTGAAACCTTTAAATATTAGATGGATCAGTCCATTAATGTTGCCAGGTAGTTTCAACCAGTAGGTAAATATATTTATCCGGAGATTATTTTCAAGTTTACTAATTCCTGCTTCCTGTCAAAGTACTGCATTTGGAAGACAGCAGATGATCTGGAAGATACTTCTTAGAAATTTTAGTGGAATCCTTTCTAAAGATTCTTTTTGATGAGAATACTGAAAAGGAAAGTTATTCACATGGGCATTCACTTATTCTTTGATTGTCATTGAAGGGTTTGTTTCCCCCACCACCAAGATTTAACAGGCAGAGAACCTAATACTCTTCAACTAGACATGAAAGAGAAGTTCCAGGTGGCTGCTTAATGCCAAAGGTTGGCAAGGAGTGTTATACCATTTTACTTGGGCAAGGAACACACTGTGATTATCCTTGACTCTTGTCACCTTGAGAATGAATTATTACTTTGTGCTCTGGCCATAGTTACATTGCAAAATTAATTTCACAAATTCAGAGAGAGAGAGAGCAAACAGTAACAGTGGCAGATCATTGCATGACTCTGGCATGGGAAGCTACAATAAAATGAGATTTCAGATGGCAAAGGATAAAAGATCTCAGATGATGTGCGTGGACCAAATGATAAACTTTATAAAATGCATTTAGATTAACTCCAGGCCAGTCTAATGAGACATTTTGGCATTTTAGTTAATTGGGAGAATGGACTGCGTATAGTGTCTCTCCTTTAATACAGACAGAAGTAATGAAGTTTGTTCTCTATCTGAAAAACATGTAAAATGTCTTTGGATTAAATCAGAGCAAAACAGTCAAGGTAAAGGTTTCCTGTGCCAGGTGGGTCCAATTCTAAGAGGTGGTGTGCATCTCCAATTCACAGCCGAAGAGCCAGTGTTGTCTGAAGAAACTTCCATGGTCATGTGGCTGGCATGATTTGTATTTCAGACATCAATATGTTAGAGAGGGTACAGAGCAGTGGTGGGATTCAGCCAGTTCGCACCACTTCGGGAGACCCGATTCTTAACTTTCTGAGCAGTTTAGCAAACTGGTTGTTGGAAGAAATCATTAGGGCAGAAAACCAGTTGTTAAATTACTTGAATCCCACCACTGGTCCAGAGATAGTTTACTAGAAGGCTACTCAAATCTTCTGCTCGAAATAAAATTCCCTATCCCACTAGGCTTGAAATTTTAGGTCTGGATAACTTTGAACTACAGGCTACATTCTGACCTATGCTTAGTTCATTAGATTATTTACCAAAACGTTCTACCTGTAAATGAGTACATAATAACACAAGGGCTATCAATAGATTCAAACTCAATGTAAATTGCTCTAATCTTGATTGTAGGAAATATGACTTCTGCAATAGAGTAGTAAATGTCTGGAACACTCTACCTGATCCTGTTGTTAGTCTCTCTAATTTATTATTTATTTTGTCGCATTTCTATGCCACCCCACTCTCAAGGAACTCTAATCCCCATACCTTTTATCTTAAACTGTCTACTGTGGATCTTTCATGTTTCTTAAGAGGTCCCTAAGGGGGCGTGCATAAGAACACCAGAATGCTTACCATCCCTGTCCTACTGTCCCCATTTATATGTAATCATTCTATGTGTTTATGGCTATGTTTTGCCTATTTATATCCTTTTATTTGTGCCAATTTTCTTTTCATGTTTCCATGTCTATGTCTATACTGTTACTTGTTTCCTTATACCTGTTGACAAACAAACAAACAAACAAACAAACAAATACACACGAAAAGCACACGGAACACTGTTACTTTCCCACCAAAATGGTACCTATTTATCTACTTGCATTAACATGTTTTTGAACTGCTAAGTTGGCAAGAGCTGGAACAAGTAATGGAAGCTCATTGCGTCATGCAATACTTAGATCTTAACATGCCAACTTTCTGGTCAACATGATCAACATCTTAATCATTCAGCTACCACATACCTTCAGAGCACTGATCAATACAATATTTATTTTCACTTGCTATGATTGTGCAGAAACTCAAAGTTCCTTTTCAGACTTTGTTACTGGATTAAATCTATGTCTTTGTACATTCATGCATACATATTGCTAAAAAATGCTTACATATCATGCCTTTTCAAGACACTTCTGTGCACATTTTCCACACTCACACTAAATAGACTATGGAACTATCAGTGTCCCCGCCCTGAAGAAATCCTTTGAAGGAATCATAGGACTCACCTTTGTGAGTTGGATGGCTATATAAATTTGTTAAATGAATAAACAAATAAAAATAAACCTACTTTCCTACATTAACTTTGGATTTGTCAGCCAATTCTTTTGCCCCAGAAGTGTCTTCTGCCATCTACAACAGATTAGTTACATTAATCAACTGCTCTTATCAGTCAGTTCTAAAATCCAGAAGCACTACTTCCCTGGTATGTCACATTTATACGATATTTTCTTTTATTTCTCTTGTATTTCTCTGGTAAAATTTAAAAAAACAAAACCCAGTTTTGGGAAATAAAAATAAGTCAAGATAAGGAAGGAATCCTGCTGTCTAAGACAATATTAATGCAAAATAATTCATGATTAATATGGGAACAATTATTACAAAGAAGGTCTTGAAAGAAAGCAACAAAAATGAATGGAAAGGTTACAGCTGCAATGATATTTATACAAAACAATATTTAATGTTTAATATGGAGGCACTAGCACAGGGAAAATATTTCACGTGTAACAATAACATCTATTTCCAACTTGAAAAAAAGCAGAAAAAGAATGAAAATGTAAAGACAGTTAGATACACTGTTCTATTACAATCTGTGCTGTAATGGGGAATCCATTCTAGGTATCAGTGATGTAATTACTAGAAGTCAACAAAGATTCAGCAAGAATGAATCTTGCCAGACAAATCTTAACTCATGTTTTGGTTGGGCAACTTCCTTAATAGATTGTTAGAGTGCTCTATACCTTAATTTCAGCAGAACATTTCCCAAACATTCTGATTAGCAAGCTAGCTAAACATGGATTTGATGACATAGGTATAGAATGGATACAAGTCTGGGTCAAAAATCATACTCAAAATCATATTCAGCCCTCCGGAGGCCAGAAACAGGCCGTTTCTGGACTTCTGGAAAGCCCATTTTTCTCTCTCTCAGAGCCTCCACATGAGCCCTGTACTTACCTGGCATCCAAAATGGGCTGCATGGAGACTCCTGGGAGGGGAGGGGTGGCGTGGCCAGGGCCAGCCAAAAACTAGCTGGCCAGCGCATGTGCATGCATGGTGGAGGTGACCTAGGGCAACGGCTCGCATGCCCGCAGAGATGGCTCCGCATGCCACGTGTAGCATCCATGCTATAGGTTTGCCATCATGGATATAGCTCCATATGTTGGTGCAGGAGAAAAAAGTCACTGAAAAGGAAGATGTATTCATATGTGGCAAAAAAGGAGAAATGTTTATAAGATAGGTAACTTATTTTGGCTTAAACAGAATTTTTGTGCAAAATGGACAAGGATTTACGTGGGTATGCATAACATTAAGATTGTGCTTTCTATATGCACAATAAAAGAATTACACACCACCATAATTTTATGATTAAGAAAAACTTGTATATTTTAAACATTTTTAAAATTTAATAAAGTTTTGTTTTAAAATTAAAAAAAAGAATTACACACCTAAGGATTGGTGTTTTTTTTAAAGTGTAAATGAAGTATTGCAGCTTTTACTTTCTTTATGCTGTAATAATTTCTCTTCTTTGCTTCTCCAGGAACATCTCTCAGTAATGCTGCTTTGTTTTGCTAACTCACTGATTTTCCAAAGGGAAACATTCCACTTTTTATGGAGTAATTTGTCAATTAGACAATGAAAGAATAGACCTAGAGATATGGTGTGAGACCTATTCATCCTAAGCATTGAGATTTGACTTAGTAATCACAAACTTTCAATATGGGAAGTTATTATTCCTGATTATTTCTTGACAGTGGAAGGTATAGCTATCAATTAACAAAACAGACTGTTTGCAGAATACCCAAACATACAAATAGAATCCTTATTATAATTGATTCTGTAGGATAGGGATTGCAGCATAACCTTCATCAAAATTGTGTCCTACAAGAAGTGAGGAGGGGAGGCTGCAGCGAATGGTTTTTAGTGACTGTGTATACATTGATGTATTACACAAATATTGTGCAATTTTGTATTAATTATACAAATTTAACCGTGTATATATGGTTAAAGTCAGGGGTGAAATGCTCCCGGTTCGGGCTGGATTGGATGATCTGGTAGCGATTGTGGAATGTGGTTCGGCGATCCGGTAGTGATGTTGAAGCAAAGCTCCTCCCACCCATCCCGGTGTCATTACTTTCTGGTTTTAACCAGGAAGTAATGTGTTTTTTACCTTCTGCACATTCACAGAAGGTTTTGCGCATGTGCAGAAGGTCTGCGTGTGCATGTGAAGTGCGTGAATGTGCGAGCGGCACATACACTTCCGAACCAGTAAGGAAGGTAAGTTGATTTCAACCCTTGTTAAGGTTATGTTGTGTACATAATGAAGAGAGTTAAGAGATACATGTCTATATAAATACACACAGAGAGAGAGAGTATCTTGCAAATATTTGAGCATTGGGAATGCTAACCAACTAACTTAATGAACTGTTTCATCATTCTTAACTGATCATTTTAGGATCAATACCAATTATTTTCCTGGATCTAACAATGAAAACATATATTTCAATAGCTATATGAATTTGAAAGCTATAATTTACAGTCCTCTGCAAATAAAATTAAGAGTTTGGTGGTGAGCCATGACACATTCTCACTGGTAATAACAATGCAAAGCTTCATATTGGTATTCAGTGTGGGAATCTCATAGCTTATTCAAGGCACATGTAGGATTTATAAAGACATTTATTTGCATAATCACCTCACCAGGTGGAATAACTGACTGATAACATCCATCCTAACTACCCCAAAAAAGAAATAAGTTTTCACAGGTCACCAATATTCAGCTAGAATGAATGCCTCTCTTGAACCTTCATTAATTAAGAATGCAGGCAAGGTTAGTTGCCTGCAGAGAAATACTACTGTATACACTATTCACAATTTCAATTCTACTATCTCTCAGAGAAACAAATAAAATTAATATTCAGATACAACATACAGATCTTACCATTTGAAAGCTCGAATGATTAAGCATGAAAAATAAAGGTTTTGACATTTATTGCTAAATGAAATAAGGAATGTTCCAAAAGTATAACCAACAACTGACTGCATTCAGACACAAGCTTAAGTTCAGAATGTCTACAGAATGGTAATTATGACAGTAACCAGTTCCATTTAATCAGTTTTTTTTATTTACTGGAGATATGCAAAGATTCAGGACTCAGTTAAAAGAATATTCAATTGAGTTTCCAGGATTTGTCTTACCAGGAGGAGAAATTATTCACCTTTCTATGTCTATAGATCCATGATGGTGAACCTATGGCAACGTGCCACATGTGGCATGTGGAGCCATCTCTGTGGGCACACGAGCCATTGCCCTAGGTCACCTCCACCGTGTATGCAGGTGCACCAGCCAGCTGGTTTTTGACTGACCATCCCTCCCCTCCCAGGACTCTTCATGTGGCCCGTTTTGGATGCCAGGTCAGTACAGAGCTCACGTGGAGGCTCTGGGAGGGCGAAAAATGAGCCTTCCAGAAGTCCGGAAACTACCCATTTCTGGCTTCTGAAGGGCTGGGCGAGGGAGTTTTTGCCCTCCCCAGGCTCCAGGAAAGCTGGGGACAGTAAAAAATGGGCCTAATGGGCCTAATGGAAGTCTGCAAACAGGCTGTTTCTGACCTCTGGAGGCTTCAGGGAGCCTTGCTAGGCCCAAAATAGGACATGGGGGGTCATGCCTGTATGTGTAGGGGGTAGGGGCACATGCACAGGGGCGGTGCAGGGCAGGGAGGTCATGTGCGCATGCATGGGGGGGTGGGGCATGCAGGGGATTGCATTATGGGTATGGGCACACACGCATGCGACCACCCCATGCTCCCCTGCTTTTGGCACATGATGGTAAAAAGATTTGCCATCACTTCTATAGATCATCCATTTTTCATTGCAGCCAAAAAAAATTAGTTGGTTTGTTTCATATGCATGTATAGTAAATTAAAATTAAAATTAAAATAATTAAAATTAAAATAATTAAAATTAAAATTAAATTAAAATATCTATTTATCTATCTATCTATCATCCATCCATCTATCTTTCTTCCTTTCTTTATATCTATCTCTGTCTGTCTGTCTGTCTGTCTGTCTATCTATCTATCTATCTATCTATCTATCTATCTATCTATCTATCTATCTATCTATCTATCTATCTGACTTATGGCTATGATGGCTGTGATGAAGTCTTCCTCTGAGGCAAGAAATTCACTAAAGTACTCAGGATTTTTCATAAAACCTCTGATATACATACTGGAAGTATCTGAGCTAAAGATGAAATAGTCTGTCCAGTTACTATGATTGGGAGTTATTTTGTTCTCCATAGGGATGTCAAAATTTGGCAACTTTAAGACTTGTGGATTCAGTTCCCAGAATTCCCCAGCCAACCATTCTGAGAATTAAAGCTCACAAGTCTTAAAGTTGCCAAGTTTGGAGAGCTTGCCATAGATTATATAGTTTGCATAATTGCAACACTTTTTTTTTATTTGTTGAAGGAAAGGAGGAAAAAAGAAGAACTAAAATGATGAGAGAAAAACAATTTATGAGGCACTATTATTATTCATTATATTATTCATTAATTGTGCATGAATAATGACCCAGATACTATTGCATTGATGGCTAGGGACTCTTTTTAAAGATTGGAGAGACTCATATATTGGTGAAATATTCAACAAATTGATTTAATTACCATACCTGGGATCAATTTCCTTTTGGAGGTCAGAGACAGCTCCAAAATTGAATCTAATTTTGAAAAATCTTTGTCCTCTCTTTGAACAGAGCTTTTGCATTTCTCATCTTTAAAAAGGAGAGAAAGTGGGGAAAAAGAATGGTTCCATAGCTATCCTTGTCTTCCACTTTACTCTTGGCCTGGCAATTCAAACCAACCAGTTAATTCATTTAAATTATTTTCCTGCCATTGCTTGCAAAAAGGGAGGGGGAAATGTCACTGAGAAAGGAGGTAGATACTTGCGTATCTTTATATTCTCAATTACATCCTGTCAGCCTCCTGTTGATAGGACATAGGACTTCTCCTGTTTAATCCTTAACCACAGACATACTATTTCGGCTACGCTATTACAGACATGAGGTCATAATGATCTCAGTAACAAAAAGACATTCAATGTTTTCATGGTTGGATCTAAAAATTGATGTATAGAGCAGTAAACCAAAAAATGTATTGATCTCTATCAAATCCACGTCGTGCAGGTCACTTTTTTGTTTCTCCATCCTTGAACTTGAATCTTTCTTCTCTAATTTTTACATTGGTCCACTGAATGATGGCGCTAATAATTTCTTAAGAAAATAATAATTTCCAAATCTCTAGGAGAGCAGGTGAATTTCTGAGATTTCTAGCTGCTGACCATAGTCCAGGTAATTGCACAACAATATTGTGACTATTCTGTTCTGCATCTATTGCTTCCAAAAGGTGCAGAAGACCATTTGAATTTGTTCTTGCCATATAAATTATTGCATGACGTAGATTGTACCTGGTCATCAATTTCATTGGGAGCTTCATCACTGCTGATGTCAGAATGGGCGGAGGCTGCGGGTTCCTCATCATCCATTACAAAATTTTCATCACAATCGGATTCCACTTCACTCAGATCACTCTCTGCTTCTCCATACCATTTTAGAACAGTTTCTTCGAAGTTTGGATCACCAAATTGTACTCTTTTTGGTGGAAAACTTGGCCCTGGCATTATAAAAAAAATATATGTTAACAAAGATCTGTGGTCAAAATGACCGAAACTCAAACTCAAATGCCGCTACAGAAAACACCAAATAACTGATGCAAGTGTGATGCTGCATACAGGCTCATTGGTAGGAAAACAAAAGCTATTTGCAACCAGAATGGTCCATTTCTAAAAATAGGGGTGTTCCAAACATTTTGAAAAACTGTTGCAGTCATTATGGCCGCAGGTCTGTGGTTATGGGTTAATCTGAATATTAATTTCTTTTCCAAATATATCAGTAAATTCACATTTTCTCTAAAAATGCATAACCCCCACTTGTATTTTGATATAAAGCTAAAAAAAAATACCTTACCAACAGAAAAGTGAAAAAAAGATATGCATGTCTATTTAATTTCCAACCTACATATTAGTTTGAGAAGTATGGACATTTCAAATTCCTATCTCAGCATGTTTCTTTGACTTCTTAGACAAGTTTGTCATAGATTTTATATCCCAGTTTGGATTTACTGTACCCTAGCCGATTTATGTGGAAACTAGTTAGTATTTATTTTTGCCAAAGGTTATTCCCAAGCAATCCATTTTTCTAATACTGAGGAAGAAGTGATTTCCCCCCCATCACTGATTTATAAATCCCATTCTAAGAGTTATAGAATATTGCAAAGCAAGATCAGAGTGTGCTCTCTCAGAGATACAGTAGAAACATTGTCTGGGGTTTGTGTACTTTGATTTACCTCAGAGAGCCCTGTAACGTATTCCAAACACCAATACTTTAATTACATTTTCTTTTCAGGCAAGTTTATGTTAGGCTTAGTTTTAATTAAATATACTGCCGTATGAACTTATTTAACTTTTTCATTGCTTGGCATTTATTTGGTTCATCATTGTGTAATGCAAGTCTAAAACCATCTCCGACCCATTCAGACCCAATGCTTAACGCATTGTAAGCTGCCCTGAGTCTCTGGAGAAGGGCAGCATATAAATTGAACCAATAAATAAATAAATAAATAAATAAATAAATTTTAATTTAGAAAAGCAGTATGGTAAGCAAGCGGGTGAAACAAATAACCAATACTCCCTTTTAAATGAAGGTATCATGTTAACTTCCCACAAAAGGAAAGTCACATTTCTGTTCTGCCTTGCTTGAGGTTGCACTGTTTCCTTTCTTATTAATTTATTGGAAATGGCCTGAGGGACATATTGCCTTTAAAAAAAAGAGTAAGTAACTTATTGCTTCTAAGCTGAGAAGTGCAGCATTATATTACAGTATAAAGTTAATACAATCCCTGGTTGTATAAACAGATGCATAGAATCAGAATAACATGAAGTATTAGTATCACTTTATAAAACCTTATTAAGACTATACGTGGAATACTATATCCAGTTTTGATCACCACATTACATAAAAGAGGTTGAGACTTTGGAAAAAGTGCAAAGAACTGCAACTAAGTTGATTAAAGGCCTGGATACTAAAACATATGAAGAATAGTTGCAGGATTTGGCTAGTCTAGAGAAAAGAAGGACTAGGGGTGACATGATAGCAATGTTCCAGTATTTGAGGGGCTGCCACAAAGAAGAGGGGATCAACTTATTTTCCAAAGCATCAGAAGGCAAGGCAAGATACAATGGATGGAAACAAGTCAAGGAGAGAAGCAACTTGAAATTAAGGAGAAACTTCCTAATAGTAAGAACAATTAACCAGTGGAACAGCTTGCTTTCAGAAGTTGTGGGTGCTTCACCACTGGAGGTTTTTAAGAAGAGACTGGACAGACAGTCTAAAATGGTATAGGGCTGTGATGGCGAATCTACGGCACATGTGCCACAGGTGGCATGGGGAGCCATATCGGTGAACATGCGAGCGTTGCCTAACATGCGCATGCCGGCCAGTTGTTTTCTAGGCCTTCTGGCCTACCAGAAGTTAGCAAACAGGCCGTTTCCAGCCTCTGGAGCCTGGTGAGGGCAAAAAACAGGCCTACCGGGCCCACCAGGTCATCACATGCTAAAAGCAGGCGGAACACGGGGGGCATTTGCAGAGGGCAGGGCATTGAATTATGGGTGTGGGCATGCACATGTGCGACCCGTTGCATTTCCCTCACTTTTGGCACGCAACGGAAAAAAGGTTAGTCATCACAGGTCTCCTGCCTGAGCAGGGGGTTCGACTAGAAGACCTCCAAGGTCCCTTCCAGCTCTATTTTGATTATTTCCCTCTTATACTGTGCATCTTAACTTATTTGCTCACATCAGTTCCAATCTCCAGTTCCAACAGTTGGATATCAAAGAAGTGTGAAGCACATCGTTTTCAGCACTGTATCTTTAACACTTGTCAGTGGTAAATATAAAATCTTGGAAACTTTTCAATCACCTAAGTGACAAGTTGTAGACTTGAGACAAGCTAATCATTTCCCAGATTACTTTTTTTTCTTTTTGGTCTTTTGAGGCAGAAGGGGACAATTCTTTTTGCAAAGCATTCTTTTACTTCCCTTAACAAATGGGCCAGTCAAATCTTAGCCAATTGAATCAGCCAAGATGGTGATAGCAGATGGAAATCCTCATTTTCAGCATATTCTGTTTTCCATGAAAGCAAGAGTTCAACCAATTCTTTAAAAAAGGGAGAGTTTAAGAACATTCATGTTCATCTCCCACACCAGTTCTGTATTTTACAGATAGACCAGGGCATTAGATAAGAAAAGCCAATCCTCAAGCACATTCAGGAAGCCATTCAGATCCATCAAGTGCCTTTGCAGAACATTTTTATTGCTCTTTGCGGAAGTTCATAGCATCGTTATGTACAAAACAGCTTTAGTACTTGTTATAAGCCTTGCAGTTATGACTGGATGTATTGACTGAGATGGTCTTGAAAGGAAACCGTTCAAATACCAGCACAAAAAGAGCTTCGTGTTTTTGCTGTTAAATTAAGTCTTCCATTATGCATGTTGAGGTAGTGTCACTATCATAATCTAAATTATAGTATCCACATCTAGTACACATGGGCACTGTTGAAACCAATCTTCCTTTTTTACAACAGCTGAAAGCAATAAGAAAATGCTTGCAGTCTGTGTAAAACTGGATTAAATTCTTTTTTTTTTTTTTTGAGAATTTATCTTTACAGTCCAGAAAGAGCATATACCTGCCCACCTGCCCTGGGAACTTCCCTAGTTACTATTAGAATATTCATATGAAATCAGGCTGTACAGATCTCTACCTTTACTTTGATCCATGGGTGGGCTTCAAAAATTTTAGCAAAGGGTTTTCTGCCTGGTTGCTGGGTGGACATGGCCATGGTGGGCGTGGTCTAGTCGGCCTCCTGCACCACACTGGGGGTACGTTTTTGCCCTCCCCCGGCTCTAGAGGCTTTCCTCAAGCTTCTGGAAGGCTTCAGTGGCCCTTTGGAGGCCAGAAGTGGGCCCATTTTCAGCCTTCCTGAACTTCCAGTAGGCCCATTTTTCGCCCTCCCCAACCTCTGCATGCACCCTGCATTTACCTGCATCCAAAATGGGCCACGTGGGGACTCCTGGGAGAGGAGGGGTGGGGTGGGATTTGAGGGCCAGGAGTGGGATTTGGGGGTTCTAAGATTCTGAACTGCACAGAATCTTAGCTAGAGGTTCTCTCGAACCCCTGTGAACCCCAGCAGCCCATCCCTACTTTGATCCCCATTCAAATCAAATGTCCCTTTGAAAACTTCCTGTGAAACAAAACAACCCCTTGCTTAAAATATATAGAATGGAGCACACACTGTCTCCCTTCACTCAGCAACAAGGATTTTCATAAAGCATATTGGTTGATTAAGGAGATGACCCCCATATTAATTCTTCATCACACAAGTGCAATATATTTTTAAAATGTACTTCACCAAGGCTACAAAAATCTTTTTTTGCAGATGATCTGGAAGCAACAGCTGACGCAAAATGTGGCAGTTAAATTCCTGGCAGGAGTATCCCATTATCACAGAACAACACAAACTCTTCAGGCAACTCAGTAGGGTGCCTAGTATATAAAATTATCTGCCACAATGTCCTACCTGTCAATGAATACTTCAGCTTCAAACAATACATGTGCAAACAATAGTTACAAACTCATGGTAAACTGATCCAAACTAGACTGCAGAAAATACAACTTCAGTAACAGATTGTCAATGTCTGAAATGCACTACCTGACTCTGTAGTTACATCCCCAAATCCCCAAAACTTTAACTTTAGACTGTCTACTGTAGACATCATCCCATTCCTAAGATGTCTGTAAGGGCCGTGTATAAGTGCACCAGCATGCCTATCATCCCTGTCCTAATGTTTTCTTTTATTCGTATCTTTTTCATGTATTTCTAATTATGTTTACACTTGTATCTGTCATAAAATACACGTTTGATGAAATAAAATAAAATAATTAAATATTTTGCTTTGGAAAGTGGATTGACTTTTTTTCCAGAGAGAACATTCAGGACAAAACATACTATTCAGGGACAAGTGTTTCCAAATAATAACAACTTCCAGTTTGGAAAGGGCGTGCCTACCGTCCCATTCTAATGTCCCTTTTTACTCGTATCCTTTTCATGTATTCAAATTATATTTATACTTTTATCTGCTATCTTATAGATGCTTGACAAATAAAGTAAATAAATAAATAAAATAAACATTCCTCAATAGAATAAAGTCACTTAGGTGAGATGAGCAGTGTAGAAATTTAATAAATAAAGTATCAAGTTTTCTAGCTTCAGGTTTTTATCATTAGCCTTAGACATTTAATATATTAGTCATAAAAAAATATGTCCAATCAAAGCCAAGGGCTTTGTCCAGCCCTTTGAAAGCCTGGAGAAAGGCATTACAAAATAAATGAAGGGGAAAAGGAAGAGATTGTAATCTGTACAATTATTTTTTAAATATAATTTTGTTTTCTTTATTTTTGTTCAACCTAAATTGAAACTCATGGCATTATAAACTGCAGTGGTGCAGTGGTTGGAATGCAGTACTTCAGGATACTTCTGTTGACTGCCATCTGATTGCAATTTGGCAGATCATATCTCACCAGGCTCAAGGTTGACTCTGCCTTTCATCCTTCTGAAGTGAGTAAAATAAGGACCCAGACTGTTGAGGGCAATATGCTGAGTCTGTAAACCACTAAGAGAGGGCTGTAAAAACTGTGAAGTGGTATATAAGTCTAAGTGCTATTGCTATTATGACTATCAAAATGCCTGGATATGAATAATGTATGAGTTAATTGTCCTACAAAACATTTACTGTGCTCCAGTAAGTCTAGATGAGCTCATTCTTCCTGTGAACCATATTCCCACAGTAGTAATTATTACTGTATTTACCACCATTGTATATATGGAAACAAGTTTTAAGCAACTTCCACAAAATATTAATGGCAAAAGAATGTATTTGCATGTGAATGCATCTACTCTTATGCACAAGACCTACTTAGAATAAATAAATAGTGGAATTAGAAGCCTCAATACTTCTGCTTGCTAATTCTATTTTTGAATTCTAAATGAGTATTGTTTTCACTATTTTCAAAGAATGCTATCTTGTGGAAAAGTGCTCTCTGCACCTATATTACTATGATACTGGTATCCTTTTGTTGACAATAGACAAACTAAATCGGATCAAGCAGTACTTGTGGTATCTCTTCTTGTTCTTCTTTTAGGATCAGGTGCAGTTTTTCAGGAATTCTGAAGAACTAGATCAAAAGATGATAAATATTCATTTTATATACATTTCCCAGACAAGTTTACTTCCAGTGAGGATACATATTGCTCTGAAAAATCCAACTAAATTGCCATTGCTTCAACACTTCACATTTAAGTGAGATGAGGTTGGTATGTTGTGTTCTGACTCAAGAGAATGTAAAATCTAAAGGAGTTAAAACACATTTTTTTTATCTGAGCAGAAGTGAATAGGTCTAATCTGATTTATTATAATGGAACACCACTGCATAGAAATGTCATTGTAATGGTAGAAGGGAGAATTTGAAAAACTCTTTGGACTTGCTCATAGACAATGCCTTAATGAGAAGGGTGTTATTAGATTCCCTAACTGACAATGTCTCTTCAGCTCAAAGTGCTGTACTCAGATTACTAAAGGTCTCAATATTTTGGAAGGATGGCAATGGTGAGATATATGAAGGAAATCCAGGAAAGTTCTCAAACAAATTTGATGGAGAATTTGGAATATCTGTGTGAAGCATGAATTATTTTATCAATACCTTGGTTTTGCTCTGAAAGTTGTATAAATATTCTTGCTACAAAATGTGGACATACTACAACTTCTGGAGGCAAGCCATTCCACAGATTAATTGTTCTCACGGTCAGGAAATTTCTCCTTAATTCTAGATTGGATCTCTGTTTGATAATTTTCCATCCATTTCTTCTTTCCTCCCCTTTGGAAAATAGGTAAACCCCCTCTTCTCTATGACATCCCCACAAATATTGGGGATCTATTTTTATCCCCTCAAATATCTCTTTGTTAGATTTGATATACCTAGTTTTCACAATCCTTAATCATATCGTTTAATGACATAATCATCTTTGTTGCTCTTCTTAGCATTTTTTCATTCTTACATCCACAGAAAGAGTGAGAGGGAAGGAGAGAGAGGAAAAGGGAGAGGGAGAGGGAGAGAAAAGATATTCATATTCTGGTGGCCTGAACTGGATGCAAATGTGGTTTTACCAGTGCAATGCTAATACTTCATGTGATCTTGAATTATCCCTCTGTTGATGCAACCTAGGACTACATTGGCTTTTTGGATAGCTGAAGCACACTGTTGGTTCAAATTTAAATGGTTGTCCATGGGCACTTGGATCTCTCTCATAGCCACTGCTGTTAAGACAGATATCACCTATTCTTTATCTCTGTGTTTGCTTTTTTCTAATCTAAGTGCAAGACCTTTTTTTTTTCACCACTGAATTGAATTTTGTTGGATAGGGTCCAGTGTTCAAGTTTTTCAAGACTCTTCTGTATCTTGAGTCTATCTTTTAAATTATTTTCTCCCAGCTTGATGTTGTCTACAAATTTGTTGAGTGCCCTTCTATCCTCTCATCTAAATCATTTATGAAGATGGTGAAAAATACTGGGCCTAAGACAGAACCTTGAGGTACCCCACTGCATCCATTTAGATATAGTTCCATTGAGGACAACACTTTGAGTTGGTCAGCCAGCTAGGAGTAAGAGAAAATAAGTCAATACTCTTGTATTTATATTCTACTTAGTGACAATGAAATAAAAACATTTACACTGTCTGATAGTAGGTTTGCCATCTTGTACTGCATTTTTATTAAATTACCTCATGATTTTCATTTTTCATTTTTCATGATTTTTATTATACTTTACATGCATCATGAAAGGTACATTATGCCTTACGTAAGAAATTCAATGTCTATGATAGATTAGGTGTGAAGTAACCTTTTAAAAAATCCCATTGAATATATGTACGGAAGTTAATAATGTGCCCCTTGAGATATAAAAGCTGGAATGACCATCATTTTTACTTTTCTTCAGCTCTGTGATTACATGCAGCTTTCAAGTTAACAATGTGGGCTTCAGCCAAATGTCAAAATCTCCATGCAAGAGATTAGTTTTGATCCTAAGTAATAGTTATCTATACTTGCAAAAAGAGAGAATAAAAAGTGTCAGTGAAAAAAGAGGAGATGGACAGGATTCTGAGAAGGAATGGAAATATAGATTTGTATTCTATCCCAATTTCTGGCTTCAGTTCTATCCAACAAATGCTTCCCAACAGATAAATCCTGAAGATAAATCCTTCACCTTAACCAACAAAGCCAAGCAAAAGAAAAAAAGTTGTATAATGTAGGTTTAGGGCTAGAAAGTTGATGTCACAGATATGGTAGATCACTTTTATAATGGCATGAAGGATTTACAAAATCTGGGTGATTCTTACAAAACTTCTAAACTCCACTCAAATGTAAAAAATATTGTAAACATGTAGACATTGACTTCTCCTTTTTTAAGCGTGAATTTTAATTGTAATAAAGAATGAACAATTATTTGAGCGGAGGATGGTCTTATTGTAGGATTTCATTATAACCTGTAAGTACATTGTTTGATTTTAAATAATGATGTAGATTGGAAGAATCTTCTTTGTTAAAAAAAATGAAAATAATTTGAAATTGTTATTGATTGCTTCTTCAGAGTGAAAATTAAATCTCAGCAAGAGTTGGCTGTTTATGATGCTCTCAGCAGTCCCGGAGCCAAACGAGGTTTCTGCAAAGTGTTTACAAAGAATGTACTAGAAGAACAAAATCAAGTTTTGATAGATTGTGAACAAAGGAAAAGAGAATAATGTTGATGCGAACCCTGTCCTCGCAATTTAAAATACTTCATAGTTTTTAAATGTGTCTACCTGTTATTGGTGCTTTCTTTTATCTAATTCTTGCCTTTAGCATAGGCAAGATGTAAATATTTCCAATAGTTTTATTCTGATTTATGCTGCCATTCCATTTGCTCCTTCATTTTTCTTCATGCTTTTCTACATTCGTTTCAAGGTCAGAACTGAAGTCAGAACTGAAGAACTGAAATTGCTACCAACCTGCCTTCCATTGAGGACCTGTATATTGCACGAGTCAAAAAGAGGGCTGTGAAAATATTTACAAACCCCTCGCATCCTGGACATAAACTGTTTCAACTCCTACTCTCAAAACGACACTATGGAGCACTGCACACCAGAACAACTAGACACAAGAACTGTTTTTTCCCGAATGCCATCACTCGGCTAAACAAATAATTCTCTCAATGCTGTCAAACTATTTACTAAGTCTGCACTACTATTAATCTTCTCATCATTCCTACCACCCATCTCCTTCCACTTATGACTGTATGACTGTGAATTTGTTGCTTGTATCATTTGTACCCTATGACTATCATTAAGTGTTGTACCTTATGATTCTTGATGAACGTATCTTTTCTTTTATGTACACTGCGAGCATATGCACCAAGACAAATTCCTTGTGTGTCCAATCACACTTGGCCAATAAAGAATTCTGTTCTGTTCTGTTCTGTTCTGTTCTGTTCTGTTCTGTTCTGTTCTGTTCTAAAAAGAAGGTTCTTGGATGAGGAGTGAAACATCTTCAAGGAAAAACAAAATCTGGTTGCTTTTTGAAAAAGCATCTTTGGGACAACCATGATCTGCATGACTGAGACGCTCCATAAACAATCCTTCCAAGTTCAGCATTTTAACACTATTAGCAACATGATGAGCTTTTAATATTAGCTCTGGAGGAAGGAAGGAAATAAACTGCATGGTATTCTCAGATATAACTACGGAAAAAGTTGTGGAAACCTATGATATGAGCAATGGTTCTTCCAACAACAGCTATGGTTGATGACATCTGAACAGCTTTTGCTTAACACTAGATAAGAGTCTCCAGATATCTCTTTTTGGCTTTAGGAAATAGCATGAAATACTGAAAATTATGACATAATAGTTGTATGACATATCCTACTATAATTACAAGTCAACCTGTCTCCTGAAATGGAGACATCTGAAAACATAGTATGCAGATGCTTTGCTAAAGGAATGAGCTCATTGCTCATTTATGATCATTGCTCATTTACAAGGAATCAACGATGCAAAAAAGGTGAACTAAATGTGTTTATTAAAAACTGTTTGGATCTAACTCTGTCATGAATTGAAAAGGAACATAACAATACTACCCATAACTACTTGTTGCGTTGCCTGGAACCAATTATGGACAAATACCGAGGTACCACTGTATTTGAATCCAAAATTTTCTAACTTTTTTTACACATCCACAATCCCAATAAACTGTCCTTTCTTGTTGTTCACATTTCCAACATGAATTTGAAATATCTTTATATAGGTATATTCCAGACAATTTCTCTGGTGGCATATGCCAATTGTACATTTTCTCCTTTGTTTCCATTACCCTCATATGGAACTGTCACTGTTCCTTAATTCCTCCCCAGAATTACATAAGTTCACTGACCTCCATGTATTTTGCTGTGCCCTCAAAACCTTTTTGTTCCGCCAGGCCAGGCTATCGTGGTGAAGATTTTTAAATTGGTTTTAATCTGGGATTTTTAAATTTGGGGTTTTATATTGAGCCAAATTATTTAATATTTTTAATTTTTAAATTGTTGGGTGTCTTGTGCTTTTAATTAGGCTGTGCACCGCCCCAAGTCCTTCGGGAGAGGGGCAGTATAGAAATAAAATTATTATTATTATTATTATTATTATTATTATTATTATTATTATTATTATTATTATTATTATTATTATTATTATATCATTATTTAATCTGTAGTGAGATTCACAGTCTTTGAGGCTGGTTAATAGCTCAGCAGCTCGAGTCCTAACCAAGGACCTAGGAACTGTTAAGGTATCGTCGGAGGATGTAAGCTGTTCCGAGTAAGGTGGTTTTTTGTAGAGTCAAAATGTTCAAGTCCGGTAAATTTAGAATTTCTAAATAGCGGGGTAGCCCTTTGGGTATTGCTCCAAGGGCTCCAATTACAATTGGAACAACACATGATTTCTTTTTCCATAGTCGCTCAACTTCGATTTGCAAGTCCCGTAGTTGAGCGACTATGGAAAAATGTTTTTTGTAGAATCAAAATGTTCAAGTCCGGTAAATTTAGAATTTCTAAATAGCGGGGTAGCCCTTTGGGTATTGCTCCAAGGGCTCCAATTATTATTATTATTATTATTATTATTATTATTATTATTATTATTATTATTATTATTATTATTATTATTTCATCAAAAGAGGATTTATTTGGTCACTAGCAGACTCATTTGGATACCTCTGTGTAACTACATTTAGACTTTGGAATCATTCTCTGGAATACAAGAAAGCAATCATTTATCAGGTTTTAAAAAGCCCTAAAGTTTTGAAAGACTTTGAAATATAATTTTAGCTTAATTATTATTGTTCTTTTAGTATTTCTAATAACTCTGTTTTCTGTTCTTATTATAAGCCGCTGTAAGAGCATGATATATAGATTTCTAATGATTAAACATATTAAATTTACTTGGCTTCAGTGATGGTACTATTGTTTTGGACAAACATTTTCAAAGAGTCTACAATTTTAACCAGGTTTTAACTTACTACAAATATAAATACATTTCTGAAAATTTATACTTACAGATTGGATGGGTAATTTCTCCTTATCTCTGCAAAAGTAGGATAACTTACTTCCTTCCTTCCTTCCTTCCTTCCTTCCTTCCTTCCTTCCTTCCTTCCTTCCTTCCTTCCTTCCTTCCCTCCCTCCCTCCCTCCCTCCCTCCCTCCCTCCTCCCTCCCTCCCTGTGGTTGAATCAAAGAAAGTGTGGATAATTGTGTGGCAATAACAAGAGACAGAAGAGTAGGAGACAATGATTTGGAGAAAATCTTAAAGTATCAAATCTGAAAAATCAAAATTGATAGACTGCATAAGCAGTCTGTGGTAGTCCCAGTGGTTATCAGAACAGTTAGTGCAAGAAATAAAAAATAAAGAATGGCACTCAGAAAATGCATGCATTGACGAAATTTCCATCAGCCAATTTCAGAAGGTTGAACTTCTGGAATAGTTCTCATCTTCCTCAGAATACACAAGCCCCCAAATCATGTCAAGGTAGGCAATTATTACTGTATTTTCAATGTAAAACATTTATACTGCATATAAATCATTTCAGGGGAATTCTTTCCCTGAAAAACAGAATGTACATAGCTGTGGTAAATAAAGGATAAATACAATAAATACAACAGTGTTCTGTGGATATAAATTGTATACATTTATGATACTAACCAGCAAGACAAAGCATAAGCTTTAGAATGAGATATGTAAAAATAGCACATGGAAATTCTACTAACTTAACAGCTGAATTTTATATTGATAAAGCTATTTTCATTGATTTTATTACTGGAACCCAGTATAGAAGTATGGAAATATAGAAAGAGGAAATCCTATGTTTCCCTCTCATTGATACCTGGATTTTTGCAGCACAGATATAGTAGCCTTAGTTCATTATTCTCCTGAAATTTAGTAATTTCTGTATTTGGAAGAATTCTGTATGCTCAGGGTTCTCTTCTTTGAATTAAGTAAGCTCCTCTTAACTTTACGTTAAATATTTCTTGCAAAAAATCAGAACATCACAGTTAATTTTCCTCATGCCAGAATGTCTATCTTTGTGACAGGAGTTATATTTTTCCCTTGTGCCATCTGTAGCCGGATTCCTCTTATCCTTCTATTCTTTCCTTTTACTTTCTATTACTGGTATCTTATGATTATATTATTTATTTGGGTCTTTTCCCGTGTAAGATTGAGAGTATCTTGGCAATGTTTCAATGAGGTCCCAGTCGTCATCTTCAGGCTGGTGTCTTCGGCTTTGTACTTGTACGAGCAAAGCGTGATCGGAGATGCCATCTCTCTATAAATGGTGGGGAGGTGGGGAGTGCTGGCTTTGTTGTTGTAAGTGGGTTGGTTGGCTGTGTTGTTACATCTTGATTAGTAGATGGAGTTGATGTTTTCAGATTATTCGGCTATTTTGTAATATCCTGTGTGGCCGAGGTCCTAGCTGTGTGCCCATTGGGTAATGGATTGTGTGGTAGCATTAGCTCTAGTGTTGTAATATCCTGAGTCCTGTGCTGCAACATCCTGGGTAGTTGGCTGTGTTGTAACATCCTGAGCTTTAGTGTTGTAACATCCTGAGTTCTGTGATGTATTGTCTTGAGCAGATGGCTGTGATGCAACATCCCGGGTTTTGGTTTGGCTCCGAGTTTGAGGTCTTGTCCTCTGTTCATGCATGTGTTAGTTTGCTTTGTGTGGGGATCAGAGGAGGGCACAGCAGCTGGCAATGCCACTGTAGCCTGGCCTCTGGATGGTGGTTGCATTTCGTCTATGGGATGGGATTGGGTTTGAATCTGGTGAGGATGATTGGTGGTGGTGTCATGTGTTATCCTGGGTCTGTTGTCAATGTTTGTGGCTGGGGCTCGTTTGTCGGCTAGGGCTAGTTTCCAGATGTCTGGTAGGTGGGAGGTATCGTCACGTTTATTCATGTTATGGGGGTGTTTCTCTATTTCAATGGCTTCCATAATTATTCTCTTGCTGAAGTGTTCCACTGAACCAACCAACCCACTTACAACAACAAAGCCAGCACTCCCCACCTCCCCACCAGTATTTATAGAGAGACAGCATCTCCGATCATGCTTTGCTCATACAAACACGAAGCCGAAGACACCAGCCTGAAGATGACAAGTGGGACTTCATCAAAATGTCTCCAATCGGGTCTTCTCCCACGTAAAATTGGAAGTGTCTTGGCGACGTTTTGACGAAGTCTCATTCGTCATCTTCAGGCTGGTGTTTTTGGCTTCGTGCTTCTAGGAGCAAACATTGCTCCTAGAAGCACGAAGCAAACATTGCTCCTAGAAGCACGAAGCTGAAAACACCAGCCTGAAGATGACAAATGAGACTTTGTCGAAACATCGCCAAGACACTTCCAATTTCACGTGGGAGAAGACCCAAATAATCAAAGACCTACATATAAACACCCGCGAAAACCTCAGAATATATATATATATATATATATATATATATAATTTTGTTTTCGTAGGTCTTTATGTGTATATTTCTTTATGCCAGGGATTTTCCTACGTATATCAAGATGTTTCATGGCCTAATTTTCAGTGAAATCTCCATTCACTAGTTTTTAGACCTTTTTAAACATTCTAGCAGCTATCATGCTAACTGTTTGAATTTAAGAGGGAGACTGGTATAGATCTATTTCCATCTTGTTAGATTTCGTCAGCCAGCCACACCCACTTTTCTTAATTCTGCCCTGTAACAGTCAAATATTTATTATTTTGTTTTCGTAGGTCTTTATGTGTATATTTCTTTATGCCAGGGATTTTCCTACATATATCAAGATGTTTCATGGCCTAATTTTCAGTGAAATCTCCATTCACTAGTTTTTAGACCTTTTTAAACATTCTAGCAGCTATCATGCTAACCGTTGTGACCCCATGGACAAAATTCCTCTAGGCCTTCCTGTCCTATACCATCCTCTGGAATCCATTTAAGCTCACGCCGACTGCTTCAGTGACTCCATCCAGCCACCTCATTCCCTGTCGTCCTATTCTTCTTTTGCCCTCAATCTTTCCCAGCATTACTCTCTTCTCCAATGAGTCCTTCCTTCTCATTAGATGGCCAAAGTATTTCAGTTTCATCTTCAGGATCTGGCCTTCTAAAGAGCAGTCCGAGTTGATCTCCTCTAGGACTGACCAGTTTGATCGCCTTGCAGTCTAAGAGACTCGCAGGAACACCATAGTTCAAAGGCCTCAATTCTTTGGTGCTCAGCCTTCCTTATGGTCCAACTTTCACAACCATAACTTGCAACTGGGAAAACTATGGCCTTGACTATATGAACAATATTCAAATCATTATCTCTGCAAATAAATGAAATATTCTTTCTTTTCTCTTCTTATTCTTTCTCTTTTGATTTTACATGTTGTTATATCTTATTTTCTTTCACATACATTCCACCCACCTTAAAGGGTCCTTAAAGCTACAATTGTTTATTGATGGAATTAAACACTACCCTGAGGATGATATATTTAAAATCAAGATTGCCATTTTGACAGCTGCAATATATAAGTATTAAAAAGGAATAAATCATGATTAGCATGTGGCTGTGACGTTACCTTGAGATATGTGGCACTTAATTGCTTTCCTTAAGCTTATTTTTGAAACATCATTCAAAAGGATAAGCTTCACTTTTGCAATGGTTTTCCATTAACTATTCTTTTTCAAATAGGGCAATTGCTAAGTATATTCAAAATAATTATATGGTTCTCACATTCTTCAATATATTATCTCCAGGAAAATGAACTTAGACACAAACTTCAGTGAAAGTTTATTTTCATTATCTGACCTTCTTCTCATACCATAGGTAAAATTCCTGGCTATTTGGTGACAAATTTAGCAAAGTATTAACCAATAGGCATATAATATAAATGAAAGAACAGCATCCTATGGCAAAATATATTAATATTTAGGAAACATGAAGGTCTAATGTTAACATATTCTTTGTTTGGAAACTATTAAGCACAACCAGATTAAAAAAGTGCATAATACAGGTACATAGTACATAGTACATAGTAAGCCTACTATTTGACAAATGCATGGATTATCATGACAATCAACATTCTCCTTTCTCATCTGGAAATGAGAAAAATACCAGAAAATCAATATCTATTTCAGTGATGAATGACCATAAAATATAATCAGGGGGAAAAAAATCACATTTCTTTCAATAAAAACCACCCAGACTTATAAGATATAAAAGGTAAGTAAAAGCAGCATTACTAACACAGTTTTGTAATATTAAAACACTAAGATTTGTCCCCTCTATTAATATGACTATGAATTAAGGGGGGAGGGCAGGGGAGCTCTGAAACCACAAAAATGAGACAAAAATAAAAGCGGCATCCTTAGTGAGTTTGCGCATGTCCTGTACTTGTAATTATCTGTTTCTGAATTTTAAATATTGCAAGGCAAATTCTTGCAATGTTGTGTATAATAAATCATTCTTTATCAGATAGAAGAAAATCAGAAAACTCTAGTCCTAATCTATGACATATATAAATAAAGGAAGAATGAAAGCTTCTTGGACTTGACTGATAATAAAAGCCCTGGCAGGACAGTGGTTAAGGTGCAGTATTGCAGTTAAACTCTGCCCACAGCCTGGAGATCAGTTCTGATAGGACTTAAGGTTGACTCAGCCTTCCAGCCTTCCAAGGTTGAAATATGAAGACCCAGAATGTTGGTGGCAATATGCAAATAATGCTAACATTGTAACCCACCCAGAGAGTGCTGTAAAGCACTAAAATGGTAAAGGTTCCTCTTGCACATATGTGATAGTCATTCCCGACTCTAGGGGGAGGTGCTCATCTCCATTTCAAAGCTGAAGAGCCAGCGCTGTATGAACACGTCTCCATGGTCATGTGGCCGGCATGACTAAATGCCAAAAGCACATGGAACGCTGTTACCATCCCAACAAAGGTGGTCCCTATTTTTCTACTTGCATTTTTTACATGCTTTCGAACTGCTAGATTGGCAGAAGCTGGGACAAGTAATGGGAGCTCACACCATTACGTGGTACTAGGGATTCAAACTGCTGAACTGCCAACCTTTTGATCGACAAGTTCAGCACCTTAGCCACTGAGCCACCATGTCCCTTTTTGTAAAGCACTATGGGGCAGTATATAATGTTATTGCTATTGCTATTACTAATAGGGGTTCTGTAACAAACCACATGTGCTGCTTTCATTAGTTCAGGGTGTTTTGGTCAGTTTATTTATTTATTTAGTATATTATATTTTTATACCACCCTTCTCCCGAAGGACTCAGGGTGGTGTACAGCCATATAAAACAGTGATTTCACAAAAATTAAAAATCATTTAAAATAATTAAATCAATTGGCCGCAATTAAACCCCAACTAAAACCATTTTTAAAACCGTTTAAACCCATTTAAAATCCTTACTCTGTCAGACCGGCTTGATAAAATAATAAAGTCTTCAGAGCACAATGGAAGGCACGGAGGTTGGGGATCCTTCATATATCAGGGGGCAATTTGTTCCATAAGTCAGGGGCCCCGACAGAGAAGGCTCTGATGGCACCCTGAGGAGGCCCTCTCTGTGACAGCATATCGGTCAGTGGGAGGCAATCGGTGGCTAGAGGCGATCCTGCAGGTATCTAGCTCCTAAGCCATGGAGCGCTTTGAAGGTGGTGACCAGCACCTTGAAGTGCACCCAGAAGACCACCGGGAGCCAGTGCAGCTTGCGCAAGAGAGGTGTTACATGGGAGTGACGTGTCACCCCCATTATCACTTGCACGGCCGCATTCTGGATCAGTTGAAGCCTCCAGGTGCTCCTCAAGGGGAGCCCCATGTAGAGAGCATTATAGTAATCCAGACAGGAAGTGACAAGAGCATGAGTGACCATGCCCAAGGTGTCTTCTTAAATCCCTTCTTAAATCAGCAACCTCTTCTTAAATCCTCAGAGAATATCTTAAATATTCTCTGTTTAACTGTCTTTTCATTGCTCAAACTGGTCAGATGCAGTTCTTTTATTTTTCCCCCCCTTTCACTGATCAGTATTTATACAGTAACTTCAGATAAAACTATATCTTGGTTATCGATCCAATAATAAGTAAAAGCATACAAAGCTAAAGCAGGTATTTTTTGCAAAAATGTTTTAGCAGCCACTGTTTACAAATTGAACATTTGTTTGGACATCTTGTTCCCAAGTGGATTCTGACTGAAGTGTCACTCAGCTGAAAGTAGACTTGAAACAATGAAGTCTAGAGAGGCAAAAATCTTTAGACATGGCCACCTGAGTGAGTAAGAGTCTTGCAAGGTAAAATACTGAAAGAATCTGCAGAATTTTCTTAATCTTCTATCATAGAGGCACAGCCAAATTATATGAGCTCATCAGGGATGGGTTCTACTTACCTTTACTACCGGTTTGCAATGGGAGCATGTGCACAGAAGCTTCTGCGCATGTGCAGATCATAACTTATGACATCCGGGTGGGTGGGGGTTCTGTCTGGTTCTCAAGAACCAGACAGAACCGGGAGCAACTCACCACTGGAGCTCATACTAATATGGTTTGTTTCCTTTGCTTCCTGTTTCCCTTCTGCATAGAGATAAATTCTTCTATCCAACGGCTGTGTTCAAGGTTGGTTCTGATTCACACAGAAAAACAGCTCTTTGCAAGTCTAAAAAGCAGTGATAAAGATGAGGTAGTAAGACATGCATGTTATTTAATTTAGTAGTGGAGCATATACTGTAGTAGACCCCAGATTTAATAGTTGCTTCTCTATGGCGTGCTGTGAAAGATTTCCAAGTGAAGAGCTATCAGTCAATGTCAATATTACTCGATTAAATGGAATAGTGGCCTGGCTTGATTCAGATACGTTTTATTGAAAAATACAATATAGGGGAAAAAATAAAGTCCTAAAGCAAGTTGGTATCTGGAAGATGTGTTTTTTTTTCCCCTAGTAAATTTGTACTGACCTTCAGATAATATCTAGCAAGTCATATTCAGTTCCAGAATATATTAGAACAAAAATACATCAGTAACACAGATATAACAGTAACACGCAACAGTAGAATTTTTTTTCTTCCTAAATTATAAATGAAAAACCCGTTTGGTTTAGTGTTTTAAGGCATTGGGCTAGAAACTGGGACACTGTGATTCTAATCCCATATTAGCCACAAAGCTTTGGATACAAAGCCAAGTTGACCTTGGGCCGGTCATTTTGTTATTCTCTTAGCCTTAGAAAGGAGACAAAGGAAAACCTTTCTTTGGAAAGATGGAAACATGCCACATAGACTCTTTTATGGGAAGATGACTGTACCCATGCAGAAATCATGTTTACTTTTCCTCCCCTTCCATGCTAATTGTTGCTATGACCTGGGATTAGAACAATGTCCTTAATCACAAGTAGAAACACCCATTTATAACCCTTTACCAAGCTGAATCAAAACAGGTAATTTATGGTTTGTTAAAAATTAATGCTCTATAAATTAGAGCATTATCATCTCTATCTAATCAGCCATTTGCGAGGAGGAGGAGGAGGAGGAGGAGGAATTTAGCTGAATTTACATTAAGTATGTTTCATGATTCAGGCACCAAGATCTGGGCAATTGATACTCCGACACTGCCCTTATGGAGCAGTAAACTAGAATTTCTGAATCGGGCCATCAACTTTGCAGCTTCAGTGACCAATTCTATGTCCTCACAGCACAGTTAGAATAATTTACTGTCTAACAATTCGTTGCTTGGTTTGTTGTTGAATTTATAATCCCTCAGTTTCTCTCGGAATAATTTTCCTCATTATTTCTTTCAGAATAATAGCATCTGCATGCTAACCTCACCTTTCAGATTGTTAATTATTTGATGGCTGATGGAAATGAACGGTTTGAATCTAACAAAATCTGCATTCCGTGCATAATTCCGTTCAGTTGAGCAGCTTTATCTGATAAGGCTCCTGCAGGAATATATTGCCTAAAATTGTTTTCAAAACAGGGAGAAGTTTCATTCAGAAAATATTTGAAAAACTTTCTGTCTGATAACATTGTATGATTATTTATGGACAATGATTGAATAGCTCGGCATGTCATTTGTAAAAGTCAACCATTGAGATCTGGATCTTGTTACATCTTACAGCTCTCTTTAAAAAAAAAAAAAAAAACCCTTCTGGAATTTCTTGCAATTTGGTCTTAGAACAAAAGTGCTTGGGTCATTGGAGACTGCAAGTGAGATTTATATTGCACACAAGTATTAGAGTTTGAAGATTAAACAGACATACTTTTTGTCTAAGTTACCTTCCAGTAACTAAGGAAAAAATATATATATTTGAGATCTTTGCTTCTGATAATGCAATTACCACAATTGTAAGAACCAGCCTGATCTAGTGTTAAGGCACCTGACTAGAAACCAGCAGACTGTGAGTTTTAGTTCTGCCTTAAACCTGAAAGCCAGCCTGGTGATTTTGGACTATCACTAGGAGAGTGTGAGTTCTAATCCTGCCCTGGGCTGGATGAATTTGGGCCACTCACTTCCTCTCAGCCCAATCCACCTCACAGTGTTTTTTTGTTGTTGTTTGGAAAGTAGGAGGAGGAAAGAATATTAAATATGTTTGCTGCCTTGGTATAATACATAAAAAGATTCTTTATGAAATCTGATATAAATTCTTCCCTCCCTCCCTCCCCTCTCTCTCTCTCTCCTTTTCTTTCCTGAATTGGAATTGATATTGAATATTGAATAACATCGGGACATGGGACATTGACACAATTCTAACATCTTTGGCTCTATACACCACACAATAGAGTTGGAATGAAACAAACACAATGTGCTTTAACTGCAGACTGTCATCTTTAATTTGAGGGTATGTACATCCAACTCAGGTGAACAGTGTAGGACTTACAGCAGTTTGCATATGTGCCTCCCACTTGCTAAGGGACCAAAAGTAATGGGACAGAATAATAATCATAAATCAAACTTTCCCTTCTTAATACTTGGCTGCAAATCCTTTGCAGTCAATCACAGCCTGAAGTCTGGAACGCATAGACATCACCAGAAGCTGGGTTTCATCCCTGGTGATACTCTGCCAGGCCTCTACTGCAACTGTCTTCAGTTCCTTCTTGTTCTTGGGGCATTTTCCCTTCAGTTTTGTCTTCAGCAAGTGAAATGCATGCTCAATGGGATTCAGGTCAGGTGATTGACTTGGCCATTGCATAACATTCCACGTCTCTCCCTTCAAAAACTCTTTGCAGTATGCTTTGGGTCATTGTCCATCTGCACTGTGAAGCGTCATCCAATGAGTTCTGCAGCATTTGGCTGAACGTGAGCAGATAATATTGCCCGAAACACTTCAGAATTCATCCTGCTACTTTTGTCAGCACTCATATCATCAATAAATAAAGAGAACCAGTTCCATTGGCAGCCATATATGCCCACACCATGACACTACCACGACCATGCTTCACTGATGAGGTGGTATGCTTAGGATCATGAGCAGTTCCTTTCCTTCTCCATACTCTTCTCTTCCCATCACTCTGGTACAAGTTGATCTTGGTCTCATCTGTCCATAGGATCTCGTTCCAGAACTGTGAAGGCTTTGTTAGATGTTGTTTGGCAAACTCTAATCTGGCCTTCCTGTTTTTGAGGCTCACCAATGGTTTACATCTTGTGGTGAACCCTCTGTATTCACTCTGGTGAAGTCTTCCCTTGATTGTTGACTTTGACACACATACACCTATCCCCTGGAGAGTGTTCTTGATCTGGCCAACTGTTGTGAAGGGTGTTTTCTTCACCAGGGAAAGAATTCTTTGGTCATCCACCACAATTGTTTTCTGTGGTCTTCCGAGTCTTTTGGTGTTGCTGAGCTCACTGGTGTGTTCCTTCTTTTTGAGAATGTTCCAAACAGTTGTTTTGGCCATGCCTAATGTTCTTGCTATCTCTCTGATGGGTTTGTTTTGTTTCTTCAGCCTAATGATGGCTTGCTTCACTGATAGTGACAGCTCTTTGGATCTCATCTTGAGAGTTGACCTCAACAGATTCCAAATGCAAATAGCACACTTGAAATGAACTCTGGGCCTTTTATCTGCACATTGAAATTGGGGTAATGAGGGAATATCATACACCTGGCCATGGAATAGCTGAGAAGGCAATTGTCCCATTACCTTTGGCCCCTTAACAAGTGGGAGGCACATATGCAAACTGCTGTAAGTCCTACACCGTTCACCTGAGTTGGATGTACATACCCTCAAATTAAAGCTGACAGTCTGCAGTTAAAGCATATTGTGTTTGTTTCATTCCAACTCCATTGTGGTGGTGTATAGAGCCAAAGATGTTAGAATTGTGTCAATGACCCAATATTTCTGGATCTGACTGTGTATATGTATATGCGTATGCGTATGCGTATGCGTATGCGTATGCGTATGCGTATGCGTATGCGTATGCATATGCATATGCATATGCATATGCATATGTATATGTATATGTATATGTATATGTATATGTATATGTATATGTAGGTCTTTGGTTATTCGGGTCTTCTCCTGCGTAAAATTGGAAGTGTCTTGGCAACGTTTCGACGAAGTCTCATTTGTCATCTTCAGGCTGCTGTTTTCGGCTTCGTGCTTCTAGGAGCAATGTGTGATCGCAGCTGTTTCTTCTTTTTAACTGCTTGGGGGGTGTGAACTGATTGGGTGGGAGCTTGGCTGTGTTCTGATTGGGTGGAGGTGTGTTCTGATTGGTTGGGGGCTTGGTTGTGCTCAGGTTAGTCTGAGTTGCAGGGGGATTTGAGCTGCTGAGCTGCATTGCTGTTGTTTGGCTTCTTGTTCGTGTTCATGCCATATCTTCATGGTAGGTGTCAGTCTGCTTCATGTATGGATTGGAGGGGTTTAAAGTGGTTAGTGATGCAGCTATGGTCTGGCTTCTGGTCCGTGGTCGTGCCTCAACATCGGTGTGGGTTTGAGTGTGCTTTCTGCGTGGAAAGCAGACTCAAACTTTGTCTGAAGTGGTGTAAGGTTTCCTGCCTAAGCAGGGTGTTGGACTAAAAGACCTACAAGGTCCCTTCCAACTCTGGTATTCTGTATTCTGACTCCTTGTAGAAAACCTTAACATTACACTTTTCTGCTCTGAAACTGAACAAACCATATTGAGATTGAGGTGTTTCATTTTGCAATGCCCTATTTGGATCCAGAGTCCAGAGTTATAATGCTCAGTGATGTTTTGAAGATACAGTGATTTAAAGGCATTTCATTTAATTTCATACCCTTCTTAGACACATTCTTTCAGATTCTTCTCATGCAACTAAATCATTCTCTGAAACCCATCCCTGGGTTTCAGAGGGGCCATTCAGGGGAAAAAAAAGTATTTTAGCCAATAGCCTAAAACAAATATGACATACATTTTTTCCTTTGTTAAAATGAGCTTTTTGGATGGAAGTGAGGCTTCTGGCATTCCTTCTTTATTAGTTCAGGTTTTCCAACGCTGAATTTTTACACACTCACACACACACGTATGTGTGTGTGTGTGTGTGTGTGTGTGTGTATGTATATGTATATGTATATGTATATGTATATGTATATGTGTATGTGTATGTGTATGTGTATGTGTATGTGTATGTGTATATGTATATGTATATGTATATGTATATGTACAGGGATTCATCAGCTTCAGGGTGCATAAAATGTAACACCTTCTTTTTAAGAAGAAGAGAGAGAAAAGCATCAAAAAAGATAATTGGATGATTAGCATCCAATGGCCAATTTCCATTTGATTTCTCATCTGCTTAGAAAAAGATTTCTGATAGGACATTACAGAGCATAAAATTTGTATCAAAACTGTATATTCCACTAACAGCTGTAAACCTAGCTATATTCCATGATTAAACATTCCTTTCAGCAGCTTCTGAAATGGAAATCCTTCTAAGAGGTTGGTGGGTTTGTTTTTTTTGTTTTGTTTTTTTGGTAAATGTGCAATAAAATGCTATCTACCAGTCTTTGAGCTGGCAAAAAAACCCCAACATGTCCTGGCATGAATTTGTGGTGCCCCGATTGCCAACTCCTTTCCTGTTGCTGTATGAAGGCTGGCAAATAGTGCTGTTCTTACTTATGACAGGTGAAGTCAACGCAAGTGATCCCTGGGTTTCCCTTGCTTCACCTCAACTCCCCTCTAAGTATCAACTGCCAGCAGGAAATATCCACCAACCTCTCTCCTTAATGTGAAGTGGTCAAAATGAGTGACTCAAACTATTTGTCAACCCTGAATTTAATTGGGGTATGGGATTGTTTGTATCCTTGGTTACTCTGACATGAATTCAGTTTGACACAGTTTGGAGCTAAAGGGGGGAGAGCCGAGGAAGAGAGAGCCTTCAGCCAAAACAACATAGCTAGCTGATGAGTCAAGTACATTCCAATGACTGGCTGGCCAGAGGAGAGAAGTCGCAAGCAACCAGCTCTCATCTTCATTGGACAATGTGATAGTTTGTTTTGAAAATTTGAGAAACTATTACTTATATTGGGGTGGAAAGCATGGGAACTTTCAGTACTGGCTTTCCACCAGTAGTGCCAAGATGATGTATTTAAATAAATTTGTTCTTTGAGGAAATGCAATGCCTCGGAGTTTGATTTGTAATGGGTGAATTTCTTGGAAACTGACACTATTTTCCAAAGCAATAAAAGGCAAGACAAGAAACAATGGATGAAGGCTAACCAAGAAGAGGAGCAACCTAGAACAAAGGAGAAAATTCCTAATGGTTAGAGTAACCAACCAATGGGATAGCTGGCTTTCATAAGTTGTGTGTGATCCACCACTGGAGGCTTATAAGAAGACACTTATCTAGAATGGTGTAGGGTCTTCTGCTTGAGCAGGATGTTGGACTGGAAGACCTCCAAGGTCCCTTCCAACTCTATTTTTCTGTGTTGGATGATTAAAATGATTGCCAATAGGTATAGGGGGAAAGTGGAATCAACATCTCCCAATGCACAACTCTTTATCTGTGTCTTGACTGGTCAATCAGGCTATTTTAAAACACAGATTTAGAAAGATAGATAATGGATAGATAGATAGATAGATAGATAGATAGATAGATAGATAGATAGATAGATAGAGATAAACAGATGAGAGAGAGAGAGAGAGAGAGAGAGAGAGGGAGGGAGAGAGAGAGAGATGATAAACAGACATACAAACACAGACAGACACACTGCTCAAAGCTATGGTAAATGGAATTAAATAAAGAGCACATGGTTAATAAATAATGAACACCTTTTCCCCCAACATGGCTGAAATATACCAACAATCTCACTTTGGCATCTAGTACTACTAAATCTGGAATGCAGTATAAAATATTTCAGCCATCAATCCCCTCCTCCACCCAAAAAAGACATAGCTAACTATGCTTTACTGAGCACAGAGTTATAGAATGGCAGTTACATTTTACTGGTTTCAGGAACATTGATTGATAAGGATGAGAGTGATTATGCTTGAGTTCAGATTCTTAGAAGTAAAGTCTCCAGAAGGGAAAACCTTCGGCTTATGTGAAGCAGAAAAAGATGTCAGGCACATAGTGTGATAATGTACAGCTTTCAGAATGTACAGCCAGGATCCTTCCTACAGCTAACCTTCCATGCCAGGGGTGTCAAATTCGTGGCTCTAAGGCTAAAGGTGTCATGCTCTCGCCATGCCCATCACTGTTTCAGCGAAGGGGGAAATAGTCACGATACATCACGTGATGACATCATGATGACGTGAGTTTGACACTCCTGTTATATGCAGTACAGGAGGGCCACACCTTTGTTTGAACATTACCCTGTTTTCCCCAAAATAAGACATCCCCTGATAATAAGCCCAATCGGGCTTTTGAGCGCATGGCAATAAGATCAAGCGCTTATTTCAGGATTCAAAAAAATATAAGACAGGGTCTTATTTTTGGGGAAACATGGTAGGTCAAGTCTGCCTTCAAAAGAGTGCTAAACCAGTGTTTCTAAGGAGCCCTGTGAAGACTTGACAAGCACTAGGAAAAGCAGCAGTCAGGGATTGTGGGTGCCAATACATTTGCAGAAGGTGTCTGGTGTGTCCTTCAGCTGAAGCCAAAATCTCCCTAGAGGATAGTGCTGAGTGACTGGAGTAGAGGGGATACACCTATGGCAATCACTATAGGTGACCAAGTAGGTGAGTAGAATGACATTAGGCCAGAGGTGGTATTTAGCAGGTTCTGACCAGTTCTGGAGATCCGTTAATGGAAATTTTGAGTAGTTCGGAGAACCGGTAAATACCACCTCTGACTGGCCCCACCCCCATCTATTCTCTGCTTCCTGAGTCCCAGCTGATCGGGAGGAAATGGGGATTTTGCAGTAACCTTCCCCTGCAGTGGGCTGGGAATGGAGATTTTACAGTATCCTTCCCTTGCCACACCCACTGAGCCACACCCAGTAAGCCATGTCACGCCCACCGAGCCACGCCTACAGAACCGGTAGTAAAAAAATTTGAATCCCACCACTGCATTAGTGCAGTGCTGCAGTTACAGGGAAGCGCTGCAGTTATAGAGAAGAAGAACCTTAAATCATGAAACCTCAGCAACTGTTGTCCTCTCTTACCTATTAAGAATGAAACTTTACACAAGTTATGCCTTAGTGCTTGGAAAACCAAAATGACCGATAAGTATGGGCAGACTGCAATTACCTGGGGAAAAATATGGCACTTGTCTTTGAATAATTAAAACTAATTAAGCAAGTGAAGTACCCAAACCAGTCACTTCTGAACTTTTTTGTTGGTGCCTCCTTGGATTCTCAGCCAGTTTAATGCACTTGCTGGTATTTTTCCCTAGTGCAACAGCAGCCTCCAGTGGTCATTTCCTTATATTCTGATTCTCCTAGCCACAACTTTGTTACAAAGGAATCAAGATGGCACTGTGCATCTTGAAGAAGAAAATCTTATTTATAAAAGTTAGGTCTTTTTTTACATGGAGCAAAAGAAAAAGATCATATTTCTCTGAAAGGGGGAAAATCCACCTTTAATATTCAAAGGGTTTTTTTTAAAAAAAACAAGTTTTATTGATTTTTTCTTTCACATATATATTTTATGAACAGAGTACTGACTGGATCATATTTCATATGACTTATCACCTCCAAATACAGTTTACATATTTCCATTTTTGCCAAAATATTTTTTCCTACTTTTTTAATCTTATACCTTCTGTACTTACTATATAAACAGTATCACCATCCGCCCTTCAAATCCAATTTCTTAACATTATTTCAATTAATTATCTTATCTTATCCATTGTTAATCATACATATTCTCTTTTAACTTTCATATTAGCTCATTCTTCATCCTAACAAATTTGAGTATACTCGGGGTTGCACTTCTACCTTTCTATCTCTCTTATTTTACAACAATCCTTCTTCTCCTTCTCCACTCTTTCCCTTCCCTCCTATCTTCTATCTTTTTCGACTTCCTTTTCGACTTGTTATGTATGTATGTATGTATGTATGTATGTATGTATGTATGTATGTATGTATCTATGTATGTTTGTTTGTTTTCTGAGGTTTGCTCTTGGAAGTACGAAGCCAAGAACACCAGCCTGAAGATGACGAATGAGACTTTGTTGAAACATCGCCAAGACACATCCAATTCCACAATCAGTATTTAAACAGATGTCTTTACTAATTCACTACCCAGCAGGGAGGTAGGGAAGGCTACTGAGAAGTCCATAATGCTGAGAAAAATGGAAAGAAAGAGCAGAGTTCATTAACCAACAGCAATGAATACATCACTGAGAGACCTAAAAGGCTAATTGATGACAGATCACCCCAGAGAAAGTCTATCTATGAAGTCACTAAGAGGTGACATTGACTTGATTACATTTAAATCAATTAAATAATCAATCTTTGGGCCAATGCGCTAGATTAACAGCATTGTTTTATTATCTTGTCTTCCTCATTGCCTTAAATGTGAGTTGATTGGCTCTTTTGGGTCTCTCTTCCCCTGTTAGGTTTGATGAGCCACAGTGGGTGTCAGATTAAGGCCAATTGATGCTCAACAATGGTGCCATTCTGTTCTTACATTGCTTAATTGACAAGACATTTAGACTCATTAAATGCTGGAAACAAAAGTTGACTGTGGCAGTGAAAGAGTTAAGGGTAGTTTATCTAGCAGGGAAATTTTCTGTAGTGCTCCTCTTTGGTGCCCCAAATATGGGTTTATTTTGCTTAATAGTTAATCCAAGGCTGGCCTGAGCCTCAAGTAATTATTCATCTTAAATTATGTGGTTATGACAAGCAGTTTATGATGGAATGAGCAGAAAGGGAAAAAAAATATATGTTCAGCCACAAACTGTTAAGGTTCCACTGACAAATTCCTAATCAGCTCCAAAGGAACTGATTGCACCCATTACAGCATATTGAAGTGGAAGAGAGTTAATTATCACATTTGATCTGAAGAAACTGGGAAGAGTGAAGAGATTCTGTGAAAGTGGCACATTTGCCTCATATATCCCCATTCTGATTTATAAGTGGGATTGGCACTTCCAAAATGAAGGTAGAGAGAAAATATTCTGACAGAAGAACACATTTATGAAATTTGAAATATGGTAAAGATGTACTCATTTATTCAAATTGGACCAAGTTGTATCTAATCAAGGTGTTCTTTGAATGGTGGTTAATTACAACCCCCTGGAAAATCTACCTCAAAGTTGATGGCTCATTGCTATCATAATATGTATTCACTGATAGAACCTCATTTGTCCCTAGAGGTGTTTTTGTGGTAATAACCTTTTGGTTTGTTTCTTTTTTGGCCTGCAACTAGTGTTAAAATATAGCATGGGTAGATAACTTTGCAGAGATGACCTACAACTGATAACCCTAATCCTAAACTATTTGGTGAGGGGAAAAAAGTGGCTTGACATTGACAATATGGTTTGCAAACATGCTTAGAGTTTTGCTCCTGGTGTGAACACAATGATTGTTCACCAATTAATGGTTAAACAAATGAATTATGAAATTGGGGTATGTTACCTGATCCTGACTGCAAAAATTTCAGATAATCATTAGTGGAATTAAAGGGTTAAAGTTTTTAGATGCCTTTGTTGTTGCTATCAGTATCTTTGCTGATAGTCCTATCTTAGCCCTATATGCAAACTACATACTATAGAATAGCATGCATTTAGTCTCTGTCCTGACTTTCAAATTAAAGTGCTTGTGCTTCCCCTTTTATGTTCAGACAAACATTGAGCTACCTCTTTCTTCCTTGATGTGTGAACTGTTATTAAATCATGGACTGAATTCTTTCTATTCTGCAATTTCTCATTTACAATTTGAAATGCCTTATTTGATCATTCAGAGTCAGCTTGGTGTAATGGTTCAGGCGTCAGGCTAGAAACTAGGGGGCTGTGGGTTCTAGCTAGTGGTGGGCTACTGCCGGTTAGGAACGGTTCAGGCGAACAGGTAGTTCCAATGATCAGCTAGCCCCACCCACCTGGCCCTGTTCTATCTTGTTCTATATTTCCTTCTTTCTGGCTCAGCTGATTCGTGCAGCACAGCTGATTTCCACACCTCCACTGTTCTACTTACCGGGGCTGCCTTAGAAGGTAAGCAGCTGAGCTTCAAATTGCTGTATTTTGAATGCTGTGTGCAAGTGCGCTGGGCATGCATGTGCTAAACTTGAGTGTGTGAGACAAGTGTGTGCTCAGAGAACCAGTTATTAAACCAGTTGCAGCCCACCACTGGTTCTAGCCCTGCTTTGGATACAAAACCATGTGGTTTACCTTGGGCCAGTCACTTTCTCGCAGTCCTAAGAAAAAGAGGCAAACCACTTCTGAAAACCCCTGCCCAGAAAACTGCAGGGACTTATCAAGAAAAATTGGACATATTTGAGCAGAGGAAAAAAAAATAGATTAATAAAAGTTACTTTACATATATTTGAAATTCAGATTGTATGCCTTCTTCCCTGACCCTTCATAATAACTTACTTATATGGTTTCTAGGACATCTGGTGATAGAGACGAATAAATTGCTTTCAGTAATAAGTCTGCTAAGAATTGTGCTTCTGGAATATCATCGCAGTGCCCATAAACTCTTCTCTGAATCTGTTAATAATGTTAAAAGTATCTGTACATCCCTTTTACCTGTCCCTCACTCTTTCCTACTGTAGACTCTGCCTGAAGGATTAAGTAACTGTATAGAAAGGATAAACCTGGGATGCACTGCTGTGTTCAATTAAGATTTATGGAGAGTGCTGTTAATGGGCAACAGTCAAGGACAATGAAAGGCTGTATACTGAAAGGAAAGAGATGAAGAAAACAGGGTCACACCGAAGGTGCCTGGCATCTAGAATTAAATGAATAATGTGAGGGGGAGGGGAACTGAATAAATTATAAACATCCCTGAGTGTTAAAATACTATCACTTCCCTTGCTTTACAAATCTCAAAACTGTTAGATTCCTCATCTTATTACTTCTATTTTTCTGGTCTTTATTTTAGCATACTTATAAGTAACTATATAATAAATATTATTCAGTGGTGACGGCACATTTTGGTTGATTAAAATAGGGCAGTGTGAGAAGGAACTCAAGTTGCATACTTATAACGGGTTGAGTGGTACAGATAACGATAGTGGAAATGAGATAAGGGTTATTTTAACTTAGCCTACCATTTTTACAACTTTATTCTTTATTTTTTTTTTGCTCCTGTTGTTACATTGGTTTTTAAATTGGTTTATTTGACGATTCCACACAAAGATTATTAATATTTTTGTGTCCTTCTTAACATACACATTTGAAGCATCTTCCCCTTAGTATAAGCATTCTTTTAAAAATTGCTACAATGCAACATAAGAAAACACAGATTCAGCTATTAGTTAATTCCAATTTAGAGACATTATGAGTTGAATAGGTTCATGTTAAATCTGAACCAAAAGATTTATTTTCCATCCCAAACATGGAACACATGTTCTCTATCCTAAGCATATAATACATGCAATGAATCATTCCTTTATGACAGGCATCTGGTAGAAACCATGATATAATCAGTGTTGCCTTATAGAGCCAGTGGATATTAAGTGAACCAGTGGATATTAAGTGAACCAATTGTTATGGATCAGGTTTGCCAAGAAACAGAAGTAAACACTGGTTTTTCAGCAAAATTGTCATAAAATGCAATTGTCAAAGTTCCAAGAAATACACCCATAGCAAACAGAATTCTGAGGCAAGCAGTTTCCTCAAAGAACAAGTTTTTTACATATATTACATTGCATATTGCATATTGTTTACTGCATATATCATAAGCTGGTGAAAATCAACTCTAAAGGTTCCTGCAGTTTTCACCTAATTAAAAGTAAAGGTCCCCCCCCCCACTTTTCCAAACAATCAGTCATATGGTCCAATCAAGATGATATCTGGTTGCTTGGAAACTTCACTCCTCCTCTCTTCAGCCTTGGTTCTGAAGGAATTCTGTGGAAATGTCCTTGGTTCTCAAGGGAACTATTTTGTTTTGGCTACAAACCCCCAGCTATCACTATTCCCCCCTTCTTATCCCTCAGCACCATTGTGGCAACACTGAAGCCTCCAAGATGGCCTCAGTCAGGCTAGCTTCAGAGTTGACAGGAGTCACATGAGTGATACATGCAGACTGCTTGTTGTACACCCATGTGAAAGCAGACGTGTAGGCTTGGCCATTGCAACTTTGGAACTGGGTTGTAAGTAGCCCTGGAGAACTCCATTGTAACTTCAAATTGGTCACTAAGTGGTTGGTCTTAAGTCAAGGATTACCTTTACTCATACTTTGATTAACGTCTTTCATGTGATTTCAGCCTTTGTTGAATTTGTTTTAAAAAGAAACAAATCAAACAAAGTTTGATGAGAATTCCTACTGATTTATATAAAAGAGAAAGCAATCTTATATTAAACTTCAATTTTTTTAAAAAAAATCCTTCAAAATAATTGAGCTGAATATATTATCTAAGCATAGATGCACTCAAAGCAAGGCATATATAGATATATTTGGGGTACACTGATCTCATTACAGAATCCATTTGAAGCTGAACTCTAATTTCCTATTTGAGAGGTGCAAATTAAGTTAATTGGTATCAGAATTCACAAATCAAATTTCTCAGATGTCCCTCAACTTATTCCAACTGGCAAAAGCTAGACTGCAGGCCAGATCCAGGGTCTGAATCTGAAGCCAACAACTGTCAAGGTGCTTGACTAAGAAAAGAAGAAGAAGAAGTTTTAAGTCAATTTCCTCTTGGATGAGCACCTTCTGAGAATTTTGTTAAATATTCTTGTGTGATGATTGGGGACTTATGTAAAATGTAGCCATGGAATTAAATAAAAAAACCCCAAACAAACCTTTAAAGCCACATGGAACAAAATCTACACTTAGGTCTATTTGTATGGGTGAGTGATAGGGCATGTCAAATTTTTCAATTTCCAAACATTAGGAGTCCTCAAAAGTTTTGGCATCCCTTGAGGATTGTAAAGATATTTTGATTACTTTCATAATCATAATCATAAGTTTATTTGTCAAGCGTATATAAGATAACAGGTAAAAGTATAAGCATAATTTGAATACATGAAAAGTAACAAGGAATGTTAGGATAGAGACGGTAGGCATGCTGGTGCACTTATGCACACCCCTTACAGACCTCTTAGGAATGGGGTGAGGTCAACAGTAGACAATTTAAGGTTAAAGTTATGGGGGTTTGGGGAAGAAACCACAGAGTCAGGTAGTGCATTCCAGGCATTGACGATTCTGTTACTGAAGTCATATTTTCTGCAATCGAGTTTGGAGTGGTTTACCTTGAGTTTAGATGTGCTTGGTAAGTAACTACATAAATATCATAACTTTTTAGCTCCTCCTCCTCCTCCTCCTCCTCCTTTTACCCCTCTTTGATAAAAAAGGGCAAAATATCTACTTGATTTAAAGAATAAACAATGCATTCCTTCTACACTACCTACCTACCTTCCACACTGTCTACCACACTTCTCTCTCTCTCTCTCTCTCTCTTCCTTCCTTCCTTCCTTCCTTCCTTCCTTCCTTCCTTCCTTCCTTCCTTCCTTCCTTCCTTCCTTCTCTTGTTCTTTAAAATATAGTCATGCTACTCAATGTGATTAGAGTTCCATCCCTCCCCCTGTTATTTCTTTGATATAATGGATTGTACCATAATGGTCTTAATCCCAATAAACACTAGCAGAGGTTAAGGAAGTATTAGACTGAAATTAGCATTATTTTACATTCTCATAGTGTTTTATGAATTTTAGCATTACTCATGTTCTTTAATAGCTATCTGCCCTAATTATTTATAGTATTTAGATTATTCCTTGGAAAATTAATTGTCATCTGATAGGATCTTTTCATGTGTTAATATCTCTACTGTGTGAATTTACCTTTAATAACATTATCTTTATTTTATTTTATCAATATAACTTTTTTATTTCTATTTCTCTTTTAGCATAATTATTTTTTTTTCCATTTTAGGCTGATCTATAATTTCAGCTATGAAATATGTAAAAAGGCTCATTTGCTAATACACTTATAGTTATTTATTTAAAATATTTATTCTGAAGTTTGCTTGATAGGTTCTTAGACATACAAGCAGGATGAAACAATAACAATGAAGACACAATTAATGAATTTAAAACATTACAATAATAAACCTAACAACCATGGTGGAGGGTTTATAAAAGTCAAGATTATGATTGAAGCTCTGCCTGATATATTTATGTTACAGGAACATATAGAAGAATGGACCTTCAATCACACAGTTACAGCTTTCAACGCTTTTTTTTTTAATCCCTGCAGTCACTGCTGATAAATAACCCTGTCACAAAGGTACGGAAAAGCCATAAGGCTCAATGGCCACAAAGTCATGAACATTAGAATAAGAACACCATTAGCATTGACAAATTCACCATCAGTCAATTACAAAAGGTGGCCTTACTTGAAACAGCTTACATCCTGAGACAATATCTGTAACACCATCAAACTTCCACCTCTGCCTATCCCAGGTCCTTGAAAACAATTGAAAGGTAGACAAAAATGCCAAATCCATTCTGAACATCATGTTGACTGTGCAATGAACAACAACAATGACAACAATAACAATAATAATGCATTGGAAGATCTGATGGGATGATAAAAAAGAGAAAATAATAGACAATGAAGAAGTTAAATTGCTCTGGGACTTTAGAATTCAAACAGACAGGCACCTGCCACATAATACTCCCAGCCCAAACAATTATCAATAAGAAAGAGAAAAATAGTGGATGTGGCAGTGCCTGGAGACAAAAGAATAGACGAGAAAGAACTGGAAATTATAACAAAATACGAAGTCATAGAAATAGAATGACTGTGGCAAAGGCAAGCAACGGTAGTATCAATAGTAATAGGTGTCTTGGGTGCAATTCCAAAACAACTGGAGCACCACTTGAACACCCAAAGGCATTGACAAATTGTCCATCAGTCAATTGCAGAAGGCAGTTTTACTTGGAACAACTTCCATCCTGCGATGATATCTGTAACAGGACTCGATTGGTGGACAAAAATGCCAAACCCAGTCTGGATATCTGGCTGACTACGAATAATAATAACAACAATAATAACAACAACAATGATAACGACAATAACAATGGGTATCACTGTTACATGTTTCATCCATAATTGCATAGTTTCACTGGCCAGGTCGCGATACTTGGAAAAAAAATCACAAAATATCATGACCAGGCCATCAAAATTCCGCAATTATAGATGAAATCTGTAACAGTGATACCCATTGTCATCAGGGCACTTGGTACCATGTCCAAGAATTTTATAAGATACATCAACAAATTGCAGGTTCCTGCAATAACATCAGCAGAACTGCAAAAAACTGCGCTATTCGGAACATCATACATCTTAAGAAGGTACTTGGTTGATACCTAGGATGTTAGCAGCAACCCATATCAACCATTAACACCAGTGAATGGTATTTGTGATGCATTTTTTAAAATAAATTTTATTGATTATTTAAAACAGTACAACAAAGCAAATAAACCAGAAAAAGGATTGCGACAGAGACTTTACAAAGTATTTACAATGTTCAGGTTTTAGGCAAATTTAACATACACTAATTCAAATTATCTTTGACCTTTTGAGAATTTATGATTAAACCAAATATACCATTTGTCCCAGCATTGAAAGAAAGCGGAATCTTTTTGGTCTCTCAGTGCTTTGGTTAATCTGTCCGCTTCCGCATACTCCATGTGATGCATTTTTAAATGTCCAGTTGACTGAGTTTCATGTTTAATGAATAAAAGAGATAATTATTATTATTATTATTAGCAATAGTAATAGGCATCTTGGGTGCAGTCCAAAGCAACTGGGGCACCACCTGAATATCATCAGTATTCTCTACTCAATGCAGAGAGTACTGATCTACAGAGTATATAGACTAATAATATATACATTCAATACATTCATAGTTAATAACTAAGGTATTGGTATCAAACATGGCATTTTCCAAATGTCCTGTTCAGATCTTTTATGTTCTTCTTGTTTTCCATTATGTTGTTGTTGTTTTTCTTTTTAGCCATTCATGAAAAACAATGAATGATATGGACAGCACAGAGAAAGTTTAACAAATATTTTAACCCAAAGAATCATGGGAAAGAAAAAGCTAAAACTAGTTGACATAGGAATGTGCTGCTGTTCAGATCGGTAGGAAAGTTCTTCTGTAGTGAGAATATAGGCACCTAACATTGCTTATATTCCTACCTCACCCAGTTTCTATCTAAAATATTTTTCTGGTGCCCCATGGAATTGCACAGCCTCAAAAATTTACTTTGTTGAACTAAAGAGAGAGATGCCAACTGAGTATGATGACCTTGACACTTTTTGACATTATCTCCTTACCTCACACCATATTTAGTGGGGAACTGTGTGGCTGCAGAGTAGCCACATAGTCAAAACCTCTACTTAAGATAGTCCCAGACTTTAACTCATATAAATCCTACTCCCAGGCATATTTGGTAATTTGGCACTTATTTCTCAGCCTTGAATGAGGAGTATAATATATTTTAATTATGCTTGATTCCAACCTTACTCATTTCTGTCCTCATATCTAACAGCAGATACTGAAAAAAAAAGGTTTCTTCAAGATTGATTCCCTATTGAATTTATGAATTAGCATATAGGATTAAGCTTTACAATGCCTAATTGTTTACTACAAATTCTTGCATAGTAATTTGTTGCAGTTTTATAAATCCCAATCCAATCTTAATGGTTGTGCTTAAGCTCCATTACAATCAATGGAATTTAATTTAGCTGTAACTAATCTCATTGGCTTGAATGGAACTATTAACTTTTCCTTGATTAAAGCGAGAGAATATAATTCATTTTAATAAATAATTAAAATTAATTATTAAATCCCAGTAGACCAATCAAGGTTATTTAGTGGATTGTAGCTTTTTGTTCATTTAGTTTGGTTTGATTTGTATTTTGAATGCCATTTTGTCAAGTATTATGAGGTACAAAGTGATCTGCTACATTTTCTTCACTAATGAATTAAACTGTCAGATTTCACATCTGATGGCATTAGTCTTTTGGCCATATGTTGCACCATAAAACAGTGAGCAATGTTTCTCTACAAATTCTGTTTTCTTCTGAATATGCTCAGGTGGCCTATATTTTTACAGAGTTATGTTGCATGCTTCACAAGTTACATTCTTCATTTGGCAATGGTGGTTTGTAGGGAAAAAAATTCAGTAGCTGCTTCTTTACATGTGAAGGATCATACCAAAACTCTCCTGCACACAGTACATAGATTCATTGTTTTCAGCCATATTTTCTCCCCCATAAAAGTGCTGACAGATTGCATTATCTGAACAAATACTTGCATCATTGAAAGGATGATTTTTCAAGTGATCGATCAGTTGATTATAGTACACGTGGTGTCCACTTTTAGTGACCACATAGATAGATATTGTCCATGGTGATCTGTCCCTAACTTGATACAATATAAATTGATAGTAAACCACACTCCTTACTAGCACTAATGAAGTTACCTAGTTGGATAATGAAACATGCAAGAAAACAACCAAGCTTGGAGAGCACCAAGGGCCCTCATTTCAACTCTGATATTTTCCTATGTTGGTCCCTAATTTAGTCTTTTTCTAGACATAGAGGAAATCCATCCACCTGATCTTCATTTTCTTCTCTTTCCTTCCATCTTTCCTGGCATTATAGATTTCTCTGGAGAACCAGGTCTTCTTATAAGATGCCCCAAATAAAATAACTTTTTTTTCTCATAATATTTCCTAATGAAAATATAATACTTTAGAATGAATGCACACACTGTGCCAACATGTCAAGTTCATTTCACTTCTATTTCTTATTGCTGTTCACATAAAATATGAAGTGGGAAGTGGCCAATAAATGTAATGTTCATTAGTTATGAAAATATTCATGGTAAGTTATATTCAGCATTTTAAACAATTGATTTGATTATGTTATGGAGTTTCTGAAAATTATGATGATGATACAGATGATCATGATTACACTTTAATAACATGAATGCGTACTTTTATTTATTTATCTAATACCTCACCATAACAAAAAGAACAGTATGTATATACATATACATATACACATACACGTATACATATGTGTGTCAATTATTATTTATTTTTAATGTCTAAATTTTGATAGAAAAGACATCCCACCTGCTATTCTAGACATATGAACTGTACTTTTAGCAGTTAGCTTGAAAGTGGAGAAATATAACAGATGATACAAATGGAGTCTCATGGGAGATGGAAAGTCAAAATGGGCTAAGAAAGTGGCAAAAAGAAAGCTGAAGCTGGTGAAAAGGAGTGGAGGAAGAAAAATGGCTAGCTGGAAAAGATAGAATTGGGCAATCACGACTTTCTGACAAGATGAGATTTCCAAGGTGACTCAAGCCTACTAAAGTGGAACTGGTGAGAAAAAGGTGTTAATTAACATAGGCCTAAAACTGAATGCCAGTAATCGTCATAAAATAAATTCCAGAAATTATTGTCAATGCTTGGAATGCACTACCTGACTCTGTGGTTTCTTCCCCAATTCCCTAAAACTTTAACCTTAGATTGTCTACTGTAGACCTCACCTCATTCCTAAGAGGTCTGTAAGTGGTGTGCATAAGCACACCAGCATGCCTACCATTTCTGTCCTAATGTTTTCTTTTATTTGTATCCTTTTCATGAATTTATAATTATGTTTACACTTGTATCTGTCATAAAATACATGCTTGACAAAATAAAAAATAAAATAAATAAAATAAAATGTGAATATAAATCTATCAATATATTTAGTTAAATACATACATTTTTCAGAATATAACATGCACCTTTCCCCCACCCCTAAAAGCGGGTGAAAATTTAGGTGTGTCTTATACACTGAATGTAGTCCCGCCCACCCACTGGCCCCACCCTTTGGCCTCTGCCTCACAGCAGTTACCTCCTTGCAAGTAAACAGCAAGAAAAAACAACTCCTTTCAGCTTCAGCACAGCCTAATTAGCAAAAGATGATTGGATCAGCCTCCCGACTCTCAGCTGATTTGCTCTCAGCTGTTTTGCGCAGGGCTCTGCTGCTTGCTGCAAAGAAGTAAATTGCTAAAGCAGATTTTTTTTTCCTTGTGCTAATCAAGCCATGCTGAAAAAGAAAATGAAAGTAAAGCAGGCTGTTTGCTGTTTGCTGCAACGAGGCAAAATTGCTCAGAGGCAGAGACAGAGGCAGATTTCTTTTTCTTCTTTTCCTCACCAAAAGAGGTAGGTGCGTCTTATACTCTGGTGTGTCTTAAGACTGGTGTGTCTTATTTTTATTATTATTATTTTTTTATTATTTATTGGATTTATATGCCGCCCTCTCTCCAAAGGACTCAGGGCGGCTCACATCAAATGAAACAATCCCAATAAATACAGATTAAAGCATACTAAAACAGACTAAAACCAATTTAAAACAATAGACCCCATCAGTCCTGGCTAGGGCATTCAAACAACCAGGTCTTAAACTCACGGCGGAAGGTACGAAGGTCGCGGGGGGGGGGGTTAGGGTTAGGGTTATACTCTGAAAAATATGATAAATAAAATTCAGTGTATTTCTTTTCTTGCATTTTTCTTGCTTGCGTAGAAGAATCTTCTCTCATCTTTTTTAAAAAAAATTATCTAGATCCGAGGCATTTATATAAACCTAATTATTGACTTTCCACATTTATCAATTTTGAAAGTTTTGCTTTTTAAATTGCCCCTTCAGTATTGACATTGCTTATTTTCTCCACATTCTCTGCTACTACTCTTCTTTGTTAAATGTAAGATAAATGATCATATAAGTTTTTCATTCTTTTCTTTCCCAGTACTATTCCTCTCCATCACATGACACTTGACAGCTTCTCCGTCCTAGTTTTGCTTTTAAGGAGAATATTATTCCAGCTATTTTATTTTATCATTTTTATTAGTTTTTTATTTTATTATTCTATCCTATTCTGTTTATTTTTATTATTATTATGGGTATTTTTTTTAAAAAAATAATAGCTCATGTCATGTTTATTTTTTAAAATCACCTATTTGTCCTTGGCTGGTCTTGAAAAAGCTAAGTAGAGTTAGAGTTGGCAAATAATTAGATAGGAAACTACACAGGAATCCTGAAGCTAGAACTGAGCTGGGAAGTGTTTAAAAAAATAAAGAATCCCCAAATCACTACCATATTATTGTGATATAGTCACCAGGAATTAATTACAAGCACAGGAACACTTCATGAGATAAAACATGAAATCATAGAGTTTGAAGGGATCTTGGAAGTTTTCTAATCCAATCCATTGCCCAAGGCAAGAGTCCTTACTCCATCTCAGTCAAATGATTGTCAAGTCTATGTTTGAAAACCTCCAGTGATGGAGCACCCACAATGCCAGGAGGCAAAGTATACCAATGACTAATTGTTCTCGCCATCACGAAATTTTTCTTTAGTTCCAGGTTGGATCAATCTTTAAGCTTCCATCCATTGTTTCATGTCCTGCCTTCAGGTGTTTTGGAGAAAAAGTCAACCCCTCTTCTCTGCGATAGCTAGATATCTCACTACTTCCTTTTCTACATTTTTTCCTGCTTTACTTAATCTACTCAAACACACAAACAAAAATAGTTCATATATTCATATTTATAATAATGTTTGTCTCTGCAGCAACTGAATCTGTGGCCAAATTAAAAAAAAAAAAAGTCCATTGTGAAGACTTGATGTAAGCTCCACCCTTACACCTTTGTCAGCATATTTTCAACATTTCCCTTTGCTAGGCAAATGTGATGTCATGATACAGATAGAAAAGGGGTGGAATTCATGTGGCAATGGGGCAATTTTGCTTTCATTGTTTGTCCTCTTAATCATCTCATCATATCCCAAAGAGGCTTATGCAGCTCTTTGAAGAGACAATGTTCATGAAACTGGCTCAGATCCTCAATCAAGTCGCACAAAGTCCCTAGCAGAGGTGGTATTCAGCAGGTTCTGACCAGTTCAGGAGAACTGGTAGCAGAAATTTTGAGTAGTTCAGAGAACCGGTAAATACTACCTCTGACTGGCCCCTCCCCCATCTATTCTTTGCCTCCTGAGTCCCAGCTGATCAGGAGGAAATGGGGATTTTGCAATAACCTTCCCCTGGAGTGGGATGGGAATGGAGATTTTACAGTATCCTTCTCCTGTCACTCCCACCCAGCCATGCCCACCTAGCTATGCCATGCCCACCTAGCCATGCCCACGGAACTGGTAGTAAACAATTTAAAATCCCACCACTGGTCACTTTTCTTTTTTTAAATAAATCGGCATCAGGAATTTCTAAACAGGCAAAAAAAAAAAAAAATTACAGACAGCAAGCTGGAATGCCTGTTCAAGTCTTATTGCTGCATCTTGATTCTTCATCAGAGTGGATCAGTGCAAATGCTGGTTGCTGAAGTGCTTTGCAAGATTGCAAGATTGATCAGAAGCAATTCACATCTTTCTATTCCTTACTTTTAACCCATGTGTTTTAAGTTGTCTAAAGATAGCTACCAATGCTCAGTATTTACTTGCTTTGAAATGTGATAACATAGTATTTTAGCCATATTTGACCAAAAGCTTTGAAAACTATTTTCATGTCCCTCTATCGAAAGAGAACAAACAACTGTTGGCAAACCGTTAATAGAGATACAAAGAATTAACTGCTGCACGTCATATGTGCAATATTTTTTGAACTGGTAGTTATAAATCATAATTCCTGGGATGTACTTCTTCAGACAATGATTATTGAAAAGTCATATTAACGGACCTATGAATTTAAGAACAGGTGGATTAAGGCAGTCATCGAATGGATCCCACTTGATAAAAAGCATCCACAAAAGAGACCTAAAACAAGATGGATCAGTGACATCAGCAAGTATTGTGGTCCCAATTGGCAAAATAAAACTCAACACCATATCAGTTGGAAACATGCAAAAGAGGCCTTCATCTACAGTAGACAGACAATGGCTGGAAAGAAGAAGGAGGAGGAGGAGGAGGAGGAGGAGGAGGAGGAGGAGGAGGAGGAGGAGGAGGAGGAGGAACAGCAACAGCAAAAAGAAGAACAACAGGAAGAAGAATTTAAGAACAAAACATAGATGTTTGATTAACTGCATGTGATGTCAACAGAAGGTAATTTCTTCTACTGTTTTAAGAGGATATTGCAGTCAAACTGTTTATTCCCAAAACAGGAAATTCATCCAAGGACTTTATGTTGTTATCCATCATTGTTACCCACATTGCAAATTAATGGTTGAGGCTCAAATAGTATGATTTATCAAAAGCTGTCTCTATATTCATGAATGATAAAACCAGATATTCCTTTGCAGAGTTACACTTTTAAACCACCTTCGTGCCAGAGAACGATGGCTGAAAATAGTAGTCGAATTGTGTTACGTTGCTTATTGCAGTTGGTAAATATCATAGGTTAAATTTAAAAAGGAAAAAAAAAGTTACATAATATTATGAGAAATGAAAAAAAAATCAGATTGGGAATAATTACCTGTGTCTAGTTGTCTCATTTTTTAATATATATATATAAGCAACCCCAGTTAACTTATTTTGTACTTTATCTGTAGAGTCTTAAAAAAACTGGAATTCATGCTAAGCATCAGCAGAGATTGTGAACTTTGGGTTAACACATCATATTCCTCATGCTGATAGGCTGCTGAATATATTTGATGCCAATTTCTGGTTTTATCCTTTTTTATTATTATTATCATCAAAAGAACAGCCACTCAAAAGTTTTCACTGTAGATCAAATTTCTTTTTTTAGGAAATCAAATCTTTGACCAATGTACCCCTCTGTTCTTTCTGAAAAGTGTTATTAATATTTTGTCCATTATTCACAACCCACAGGACATCTCTCTTGCAGCCTCTGATATCAATTTGAAAAGACTTATCAGTTTTCAGGCCTGTTATAAAAAGACACAACAACTTTGATTTTCATTTTTTGAATTCTTTGCTGATGCACATCAGCTAAAAAAAAAAAAATCTATAGTATAAATTCAAAAGTATCTCCACAGCCTTTTCAAATGACTTTTGTTTTAATTTTTATGTTCCAAAGCTAATCAGCTACTTTTTTTTCCTTCAAAAATATTATTTTTCCCCAAATGGTTAATTAACTGGTAGATTTAGATAAATGCTAAGAATGGGCTTGTAATTTTGCCTTTTCCTTTATCACATATTGAATTAAATACCACCTGCTTTAGTATTGCATTTGGCATATTGCACACAATATGCCAAATAGCACTAGCACTTAACCTTATATACCACTTCACAGTGATTTACAGTCCTCTCTGAGTGGTTTAAAAGTCAGCATATTGTCCCCAACAATCTGGGTGCTCAATTTACTGACCTTGGAAGGATGGAAGGCTGAGTCAACCTAGTGCCTGGTGACATTCGAACTGCTGGCAGCCAGAAGTCAGCAGGAGTAGCCTGCAGTACTGTATTCTAACCACTACACCACCATGGCTCTTACATATCAATATAAACCATATTTGCTCAAATCAAAATAGACTAGACCTATTGCTTTTCTGCATCAGTGCTGATTTTTGGGAATAGACTTCCAAGAAGCTACTCCCTTTCTGAAGAATAGAATAGAATAGAATAGAATAGAATAGAATAGAATAGAATAGAATAGAATAGAATAGAATAGAATAGAATAGACTGTTGTGGCTCCGTTGCCTGAGCCTGCGTCATCAGCAGGGGAGGACTCTGAGAGTGAGGGAGAGGAGTTGGCAAGGCCTCCTTCTCCAGGACTCTCCTCTCTGGCAATGCCTCCGGAGGACACCGAAGGGCAGGAGATAGGCCCAGAGCCAAGCTCGTCCCCGCAGCCACAGGAGGACATTGACGAGGGGAGTGAGTTTTGGTTGGATCCTCGCCAGTGTCGGAGAGACAGGAGAGCCCAGCAGAGGAAAAGGCGTGGTCGTGATTAGCTGGTGGACCACACCTCCTCCCAGACTATATAAGAGAGGGATTGTAGCCATATCTTTGTGACGAACAAAACAAAGATTCATGGATCCCGGTTTTGAATCGGCCCTGCGTCTCAGCTTGTGTGTATGTGACGGACCTTTTAATAAAGACGTTGGAAAGCAGCTGCGGATTGCTGCCGACCTTTGTTATCATCTTACTTGGTTGCCTGCCAGTTTATTAGCCTCTGGTTATCTGAGGGGAGGTTATTTCTGGGCACGGGGCCAGAACATAGACTAGACTAGACTAGACTAGACTAGACTAGACTAGACTAGACTAGACTAGACTAGACTAGACTAGAATAGAATAGAATAGAATAGAATAGAATAGAATTCTTTATTGGCCAAGTGTGATTGGACACACAAGGAATATATCTTGGTGCATACGCTCTTGGAGTACATAAAAAAAGATGCATTCATATCTTTCATAAGGTACAACACTTAATGATAGTCATAGGGAAACAGTCAATATAAATTATAAGGATACCAGCAACAAGGTTACAGTCATACAGTCCTAAGTGGGAGGAGATGGATGATAGGAATGATGAGAAGATTAATAGTAATGCAGACTTAATAACTAGTCTGACAATGCTGAGGAAATTATTTGTTTAGCAGAGTGATGGCGTTTGGAAAAACCCTGTTCTTGTGTCTAGTTGTTCTGGTGTGCAGTGCTCTATAGTGTCATTTTGAGGATAGGAGTTGAAATAGTTTATGTCCAGTACATGAGGGGTCTGTAAATATTTTCACAGCCCTCTTTTTGACTTGTGCAGTATACAGGTCCTCAATGGAAGACAGGTATAATTTAAGCATTATGTTATTTTTATTTCTTTTCTGTTTTTATTTCTCATTTTTGCATGATTTCCATTTTAGGGAGATGAGAGCTATGATATTATTGTTGTTTAATTTTCCTGCAATATATATTATATAAACAGAGCCAGTGTAATATGGCTTGGTGGTACAGCAGACTAAGTGCTGTTATGTAGCACTTAGCTGCCAGCTGCCTGCAATTAGTGCAAGTTCAAATCTCATCAGGCTCAAGGTTGACTGAGCCTTCCATCCTTCCGAGGTAGGTATAAATTGAGGATCTGGATTGTGGGGGCAATTAGCTGACTTTCTAGAAACATCTCTTATGGGGGGCAAAAGCCCTAATAAGCAGGTATATACAAAATAATGAAGGTTACTGCTATAAATGCATTGTAAGCTGCCCTGAGTCTCCGGAGAAGGGCGGCATATAAATTGAACTAATAAAATAATAAATAATAAATTAAGGCTGCTGGCTAAAAACTGGGAGGCTGTGAATTATAGTCTTACTGTAGGCACAAAGCCAGTTGAATGAGATTGGACCAGTTACTCTCTCCTTCAACCCTTGGGAAAAGGCAAGCATAAAGCACTTCTGAAAGTCTTACCAAAGTATTTTAGGAACTTGTTCAGGCAATCGCCAGGAATCAACATCAATTCAAAGGCACAAAACAAAATAAAAAGGTACTAAATCTAAAACTTCTGGAGCATACCAGACAGTTAAAAAAAATGATATAGAATAGTATCATTCCCATCTTCTTTCCAATCACTGAATTATTAATTAATGAGTTATTGCTCATTAGTAAAGCAATATTTTGGATATTCTTTTTAATTAGCATTGCTTTGCAACTTTGGATGTGCAAATTGTTTTTGCACAACATTTTGTTCAGAAGTGTACAAGCTGCTCTAATTCTGAGGATTTATTTCCAGAAACTCTGGACCATTGTAAAATCAGCCAATGTGAATGTACTGTTTCATTAATAACATATTATAGTAAGGATATACAAAATGAGTAGAAACAATCATTCTGGAAAACTGTGGAAAGTACTTTATATTGGCAAAAAAAAAAAAAAAAAATCAGAACACAAAATACAAGCTGGATGGATATGACCTAACAGACGATCCTCACTTTGTCAAAGACCTTGGAGTACTCATCTCAAATGATCTAAGTGTCAGAGCTCACTGTAATAGCATTGCTAAAAAAGCATTAAGAGTTGTTAACCTAATCTTACATAGCTTCTTCTCCAGTAAAATATTGACCTGCGAACTAGGGCATACAAAACCCTTGCTAGACCAATTCTCAAATACAGCTCATCTACAACCCACACTGCATATTGGACATTAATACAATCAAACAAGTCCAGAGATATTTCACAAGAAGAGTCCTCTACTCCTCTGCTCACAACAAAATACCTTATGCCACCAGACTCAAAATTTTGGGCTTAGACAATTTAGAACTTTGCCATCTTCATTCTGACCTAGGCATAGTACATAGAATCATCTGCTACAATGTCTTAGCATTGTTTGTTGGGCAATCTACTGGAAAAATATGATAAAAGGACTATATGTATATCTGGTTTTATATATACTAACCACAACTAGAATTGTCTTTTCACAGCATTGGAAAAATGATGAAATTCCATCAGAGGAGAGGGTAATTATGAAAATACTAGAATGTGCAGAAACAGATAGACTAATGCTCACTATTAAGAATAAAGAAGAAGCTGAATATTTTTTGATATGGGATATATTTTATCAATGGCTGGACAATAGAAACAGAAGTTAGAAAGGAGGAGAAATAAAAAGAGGAAATGTTAATGTGAAGAGTTGTTAAAGAAGATGATATTAAATATTATTTTTATTATATTATTATATTATCAATATTATTTTGATGAATACTATAACAAATATGTGGATTATGACTATTTAAAAATAACTGTACCCAGATCATACACTGTTCGATGGAAATTGAATGTTATATAAATAAAATAAATAAAACATAAAAAGAAAAAAGAAAGAAAGATCATGGTGTCTGGCCCTCTTAATTCCTGTCAAATAGATGGGGAAGAAATGGAGATACCATGTTTCCCGAAAATAAGACCCTGTCTTATATTTTTCTGAACCCTGAAATAAGTGCTTGGCCTTATTGCCATGTGCTCAAAAGCCCAATTGGGTTTATTATCAGGGGGTGTCTTACTTTGAGGAAACAGGGTAGTGACAGATTTTATTTTCCTGGGCTCCAAGATCACCACAGATGGGGACTACAGCCAAGAAATTGAAAGACACTTGCTCCTGGGGAGGAAAGCTATGGCAAATCTAGACAGCCTACTAAAAAGCAGAAACATCACCCTGCCAACAAAAGTGCATATAGTCAAGGCTATGGTTTTCCCAATTGCAATGTATGGCTCTGCAAGTTGGACCATAAGGAAAACTGAGCACCAAAGAATTGAGACCTTTGAACTATGATGCTGGAGAAGACTCCTGTGAGTCCCTTGGACTGCAAGGCAATCAAACTGGTCAATCCTAGTGGAGATCAATGCTGACTGCTCTTTAGAAGGTCAGATCCTGAAGATGAAACTCAAATACTGTAGCTACCTAATGAGAAGGAAGGACTCACTGGAGAAGAGCCTAATGCTGGGAACGATTGAGGGCAAAAGAAGGAGACAGCAGAGAATGAGGTGGATGGATGGAATCACTGAAGCAGTTGGCATGAGCTTCAATGGACACCAGGGGATGGTAGAGGACAGGAAGGCCTGAAGGAATGTTGTCCATGAGGTCACAATGAGTCGGACATAATTTCACGACTAACAACAACAACAAAGCTTGAACAGTTCTCATTTAAATTATGGAAGAAGAATATCTTTAGGTGATACCAGCCTGAGCAAGTTTAGAAATCATTGTAGTTCTACTAGTGTAAGTTTAATGAGTTATAATAATCAAAACAATAATCAATAATAATCAAGACCAAATCCTTAATGGGATTCACAGAATTAAATATGAGTGGTATTACTTAGCCTCTAGGTACATTCAGATGAAAGAAGCAATAGACAGTAAGACCAGTCTCTATCCGTCCTTGACTAGTGCATTCAATTGGTCAAAGCTTAACTCTAACATCTAGGGCTGTATCAACAGGAAGAATTTTTTAAAGAAAATGTACACTGATTAGTGTTCTATGTGAACATTTATATATTATAATATAAGTAATTAGCTGAAAAGGACTACAGGAAACTGAATGAAAAGCTGCAAGAATCACTCAGAAGAAAATAAACAAATTCTTTTAACCTTAAGGATGAAATTCTGCTTTGGCTTCTAGTAAAAATGGTGGAGTGTGAAAGTGATATTTACAAAAGTCTTAGCCAGATCAAATAGAATCCAATCCATCAAATGGCATGGTAGGATGAATGCACAGATTCAGCAACAGCAATGATGGGTCTATGGAGAAAAAAAAGAAGCAAACTCTACAGATGCATATTTTGTGAATAGTGACTCATGAATAGTGAAAAGAAAGAAGTGCAGTGTTATTATTATTATCATTATTCCTTTTTTTTCCTATTATCCCAGAATATGACAAGGTCATTTTTGAAATGATACGTGTTAGTATTCCAGAAAAACAGAACTATTGATTAACAAAATGCATTCCGGATTCTGAGTATTATTAACCTATCCTTTATGTATTTTTAAAAATAATTTCTTTGTTTCTTTGACAGCTACTGAATAAATGAGACTTTAATATGGCATTTGGCTCCTACTCTCATTATTGAAAGGCTACATGTTCCCCGTATATATTGAGAAAAAAAGTCACATCTAGGATGGATATACACAAACCCACACAAACATACTTTAGCACATCATGCATTTCTCTTTTTTAAAATAAAATAAAATAAAATAATAAAATAAAATAAAATAATAAAATAAAATAAAATAAAATAAAATAAAATAAAATAATAAAAAATAAAATAAAATAAAATAAAATAAAATAAAATAAAATAAAATAAAATAAAATAAAATAAAATAAAATAAAATAAAATAAAATCTGTGAATTGTGATTAAAAAACAAATACCATACTTTTAGGAGTATAAGACACACTTTTCTCCCCACTAAAAGAGGGTGGAAATGTTGGTGTGTCTTATACACTGAATACAGCCATTTCTGGCCTCCTGAAACCCTGGCCTGCGTTTCCCATTTTTGCCAAAAACAGGCCCGTTTTTCACAAAAATGAGACATGCAGAGGGTTTGGGAGGCCTACAGAATGCTCCTGGGGGCTGGGGAGGGCAAAACTGGGATGCATGGAGGGTTTGGGAAGCCAAAAACGGGATGTGCAGAGAGTTTGGGAGGCCTGCAGAGTGCTCCTGGAGGCTGGGGAGGGCAAAAACCAGACGTGCAGAGGTCAAAATGATTTTTTTCTTGTTTTCCTCTTTGAAATCTTGGTGCGTCTTATACTTCAATGTGTTTTATAGTCTGAAAAATACGGTATTAGCAGTCCTGGGACTGAAGTTTATAAGAGTACATTCTGTATTCCATCTCTGAAATTCCCCTGCTTTTAGAGTCCTAAGAAGATATCTTTTTTCCAAGGATAGATAGGCTCTAATATGTTTTAAAACAAGAGGGGAAGGGGGAGAGACAATAAAAAGTCCTGCGTTTACAAATCACAAAACTACAAAAGCACACAAAACAAAAAGGAAGTGCAAGTTGCCATATGTTATTTTAGACCTCTGCTTTATAGGTTCATGAAAAATCAGTGGCTTTGCTTTTACAGGTTTGAAGTACAATACTTGGCATATTTTTCACAAAGTAGCAACCATGCATATAAAGTGCTGGGGGTCAAAGTGACCCCAGCAAATTGTCAGTTTTAATGTACTCATTATCAACACTGGATTAATTCAATTTAGGAAAATTACTATGTGATTCATTTAAAGATAGTTATTCATAACATGTTCGTTATCTCTACTTACATAGGTGTGATTTTTAAATGGAACTTCCATATTGATATATCAAATCCTTCTATACCAGATAATCCATATAAATAGAAGAACACGTGTCATTTAATTATCAATCTCACATACAGTACAGCATATGGAAAGCAATGATAGGAAGCAAAATGTATTTCGGTATGCAAAATAAAATGCCTCTAATTTTTTGGTAAAAAGAAATTCTAAAACATAGAAGCGATTGATTTAGTAAATTATTTGCATGTAAGTATTTCATATATTAAAGTCATGTTGTTACTTACCTTCAGTCTCTTCTCTAAGAATTGAGACATTTTTTAAAAAATTCTTACTAGCCACTAAAAGTAACATTGCCAGTGCCTTGCTGGGAAATGTCATTTTTGAGAATGTGCCCAGATGTTATCTGAGTCCAGGGAGAGAGATAATAATCTGTACAATAGTTTATGTCTGTCTGTCTGTCTGTCTGTCTGTCTTTCTTCCTTCCTTCCTTCCTTCCTGCTTCCTGCCTTCCTTCTTTCTTTCCTCAAGTATGGCTTTACATTGTTCAGTAGAATGAAAAATCATATCCTACTTTTAAACTAGGGCAAGCATAATTATACACATTAAACCATCTGCACATAATTCGAGAATTGTGTCTGTGTATTTTTTACACCCAAATTGTATTACTTTTCTTCTTGTTTACCATAACAAGTACATTTTCTGTCCCAATTGAAGCTTAGATTTGCATAGAAGCTACAAAAATTCATTTTGTTCTTTTTGTTCAGTGTCCATAAGATTTTAATTACATAGTAAGTCTACTGTTGTAGTAAATGCATATAAAGACCAGGAAGATATTACGCATTCTTTTATGCACAATTCTTATTTCACTGTTGCTTGAAATAGTATATGTCTTTCTTTAATATCCTGTTCTAATAAAATGTTAAGTTTCATAGCTCCTTTTTTCTCCATTTTCGTGAGATAGATTTTCAGTGTCCATCTAATGGCAATTTATATAATGTCTCTCATCACATAGTTGATGCAATAATACTTCTTATGGGCTGATGCATTGCTGTAACACACTATGGTACTTTATACATTATTTAATTTCATTATATTTTAATGATTATTCTAGTGAAAAGAAGGACCAGGATGGCATGATAGCAGTGTTCCAATATATGAGGGGCTGCCAACTAAACAAGAAGAGAAGCGACCTAGGGAGAAATTTCCTGACACTGAGAACAATTAACCAGTGGAATGGCTTCCCTTCAGAAGCTGTGGGTGTTCCATTATTGGAAGCTTCTAAGAAGGTCATCTGTCCAGAATGGTAGAGGGTTTCCTGCTTGTGTACAGGTTAGACCAGAAATCCCCCAAGGTCCCTCCCAGCTCCACTATACTGTTATTCTGATTAACAATTTTTCAATGCAGATTTAACATCAGCCAGTTTAAAAGAAAATATTTGAGACCATGCTCAGAGAGATTCATTTTTAAAAAATTGACCTTTAAAGCAAACTCTCCTACTTTTATTAGAAATGACCCATTCCCTCTAAGATACTTAGAGTAAATCTGCTCCTTATGGTATTTGCCTTGTGGAATATTGCATCCAGTTTTGGTCACTATGTTATATAAAAAAGGTGTTGAGACTCTAGAAAGAGGGCACAGAAGAGCAACAATGATGATTGGGGAACTGGAACAAGGGTGGGTTCTACTTATCTTTACTACCGGTTTGCAACGGGATTGCATGTGCGTGCTTGCTTCACCCGCGTGCGCGCCTTGCTTCTGTGCATGTGCAAATCACTGATGACAACATCCGGAGGGGTTGGGGTGGGCAGGGCCTCCCACCAGTTTTACTACCAGTTCTTGCAAACCAGTCCTAACCAGGGGCAACCCATCACTGGACTGGTAGCTAAAACATGAAGAATGATTGCAGAAATTTGGTGTGTCTAGTTTAATGAGAAGAAAGATTAGGGTTGACATGATAGCAGTGTTCGAATATGTGAGGGGCTGACACAAAGAAGAGGGGATTAACCTATTCTCCAAAGCACCTGAAGAAGCAATGGATGAACCCAAAGAAGCAAGGACAGAAGCAACCTTTAACTAAGGAGAAATTTTCTGACAGTTAGAGCATTTTTTTAAAAAAATTAGATTTATATGCCACCCTTCTCTGGAGACTCAAGGCGGCTTACAATGAGTTAAGCAATAGCCTTCATACTTTTGTATATTTTTATACAAAGTCAGCTTATTGCCCCCACAAACTGGGTCCTCAATTTACCTACCTTAGAAAGGATGGAAGGCTGAGTCAACTTTGAGCCTCGAACTTGCAATAATTGTAGACAGTTGAATGTTAATAACAGGCTATTTAGCCTGTTGAGCTATCTGAGGCTCTAATTAATTAATTAATTAATTAATGGAATGACTTGCCTCCAGAAGTTGTGAGTGCTCTATCACTGGTGGCTTTTAAGAAGAGATTGGACAACCTATTATGGTAAATTGCATCCATCTTGTATAAAATGTGGCCTGCTTATTTATATGGAGGGCATTTGACTGAATTTCAATTTGATATCTGGCACTGTGCAGAACCGATATGCATATTATGTATGCAACTTTCCAATCTGGTATATGAATAAAGGCTAGTATATTTCCTTCTACTCAGGATTTACTGGCCTTGCCTATCCCAGTGATTATTCAAGATCATATTGGGTGTCAGAAAGGATGAACCAGCTTTGTGGCCATATAATGGTGTGGCAGAAGTAAATCTGCAACACTATCAGTTCAGAATGCTGACTGCCTAAAAGATAAATTTATTGCTTTCAAAAATTCTTTGCTATGGGGAAGTAAATTGCATGTATTATAATGTAATGTCTCTTGATGTTCTTTATATGTTTTGTTTTCTTCCCAGGCAAATGCAGAAGTATGCATTATAGATAGTGTTGCTATGTTGTTCAGTTTTCAAATTGCCAGCTTGCCTTGTTGTTGTTGCTGCTGCTGTTATTGTTGTTGTAACCTTGCAGACAATTTACTGGAGAAAAAAAAGTGCCTTATGAATGACTAAACAGTCAGAGAAGTTGTATTTTTGCTATTTTTATTATTTTGTTGAATGAAAATTCCTTCCTTCCTTCCTTCCTTCCTTCCTTCCTTCCTTCCTTCCTTCCTTCCTTCCTTCCTTCCTTCCTTCCTTCCTTCCTTCTTTCTTTCTTTCTTTCTTTCTTTCTTTCTGGCTCTGTTCTGCAACTTTTGTGCAGGGATACTGAAAAGCTTTTGATTTCTTTGCTAGTGATATGAGTAACAGTACACACACACACACACACACACAGAGAGAGAGAGAGAGAGAGAGAGAGAGAGAGAGCTTCTTGTTTATACATACACCTCTGCAGTAAACTTTCAGCATGTATTATAATGTATGTATTTTATGGTTCTAAGATGAAAGTGAGGAGAGAGGGAAGGAGGACTAGAGTGTTGTGGTCCACCAGCAGCCTACAAAGCTGGCAGCAGAGTCGGACAGTGTGGAGGCTGGGGAGGAACACGGGCCAGTCCTGGAGTCTGGGGAAGGCTCAGACGAAGGCTCTGCGTCAGAGGCAGGGATGTGGCCAGGGCCATCTGGGAGTTATGTATGGACTCTGGAGCCTCCAGAGTTGAACATCAGAGAGGCAGAGGAACAGGGGGAGCCTGTTCCCAGTGCACGTATGTGCAGAGTTACCAGAAGGCAAGAACAGTTAAAACAGAAGGGATGACTCAGGAGTAAGGCTTGGAGATGATTATCCTCTCCCATAAGACATAAAGGAAGAGCAAAGGCACGTGGACCTTTGCAGGAAGCAACGTTGTGGATGGTGTACTTTGAAGCTTCATTTTTGACTCTCTGTTTCCATGTGGCCTTGCCAAGAGAATTGCCAATTAGGCCTTTGGCAGCGTGTCAAAGAAGATAAAGGTGGGTGTTTACCAGCCTTATCAAAAGGATTGTGGCAGACTTCTGTTGGATTATTTATAAACTCTTGGTGATTCAGCACATGCTGTGAATGAAAGGAATTCACATCTGTTTTTTAAAAAAGGGGTTTGGGGACTAATTGTGTGCTTTTTACTATATCAGGAAGCCTAGGTCAGAACATAGAGGAAATTCAGCTGGCTTAGTTCAGGTTGGAATTATTAAGGCAGAATATCAGCAAATAGCCTGAGCCTGCAAAGTGAGGAAAAGTGAGGAAAAGCTAAGGCTCACAATGAACTTGCGAGAAAAGTAAAAAATAACAACAACAAAAAAGCTTCTTCCAACATGTTAAAAACAAGAAAAACGTTGAGGAAACAATTGGTCCATTGCTGGAAGAAAGTGGCAAGAAGATGACAACCAACAGGGAGAAAGCAAAACTACTTAATTCTACTACTTTGTATATTTTATACAAAGTCAGCTTATTGCCCCCACAAATTGGGTCCTCAATTTACCTACGTTAGAAAGGATGGAAGGCTGAGTCAACCTTGAGCCTGGTGAGATTCGAACTGGTGTAATTGCAGACAGCTGGATGTTAATAACAGGCTTTAGTCTGCTTTTAGCCTGTTGAGGGTTTGATGCACGTCTCGTGTGTGTGATTTATTCACCCAGACCTGGCACAGACAGTCAAGGAATGCCAAGAACTCCACTGTCAGGGGTTAATTTTAACACAAATTGGTGCAAGAGTTAAGTAGCTATATGCCATTTGGAATGTTTCTAAATTGAGACTTCTGAATTTTGTTTTGGAAATACCTATTTCTTCCAGGTAAATATGATTGAATATCATGTTAGATCCATATGATCTCCCGTCCTCCATTTTTGTTATCTTGAACAAAAACAGAAAAAGAAATACATATCAATTTCCTTTCAGTGAGTTGATAGTTAGAAACAATAGCTATCAATGCATGTAATAGGAAAATTAAAAATTCAATGGTTTTTTTTTTTTACAAAATGTTAACCTAAATGTCTTTAAAGTATTTTTACCAACAATATGAATGATTGTATTTTATTTTTAAACTAAATTCTTCTTTTACCTTAAAACACTGTATTTGCATTGATTTAATCAACACTTATCAAATTTCACCTTGCCCAAGATTGTGCTTGGTTTATGATCATATATTTAAATAAACTGAACTTATTTAATAAATGACATATGAAAGTAAACATACTCCTGTCTGCAGTAAAGGAGGAAGCTGTTTGTAATTAAATAGCTGTTTTGGGATTTCTACCAGATTGACGTTTCTTTTCTTTTCTTTTTAATATATAAGCTTTTGTAGGAGAAATATATCTGAATTCTTTACTAATGGGGATCAGACACACTATTTCACTGAAATACAAGGGATTTTGTTACTGTATCAAAGAGAGATGAAGCAAATGTTGGAAAAGAGACAAGAAACTTATGTAGAGTTATGCAAATTAGAGTACATGTATGCAGTGGTGGGATTCAAATAATTTAACAACCGTTCTCTGCCCTAATGATTTCTTCCAACAACCAGATCACCAAACTGTTCAGAAAGTTAACAACTGGTTCTCCAGAAGTGGTGCAAACTGGCTGAATCCCACCACTGCATGTATGATTGCATACAGTTGAATAATGATTACTTTTCTATCTTAATGAGATAAGGATAATGAGGTCATTGGGTGGTACTACAAAGTAATGGTTGCTTGGCTTAGACCAGGGATGTCAAACTTGCGTCGTCACAGCGTCATCATGTGATGTATCGGGACTTTTTTCTCCTTCGCTAAACTGGGCAGGGGTGGGGCCAGCATATGACGTATCCGGCCCACAGGCCATGAGTTTGACTCCCCTGGCTTAGACAAAGGATATGTTTTTTTTTTAAAAAAAGAAATAATGTTGCTATTAATGTATTCCTTTTGCAAGATATGATCTCCCAAAGACTGATTAACTAGTGCTATTTTTATTTCCACATTCCACAGTCAACATTCTTGTGTCTTTCTTTCTTTGTCTGCCTTGAAGATATATGGTATTTCCCTGAGAAAGTAGATTGGGGGTGGGAGTAACTTTGTTATCTTGACTAATACCATATTTTGTCAGAATATGAATATTCATGAACTGGAATAGATCAGCCAATGAGGACTGAATGGAGACATGGTAACAGGCTCAGCCAACGAGGCTTATTTGGAAATAGAAACTTAAGTCTGAAGTCTGGGCATGGCTTAGACAACTGAGTTTGCGCAGAAATTTAACTGCCCTGAATAGAGGAGTCTCTCTTTGTATTAAGTTCTGTCCTCAGCTCTGAAATGAAACAAGCCTGGGCCTGTCTGCTCTGCTGAAATGAAACTAACTGTTCTCTCTTGCTTTGTGTTCTGCCTGTAACTTCTACCACGTTTGAAGGATCAACTATTGGTACTGTGAAATATACTTCATCTGTTATTATGTATACAAAGAGAAGTTAATGAATCCTGCTTGAATCAGTTATCTGTGTGTGTGCTGGATTTGATTTTTGCAAGAAACTCTGATGTATTTCCTACTCCATTTTGGGATGAGGAGTCTTCAAAACCTAGCATTTTCAAACCACTTGTATAGACATTTTACATAGTTCTTACATTTTAAAATGTTAATTTTTAGATTTACTTTTTTTTATATTACTGACGGTAAAATAATTATACTAATAAATTTCTGTTGCTATTTTAGCACCACTTTTCTCACAGATCTTTGCCCATGAAATATCAGGGGAGGTAGGAATTATTGACTGTGAAGATGATGTAAGAACATGCAACTGATGGCAGTTGGCAATATTTTGATATAACTAAGCCAAATCAAAATTGGTTGTCACTTTGAATGAATGTGTAACTATGGAGTGAGCAACTGTGGTCTTTCAGATTCTGTTGAATTAGAGACCCAAGGATTTTTAAACCATCTGCTTGGGACTAATGAGAAAGATTCTCTCCCTTGAGATATTCAAGATTTAACTATGTGAGCATTTCAGAACACTAATTCAGAATGAAAGGTTTGTCTCTATTTACATCCTTTTCAGATCAAATCAATTTAAAGGGAGGGTAAATAAATGCTCCTCTTATAAAGCCTATCTATTATCTATCTATCATCTATCAATCAATCTATCAGTCTATCAATCTAGTGTGTTTCCCTGAAAATAAGACCTTGTCTTATATTTTTTTTTGAACCCTGAAATAGGCGCTTGGCCTTATTGTAATGCTCTCAAAAGCCCAATTGGGTTTATTATCAGGGGATGTCTTATTTTGGGGAAAACAGGGTAGTTTCCCAAACATTTGAAGACTGTGACCTGTGATTGGAGTGACTTCATACTTGCTTTATCATCATACTTGCTTTAGACATAAACCTCTGTATCAGGGCTGTCAAATTCTCAGCCTGCGGCCCGGATGTGTCACACGCTGGCCATGTCCACACCTGGTTTAGCGAATGGGGGAAAAGTCCTGATACGTCACGGGATGCCGCCTTGACAATGCAAGTTTGACACCCCTGCTTTATACAGTAGACAATGAGAAAATATGGAAATGTGCAAGCATTGAAGTTATTTATTTTATAAGATGTAGTAGAATAAAGCATTATTTTTGCTGTTTTTAATTTCAGTACTCAAGCTACTCCTCTTTGCTGGGAGATCCTTGTAAAGTCCAGCAGTTATTATTTAACTCATCGCAGACAACAATACACCTGTTTCAGCAGTTTTTTCACATTTTAATTTCCCATATATAAAATGCTATGCCAATGAAGTTCATAGAACAGTTAAAACTGTTAAAACTGTGGCTGTGGCTGCCGGCGTCCCAATATAGCCAACTGACTCCATCGTTGGTTATTGGGGGCGAATCATTGGCCCCCACGGAAAGGGTGCGCAACTTGGGCGTCCTCCTGGATCCACGGCTGTCTTTAGAGGATCATACGACAGCCGTGGCCAGGGGGGCTTTCTATCAGGTTCGCCTGATACGCCAGTTGCGGCCCTTTCTAGATCGGGACTCCCTACGCACAGTCACTCAGGCGCTCGTCACGTCTCGCCTGGACTACTGTAATGCTCTCTACATGGGGCTCCCCTTGGGATGCACCCGGAGGCTTCAGCTGGTGCAGAATGCGGCCGCGCGGGGGATTATGGGAGCGACAGGGCGCTCCCACGTGACACCTCTCCTGCGTGAGCTGCATTGGTTGCCGGTTGACTTCCGGGTGCGTTTCAAGGTGTTGGTAATCACCTTTAAAGCGCTCCATGGCTTAGGACCAGGGTATTTACGGGACCGCCTTCTGCCACCAATTGCCTCCCACCGACCGGTTCGCTCCCACAGAGAGGGCCTCCTCGGGGTGCCGTCAGCCAGACAATGCCGGCTGGCGACCCCCAGGGGGAGAGCGTTCTCTGTGGTAGCCCCCATCCTCTGGAACGATTTGCCTCCAGAACTGAGAACTATTGCTGACCTCCGGACTTTTCGTCGGGCTCTAAAGACGCACCTTTTCCAACTCGCCGGACTTGCCTGATCCCTTTTATTTTTAAATATTTCTACATTTTTTAAATTTTAAACTTTTTAGAGTTTTTAGTCGGTTCTTATACCTTCAGCCTTAACTTATATGGATTTTAGGATGTTTTTAATTGTTTATGTACTGGTTTTTAATTGGCTGTACACCGCCCTGGGTCCGCCAGGAGAAGGGCGGTATAGAAATTTAATAAATAAATAAATAAATAAATAAATAAATAAATAAATAAATAAATAAATAAAACAGATGTTAGAGGGAATTCAATACATATATTTTTCCTATTGAAAAATCATAACAGGGTGAAGGAACCGATGACCAACAGCATACTGATCATTTAGCAGAAAAATAAAGTCTGCAGCAAATGAAAAGACTTGTGTTACAGTCTGGATATTTATAGCCCTTTCTTCTGTGATGAAATGGCTCACATTCTTGAATATTGACTGCTAAGGAAATGGATTCCCCCATCCCCCCACATTCTTGCTATTGTATTAGAGGGCAGTGTAAACATATGCATTGTACATACAGACAATGGTGGGATCCTACCGGTTTAATAACTGGTTCACTGAGCGCATGCTCACTTTGCAGAAAATTGAACTTCCCCGTTGCTGAGAGCAAAGAAAACAGCTGAGGAGGGGCAATCCACTCTGCTGTCCCGATCAGCCGGGCTTTGGAAGCAGAAATAAAAGTAAGTATAATGCAGGGGTGGGCAGGCAGGCCCACTTCAAAGAAAGAGAGAACCGGTTCACTCACGGCTGAAAGTCGGAGCAAACCATTTGCCTGAACCGGTCCAAACCAGTAGAATCCCACCATAGATTCTAGGGAGGTGGGATGAGATAGCCTACACTTACATCTTCCCTTTGTTAAAAAGAGAGAGAAAGAGACAGCACTTGATGAAAGTGGTTGGGAGAGACTGAATTAACAAACAGAATAAATTGAATTGTGCATGTGCTATAAATGTGAAGTACTTACCGGTATATGTATTATAAATGTGAAGCATGTCTGATTCATAAATCTATCTGCTCTTGCATCCAGTTCTGCCTATAATTCTCTGGAAAGTTTTCTGTGGTGCTCAAATTATAAATAAATTTCCATCCCTGAGATATGATCCACATTTACACATGAATTAATGGAGTTGCAATCTGAATCTACAGTAGGTAAAAATGGAATCACCAAAAATTGGGGAGAAAATTGAGAATGTGGTAAGAAAGATTGCCTGGATGGAAATTAGCAAGAACGTTTACTTATTCAAAGGAGGGTGAAACCATTTTAAAGCCCTGACAAACAAGATAATACCCAGGCAGTGCACCCCCTGATTCAAAGCAGATGCTCAGCGAATCAGTTGTTAGACCAGTAGGATCTCACCACTGCCTTACATACCTGCATACATACATACATATATGTATAGACTTTGGTCAGCTATTAATTTCACTATCAATTGTAATATATTACCATGCCTTGTTTTTGTTTTTGTTTTTCATTCCATTCCATTTAATTTTGATTTTTTTTTTATGTTTAATTTTTTGTGGTGATCTGTAACCATAATAAAATTTTATGTGATTTGAATTGAATTGAATTGAATATATGCATACACGCATATATACATTTATACATACATACATACATACATAATTCATTGCACAATATAGCCTTTTTCCCACCTCCGAAACTTGTGAAAGAAATGGAGAACTAAGGAGGAAGACAGAAAACAAAATCTCAAACACTTCAGTGAGACCAGTTTAACAGAAATAAAACGTATTTGTTCCACTGCTGAAAATAATAATGGAGTTATATCCATTAGCAGCCTGCAGAGCCTCTTCTTCTTCTGCACAGATACAAAATACCTCTGGAGTGTCATGACAAAGCAGCCAGATTCATATATCCCACAGTAGAAACAACTCATCACATAGCTCTTGTGATGAATGCTATTGTCAACTTCCCCTGACAGCCACCGATACTGAGTGGATGGGGGAGGGGGGAAGAACTATACATGTGTGTGGACACCTTGAATGCTGCCCAAGCAAGAACAAAGATAGAAATCCTCAGTCTGTGTCTATATGAAAGCTGCAACACAGTACAATTTTATCCATAAAAGTCTTCTTCCATTCATTCCTCCAAGTTGTATTGGAGGGCATACTGAGGCGGATGACATTGGCAAAGGGGAATTGATCCTCCCAGGATCCTCCCTTGTTTAAGAACTTGTGAGAAAAAGCAGCCACTAGTTGGTCTACTCAGGGGTCCCCAACCCCTGGGCTGCAGCCCACTACCAGGCCATGGTCCAGGGGTGAAATTAAGCAGGTTCTGATGTGGAAATTTTGAGCAGTTCGGAGAACCAGCAATTATCACCTCTAGCTGGTCCCAGAGTAGGGTGGGAATGAAGATTTTATAATATCCTTCCCCCAGAAGTGGGGAGGGAATGGGGATTTTGCAGCCTTCTTCCCCTGGAGTGAGGTGGGAATGGAGATTTTGCAGGATCCTTCCCCTGCCACCCCACCAAGCCACACCACGCCCACCAAGCCATGCCCACAGAACCTGTAGTAAAAAAAATTGAATTCTACCACTGCCATGGCCTATTCAGAACTAGGTCCTGCGAGCGAACAGCCAGCATGCATGTGCATGCATGCCACTTGACTTGTGAGTGTGGCTCACCAGTGTGCATGCACAAGTGCACACAGATTAACCTCCGCAAGTCAAGCTACAGATCCATGTGCATGCACGCTGGCCCACTGTTTGTGCAGGCCAGTTCCCCTCCTGCCAAGCAGCCAAGGTGCAAAGATTGGGGACTGCTGGTCTAGATCATATTGCAGAAATGGTGTCACTTATATTGACAAGAAGTATGTTCATTTTTTCCCCCTTAAAAATGATTGCACCTTTTCTGAAAAGCTTCTTTCTTCCTGAAAATTCTTAGCACATTTCTTGGACCCATAAGCCCATTTTGGGAATATTTTGGAAAGGTGTGTGTGTGTGTGTGTGTGTGTGTGTGTGTGTGTGTGTGTGTGTGTGTGTGTTTGATTCCTGTCCCTTTCTTCCTTATTCAATTCATCCTATGTTCTTCTTTCCAATGTCTAAGCTTTGCATTATATTCATTTTTGTACTAAAAAGGTTGCTCTATTGGTATACAGATAAAACACGGCTGATCTTAAACATGCAAAAAAAAAAAAAAAGACAAACATTCTGAGACAAGAGAAAACAATAATTTAGAGACCCCTGGTAGTTACTTTTTGGGTTGGCTTAAAAACTCAAATCATATAGGCCCGAAAAATAGCAAGATAAAGAAATGGTGCATAAAAATAGTCGAGGGGAAAACGCGATTATGATACAAAAACATTAGTAATGAGATGTGGGGCATATGAAATGAAAGTGGAGAACTGGAGCCAATAACCATGAGGGAAGGACAAGAAGCAATGGGTGGAAACTAATCAAGGAGAGAAGCAACCTAGAACTAAGAAGAAATTTCCTGAAAGTTAGAACAATTAATCAGTGGAACAACTTGGCTCCAGAAGTTGTGAATGCTCCAACACTGGGAGTTTTTAAGAAGAGATTGAATAACCATTTGTCTGAAATGCTATAGGGTTTTCTGCCTAAGCAGAATAGAACAGAATTCTTTATTGGCCAAGTGTGATTGGACACACAAGGAATTTGTCTTGGTGCATTCACTCTCAGTGTACATAAAATAAAAGGTACATTCGTCAAGAATCATAAGGATACAACACTTATTGATAGTCATAGGGAACAAATAAGCAATCAAATCATATTAGGAAGTAGTCAATATAAATTGTAAAGATACCAGCAACAAGGTTACAGTCATACAGTCAGAAGTGGGAGGATATGGGTGATAGGAACAATGAGAAGATTAATAGTAATGCAGACTTAATAACTAATTTGACAGTGTTGAGGGAATTATTTGTTTAGCAGAGTGATGGCGTTCAGGAAAAAACTGTTCTTGTGTCTAGTTGTTCTGGTGTACAGTGCTTTATAGCGTTGTTTTGAGGATAGGAGTTGAAACAGTTTGTGTCCAGGATGTGAGGGGTCTGTAAATATTTTCACAGCCCTCTTTTTGACTCATGCAGTATACAGGTCATCAATGGAAGGCAGGTTGGTAATAATTGTTTTTTAGTTATAGAGGTGCAGATGACAGATTCAATAATTCCTCTGTAGAACTGTATCAGCAGCTCCTTAGGCAGTTTGAGCTTTCTGAGTTGGTGCAGAAAGAACATTCTTTGTTGTGCTTTTTTGATGATGTTTTTGATGTTAGTTGTCCATTTTAGGTCTTGAGATATTGTAGAACCTAGAAATTTGAAGGTCTCTACTGTTGATACTGTGTTGTCTAGTATTGTACGAGATAGTAGTATGGGAGGGTTTCTCCTAAAATCTAACACCATTTCTACAGTTTTGAGTGTGTTCAGTTCCAGATTGTTCTGGTCGCACCACGAGGCTAGTTGTTCAACCTCCCACCCAAGCAGGAAACCTTACACCTTTTCTGACAGATGGCAGTACAGTCTTTTCTTGAAAGCTTCCAGTGATGAAGCTCCCACAACTCCTGAAGGCAAGCTGTTCCACTGATTGATTTCTCCTTATTTTCAGGTTGATTCTCTCCTTGTTCGGTTTCTGTCCATTATTCCTTGTCTGGCCTTCAGCTTGAGCCCCTCCTTTCTGTGGCAGCATCTCAAATTTTGGAACACTGCTATCATGTCTCCCCTGGTCCTTCTCTTCACTAGACTAGCCATGCTAACTGTTCTTCATATGTTTTAGCCTCCACTCCCCTAATCATCCTGGTTGCTCTTCTCTGCTCTCTTTCTGGAGTCCTAACATCTTTTTATAGTGTGGTGACCAAAGCTGGATGCACTATTCTAGGTATGGTCTTACTACCACTTTATAGAGTGGTATTAGTGCCTCATATGATCTTGATTGTATTCCTCTGTTAATACATCAGCTTTTTTGGCTGAGTCACACATTGTTAGCTCATATTTAATTGGTTGTCCACTAAGACTCCAAGATCCCTCTCACAGTTTCTGCTATTAAGCCTGGTTTCACCCAGTCTATATGTGTACTTTTGGTTTACGAAAAGGATGATTTCTGTGATTAAGGTTTTTTTTTAATCCCAACTCATCATCGTGGTAAGAAAAGAAATAAGCTTCGAAACCATAGGTTCATTCTCCATGTGCACATCATAACAATAGCGGATACTGTATGTGTGTATATGATTATGCATAGAAAATTACAGAGTACAGCTTGTTTGCATAAAGAAAAAAGCAGACTTTCCTTGAAATTCTTAGAACAGCAATTTACAGGTGTAAGTGTAGCTGTAGGATTGGGGTTACAACAGGTAAACAGAATGAGGTAACATTTCTGCCATGAGCATCCCTCCCACTCAGCTCTGACATGCCGAAGCCCTACAAATAAGCAGTAACACTTACAATGCTAGTATTCAGATCTGATTTACAGAGAATGCAATATTTATTTTGCCTAAAGCCAAGCGCATCTTTTCTTTACATTTTATTATCCTTCATACTGAACATATCCTGAGTTTAACTGAAAGGAAAATAATTGAAAATTTAAAATGATTCTTCATTTCCATTTCCAAGAGAACAAACAATATACGCAACTATTTTAGAAACACTCAACTTCTTCATCAAATCAAGAGGCTCGATTCAATTCAGTTTATTGTCATCAACACTCTTCTACAAGCAGAGAAGGAATGAAGGAAAATGTGTGGAATGGGTGTGTGGGTGTGCACTTTGAGTATTCCATCTAATATTCTACCTAACTGAAAATAAAGGTTTAAGGCAGAGATAAAATAAAATTTTAAAACAACTTAACTGCATCCTATATTAATTAAACACTAAAATTATATTAAATGTAATAACATTTAAAATTATAGCAAAGTAATGGTATCTAAAATTTTAATTAATGCCTCCATGAAAGGAGCAACAAAGAAGAACATATTCTATAGTTTCTACCTCTCCAAGATCACATGAGCAGAGCCTTTCAGCTAATGGCACTGGTTGTTTCTAGGCGTGTAAGGTAGCTTAATTAGGAGTTGCTAACTCTAGTGAAATCGAAACTGATGATCTGTTGCTCCTCTTCTCAATTCAATTTTGTATGCATTTGTTCTTAAGGCATGTTCTTGTGCAGCCAGAATTAGTCTCTCAGAATCTTTCTTCAACTTTCCTGCTCTCAGCCATTGTAGGTCCTGTTCTTATCTATTTTTCCTGCTATTTTTTTAATGTATTGTTTTGTCTTTCCATGTCTCCATGTCTGTTTTTCTTTGGTCTTTCTTGTAAGCCAATTTGGTCTCTCCAGTAATCAATGAGCCTTCCTGGTTTATTAGCTTCAGTGTTGTTTTCTTCTTCTTCTTCTTCTTCTTCTTCTTCTTCTTCTTCTTCTTCTTCTTCTTCTTCTTCTTCTTCTTCTTCTTCTTCTTCTTCTTCTTCTTCTTCTCCTCCTCCTCCTCCTCCTCCTCCTCCTCCTCCTCCTCCTCCTCCTCCTCCTCCATCATCATCATCATCATCATCATCATTGTTGCCATACAGTCAGCCAGATGTTCAAACTGGTTATAGCTTATTGTTATTTTCTTTTCATTCTCCAAATAAGACAAAGCAAAAGGCAAAAATAAAAATGCAAGGTAAATCAATGCAAAAAATGCAAGGTTGTCAAAAGTATGGCATGATAGCAGTGTTCCAATATTTGAGGGGTTTGCCACAAAGAAGAAGGGGGGGTCAGTCTATTTTCTAAAGCACCAGAAGGCAAGACAAGAAAATAGATGGAAACTAATCAAGGAGAGAAGCAACCTGGAACTAAGAAGACATTTCCTAACAGTGGGAATAATTAACCTGTGGAACAGCTTGCCTTCAGAATTTGTGGGTGTTCCATCACTGGAGGCTTTTAAGAAGAGATTGGACAGCCACTTGTTTGGAATGGTATAGGGTTTCTTGCTCAAGTAGGGGTTGGACTCTAAGTCTTCCAAGATCCCTTCCAACTCTGTTATTTTGCTATTCATATACCGTATAAAAATGAAACATCTTCACTTCTTCATTTGAATTACCCTTTTGACAGGCTTCATGCCATAAACTGTGTCATTGTTCCCATTTTCGTTAACCCCATCCTTCAGCATCAGTCATCATCCAAAGATTATCTGACATTCTGAGCTGCACTTTCTGCAAGTTAGAGAGTAGACAACAAAAGCTGTTTATAAGTGAAAATTCAGGCACTTTGCTATCCATTTAAGACAGAGCTGTTTTTAAAATGGAAAGTTTAAATGTGCACTCAAGAGTTCCAGCAGCCAGCGAGGTACTGTACAAGTTGATGAACAAGAAATAAAGATGCAAAGCACAAAAGAACATTTTGAAAGGGTTTACAGATTGCAGGGTTTTTTTGGAAATTGTGTAGGTGGTAATAATAGAATACAGAGGCTGTTGGAAATCATTTGAAAAACAGGCAGAAGAAAATGGGAAATCATCCAAAGTTGTCCTTCCAAAGAGGGAAAAAATGAGAATTCCCCAACAGACTCTAACATACAGTAGATAACAGCAGTTAATTACTACCCTATATATATATAGGTAGTCCTCAATTTACAACAGCTCATTTAGTGACTGTTCAAAGTTACAATGGCACGGAAAAAAGTGACTTATGATTATTTTTCACAGATATATAAAGAAAACTACATCTCTTTTTATTTTGATTCTCTTTCTTTATGTCATTATTATACAAATGAACTTTTCCTTTTCAGGAGATAAAGTGATTGGTAAATGAAGGTGGGTGAGTTGGATTTCAGCACTGGCCAATTCCAGACACATCTGGAGGTTCCTGAGGTATCTGTCAAGCCATTGATTGCCAAGGTTAAAGTTAGGGTTCCAAGTAATACATCCATAGCAAGCAAAACTCAGAGGCAAGTAGATTCCTCAAAGAATAGTTTTATTGGACATATCATATTGGCACAGTTCTGGTGAAAACCAACCCTGAAGATTCCCACAGTTTTCACCTAATTAAAGGAAGTGAATTAAAAGTAAAAGTTTTCCCCCTTTCCCAAACAATCAGTCATATGGTCCAATCAATGTGCTGTCTGGTTGCCTGGTAACTCCACTCCTCCTCTCTCTTTGACCACCTGTGGGAATATCTTTGGTTCCCAGGAGAAAGTATTTTGTTTTGCCTACAACACCCCAGCTATTTCTATTTTCCCCTCCCTATCCCTTAGCTCCATTGTGGCAACATTGAAGCTTCAAAATGGCTTCAGTCAGGTCAGCTTCAGGGTTGACAGTTAATTCAGCTGTATAGCTAGCTAGGCCAGTATACCTTTCCTTTCTCACCAAATACTTTTTTCCCCTGGATTCAAAGGGGAAAAGCATTTAAAAAATAAATACTTGGCAGAATTAAGTTTACGCGGCGGGCAAATCTCAAAGTGATGTGAAAGTCTTATCAAGCTGGAATAGTTGAATGAATAGTAAGGAAAGGTTATGCTTTTATGAGGTCTATAACAATGCAACACGTTCTCCAAAGCATTTCTGAATAATTTTTGTTTTTAATTAGATTTATATGCCGCCCTTCTCCAGAGACTCAGGGTGGCTTACAAGGTGTTAAGCAATAGCCTTCATATTTTTTGTATATTTATACAAAGTCAGCTTATTGTCCCCACAAACTGGGCCCTCAATTTACCTACCTTACAAAGGATGGAAGGCTGAGTCAACCTTGAGCCTCGAACTTGCAATAATTGCTGAATGTTAATAACAGGCTATCTAGCCTGTGAGCTATCTGAGGCTCTTGAATGAAAAGGATTGGATCAATTGTATTGATAGGCATTCCAAAGAGACCATATCACATGATTTTTAGTTTTCCTGCCAATTTCAGATCACTCTGAATTTCCATTCACTTAAAAATATATATTTGGAAATTTTGAGTTATAAGATTCCTTTTTTAAAATCTAAAGACCAGGACTTTACAACTTGGTTCCACCAAATAGAGGTCCACTAGCTATATGTGGTCGTCTACCAGAAACTGTAGACATCCTGTTTTTCTTAGGCTTCTGTAATGGAACAAATTTTTTAAAAAAGAGAACGAGAACATCTGCCGAGAAGCCACAATGTGTGCTTCAGGTGTGGGTTTCAGCAAGTTCTGACCAGTTCTGGAGAACCCGTAATGGAAATTCTGAGTAGTTCGGAGTACCAGTAGTAAAAATTCTGACTGGCCCCGCCCCCATCTATTCTCTGCCTCCCAAGTCTCAGCTGATCGGGAAGAAATGGGGATTTTGCAGTAACCTTCCCCTGGATTGGAGACGGAATGGAGATTTACAGTATCCTTCCCCTGCCACGCCCACCAAGCCATACCCAGCAAGTCACGCCCACAGAACCGGTAGTAAAAAAATTTGAAACCACAACTGGTGTGCTTGTACAGACTGCTGAATTAAAAGTCAGACAAAGCTTTTTTTAAATCTCCTTTGCAAATCTATTTGCTAGATTTATAGATTAGGATACACGAGTGTTTTAAAACAGGATTAAATTAGCAGAAGAGATATTCACATTGTCCTTAAGAAGCATCCTTAGCTCACTAAAGATGGGGGAGGGGAATTTCTGTAAATAACTATTTTTCGCTGTAAAGTAAAGGCCAAATAAATTTTCTGCAAGAATAATTTTGGAGATAAGTTTTCTGTTCTGCTCACTAGTACTAATTCAAAATCTCCAGTCTTCCAAAAGATACTACTTTTCTTTGTTAACTTCTATGGATATCACAACATTTCTGTCACATTGCAGTGCCTTTGCATGGCCGCTGTTAAGTCAGGGTGACACAGAAGGATCGGCAATGTGAAGCGGCAAGTAGTAATTCTTCTTGACACAAAATGTCTCTCAAGAAGTGTCAAGATGAAGATTTGGTCTCAGAGGGTAGCTCTCCCTCCACTCTTTTACTTTGAAGTACATGCCAGAGAAAGACAAATTGGGGATATTGATTCAAATTGACTTTGTAGGACTTTGATTGCTCTAATAAAAATTAAACTGAGCTGACTAATCCGGTTATGTAAGTATTCCACATGATTTTCAAATGGGCTAGGAGTTCACATTCAAAACAGAAACAAGAAGACATCTCAACAGCATTGCTGGAAAAAGGGCGGTCCACAGTTAATTGCTAGGCATCATTATTGACACCAAAAATTAATAACTTATTATCAAATCCATCCTTCCGCTCCCCTCCCCTGTCCATTTGTGATAGAATAAAAGGGAGTGATGCTTTACTGGGAACAGATATTAAGCACTCTTTTACCAATGTACTAGCATTTTGTCATCTTTTGTTTGAGTACAATCATTCTCAATTTATTTAAATGAGCAATCCTCTGCAAGAAAGAGAATGGAAGGAGAGATTTTTTTTACTCTTGAATTTCTGATTCACAAATGCCATCCATTGAGAAGCATCAAATTAGTGGTGAAATTCAAATTATTTACTACCAGTTCTGTGGGTGTGGCTTGGTGGGCATGGTGTGGCTTGGTGGGTGTGGCTTGGTGGGCATGGCAGGGGAAGGATACTGCAAAATCTCCATTACCATCCCACTCTGAGGCCAGCCAGAGGTGGTATTTGCCGGTTCTCCAAACTGTTCAAAATTTCTGCTACCGGTTTTCTAGAACCTGTCAGAGCCTGGTGGATTTCACCCCTGATCCACACCTAAAGGGAATAGAACACACACACACACACACACACACACACACACACACACACACACATGTGGGTTGGGGGAAAAAGAGATTTTCAAAATAAAACAAGAAACCAAGAGTGCAAATCCATTGGAAGAAAGAGAATCAGAATCCATGCAAATTTCACCCACGTATCCTTTCTTCTTCTTCCTAACATATTCCTGCAGATATTGCAAAATCTCCATTCGACCCCACTCTGGGGCCACTCTGAGGTGGCATTTGCCAGTTCTCTGAACTACTCAAAATTTCCGCTACTGGATTTCAGAACCTGTCAGAACCTGCTGGATTTCACCCGTGCATCAAACCCACCTTCACAATGCCTCTTTGCAGTACAGGAAATATTGAGGTGGCTGAGGGAAGTGTTCCCAAAACTCTGGGCTTCAGAGAACTAGATAGTTAGATTCTCAAGGCAATTGACCCCCAGAGTGAATGAATGAAGCTCTTCTCAAAGACAAAACTCCCAAAAGGCTTTAAAAAAAAAAAAAGGCTCACCTGTTGTTCATACAAACATACAAAAGATCAAACTGAAATGAAAGGCTTTTCTTTAAAAAAAATACAATTTCTTCACAAGCAAGTGCAATGATATTGCCTGGGCAGCACAGTTGTAGAAGTGGTAGTAGTAGAGAAAATTGCCTTTTTTGATGAGTGTCATCTGGCTTTGAATATGTTTGGAGCTGCCTGCTTTTCTCTGATATCACTTCAAACCATCCATCCCACTTGGCTTCAGAACATGGTATAAGCTGGCAGATGTAGAGGAAGCTCCCTGAAAATCCACCACCCACCTTAATGCTACAGTTTAAAGGAAGACTCTTTCAAATGCCGACTATAGGATGGTGATGTGATCACAACCGGTTCGGTGATTGCATGCTGCCTGACATCCGCTGTGCTCATGTACACAGTTTTACAAATACTAACCTTGTGTGTTACTATTTGGGAGTAACACAGCTGAGGTGTGGCAATCCGCTCTGCTGTGCAAATCAGCTGAGAAGATAAAGTTAAGTAAAGCACAGGTGGGCTGACCTGATCATCAGAGCTACTGGTTCGCGCAAACCGGTCTGAACCAATAGAATCCCACCCCTGCTATAGTACCTTACCAGAGCCTGTTTCCTTACTCCATTATACTGTTAATCTCTATAGTTGCCTTGCCAGTTCTTGTTAACAGGACATGGGCACAGGATGCAAAGGGTTCATGGCCAAAAAATAGAGAGAGAATAGTTGCCTACTTATTCACAAGAATCTCACCTGACTGACTACATTCTCTTGGGAATAGCCAGTAAAGGCTTCAGGAATTTTTGGCTTGTGTGTTTCTTGCCTTCGTTGCTTCTTTTCCTACAAGGACTCCAAGCTCACTAGTCTTTTCCCTTCTCTCCCCACTGTAGCTGGAGATATCACCACAGTCAGCTAAGATATCCAGGGTGCACTTTCAGCACCCAATTCCAATACTTGATGCCATTTTAGTTGTTTCCTTAACTCACTGAAAGACAGTTAGAAGAAAGACAAAAGCAGCCCTTGCATAAGCATTATCATAATCACACTTTTTGGACCTAACAAGAGAGAGAGGGAGGGAGAGAGAGGGGGAGAGACAGAGAGATGGGGAGTAGAAGAGGGGGAGAGGGAGGGGAAGAGGGGGAGGGGTGGAGGGGGAGTGGCAGGGAAAGGCAAGGAGGGGGAGGGAGTGGGAGAGTGAGAGACAGAGACAGAGAGAGAGAGAAAGAAAGAGGGGGAGGGGAGAGAGGGAGAGGGGGAGGGGGAGGGAGAGAGAGAGAGAAATAGTGGAGAAATTTGTTTACTCTGAGCTAAGTAACCAGTTCCAAAACTCATATGCACTGAAAACACTGGCATCAGGGACTCCTTTGTCTTTTTTTTCCCCCTTTTTTTTTACATTGGAAAAGTGTAAAAGACTTAAATAAAAATGCTACCCAAGATGCTGCTATTTGTCCAGGAAGACAGAAAGCAACTTTTATCATAGTAGGCTAATATTTCATCACAATAAGAATAGCTGCATCTTTATTCTCAAACCACAAATATGTGTGAATGTAATTTAGTGCCTTTTAGGAATCAGGTAAATAAATGAGGATTAAAACCAGGACATTAAAAGACAAACGCTAGCAAAGCTTAGACATAAAACAGTTGAAGCTCCAATTTACCGGGTCAGCATATTGTCTCAACCATCTGGGTCCTCATTTTACTGACCTCAGAAAGATGGAAGTCTGAGTCAACCTTGACCTGTGAGAATCGAACTGCCAAACTGCTGGCAGCTGGCAGTCAGCAGAATTAGGCTACAATACTGCATTCTAACCACTGTGCCACCACGGCTCAGAGCTCACAGCAGATATTTTCATTTTACACCCAGAGAGCGAGAAATATCTGCTGCTACCTACCTTCAGATTGTGAGGCGATGTTTCCATCTCTAGGCCACCATGCCACTTAGATATACCTTAAACTAAATTCAGCTATTTTCTCTTAACTACCGTCTTCTTTTATAAATTCTCATGAGTCTTATAAATTCTCATTAGTCTGACTTTATACAAGACATTCAGAATTCATAAAACTAAAGCAGCCTTCTCTAAACTTCATTCCCCACCCCAAATGGATTACAGTTCTTGAGTTCCCAATCAAAAGGGGGCTTTTGGGGATTCTGGGAATTGTAGTACAATATATTGGGAGAGAAGGTGGTTGAGGAATGTTGATCTATGAGATAAAGCCCAACCTTTGAAATCATACTTTCTGTGTTCCCTGGCAGTGTGAGCGACTTCCAGAAAATAACATTGAACGTGGAAATACAGGAAGGTAGGAAATAGAAAATTAACTTGGTCTATTGTGGGTCATGTGTACTGCAAGGCAAGAAGAGCCTTGGTGTCACAGCAGACTAAAGTGCTGTTAAATAGCACCAGCTGCCTGCAATTACTGCAAGTTCGAATCTCACCAGGCTCAAGGTTGACTCAGCCTTCCATCCTTTCGAGGTAGGTAAAATGAGGACCCGGATTGTGGGGGCAATAAGCTGACTTTGTATAAAAAAGAACACCGCTTAGGGGGAACCGAAAGCCTTACTAAGCAGGTATATACAAAAGTATGAAGGCTATTGCTTAATGCATTGTAAGTCACCCTGAGTCTCCAGAGAAGGGCGGCATATAAATTGAACTAATAAATAAATAAATAAATAAATAAATAAATAAACTTCCTCCTCGTCCTCCTCCTCTTCTTCTTCCTCCTTCCCCTCTTCCTCCTCCTCCTCCACCACCACTACAAAAATTGTGTGCCAAAAATTCAAAATAAATTAAGGCCCATCTTTTCACATTAGCACACATAAAGAGGTGATCTTTAATTGTGTTGCTGCAATTACCATCTTGACTTTTTTGACACACACCACAGACTACGACAAACAACCACTTGCTGTTAAAACAAATCAGAAAGAAATATTTCCCTTTATTTTATTTTTTTTCTGTGTTTGTTCTATGCAAATATGGGGAGAACTTTTCTTATTTTGGGCAGCATGTCAATATTTCAACTTCTCATTATAATCTAATGAAACAGTAAGAATGTAAAAAATGGAAGAATTTGTTGTGTTCATCCATAATTGCCTTCCACTGTATTTCTATTTTCCAAATCTATTAAAATAATCAATTGCAAATATATATATGTAGGAACACATACACCCATACGGACACACATATTTTATCTCAACATGCCAATTTATAAAAAAGCTTCAATTCACTCTATAGATTTCTAAATTTTATTTTAGAACATGTTTGTATGTATTTGTTTGTGTACAAACACACAGAGATATACATCCTCAGAAGTACATTATTAGGAAAGTGTGCTCTCCTGTATTTTAGTCTAGGAGATGTGGATAAAATAAATTCTCATCGAATTTCCCAAAGTTTTAATTCTTCAAACTTCTCTTTAAAAGGTCACAAACAAAATATTGCAAGTTAATTTAAAATAAGCATCCAAGTTTGGCTCGCATGCTTAGTTTTGAAGTATATATGCAAATTAAATAATCCCTTCTACCCAAAGGAGAGTTAAAATTTTGCTTATATCTTAATCTGAAAGGTATTATTCATAGCTTATGTTCGGTACTGCTGATTTAGCAGAGAAAGAAGTAAAAATATCAACACAGAAGATTAGATTTAAAAAAAACCTTTACCAAAGCAACATAACTGAATTATTTTTCAGTTAAAAAAAGCAAAGGAAACAAGATGATGCATGCATATCCTGCTATGACAAATAGCACATGAGATTTTTCATGATTATTGAAGGGCTGACAGCATCAACATAGCTAAGAATTTCTGAAAGATCTATGAGTTCTGAACTATAAATATAGAAATGACCGCTACATTTAAGTTGTCTGTATCTCTTTGCTGCCATCTAGTGATCACCTAGATCCTTGCAACCCGGATCCAATAGCTGATAGCCAAGCCAGGATCCATGTAAAACGAATTTCTGATTATACAACCACTTGAAACAGGTATTTGAATGCCAAATCTGGCTCTAGGTTCTGCCTCAGTTTACCTTCCCAATAATCTGCTGAGTCGGAAGATCATTTAAAAGCAGTTTATTAGGGTACCCTGATAAAGTGGGATCTCTCTATGAAAAAAAAAGGGAAGAGAGAATCTTGAGCCCCATGTTTCCCTCCTTTTTATAATTAATGCAACAAAGAAAATGCAAGAGGAAAGTTAATTGGACAGAATAAAAGTGACCTCCCCTTTGCATAGGAAACCAATTACATGTAGTCAAACATGTTACATATTTGCATCCCATAATATCACATATGTTCATTAAAATGAGGTCTGATGCAGTGGTGAAATCTGAACCAGTTTGTTACCAGTTCTCTGGCCACGCATGTGCACTGTGCATGTACGTGCCGAAAGGAGGCTTAGGAAGGCAAGTAGAAGCGAGCGGGGATCAGCTGTGGTGCGCAATTTAGCTTGGCTAGAAAGCAGGATTTCCTGCTTTCTAGCCAAGCTAAACTGCGCTGCACAGCTGATTCCGACCCCGCTATTCAACTTACCTTCCCAAGCCTCCTTTTGGTGCGTGCTGTGCACATGCACATACTTTTTAAACCGGTAGCTAACTGCCGGTTCACCTGAACCAGTAGGTTTTTTTTTACTACTGATTCACTCGAACTGGTAGTTTTTATTGCTACTGGTTCGCCCGAACCAGAATGAACCGGTAGTATTTCACCCCTGGTCTGATGTCAGAAGGGGCGCAATTCAGTGGTGGGATTCAGCTGGTTCTGTCCGGTTTAGGCGAACAAGTAGTGGCGACTGCAGGATGCTCTGCCCACTCAGCCAGCCGTAATGCATGAGCAAAGAGCATACGCAGAAGGCCATGCGCATGCACAGAGGAGGTACATGTGCTCACATTTGCAAACCAGTAGGGAAGGTAAGTTAATCCCACCTCTAGTGTAATTGTAAGGAAAAAGGTAGTTTAGACTTCACAAATGAAATAAGCCAGACCCCAAGTTGTACTTTTCTTATCTGGAATTAGTCTCCAGTTTGTTTATCAGTTTAGGAATGTTAAAAGCTAAAAAATCTGAGCATCATTTTAAAAGAGAGAAAATAAATCAAATTTAAATACAAAGCAGGGATGAAATCCAGCAGGTTGTGACAGATTCTGGAGAACCAGTAGCGGAAATTTTAAGCAGTTTGGAGAACCAGTAGCGGAAATTTTTAGTAGTTCAGAGAACCAGCAAATACCACCTTTGCTGGCCCCAGAGTGGGGTGGGAATGGAGATTTTGCAATATCTTTCTCCTGGAGTGGGGTGGGAATGGAGATTCTGTAGTATCCTTCCCTGCCATGCTCACCAAGCCACACCACGCCCACCAAGCCATGCCCACAGAACTGGTAGTAAAAAAATGTGGATTTCACCACTGAATACAAAGTAACTATGTTAATTAACAAATAAGAAAACCCATGTTTTTTGCCCCCTCATAATCTAATGATAAAAACTGTAGTTAATCTTCACAATCTACAGATTCATTCCTTTGAAGAGATTGTCCCTGTAGATAAAAGGAATGTTAGAATGCTGGAGTCAAAGTTACCATGCTAATATATCAATATTGCAATATCTTACATTTCCCTATTGGCAGTCAAAAGTTTGTTAGAAATGAAACTCAGCTGTTTTAATGAGTTCAGGGCCGGATTTTCCTATAGGCTAACTAGGCTTCAGCCTAGGGCCTCAAGATCAAGAGGGGCCTACATTCAAATTGTTAGCAAAATTAAAATTACACTATTCTAAAAACAGTGAACACTAAAACACTGAACCAAAAAAATGAGAGGTGAAAGGGCCTCATAAGTGGAATAGCCTAGGGCCTCTTTTCATCTAAATCCAGCCCTGAATGAGTTTAATGAGAGGCAGTCACAAATAGCCATTTTAACAATAATCAGATAGGTATGATACTTCATGCAAGTATATGGGTCTTCCTACAGATTTTAATTCTTCATTAACCATAGATCAACAGTAGTTTATTGTATGGGTAGCTGGTATATTTAATGTTTAGTCCTAGGCTGTCAAACTCGTGGCCCACGGGCCAGATGCATCACGTGCTGGCCACGGCCAGTTTAGCAAAGGTGGGGGGGGGAGTCACAATACTTCACATAATGCCACAATGAAGATGTAAGTTTGACACTCCTGGTTTAATCTGTAAATGCTTCTAGAATTCATAATTTCAGAATGAACAGGTTTCTTATTCATGGGGACTCACACATTTCTTTCACTCCTTATGTGAAGAATTAAAAGCAACTTTTATAGTGGCTGTTTATAAATTTTACAGTAGTAATCCCACAGGTTTTCTTTTTTTAGACTTGGGATCAAAATATATTTGCATATAGATTTGCATATGGATTGCTTTTGTGTACAATATGTAAAAATACCTAATCCTAATACTTTATTGCCAGCAGAATGAGACTGTTACTTCCTACTATATTTAAACACCAAATACATTAGGGAAAGAAGTTGTGTGGTAAAATAATTTTTCAGTTAATTTTTTGTTCCTGAAATCCTAATAAATTATTCATTATGAATCCCCAAGTAGGTACAGTAGTACCGTCTTAGATTTGTCTGACTTCCTTCTAATTTATATGCTTTTTTTTTTTTTTTTTAAAAAGGTTAATAATTTTTAAAAACATCTGGCAGAAATATTGATGGCTGAAGCTAAAATGATTCTAAACCATCTTTTGATTTTATTGATGGGTTGTTGTTTTTTCTGAGAATGATATTTGGACAGCCCATAGGGGGGAAATACCATTATTTTAGCATAAGCAACAATGTCAAAATCTATTTTAAGATAAAGGTTAGATGGTCAGCTTGACGATTACACAAATATGTGCAAGGTTTTATAATTTTCTGAATCTTCATCAATTTTTGGAGGTAGAAAATTGGTAACAATTGATAACAAAATTTCTTGAGTGTTTTTGTAATAAACAACCAAAATGATGTCTCCATAGAAATACATCATCAGATGGAGTATGTAAAATCAATTTTAGGTTGAGTAGCTCAATTATTATCCAAGGAAGGCCTGGCCAGGTACTGATTATGGAACTGCTCATCTGCAACCTTCAATTTAAACTAAAATAAGAAGAAATCCAGACTGTTTCCATGATATGATCTTAAATATACACCCTCCTCCCCATTTTCATAGAGAACATCAAAAATCAACCATACAGGAGTTTTGTACTTTATTGATTGGGGAATCAAAGGAATTGTGGAATGAAGTTAAATAAGTCAGTAAGGATGAATGTGAAAAAAGACTGTCATTAATTGAGAAAGAGAAGAAAGCAATCTGGATATCATAACCAATTACAAAAATTGCCAGGAAGAAAAGCCAAAGCCAAGAAAGACCAAAATATCAGACACAAATTCAACCGTTTCAGAGAGTAGCTAAATAGAGATAAGAAACAGTATTCTGTAAAGTATTCCTGAAGATGGAAACAGAAAAAAATAAGATCTTTCAAAAGATTTCTAAACTCAGAAGATGGCTCAACCTCGAACTGGTATCCTAAGAAGATATCAATGGACATATCGTAAGTAAGCAATTCAAAGAAAGATGTAAGACATATATTGAAACACTATAAAGCAGATATGTCAACATCCAGATATCTTAGTAGACGTTCCTTATTTAGAAGAATCTATAGTGCTAGAAGATAAAATTCTAATGAAAATATGTGTAGTAGCATCAAGTTTACTTTCTGTTATCTAATATTCACATAAAGTCAGAGCATGGAACTAAAACTATCATGAAGTAACATTGGATACTTTCAATAATTAAAGTTGGAACTGCCCAACTCTACTGAAGTATCATAGACCTAAACTGTGATGAGGTATCCTGTAAAACTGACAGGAAATAAGATCTGATTTCTCTCAGGAACATATTTTAATCTTAACAATTTAATCTTAAAATCAAGTTTAATCTTAAAATCAAGATAAAGGCAAAACAGTAAGCATTCTTGCTAGTATGATTACCCTGATTTTGACTAAGTTACTTCCTTCACTAATTTCATCAAAATATCTGGAGCAATTCTGCTCTAAGTTACCTAGAATGATTCCCACCCATGCCCATTCCCCATAAAAGTAAAATATAAAGTCACTGAGAACTATATGATGAAGAATATTGACAAAATGGCTGTTGAAGATTTACTTCACATAGATAATGCGTTTTTCTTTACAAGATGTTCAAGCATTACAGATTATTGAAATTTCACATTCATCCTTGCTTTATAGACTTAACTATGTAAAACTATTATATAGTATATATATGTCTGAAGAAAACTGTTCTTTCTGTGAATGCTACTGTACATTTTTCCTTAAATCCTTAAGAATATGTAGTTAGATCTGTTAGTTTCTCTTGGATATGTGTAAGGGAACTAAACAAGATAACTGGAGCCTAATGAAATTAGAAGCACAAATGGTTAACTAATGCAGAAAAAAAAAAATCCTTTTAACCCAGCAATAATCTAGATAACTCTTATGCTCTGTTTGAATGATTAAAGTATATGTGTAATTTCCAGTAATTAATTCAACTAATACATTTGGCAGTATGGAATTAGTTTTTTTTTTTTTTAATATCCATTCAATCATGTCTGCTCCTCAGAGATTGATTAGAAAAGTCCCAGAAGTTTTGTTGTCAAAGTTTTACAGAAATGATAGGTCATTGCTTCCTTCTTAAGACTGAAAGAAGATGACTGGCCCAAGGTAACTCAGCTAGATTTGAGCCTATAGTTTCCTGGTTTTTGGCCTGATGCCTTAACCACTACATCAAACTGGCCTTCTAATTTATTCAATTCTGGAATTAAAGGACATAATCAAATTGTATCACTCTTGGTTAACTTTCCATTACCATTATATTTTTATTTGTTTTTTTTTTTTCCAACTGGACTTCAAAAATTATATTTCTTTAATATTCTGTCTGATTACTTTTATCTTCACCTGCATTCACTGGTCTTTACCTGTGAACCTCTTAAATTTGCCAAAGAAGCTCTATCAGATGTAGCATCTGTTTAAATTAAGTTAAAGGTCTTCATGGCCCTTCATTCTGTTAAAACCTTTCACATCCACTGCAGACTCATGCGAGTTATCTGACAATTCTGATTTATCTTCAGATTACAATTCATGCTTGAATACTTAACAGTCTGGGTTTGGTAATCAAGCTGTATATCAAGAAAATGTTTTCTCCCTGCATAAAGAACAGATCTAGTAGAGCTGGTTTCTACATTAGTGGAGTTTTAAGAAAAGAAAACAGGAAAGTTCAAGACAGAAGTAACTCAAGAACCGCCATATTGGCTAAAGTTTATTCTTGAGACATAGTGTGGAGTTGTTAACTACTTTTCCTATGAGTATTCATTTTGTGCCATTTAAAGATTTCGTGTTTTTTCTAATGGAAGCCATTATTAGAAATGAATATGGCATATCGGCGAAAAAAATACGACAACAGTGTGCAGTTTAATTTTCAGTGTTAAAGTGAAAAGTCAGCTTTCGGCGATATTGCAATGAGTGGATAATAAAACTTCTCTGCCAAACCGCATCCTCCAGCTATCTTTTTTTCTCTCAAAAGAAACACTATATTACAAATTCTTTTATAGTCAGCATGGAAGCATACAACACACAGAGAAAGAGACATTTTTACCTATGCTGGCAATAATCATAACTTAACACATGGGAAAGGGGAAAATGAAACAGCTTTCTGACAGACAATATGACAGTTCCATGAGTGCCTTTCTATTAATGGAACTACAGGGATTTTTAATGTCTGAAATATTTTGCTGCTATCCATCATGGTCATCAAATGTAATGCATATAAATCAAGATAACTAAATAAATTATATTAAAGAGCTTTTAGTGGTCCTATTATCATATGTGGTGGACATGTGTAGAAGCAAACAAATACTGCATAAAAATACATACATGGCTGGAAAAACATGATAAAGCAGCACATTGATTTAAAACCAGGAATATTTTTGTTGGGATTTCACTTGAAACTTATAGTAAAGAGAATGCATATTTAATTATCCATGTATTAACTGCAGCTAGAATTGAATTTGCACAAAACTGGAAAAGTGAAGAGATCCCTACTGATGAGAATGTGATTAGGAAAATATTAGAAATGTGCAGAAATGAACAGACTGACGCTTGCAGTTAAGGAGAAAGAACAAACTGAATATTATATGATATTCTACCAAGACAATACACTACCATTTCAATGCTTTTGAAAGACCAGGTTGCCCTGATAGACCAGTCTCATCAGAAAAAAACACTTACCGTTTCAATGCTTTTCAATTCTACAGGATGAAGATCAGGCTTTTGACTAGTTTAATTAGGTCTTAACAATAACAGCCTGGCTATGTGCTATTGTATCTAGTAAAACCTGTGTCTCTTTACCATTATACAAATTGCTGTTATAATATTTTAAAATAATTTGATTTTTATGGATTTCACAGGAACTAAGATTCTGCGATGCTAGGGACATAGAGACAGTAAATAAATATGAAGCTAATACTTTGCAGTCAAATCTATCTACTGTATCTATCGATCGATCGATCTATTTATCTATCTCTATCATCTTCTATCATTATCATCTATCTATCTATCATCTCTCTATCATCTTCTATCATCTTCTATCATCTTCTATCATCTCTCTCTCTCTCTCATCTTCCTATTTTATCAGAAAAATATTCAATATTCCACTTGAAACAAAGAACAAAGTAATGTGATCCACCAATTTGTCTACAATCTATCCAATGGAGATGAATTGATACATGCACCAAAGAAATAGAAGAAATTGCATAATCGAAAAAAGTCACAAATAAGCACAAAATAGGTGTGTTATAATTTACTATAACTAAATTAGTAAATATCTTTGTTATGACATTTGGTTTTACTTTGTAATACAGAAGGGGGGGGGGGATCAATCAATGTACCAATTCAACTCCTGTGTGTATTCTAATTTTTCTTTATTTGGGCTTTGTTGGGCTTTGAAGAGACATTACTTCAAATATAAAACTTCAAATAGGAGACTGTCCTTTTATGTAAGGTATGCAGCATAATACAGGTATTATTTATAAGGCATCCATGGTGCTATGCTATGCATAAAGTGGAAGGTAGAAATCTCAGCTTCCTATGAAAGAGTTTCCTCTGCTATTAGTTGAACTAGAAAGGGACAGAAAACAGAGGGTTCAAGAAGACTAGTAGTAGTAGCACAAGAATATTCCTTCTGAAGATTAAAAGGGAGGATTTTCACACACACACACAAAAAAAAACCCTGATCCTCCTTGTGCGAGATAGAGAGGTGCCAAATTAGAGTGCTTTCTCTGATATAAAAACCATCTATTCATTCTGTGTGCTTAAGCAATACCCTCTGACATAGATACTCTAATTAGAGAGGGAGAAAGAGAACCTGGAATGCATTACCAGTAATGAAATATATCTAACCAGCACATTCATTTTTCCACATTCACATGAACATGTGGATGGTTCATGGCAAAGCCTCCATAGCGAAGATAAGGGGTTTCTGGGCTGGTCACATTTAATGACATGGAAAGAATGGTTTTCAGTGAAAGGCTTTTAAAAGGGAAGGAAATGTGGGACACAGAAAAGGCAAAAATGAATGATTCATCCTACTAAGAAGCTATCATCATAAAAGATGTTAAAGTTAAAAAAAAGAATTTAAAAATATTAAAGTTAGTCTTTGACAGCAGTTCTCTATATTAATAATGAATATTAATAATAATAAATTTTGAAAGGACTCAGAATATCTATATCATTGTAAACTTATTCTGGAGAAATTTTAAGATCAATTTAAACTTTATGCCTAATTATATCTTTTAACCTACAGATAGAAAAGGGACTGAGTTGAGAGAGTTTAGGTTCCTGTCTTTCCTGGTTGTCAAATTCACAGGTTTTTGTAGTTGGTTATTTTGAATCTGATCAAATAAGATCCTGTTTCTCCTTTTATTTTAATCACCATTATTCATACAGAATAGAATAGAATAGAATAGAATAGAATAGAATAGAATAGAATAGAATAGAATAGAATAGAATAGAATAGTGCACAGCACAGCACAGCAGAACAGAACAGAACAGAACAGAACACAACAGAACAGAATTCTTTATTGGTCAAGTGTGATTGGACACACAAGGAATTTGTCTTTGCTGCATATGCTCTCAGTGTACGTAAGGAGAATAAAATACATTCATCAAGAATAAAAAAGATACAACACTTAGTGATAGTCAAAGTTACTAATAAGCTATCAAATCGTACTAGGAAACAAATAAAAACAATATAAATTCAAAGATACAAACAACATGGTTATAAGTGGGAAGTGATAGATACTAGTAAGGAAGAGAAGAATAATAGTAATACAATCTTAGTAAATTATTTGACAGTGTTGTGGGAATTAGTTGTTAAGCAGAGTGATGACATTTGGAAAAAAACTGTCCTTGTATCTAGTTGTGCAGTGCTCTATAGTGTCGTTTTGAGGGTAGGAGTTGAAGCAATTTCTGTCCAGGATGCGAGGGGTCTGTAGATATTTTCACAGCCCTCTTTTTGACTCGTGCAGTATACAGATCCTCAATGGAAGGCAGGTTGGTAGCAATTATTTTGCTGCAGTTCTAATTATCCATTGAAGTCTGTATTTGCTACATGGAAAAGAAAAACTATTTTTTTTAAGGAGGATGAAGGACATTTCAAGTCCAAAATCTATATGCAATTTGTGTACTTTTTGTTTACAACTTCTTTTTTTTTTTCAAAACATACTTTGGATCTTCTATTTTGAACTGACAGTGTCTATTTTCCTTTTTTTGACTTGTGTATTTATGCTAGTAATGTATGAAAAGAAAAAGAAAATTTTGTTAGTGTTCATTAAAAGCACTACATAAACTATGATCCTACAGCTTCCTTGTGACTATTTCCATTACACATAGAATATTCACAAAGGTCCATATGAACCCATCTTCTCTGTAAAGGAATTTATCTGTATTTTAAAACAGAATGATAGGCAAAGTACTAAGAACTGGCATTAGCAATAGTTTATGTTCTATAGAATAAAACGTTATGAACTGCCTCATTTATTCTCATATTAACTATACTGCAAAGATATGAAGTGGGAAGCGCTAATAGTTTTTTAAAAAATTGGCATCTCTTACTAACAGTTTAAATATAAATCTGTGTAATGTTTTACTTTTACCCAAAGGCAATAACAACAAAAACACAGCCATTTGTAAATCTTAGAGAACTAATGTTCATTTAATGCATTCATATTCCACCTTTTTTTCCACAAATCTGAAAGTTGCATTCCAAATAATACTCTTTTTAATGGCAATACAACATTTTTGTTTGTCTTGGTGAGTCTGTTTTCCTTCATGATGTTTATTCTTACATATATGATTACATTGAATACATATCTGGCTGATAGGCTGATTACATATATGACAATAAACTGATACAACATTTAAATTGATAATGCATATTTAGCTATGATGCACTACGTTCAACAACTGATGGTTTATAGATGTCATTTGTCATTTTTGCAAAAACCAAACCAAACTTTGAGGTTATTATAATTATATGCATTAGCTATAACATACTTTAAAATAAATAATAAAATATTTTATGTCTCCTCTTAGCAACTTACATCTTTATTAGAATACCTACTGATGGCAAAGAAGGATTGAGGGATGTAATTCTTGAAACTAAGGATGTATGAATCAGACTCTGTTCTCTCTATAACACTTTTACTTGTATTTAATCATCAATCCATTCGTCTGTTTTCAATATTACTATTCTTTTTTTTTTCATTTCCACTAATATGTACAGTTTTGCAAGCGACTTTGTTTAATATAAAGATAGCCTTCAACTTAAAACCACAATTGAGGTTAAACTTTTGTTGCTAAGCAAAGCAGTTGTTAAGTGAGTTCTGCCCCTTTTGGGGGCCACAATTGTCAAATGAATCACTTCGGTTGCTAAGGAATCATGTGATCATTAATGGCTTTCCTGTTGAGTTCACTTGTCAGAGGCCAGCTGAAAAAGTTACAAATGGTGGTCATATGAATAGGGTAGGGTAGGGTAGGGTAGGGTAGGGTAGGGTAGGGTAAGGGAAGGGAAGGGAAGGGAAGGGAAGGGAAGGGAAGGGAAGGGAAGGGAAGGGAAGAGAAGAGAAGAGAAGAGAAGAGAAGAGAAGAGAAGAGAAGAGAAGAGAAGAGAAGAGAAGAGAAGAGAAGAGAAGAGAAGAGAAGAGAAGAGAGTTTGAAAGGACCTTGGAGGTCTTCTAGTCCAACTCCCTGCTTAGACAGGAAACCCTATACATTTCAGACAAATGATTGTCCAATCTCTTCTTAAAAACTTCCAGTGTTGCAGAATTCACAACTTCTGGAGGCAAGTTGTTCAACTGATTAATTAGTCTAACTGTCAGGAAACATGACCCCAGGACGATGCAATTATTGCATGCCAGTGAAATACATGCCAATTGCCAAGTGCCTAAATTTCTATCACATGACCATGGGAATGCTGCAACAATCATAAGTGTGAAAACTGATCATAAGGCACTATAAATCAAGGACTACCTGTATGCATTTTTTTGTACCAGATTTCCCAAACATTGGCAATCTTGTAATAATCTGAGAATCAATGAAGTCATTTCCTTTATACATGCACATAGAATTAATTTTACAACATCCCCACTTCAAACTTAATTGTGTTAGGTACTCCAGAATACTAATTAGGGAAAATATTGATACTAAAAAAATGTTACCCATCAGTATGAGTGTTTAAATGTTTCCATATTATTTAACTAAGAATTTCAGGATTCACCTACAGTATCTCAAATTATCTTTTAATGGTCCTCAATTTTTATGTAAACTACCTGAATTCAAAATACAAGGTTTTGAATAATGCTAGCTGGTATAGTAAACTGCCATATCCATGGAGCCTGGATAGCTCAGCAGACTAATGCATTATAATTTAACTCCAGCTGTCTGCAATTAGTAAGTTCGAATCTCACCAGGCTCAAGGTTGATTCAGCCTTCCATCCTTTCTAAGATAGGTAAATTGAGGACCCAGGTTGTGGGGGCAACACACTGACTTTGTAAAAATATACAAAAGTATGAAGGCTATTGCTTAACACATTGTAAGCCACCCTGAGTCTCTGAAGAAGGGTGGCATATAAATCAAATTAAACATATATATATATATGGCATATCAAGGAAAATGTGGAAATTTGTGTTTTTGATTTTTATATTAAGAAATGTAAGGGAGGGAATTAAGCTAGATAGAATTTTGATTGCTAATTGGATATAAAAAATGAGTAGAGTTTATTTGGAAATTAAGGTTTTGGTGATACAATAGACTGGTTTAGAATAAGATGTTAGAATTTGTGTTTAAAACTTTTGTTTTGATTTTTAATTTTAAAAGATGTAATGGGGAAATTGGGAATAGAGCTTGTAAAGGAATGTAAGCAATTGTATCTACCTATGACCGGACCAAGCCTTCATTCTTAAAAGATATATTTTATGTTTATGTTTGAAAAAAATAAAAATATATTTTCAAAAAAAAAGAAAGAAAGAAAGAAAGAAAAGAAAAGAAAAGAAAAGAAAAGAAAATGTGGAACTTCCATAAGTTATTTGGAAATGACTCTTCCACCTGCCATATTGATTCTGCACTTCCACCTGTCATATAAATTGAAAAAATATCAAAGAATGGCACTTGATTTGATTTCATTTGATTTCTATAGCAGCCCATTTCAGCATACAGCTCTGAGCTGCTTACAATTCAAAACATGCATTACAATTATTGGGGGGGGGGGGGAATAAAAACAGTAAAAAGTTTAAATACAGTAAAAAAAATATCTAATCTGTAGTGATTCATTAATCAAACGATTCTATCAAGTGGTCAATATTGTATGTTTGGGGATACTGCTTCTCACTCATTTTAATAAACAAAAGTTACTATTCCATATTGGTTTATAAGTGACCTCTTAAAAGTCACAAAAAAGTCATAAAAACAAAATGCACAGGTACAGTATATGCGGTCCCGTGCTCAATAGTAGTAACTGTGAGAGGGATCTTGGAGTCCTAGTGGACAACCATTTAAATAGGAGCCAGCCATGTGCTGCAGCTGCCAAAAAGCCAACACAGTTCTAGGCTGCATAAACAGAGGGATAGAATCAAGATCATATGAAGTGTGAATACCACTTTATAATGCCTTGGTAAGGCCACACTTTAAATACTGCATCCAGTTTTGGTCTCCACGATGTAAAAAAAGGTGTGGAGACTCTAGAAAGAGTGCAGAGAAGAGCAACCAAGATGATTAGGGGACTGGAGGCTAAAACATATGAAGAAAGGTTGCAGGAACTTGGTATGTCTAGTTTAATGAAAAGAAGGACTGGGGTGACATGATAGCAGTGTTCCAATATCTCAGGCTGCCACAAAGAAGAGGAAGTCAAGCTATTCTTCAAAGCACCTGAGGGTAGGACAAGAAGCAATGGGTGGAAACTAATCAAGGAGAGAAGCAAGTTAAAACTAAGGAAAAATTTCCTGAGAGTTAGAACAATTAATCAGTGGAACAGCTTGCCTCCAGGGGTTGTGAATCCTCCAACACTGGACATTTTTAAGAAGAGATTGGGTAACCATTTATCTGGGGTGGTGTGGGGTTTCCTGCCTGGGCAGGGGGTTGGACTAGAAGACCTCCAAGATCCCTTCTAACACTGTTATTCTATATAATTGGGTTTCTTTTTCTATATAATTTTGTGACAGATGACCTGTGTAATAAATTAACTGAATTTCACCTAAAATATTTTAGGGGAAAGGATTCATTCTTATCAGTATTGTGATATTGATGTTGCTGGAAATGGCAATATCAGAAATTAATTAGCTCACCTTCTACTTTCCAAAGTGTTCCAGGTCGAGGTTAGCTTCCTCCTTATCAAAGGAAGATGACAGTAATAGAAAGCATTAATAGAGAAATTAGAAATAATTATATATATATATATATTGAAATCTTGGTGCGTCTTATACACCGGTGCATCTTATAGTCCATAAAATATGGTATATATAAATATATATTTTTGCTGGCCATTATGTGGTAGTATGTATGTCAACTGTCATGATTTATTAGCTTGTTCCATATGATGTGTCTCTTTTTATGGGTGTCAAGGTCAAAAATTTACTGTCTATTTCCAGAACAACTTGATTTATTATCATGGGAATGCCAAGCCTCTATTGCTTTTATCTACTCAGTCATTACAGATGCCTTCCAGCATGAAAATCTAGCCTGCAGACTTATCCAGAGGTGAAATGTTGCTGTTCTCTCAAATAGGTTCAGTGAATTTAGTGGGAATATATTATCACATACCTAAAGCAGAACAGAAGTTGTGTGTGGGCGGGGGGGGGGGATTCAAATGCCATATAATGTTTGGGTAGAAAGAGATCTGAGGCAGAGACTGGAAAGAAAGACACGATGAAGCAATTTTAAGGTAAGTAGAGATGCTTGGAGATTCTGATCTTTGTGAATTTTATACTGATCAATTGTTAAATTAGTTCAAAGTTTCTGAAATGATCTGCCCTCAAAGCTGTAAGAGCCAAAGATAAATAGAATTGGGGATAATCTTTTCAAATCAGATGATCAGACAAAATGTTTGAAAATCTGAGAGATAAAAAGGGTGATAAAATTAAAAACCTGAAATATGCCTGGATCTTAGTGGCATCATCCTGAACTGAAGATTCAGTTCAGGCCTAAATCAGTTATTTGGAAAACTATCTCCTTTGAGGTGGACTGAATCAGAGACTGAAATAAATGAGATAAATGGCCATTCAGAGTTATAATAGTCTCGAAAAATGTGTTTTATGGCCTGTAAAGCACTTCCAGCCATCGTTAAATGGGGTTTTTTTGTTATTGCTTTTTTAAAAATAATTTTCTTTTATTTTTATTTCTCATAAACACATTTACATGTACAGTCATTTTCATCATTTTTCATTCATCTTTTCTTTTAACTTTCATTTTTCATTTTTACTTTTTCGGGATTGCTCTTTTACCCTTTACCCTTTACTCCAACCTTTCTTCTTCTCCTCCCCTTCTCTTCCTTCCCTTCTCTTCTCCTACTTTCTTCGTTCTTTCTCTCCTTCTCTTTCCTACTTCCCCTTCTCTTCCCCCACTCCTCTCTTCTTCCCCCCTTCTAATCTTCTCCTCTACTCCTCTTTCCCCTCCCTTTTCTTCCTCTCTTTTTCCCATCGTTAAATATTATGCGGCTCCCTCATAGTCAACTGAACACATTTTGAGCATTTGGCAGTTGGCAGTTCACATTTACAATTAGTTGCTTTGTCTTGTCATGTGATCATGTCACCATAATTTGCAATATACAGTATTTTGACAGTTCCCTCCAAATCTGAGAGAATGAATTCTCTCAAATTTACAACCATATGAATTGTTTTAACAACTGCATGATTCAGATTTATGACTGGGTGATTCACTTAACAAATGACTGTAAAACCGGTCATAAAATCAGCTCTGGTCACATGAATGCCTCACCTGACAGTCAAAACACAACACAAAAACTAGTTCTTTAAAAAATTTTCCCTGTATCATTTTTTCTGCTAAACCAAACTTTCCTATCAGCAGGGAAAGTCCTTGGAGCCAACCTGTTATTTTAATCCAGATACACATCTAGAATTATTAAGTATTAATGATCAACTGCAAATACGCATAAATGAATACCTGACTGGGATACTGATTAGACAGGTGAGATTGGCAGTGCCTTCTGCCAGTTTTTCATTCAGTGCCCATTGTATTGTAGGAAGAAATTTATTCAGATTTTAATTTAGAGCCAAGGTTTATAAAGCAGAGATTATGTCTGGACATTCAGAAATGATGTATTTCTCTTAAGAAAGATAAAGGAATCCTTCAATCAGAAGGACAAGAATCAATCTTGATTCAGTTCCCAGTTCCATTTTTAATGTATTATTTTCAGGTGCTAACATATTACTTGCAACTAATAGGGACATTGTACTTGATACATGCTGAAAGAATTGAAAAATAATGGGGATGTGCTTGGCATATAAACAATTTATTCTTGGAGGGCATCAATACTGTCCCTGAAGCCAAGGTGTTCCTTTTGTGTTTTTGATCCTTTCAAGTACTTGGCAAGAGTTTAGATTGCAAGAGGAATTGGCTGTAACTATGTTCTCCTTTCATTGGAGACACTCTCTCTCTCTCTCTCTCTCTCTCTCTCTCTCTCTCTCTCTCTCTCTCTCTCTCTCTCTCTCTCTCTCCCCCTCCCTCCCTCCCTCCCTCCCTCCCTCCCTTTCTGTCTTTTTCTCTGTAAACTTCGTAATGTTTATCCTCTGCTCTTTTGTATACAGGAAAAAAATATGAGGGAAAAAAGAATTCTCGCAAAACACTGGAGGTTATCAAAATTTATGCTCCTGCTTTGAAAGAAAAGCAGACAAGGAGGTTGACTATCAACATATATAGCCATTACATATAACACCTCCACTATTTCCTGAATATATAGCATATTTTTCACCTGAAATTATGCCCAGTGCAAACATGGTTTGAATGAAACATCTTGTTATAGCACTGCATCTTAACATTTCATTCTGCTAACAACAAGCAGAACCATGATGCATCTGCCTAGTATTTCAACAAGCATGAGGTTAGGACCTGGTGGCTCAGCAGACTAAAGCATTGTGATTAACACCAGCTGTCTGCAATTACTGTAAGTTCGAATCTCACCAGGCTCAAGGTTGACTCAGCCTTCCATCCTTTCTAAGGTAGGTAAAATGTGGACCCAGTCTGTAGGGGCAATAAGCTGACTTTGTATAAATATACAAAAGTATGAGGGCTATTGCTTAACACACTGTAAGCCACCCTGAGTCTCCGGAGAAAGGCGGCATATAAATCAAATTTTAAAAAAAAGAACATTCCTTCATTAATGTTTGAGATCATAATTTACAGAGTATAAAGATTAACACCTGAAATGATAAAAGCATGTCCCTGTCCTACATGTACTTCCTTACAGTGGTCAAAAATATGTTGTTGTGTAAGGTAGTATCTAATTTGTTGATCCTAGTTTATATCAAATAGAATGCTTATCATTAGTAGGAGATACTGTATGGGAAATGACCAAGATGGGTAACCAATTCTCCATATTTTCTATCTTGTATGTGATTGTTGTGTATCAATTGTTATGTGAAAGCCATAGTAGACCAAAGCCATGATAGTTCTTATAGCTCAATATTCATTGGGCTATCTATTGACAGCATATGAAAGTTTGGGACTTGAATATAAAGAGGATATTTTTTTATAAAAAGCATATTTATGACACTAATGTTGTGGTTAGTTGCAAAGTCTTGTCCAACCCATTGCAACCCCATGGACAACGTTCTTCCAGACCTTCCTGTCCTCTACCATCCTCTGGAGTTTATTTAAGCTCACCCCTACTGCTTCAGTGACTCCATCCACCCACCTCAATCTCTGCCGTCCCCTTCTTCTTTTGCCCTCAATCGTTCCCAGCATTAGGCTCTTCTCCAATGAGTCCTTCCTTCTCATTAGGTGGCCAAAGTATTTGAGTTTCATCTTCAGGATCTGGCCTTCTAAAGAGCAGTCAGGGTTGATCTCCTCTAGGACTGATAGGTTTGATCACCTTGCAGTCCAAGGGTCTTCTCCAGCACCATAGTTCAAAGGCCTCAATTCTTTGGCGCTCAGTCTTTCTTACTAATACGAATGACACTAATAGAAAGAACAAAGATGCAGTAGAACTGAATGAAAGTAGTTTGATTTTGTAGTGAATAAATGCGAGGAAATAAAGGTATAACTTGAATGAAAGGATCAAAGACCCATGAAGTCAATTCTGTCTAGTGGTTAAGGGACCAGGCTAGAAACCAAGAGTTTGACTCCTGCTTTAGGCATGAAAGCCAGTTGGATGACCTTGGACAAATTAAATCTTTCTCAACCAAAGCCATTTAATAAGTGGTGGTTGTAGGGAAAATAGGAGGATTATTAGGTATGTTTGATGCCTTGAGTTATTTGTAAAAATAATAAAGGAGGGATATAAATAATAAACAAATAAACCATATATATCCTAAAGTATAAGTGACAACAGCATTGTTGTAGGTATCCATGAAGATTAGAATTCATAGGCTGTTGATCAAGGTAAAGGTTTTTTCTGTCCAGTTGAATCTGACTTTAGGGGGTGGTATTCACCTCTGTTTCTTAGCTGAGGAAGGCAGCATTGCCTGAAGACACTTTCCGTAATCATGTGGTTAGCATGACTGTATACCAAGTCGCACTGAACACTGTTACCTTCCCTTGGAAGTTGTACCTATTTAATTACTTGCATTTGCATGCTTTTGAACTGTTAGGTAGACAGGACCTGGGGCAAATAATGGGAGCTCATCCCATCATGTTGCACTCTAGTCTCAAATCCCAGCTATCAGTTTTTCAGTTGACAAACTAGGCATCTTTTACCACTGAACATCATGTTCTCAGGCTGATGATACTTGCATGTTATGCTTCAGTAAATGAGAATAAGGGGGGAGTGGGGATATGGCTTTTTGGGGGAAATATTCAGTAGATATTTAGAATATTCTAAATATAGAATGGAGTAGAATAGAATAGAATAGAATAGAATAGAATAGAATAGAATAGAATAGAATAGAATAGAATAGAATAGAATAGAATACCAAAGTTGGAAGGGGCCTTGGAGGTCTTCTAGTCCAACCCCCTACTTAGGGAGAAAACCCTATACCATTTCAGACAAATGGTTATCCAAACTCTTCTTAAAAACTTCCAGTGTTGGAGCATTTGCAACTTCTGGAGGCAAGTTGTTCCACTGATCAATTGTTCTTACTGTCAGGAGAATAGCTTGACTCCCTCTTCTGGATATTGGAATATATGTGCTCTGGGAAGAAGAAAAATATTTTGTAATGAATGATATGATTGGATGGGTGGGTGGGTGGGTGGGTGGGTTGATGGTTACAAGACCAAAGATACATTTTAAAAAATGATTGGGGCATTTGGAAATCCAGTAGTGAACAGCAATGTGGATTGTTTACATTTTCCTTTCAATACTGAACTCCAATCATTATTTCTGTTATGCAGTACATGCAGACTTTAAGTTCTACCTATTTGTTCTCCATACTCTGCACGTTGCTATTAAAGCATCTGAATCCTTTAGTATTCAGTAACCTCATCCCTTAAGCCAGTGGGTTTAATCTTCCATTCCTTTCTTGGGTCATGACCTTCAGCTGACTATTTTTAAGTTGACTGTGCAGAATACATATTATAGATGTTCCAGATTCAATCTAGTATAACTACTTAAACAATCCTTGGAAAAGAAGAAAGGAAAAAATATATATCCACATCCTATGAATAGAAACCAGAAACAATACTGGAGTAAATCAAATCTTAGATATTATGTTCAACTAAATGCCCTTGATCCAGCAGTTTGTCGAAAACGATATCAAGATGTAATAAGGCCTTTCATCTCATACCAGTTGACATAAAAAATTCCTATCATTGCTCTCTTCAGCTAAAATCAAAGGATAGCATTGCCTTCAGGCTATTGAGTCAGACTTAAAGCCAAGGGATTGTATCATTACAAGAAACACCAGGTAAAAATACAAAGACAGTAAATTAACAAGCAGAGTAAAAAGAATCAGTTTAAATGGTTTGCTGAGTCTGGATCTCAAGCTTTTCACTGATTTTCGATTTTTGGTCAAATATCCTTGGAAATATCTGCTGACTAATCACTCTCATGAAATCTCATGAAATACACATTTCATGAATATATATATATATATATTTCATGAATATATATATATATATATATATATTTAATATTTTTGCTTAAAACATAATTAAAAACAATTAAAAACATAGAAAAATAGCTTGTTGGCTATATGATACTGTCTGGATGGCCCATGAGATTGGGCTGAAAGGCAAAAATTGGAGATTTGTGATATCTCCTCCATTCATGGTAATCCAGGATGACTTAATACAAAAAAAAAAAACATACATACATACATACATACATACATACATACATACATACATATATATATATATATATATATATATATATATATATATATATATATATATATAATAAAATTAATATGAGCTAGAAGTGTGCAGCGGCAGCTAAAAAAGCCAATGCAATCCTAAATTGCATTAATAGAGGGATACAATCAAGATCAAGTAAGGTACTAATACACTCTATAAAGCCCTAGTAAGACTACATCTAGAGTATTGCATCCAGTTTTGGTCACCACACTATAAAAAAGATGTTGAGACTCTAGAAAAAGTGCAGAGGAGAGCAACCAGGATGATTAGGGGACTGGAGACTAAAACATATGAAGAACGGTTACATGAACTGGGCATGGCTAGTCTAGTGAAGAGAAGGACCAGGGGAGACATGATAGCAGTGTTCCAATATCTGAGCAGTTGCCACAGAGAGGAGGGGGTCAAGCTGTTTTCCAAAGCACCTGAAGGCCAGACAAGGAATAATGGATGGAAACTGACCAAGGAGAGATTCAACCTAGAAATGAGGAGGAACTTTCTGACAGTGAGAACAATCAACCAATGGAACAGGTTGCCTTTGGAAGTTGTGGGAGCTTCATCACTGGAGGCCTTCAAGAAGAGATTGGACTGCCATTTGTCATAAATGGTATAGGGTCTCCTGCTTGAATGGAGGGTTGGACTAGATGACTTATAAGGTCCCTTCCAACTCTCTTAATCTGTTAATTTATTAATTTAATTTGTTTTAATTAATTAATTTCATATTAATTTATTAATATGAAATTATTTTATAAAATTATTATATAAAAATGTGTTATTCAACCTCAACAATACATGGGCAAACAATAGATACAAACTCAAGGTAAACCACTGCAAACTCAATTGCAGAAAATACAACTTCAGCAACGGAGTGGTCAACACCTGGAATGCTTGTGGTTGTTGCATCCTCAAACCCTCACAGCTTCAACCTTAAACTATCTACAATGATTAGATTAGATTAGATTAGATTAGATTTATTGGATTTATATACCGCCCTACTCCCGAAGGACTCAGGGCGGTGTACAGCCAACAATAAAAATACATACTTACAAAATTTAAAAACCAACTAAAAACAGATTAAATGAACTTGGCCCGGACAGAATTAAAACACCCCAATATAATTTAAAAATTTTTAAAATTTGACACTAAAAACGGAGAGTGGTTAGGAATGGACCTCACCCCATTCCTAAGAGGTTTGTAAAGGGGGCATACATAAGCGCACCAGTGTGCCTACCGTCCCTGTCCTACTGTCCCCATTTATTTGTACTCATTTCCTGTGTTCATGTCCATGTTTATACTTATACCTGCTATCTTGTACACGTTTGACAAACTAAACATATAAAAATAAAATAAATAAATGGTAGGGCCACCATCTGAAATTTTCTTAGGTAGGAAGATGAGGAAGTTTGATTGAAACTTGAACAGGACTTTGATTTGAAACTGCTCTTGAAATATAAAAGGATCCAGAAGGTACATATGAATTGTTCATTCTTTGTTTTTTTACCTGAACACATGGTAATAAAACTATTCAGCAGCTCATGAAATGTTAATAAAATGAAAATTCAGTAAATAATATTACCCTAAGAACAATGTGAAGTATTGGACATGTTAGACCTTGAATGTTTTAAAAATGAAAGAGCTAAATGCTTCCCGAGTCCATTTTGAAATGTCTTATTAACTCTGGTGCTCGTAAATCCTTTTTAAAGTATTGCAATGGAACAGTGCAATCATTTGCATAAAATTAATAAATCTTCAGCCAGACTCTGCTTCCTAGGCAGTAAAGCATACTAAAACTTTGATCTGTTAAAAGGGCAGACTGTAAAGTGATAAGATGGTTTGAAATGCACAATGTACTGGTTACCTCCAAAGAAGGGCACATATCATTATAGATATACGTCATTTCAGAGACAATATTCACTTTGTACAAGGCCTTAGTGAGGTGTGTGTGTATGTGTTCTTTTTTTTCCTCCTTCTCCTTTTTTAACCTTTTGGTCCTTTGCCTCCCCTGTTCTCAACATGTCCCAAAGGCAGTAGTGGGTTTCACTTACTTTTGCTACTGGTTCGGAACTGTGAGCGCAATGCTCATGCTCGCTTCACTCGCGCGCAGCATTTCTGCACATGCGCAGGTTCTGCGCATGCGCAGAGTGTCTGTGATGACATCTGGGCAGGTGGGTGGAGCCTCCTGCTGCCTACTACTGGTTCGCCTAAACCGGGGTGAACTAATAGAAACCCACCACTCCCCAAAGGTGATTTTTCAAAAGACAACTTTGCTTTCACTTCTTATCCTTGTCATCTGAAGAACTAAAGAAGCTTCTTGGATGGGAAGCAAAGCTTCTTCAACGAAAAACAGAGTCCAATTGCATCTTTGGGACAACCATGGCCTGGATAACTTTATTTATTTATTATTTATTTATTGGTTCAATTTATATGCCGCCCTTTTCTGGAGACTCAGGGTGGCTTATAATGTGTTAAGCATTAGCCTTCATACTTTTGTATATACCTGCTTAGTAGGACTTTTGCCCCCCACCCCCAAAGCGGTGTTCTTTTTTATACAAAATCAGCTTATTTCCCCCACAATCCGGGTCCTCATTTTACCTACCTTGGAAGGATGGAAGGCTGAGTCAACCTTGAGCCTGGTGAGATTCAAACTTGCAGTAATTGCAGGCAGCTGGCAGCTAAGTGCTATTTAACAGCGCTTTAGTTCACTGCTCTACCAGGCTCCATTTGAGAGTTTCCATAGACATTTGTTCTCAATATCATGTCTGCTTACCTTGCAACCTTTTTATCTCCTTTATGGCTTTCAAAACTGATCCAGGAAAACCAAAGCATATTACAGATGCCCCTTCTCAGCTGAGAAATGAGAGAGAGAGAAGAGAGAGAGAGATTAAATTACAGAAAGCTAAATTTCAGTGGATATGCCACAGAGGCCACTCCAATTACAAGTAGAAAGATCTATGGCCCTCCAATGTTCTTATTAACCAGGCACCCACAAAAGAGAATTATGTGAATTCCCCAGCTGGCAGTATCCTATCAGAAGTGATTTCTTTCATTATTGGACTCAATATAGTAGTCTTAACCAATTGCCTGATAAAATAACATTTCTTTTGCTTTTTTTATTATATCAGAGAGAGAGAGAGAGAGAGAGAGAGAGAGAGAGAGAGAGAGAGAGAGAGAAGAAAAGAGAATAGGAAAAACATCTTGTCTCTTGTTGTTCACAAAACAAAGTTGAAAGCTAGATCAGATCCAAAGCTGAAAGAGTCCAGCATTCTGTTTCTAGAATGGCCACCCAAATAACTTGGGAAGCCAAAAAAGCAAGTCTCGTGAATCAGGTAACCAAGTTTGCTTCTTATTTCCCAGCAGCAGGTTTTAAAATGTAGGATGATTCTAAATCAGGGGTTGGCAACTTTAAATACTCAAAGAGCCACAAAGGTCCTAACCGGAACCCCCCCCCCCTCCCTTCAATTCTGTAGCCGACCGGAAGTCCAGTTCCCCCACCATAGAGTCTCCTCCTAGCATGGCATCCTTTTTTGTTTACCTGTCCTAACTGAAGGCCCTATCAATTTTGGAACTGACCGGCTACAGGGGAGCTGCAGAGGAGGGATGAAAGAGCCACATATGGCTCAGCTTGCAACCACTATTGTGATCGGAGGTTTCATCATTAAGTGACATGGTTCTTAAGTGAGTTACGGGACATTTTATCCTCTCTCTTTTTTTTAATGGTTGTTAAGCAAATTGCATGATTGTTAAGTAAAGCTGGCTTCCCCCTTGACTTTGCTTGTTGGAAGCCCCCTGGAAACATTGCAATTGGTGCTCATATAACTCAGGGCTGCAACCATCCTAAATACAGGTGGGTTGCTATGTGCCTGAATTTTGATCACATGACCGCAGGGATGATGCCATGGTCACCAGTGTGAGGAGCAATCATATATCATTTTTTTTCAATGCTACCATAACTTCAAAAAAATTGTTCAACGAAGAACTGTAAGTCAAGAATTGAAGTACTAGTATTCATTGATCATACTATCCTCCATGGGGAATAAAAATTGGGAAGATACACAAGAAAAGTGTCAACTTGCAAAGCTTTCAAGTTGCCCTGTGCAGGAGGGAGTCACAGAAGCTGAAAATGATGCAAATGTAGTCCTCCTTTACAATGAAGGCTGAATATTATCCTTCACCCCAAAGTTTGAGAATTCTTCCTCCATCCATTGATTTCTTTCTTCATTGATTTCATGGTGAAAAATGGAGCAATGGTAGATTGGGTTTTTTTTTAAATTGCCTTTATAGCAGATGTATTACTTTCAACTGCTATGTAATTAACACCCATATTAATGACTGCAAGAAAAAAAAGAAATCATTTTAAATATTCTTATGTTATTCTTTCAGGGATTATAAAATATTTTGTGGGGGGGGGGAAGCGGGGATTTTATGCCATTTATTTCATTTTCTTTAAGAACTTTATTTTTCAACATTATATAAAACAGATCCCAAAGAGAGGATTATTTAGTATTGTTTCTCTCCTGCAGAAATTATTATATATATATATATGTGCTGCAATTACAGTCAATGAATATAATTTGCTTTCTGGTTTTATTCCTTGCAGGTGCAAAATAGTCCCAGTAGTGGACCAACCTCTAGTTACAAGCAGAGCTTTTGAATCCCCTAGAACACATTTTTTACAGAGAATAAACTCTTCTTTTCCCTTTCAGAAGCATTCATCCCCATTTCCCCAGGAAAGAAAATCTCGCTTGTAATAAACACATTTCAAAGCAGCCTTTACAGATTTTCGCCTTATTCTGGGAACATTAGCTATGAATAGTTGAAGTAATGACAGTTTTCATGGCGGACTCCATAGAGACATCAGTTCTTTGATAAATGAATTGGCTTTGTCCCTCTGATCAGATTTCCCTGGACAGAACATCCTATTTGGAGGAAGTGAGGGATCAGGCTGCACTGACAGATTGAGAAATCAACTGACTGTGCAGTCCAATTTCTTTTATAATTGATTCCCTAAATTGAAAATGGCAATAATGGGGAGGGGGATATCAGAGACACTATGAAGCTAGGTTCTCTTCATGCTGGTGAGATGAAAGAACTACTCAAATGTCCCTAAGGGTGACATTTTGGTGGCACTGTCTTAACTCCGTGACAATCAGCTACATCAAAAGAATCTCTGGACAGAGAAAACGTGACATTCCTCTGTGTGTAATAGCCTGAGACCCATAACTATAAAGTTGCTTTGGCTCCCAAACTTGGCTTCAGTGGATAATGTGGTTGAGAAAATCTTTTATGATATTTTGTACCACCCTACCAAAGACTGCTATATTTGTGAATCCTTAGTAAAAGGAGAAAAAAAGAGGAAAAATATTTTCTTCTCTTTTTTCTATCTTAATGACAATGAACTATCTTTCTCTATTTAGTGCTTAGAATTCAATAAACGGCCCCTGGCATAAGTTTTCTAAATTTATTTTGGAGCTGAATAAGTATCATTGCTCTCACCTCTTCAAAATGATTAAGAGTTCTTATAATGAGTTTATTTTGTCTCTCATTAGTTCTTTTTCTCTTAAGAGTCAGTTTAGGGAGGAAATTGCATTCCCATTTTTTAAACCGGCCTAGCAATAAACCGCCTAATTCATGAGTTCTGCCTATATATATTTTCATCCTTAAGTTAACTCTGCAAGAAAGATCAAAGTAAAAAAAAAATGCTGCCAGGGATGTCCATACCATGGTGAGATGCAAGGAGGGAAAGGATCAAAATGTCACTGATTCTCTTCCAACTTTTCTCAAGGTTTGGTGAGCATTCTTCCTGCTTGCTTTATAGGGAAACGTCCATAGTTTGCATTCTACTAATGCAACAATTTACTGCTTTTTTTCCCCCTGCAAGAAAATAACAGCTCCTTGTTTATTGATCTAGAAGGCAATGAACTGATTGTGTTTAGTAACATCAGGTTGGACTCAGCTCTGACTTGGAACCAAAAAGATATTTTGTTCCAGAAGGTCTTACATTTCTGGCTGTCCTCCCAGGCCTTGGGCTAGGATGGATGGAGCCCTTGTGGGATATGTTTTGTATGCTGTTTCCAGACTACCAATTTGTTTTTGTTGAATTCTTATTCTTATTTTCTTGTTCTATATTTTTTCCCTGATTACCCTTTAACCACAGAGGTACTATTTCAGTTATGCTATTACAGACATGAGGTCATAATGACCGCTCTAGCTGCTGGCCGTAGTCCAGGTAATTGCACTACAATATTGTGACTAGTGGTTGTGGATCTATTGGTTCCGAAAGGTGCAGAAGACCATTTGAATGTGTTCTTGCCATATAAATTATTGCATGATGTAGATTGTATCTGGTCATCAATTTCAGCGGGAGCTTCATCATCACTGATGTCAGAATGGGCAGCGACTGTGGGTTCCTCATCGTCCATTACAAAAATTTCATTGAAATCTGATTCCACTTCACGCAGATCACTCTCTGCTTCTTCATACCATGTTAGAACAGTTTCTTCGAAGTTTCGGTCATCAAATCACACTCTTTTTGGTGAAAAATGTGGCCCCGACATTATAAGAAATACATAGGTTAACAAAGATCTGTGGTCAAAATGACCACAATTCATATTCAAACACCACTAACAGAAAAGATCAAATAACATAAGTGTGATGCTGCAGACACTCTTATTGGCAGGAAAACAAAAAGCTATTTGCAACCAGAATAGTCCATTTTTAAAAATAGGGGTGTTCCAAACATTTTGGAAAACTGTTGTAGTCATGTATTACTGTTGTAGTCATCTATTACTTATTTTATTGTTGTTACATTGTGAGCCACTCAGACTTCTCTGGAGTTGGGCAGTGCCTAAATTGAATAAACTAAACTAAATTAAGCATATTGCAGGAAGATAAAGGTTTCCCTGTTCAATGGTGTCTGACCTCTAGGGTACGGTACTCATCTCTGTTTGTTGGCTGAGGGAGCCAGCATTGTCTGAAGACATAGTTCATTGTCATGTGACCAGCATGGCTATACATCAAAGGTGCATGGAACACTGTTACTTTTCCACAGAAGTGGTACATACTAATCTACTTACATTTGCATACTTCTGAACTGCTAGGTGGGTAGGAGCTTGGGTGTGAGAAGGAGTTGACCCAGGGGTGGGCTGCTGGGGGTTCTCAGGGCTTCGGGAGAACCTCTAGCTAAGATTCTGTGCAGCTCAGAGAACCCCCAAATCCCGCCCTGTCCCTCCCAGAAGTCCCCACATGGCCCATTTTGGATGCAGGTAAGTGCAGGGCGCACACAGGGAGCCCTGCACTTACCTGCATTTTGCCCCCAGGGAGGGCAAAAAATGGCCTACCAGAAGTTTGGGATGGCCTCTGGAGCCTGGGGAGACCATTTTCACTCTCCCAGAGGCTCAAGGAAAGCCTCTGGAGCCCGGGAAGGCAAAAATGCCCCTCCCCCAATGGTGCAGGAAGCCCACCCAGCAACTGGACAGAGAACCCTTGCTAAGTCCACTCTTGAACTCACTTCATTGTGTGGCACTTGGGTCTTGAACCTGGGCTGTCAGCTGGAAAGCTAACAAGCTCAGTGTCTTTAATCGCTGAACCATCCTGCCCCAGTTTCAAGAAACATACTTCAAGAACATGCATAGGTTCAGCTTTTGGTAAATGCAAACTCCCCCCAACTCTTATTAGATTCTCTTGGTGGTATTAGAGGAATCATGATATTTCTGTCCTTCCTTAGACTTCCTCTGCAAATAAAATAATCTATCCTATCTGCTATTCAATAAACTAGACATGATGCTGTTTGAGGCTTAACTGTTGATAATCTCTCTCTCTCTCTCTCCCTCCCTCCCTCCCTCCCTCCCTCCCTCCCTCCCTCCCTCTCTCTCTCTCTCTCTCTCTCTCTCTCCTGAAATAAACACATCTTTTTCTTGACTGCATCACAAAGACACCCAAGGTTGAAGATACAGATATAACTACCAAGATGGGAAAAAAAGACGACTGGATAGCTTGTTTGTTATTGGTGTGCAAGGCTATTATCAGATTTTTTTCCACACTGTTTTCTGAAGCTGGAAAAACAGTGGAAATGTAATAGTAAAATGACTTGTTTGGTCAAAGATAAATTGTTTGGAAGATAAAGTATATGTATAAATAATTGCTATTATATATCACTGAAGAACAGAAGAACTTGGTAAGTTTTATTTTTTTGGATACTTTAAAGAAAGAGATTAATCTGGCTAAGAATAATCTTAAATGGAAGAATTATCTTTATTAAAATACTGGGATAAAGGCAAAGAAGCTGGAAAGCAAAGTGTCAAAAGAGTTTTATTAGCAGTGATCTGTCTTAGCATTTTTGCTCCTACTTATCATCAATTAATATTTTATAATGGTCCATGCCAATGTTTTTCTAAAATCCGTCTTGCAATTCCTCAGAATTCTTTTGTTCGGGGAGAAAGATTTAGGAGTACTTCAAATAAATAATAAAATAAATATTAGCAGTAACTGTTGCTTACAATTTTCTGAATTCTCATTTACTGAATCCTGAATTCCAACCAGTCATTTTAGCATGAAACTGAAGCATCATTTCTTCCAGCAGTAGAAAAATGAAGCTTTTTGATTACTTGGCAAGAAAGAAGATCACACATGAAAAACACACTGATCACACTGTCCTGCAAGTTTCTTCTGCCTCTTTGGCTTGTTAGAGATACAAAATGTTCCAATCTTTGAAGAAAAAAAAAGTCTTATTTACAGACAAAGGAATTATCCTACTTACAGCCCTGAAATTATTGGGTTTTAAGCAAGTAATGAATTCACTCAAATGACTTTTTGCAGGTAATTAACAAGGTGGGTAATCTGCCAAAAACAGGCTTTAGTACCTGTGGGTGCCAGTAAATAGCATGCATTTCTAATTCTACACCACATCAGAACTGAAAATAATGAATATAAAATTAGTATGCATCCTTGCCATTGATGCATTTATTGATTTACAAGCACAAGCCATCTTATAAGAGCAAAGGATGAGACCTTTATTTGGATAAATCTAAACAGGGCAGATTCTGGGCAACATAGGCAATTAAGATAAAGATATTCCAAAGCTATGGACTAAACCTCTTTTTTGCTTCTGCTTTTTTGGAATGACTATGGAAGTAGATCAATATTCCTATTTTTACACTACATTCTCTCATCCAAGAATGAACCAGATGTGAAACTACTTAACTCTAAAGCTCAAACACACACACATAAACACAGACAATTTACAAGAAAATAAAAGAGGGATTTACAATGATTCAGAGAAACCAATCAATTTGATAAATCAAATACAATGAATCAATCTGGACGCTCAAACAATTTTCTAAATAAGGTTGATCTGAACAGTTAAATCAAGCCAGACCTCATGCATATATATCTTTTGCTGTGTTTTTAATCTGAAATGTTGTTATAATAATTGTAAATCACTCATCTTTTTCAATTAATCAGTTATTCAGTCAATCAATAAAATCAGGATTTGAATGTTAAACTTTTTATGACTATCCATAAAACTAAAATACAATACTCTACAATTATGTTTATTTCACTTGCACTTTGTAACTCTTTTCCATTAAGGTTTAGTTTTCATGTTTAATCAGTAGATTTAAAGAATATAAAATTAAATTAAATTAAATAGATGTAAATGTAGAAATAGAAATGTAAATAAATGTAGCAATAAGTAACTATATTTAAATAACCTTAAAAGTTAGGGAGTTAAGTCCCATTCTATAGAAAGAGTAGATTACAATAATGATGATGATTATCTTGTTTGTAGCATTATTGACTATATTTATTTATTTTTTAAAAATAAAGATTAGTTTCAAAAATAGTTTCATTAGATGATAGTTTAGTATAGTTCAGGGAAGCAGAGGTTTCTTTGTAATTTTCCTTTTTAAAAGAGGACATAGAAAGAGATGAATATCATCACAGGCCTGTGGACACATCTATGTATTTTTCTAAGAACATCTTGAGATGAATAGTGCATTGTGAAGGAGATAAACTTTCATTGAGCCATTTTTCTCTGTTACAAAGGCACACAACTGGGTGCTAATGTCTTATTCCAACACAGCTAGAAATAGTTTGCCTTTTGTTGAGTGAGGAGTGTATCTAAAGCTAGCTATAAGCTTTGTACTTTTGTGTTTGGTGCCAGACAACTATAAAAAATCAACTGCCTTGGGTACTATAATCACAACCATCACCTGGAAAATTATTAATGTCCACTCCAAATCTAAAATTTATTCAAAACTTGTATGGCTATTCCTCATTCCAAATGCCCCCAGAATTAGCTTAAAAACCCAAATTACACCTCCATTTTGCTATTTTTGATTGTCATATCCAATTCCAAAACCCAAAAAACCCAACAATTGGCTTTTGCAAGGAGACTAAAAAGTTCTGAAGATGTACAATGACCATAAGAGGTGGAGTTTAGATCACATAATTTCAATGGTCAGGCAGTGGAATATTCCAAGATTCCATTCTAGGTCCAGTACTCTTCAATATCTGCATAAATTTAGATGAGGGAACAGAATGGGAATTCAACAAATTTGCAGATGACACTAAACTGACAGGAATCATACCAGAAGACAGGCTCAAGATTCAATGGATATCAATATACTTGAACACTGGGCCTATCTAAGAAAATGAAATTCAATGTAAACAAAAGTAAGGTTTTACAGTTAGGCAAGAAAAACCAAATACACATGTGCAGACTAGGTGAATATCTGAGAGAGGTATCTTAGAGTCCTAGTAGGCAATCACAGGAATTTGAGGCAATAGTATGCAGCAGCAGCTGAAAAAGCCAATACAATCCTAGGCTGCATTAATAGAGGGATAGAATCAATATCACATGAAGCATTAGTAAAACTTTATAAAACCTTAGTAAGGCCATATTTGGAATATTGCATTCAGTTTTGGTCACCATAATATATATATATAAATGTTAAGATTCTGAAAAAGTGCCAAGAAGAGCAAGAAATGTTGATTGGGGGGCAGAGGCTAAAACATATGCAGGAATTGGGTATATCTAAAAGAAGGATTGGGTGTGACATGATAGCAGTGTTCCAATATTTGAGGGGCTGCTGTAAATATGAGGGGATCAACCTATTTTCCAAAGCACCAAAAGGCAAGACAATGGATGTAAGGAGAAAAGCACTCTATAACTAATAGTGAGAACAATTAACCAGTGGAATGGCTTGCCTTCAGAAGTTGTGGGTACTTTTAGTTGTGGGTACAGAAGTTGTGAGTACAGAAGTTGTGGAGGCTTTTAGGAAGAGACAGGACAGCTATGTATCTAAAATGGTATACGGTCTCTTGCTCAAGCATGGGGTTAGATTCGAATACCTCCAAGGCAGTGGTGAAATGTAAAATTTGTTACTGCCGGTTCTGTGGGCATGGCTTGGTAGGGTGGTGGTGGTAATGTGACTGGGTGGGAGTGGCCAACTTTTTTTTTTTACTTTTAAAAGCATTTTTTTCTACAACCTTGAGAAGTTGCAGAATAAAATGCTTTTAAATGCCTCTGATGATCAGGCAACTCAGCTGGGATCGTCAGAGGCTTTTAAAACCTTTTTTTCCCCTACAACCTCTTCCGCTGAATGCCATGAAATGTCTCTGATGATCACGCGGCTCAGCTGGGCATGTGGGGGGGGCAGGGACTTTTGCTACCGGTTCTCCAAACCACCTGCCGCCATTGCTACCAGATTGGGCGGTACCAATCCACCCACCAATCAACTACTCGTGCTGAATCAGGCTGCAATAATATGCTGAAGCTGACCTGGCTATGTTTGCTATTTGCTGCAAGGACTGTCAAGAGTTTGCAGCAGCAATCACTTCCAGAAAGCACACACGTAACTGATTCAGTAACAAGTAACTGATAATATATTCTATAAAGTAAATATACAATACCAAAAGCAGGTTTTCCAACACAAGCAAAACACAAGCAGAGGAAAGGAGTTTCAGTTTCAGTTTTAGTTTCAGAGATCAGCACAGCATGCAGCTTTAGAATAGTTGAGCTAAGCCAGGGCCAGGCTCCTTGCTGTCTCCTTCTTTGTTGCTCATACAGCAAATTCTGTTTCAGTTTCTAAACAGCCCTCAACTCTCTCACACACTGACAATCTCACACACTGAATGGTGCTAGCCAGATGAATACTGATGGATGCTGGTAGGCAGAGGCAGATTTTTTTTTCTTATTTTCTTCCCCAAAAACTAAGGTGTGTCTTACACTCCGGAGCATCTTATACTCTGAAAAATATGGTAGTCAACTGTTCATAAACCTCTTAAGTCCATTTTGACAAAAACTCCCACATCCAACTATAGAATACATTAGACTTTAGGTAAACTTTATTGTAAAGATGAGATTCTTCAATAGATTTTCATAAGTTTCAGATTTGATTCTTCTGGATTCTATTCCCACTAGATATTGACAGCTTTTCCTTTATCCACAAAATAATTGTGGATATTTAATATGCAGCATCAGTCTTCTTTACCTGATAACACTTAATTACCATTGTATGGTTTTTAGTCCTTTTTAATTATCACATTTCCTCACTCACTGCTGCGTTATTTTCCTTCTAATTAAGTTTATTTGGTGAAAAAAGGGCTAATGACGTGCTCTTGTTTCCTTACTAAGAGCATGCAATTAACAATGATCCATAGCAAACTGAAACAGATACTACAATGTCTAATCATCCCAATAGAAAATATTTGGTTCCTGACCTTCAACTGACCATGCAAATTATTTGATGGCTCTCATCTTTCTTTCTTTCTTTCTTTCTTTCTTTCTTTCTTTCTTTCTTTCTTTCTTTCTTTCTTTCTTTCTTTCTTTCTTCTTCCTTCCTTCCTTCCTTCCTTCCTTCCTTCCTTCCTTCCTTCCTTCCCTCCCTCCTTCCCTCCCTCCCTCCCTCCCTCCCTCCCTCCCTCCCTCCCTCCTTCCTTCCTTCCTTCCTTCCTTCCTTCCTTCCTTCCTTCCTTCCTTTTTCCTATGGAACAAAGCCAATAATACAAAAAAGCTTCTTTTTGTTTTACTCATTTTTTTAAGTGTGAATTTTATATATTTTTCATAGATTGCTGACTTATTAGTTCCATAATTCTTTTTTTTTAAATAGAGGTACAAGTTAATTACATTTTTCCACAACCTCTCCCTTGAAGGTTCAGGTAGCAGCTTCATTTAAACCAACCATAATTTTTCATTTTCTGCCCAAATAATAGATCAGAAGGTATGAAATGTTTAGAACCTATCCTGTGAATAACAATGCAGGAAATTCCATTAGAATTGGGATTGTTTCCATCCTTGCAAATTAACATTGACACAGCTATGAAGAAGGAAATGTTTCGATCTAGGCTTCCTGAGACAGTAAAAAGCACACAATTAGTCCCCAAAACCCTCTTTTTATTTCAACGGCTGTGAATTCTGTTCATTCACATCCTGTAATGAGTCACAAATAGTTTGTAAAGAGTCCAACAGAAGTCTGCCACAGTCCTTCAGGATAAGGCTGATAAGTACCCACCTTTATCTCCCTTGACCCACTGCCAAAGACCTAATTGGCAACTAGCTTTGCAAGGCCAAACAGAGCAAAGAGTCAAAATGGAGCTTCAGAATACAAACTGACCAGCATCAACAATGTTGCTTCCTGCAAAGGCTCACATGCCTTTGCTCCTCCTTTATGCCCTATGGTATGGGCCAATCATCTCCAAGCCCTACTCCCTAGTTGTCCCTTTTGTCTTAATAGTTCTTGCTTTCTGGCAGCTCTGAGCATGCGCGCACTGGGAACAGGCTCCCCCTGTTCCTCTGCCTTGCTGATGTCTGACTTTGGAGGCTCCGGAGGTGGCACATAACTCCCAGATGGCCCTGGCTCCCTCTCTGCCTCTGATGCAGAGCCCTTATCTGAGCCTTCCCCAAACCCCAGGACTGGCCCATGTTCCTCCCCAACCTCCTCACTGTCCAACTCTTCTGCCAGGTCTGCAGGCCACCAGCAGACCAAAACAAGAAAAGAGAAACTAAGGGTCTGTCACAGGCATTTACCATTTAAATTATTTATTGCAGGGCAGGCTATATTGTGAAGAACCAAAGACTAGATTGTATGAACCTGATGGCTGAAAGAGTATAGTTTTATTGGTGAAACCAAGTGTTTTACAATATCATCAGGAAATTGATTAATTATATATGGGATGTTCAGCCATCCATGTTGTGCATATCAGCTTTGGCCCTGAGTGTCTCTGCAGCAGAGTATGCTACTGCAGTGTGGGGTGCATCTGCACATGTGAAGCAAGTTGACCTCAACCTCAATGAAGCGGTATGTTTTGTGACGAGATGCCACAAACCTACACCAATTGAGAAACTCTACCCTGTCACTGGCATTGCCCCACCTAAGATCAGGCAGTAGCATCAGAGGACAAAACTAAGCAAGAGGATGATCCTCAATATCTTCTGAATGGTCATATGCTCCAAGCCTACCAACTCAGATATGCAAAAAGCTTTAGGGAAAGAACCAACATTCTTGAGGGTACGAAGAGCAAAATGAATTAAAAGATGGAGAAAGGAGAACGTTGAGCAAGGAATAATATTAAAGAAGGATGTAGCTCAGTGATGGCTAACCTTTTTGCCATCGCATGCCAGGAAGGGGGGGGGAGGTTTGCACGTGCGCGTGCCCACACCCATAATTCTATGCGCCCTGCCCTGCGCATGCATGTGTAACCCCCTCCCCCCTCTGCTTCTGCCATATGATGGCCTGGTAAGCCTGTTTTTCTTTCTTACCTGGCTCTAGATCCTGTCTGTATATTTGTGGAGGGTGAAAACAGCCTTTCCCACTCCCTCAGAGGCCCTCTGAAGGCCTGAAAGGGCCCATTTCCCAACTCCCGGTGGGACAGGAAGTGAAGTTTTTTTCTGTCCCCAGCCTCTCTAGGAGTCAATCCAGGGGAAGGTTACTGCAAAATTCCCAATTCCTCCCAATCAGCTGGGACTTGGGGGCAGAGAATAGATGGGGGCAGAGCCAGTTAGAATTTTTACTACCAGTTTATTTATTTATTTATTTGTTTGTTTGTTTATTAAATTTTTATATCACCCTTCTCCCAAAGGAGAAGGACTCAGGGCGGTGTACAGCCAAAGTAAAACAACATGAATACAAAATTTAAAAGCAATTTAAAAACAAATTAAATATTTTGGCCCCCCAGTTAAAACCCACAAATTAAACCACCCAATCCAAATTCTTATTAAGCCAGTCCAGCCTGTTGGAATAGTAGAGTCTTAAGGACACGGCAAAAGGTGCGTAGGTTGGGAAGTATATGTATCCCCGGGGGGAGTTCATTCCAGAGGGTGGGTGCCTCCATAGAGAAGGCTCTCCCCCTGGGGGTCACCAGTCTACATTGTTTGATTGATGAGGAGTCCCTCTCTGTGGGAGCGTGTTGGTCGGTGGGAGGCCATCGGTGGCAGAAGGTGATCCCGTAAGTATCTGGGTCCTAAGCCATGGAGCGCTTTGAAGATGGTAATCAGCACTTTGAACCGCACCTGGAAGACCACTGGGAGCCAGTGCAGCTCGCGCAGGAGAGGTGTCACGTGGTTGCATCAAGTCGCTCCCAAATCACCCACACGGTTGCATTCTGGACCAGTTGGAGCCTCCGAGTGCTCTTCAAGGGGAGCCCCATGTAGAGAGTGTTACAGTAGTCCATATGGGATGTGACGAGGGCATGAGTGACCGTGCACAGAGTGTCCCAGTCCAGAAAGGGATGCAACTGGTAAATCAGGCAAACCTGATAGAAAGCCCCCCTGGCCACAGCTGTCATATGATCTTCTAAAGACAGCTGTGCATCCGGTTCTCTGAACTACTCAAAATTTCCACTATCAGTTTTCCAGAACTGGTCAGAACCTGCTGAAACCCACCTCTGATATGCATGTGCAGAGGTAGCACATGCACTCACATCTGCAAACTGGTAGGAAAGGTAAATGAATCCCACCTCTAACTCTGAACTTGAGATTTGATTCCTTCACACCATCATAGTTTTGTTTCTTGGTGAATTCTGAATTAGTGCACTAAGATCATGAGCTGAAAAGGCAGATCAGATAAAATTCTGGCAATTAATGATATTTGAGTCATTCACTGTTAAAGTTTTTTTTTTTAATTTGATTTATATGCCGCCCTTCTCCGGAGACTCAGGGCGGCTTACAATGCGTTAAGCAATAGCCTTCATACTTTTGTATATTTATACAAAGTCAGCTTATTGCCCCCACAAACTGGGTCCTCAATTTACCTAACTTAGAAAGGATGGAAGGCTGAGTCGACCTTGGGCCTGGTGAGAATTGAACTCGCAGTAATTGCAGGCAGCTGGATGTTAAATGCTGTCTTAGTAAGAGGCATTAGCCTCCTACGCCACTCAGGCTTCCTGAGTTTTACATCTCAAAGGAGACCAGCAACTCAAGGCTCTAACTATGTCTTTGAGACAATGGCTTAATTGGGACATTTGCCTAGTAACGTATCTTATTTCTAGAAAAGACTATCTTGGATCCATACTTATATATTGGAACAATGTGTCTATTAACTAACTAATAGATACAAATTTGAAATAGCAATTAATATTCCATATTCCCATGCCAAGCTGGTTCAGTTTCCAAAATAGAAAGTCTTCTGTTGAACTAGGATTGCCAAATATTTTCCCCTTTCCATCCTTCCCTTCCTTTAACAGTTATGTTTTGCCCAGTGGTGAAATCCAAAGTTTTTTTACTACTGGTTCTGTGGGCATGCTTGGTGGGAGTGGTGTAACTTGGTGGGCATGCTTGGTGGGCGTGGCAGGGGAAGGACATTGCAAAATCTCCATTCCCACCCCACTCCAGGGGAAGGATACTGCAAAATCACCAATCTATCCATAATGTAAACAATCCCCTTTGAATACATTTTATTTCGTATTCTTAAAACCAGCAAGTGATTGACTGACTGAGGTTTTCCTCATTTCTACACTGAGAATCCTAGACTTTGATAGATACTTTAATTATGCAGATGAATACAGAACTTGCTTGCCTGCTGATGTAGCAACCAGAGTTGTAATTTGCAAAGCTGATAAGAAAGACATGGAATCACAGGGAGGGAAAATTAGACATATAATAAATTCTGAACATTTGAACCAACAAAAGTTTGAATATTTACCAAGAGGATTCCTGCGGTAGAAAAAGGAAGGCACTTTGCTTCTAAAATAAACCTATACTGCATTAGATGACAAAATTGCTTGCACGGAGGCTGGTTTAAAAATCTAATTTTGATGTTTCTCTCTTTTAATAAATGGTGCATTAAGGATACAATCATAAACACATTTAATAAGAAGTAACTCTCAATTAGATACATGGGGGTGTATTGGAAATATAACGTTGAAGTTTATATCTATTCCTCCATGACTTGAATTTAACAATTATCCAACAAAACTTCTAAATAAGGCTGATGTAAAAGGTATATGTAAATATTAATAATAAGTTCATTTCCTTATGACTTTTTGAGAGGAGATGGGTTTTTTTAAATCATAAAAATAAATGCCAGGTAGAATTTCATGGGTAGACCTGCCCTAGATAGAAGATTCTAGGAAAGAAGATGATAGAGATGAAATGAACTTATTAATATTTACATGATCAATGGATGGATAGACGATGGATGGATGGACGATAGACAGACAGACAGACCTCGTGCCTTCAAGTCAATGTTTAGTCCTGGTGACTCTGAGGACAAGTTCCAGCATTTTTCTCTGCAAGATTTCAGAAGTGGCTTGTCATTATCTTCTTCCAAGGGTTGAGAGAGACTGACTGGCATTGGTTACTCCATTGGCTTAGTGCCGATGATGATCTCGCAGTTTCTAGCCAGGTGCCTCAAACTCTACACTAAATCAGTTTTCCCTTTTGATCTGATGTCAGTCATTGTAGAGCAGGCGTTTCCAAGTTGGGGTTGCCCTCACATTTTGAAAAAGTATCCACAACATCACAAAATGTCAACCATGAAAATGCAAATGCTATGAGAAATGGGATTGTTCTCAACAAAGGGTCAAAGGCAAACAACGTGCATAAGTTCTTAGACCTAAAAATTAGGCAGACTGTGGAATGTGAAAGTGAAAGTAGTATGTAACAAATGCCAAATTTGTGGCAGGGATGAAATTAAATCCTCACACTATAAATCTGCACTCTTATATCTAGGATTTTTTCTGTTCAGGAACTCAAGCCATGTGATCCTGTCCACCATTAAACCATCTTTCCAAGCAGTCTGGACCAACAGTTGTCAAATTCACACAAACTTATCATGGTTCCAATAAATTTTCTACAATTTCCATAGTGTGTGTGTGTGTGTGTGTGTGTGTGTGTGTATGTATGTATGTATGTATGTATGTATGTTTGTTGTATTGAGTCATCCTGGATTACCACGAATGGAGGAGATATCACAAATCTCCAATTTTTGCCTTTCAGCCCAATCTCATGGGCCGTCCAGACAGTATCATATAGCCGACAAGCTATTTTTCTGTTTTTAATATTTTTGCTGATAATTCTATAAATAAAGGGAGGCTGTTATAGATCTATTTTGAGCTTATTTGCTCTCGTCAGACAGTCAGACAGAAATGAGCTGGTAATCGGATAAGAGCCTGTGGCCTGGGGGTTAAATCAACTGCGGCCCAGGTTCAAATCCCAGTAAGGGTATGACTGTCTGACGAGAGCAAATAAGCTCGAAATAGATCTATAACAGCCTCCCTTTATTTATAGAATTATCAGCAAAAATATTACATATATATATATATATATATATATATATATATATATATATATATACACACATACATACACACACATATATTTATTAACAATATTATAGCACCCCTGGTATCTAAAGAAAGAGGATACCAGGTAAAGTAAGAAGATACAACTGCCCAACTTTAAAAAAATGCTTACATTTCTGTATTAAATCACATGATTGGCACAATAAATAGCTTTATTTCAGTCGGCCAAGAAATAAGCTTGTTGAATTCAATTAGATTCATTAACTGGATTGATATTTTATCAAAAGGTGTGATCAGTACCCTCTCTCCTTCTGATCTTAGACACAATTTGGATGTGCAATTGCCAACCAAGAACATTGCACCTACCTGGTTGCACTGTCATTTGCATCCAGCTGAAATCTAATAAAGGAAGAAGGGCTAGCAAGAGAAAAATGGTTCTTGATTACGCCATATGATGATCCCTTTCTGAGCATGTGGAGGGATGTATCATATCCAGTCATGTTAGATCTTCAAACGTATTTAGCCAAATCTAGATTGATTGCTTTCCAGGGTCTTCAGAAAACATATGCACTTTCTGTTTACCCTTTTTCCTAATGGCTGTATTACAGAGGACATAGAGATGGATAGTGGAAAGGAGATTTACCCTTCTCAAAGATTAAAGATGTTCTGATTATTTGAATTTTTTATTGGCAATTAGGAAAGAATTTTCTCTGAAAAGTGTTTTCTGTTAATCTAAGTAACAGCAGGAAGTAAGTAACTGGGACTCTAGTAAGCTTTCTCTATGTGTGTATGTGTGTGTGTTTAAACTACTGGGATGAAAAAAGAGAAATACTAATTTCCTTCCTTCCTTCCTACCTACCTACCTTACCTACCTTTGTTTTCTTATTTATTGTTTTTAATCTTTTCAGTGCAAAATTAATCATGAGTGCCTTGAGTGGCTATGGAAATCAATTCATTTTCTTCATATACATTTATTTCATTACCTATCTATCCATCATCAACATGCATATGATAAAGACATTACAGAGTCACAGATGGAAGCACTTGGAAAAAAGAATGCAAAAACATATTGGAGCCATCCCGAGAAGAAGGTTGGTATTGTTAAATAATAATTCTTGTTAGCTCTTTTGCTTACACAGCATAATATATTTTCAGAATTAAAACATAGAAGGGATTCAGTCAACATTTGTATATTTATTACCAACAAGATATGCTGCCTCTAATACAATCCTGCTTTACCAATTCAACACCCTATGCACTGCAATTGCAATTCATATACATATGTGTGTGTGAAGAATTGGAGAAGCATTCTGCATAGGGCTAAGAATGTCATTAAGTCCTACTGCTTAATTTACAGTCATAATAACCCTAGAAAAGATGGTATACTGAATAGTAAGTGAATCAAATCACTTGGATAACATGCAAATACCATATTGTCACTGAAGTTTTCAATAAGTTTCCTTTTCAATTTTTTCTCTTCAAAATATAAATACAGAGTATGACTTTACTCGCTGCTAATGTTCAACATTGCATTAATTCCACTGACAATAATCCTACTGTAGGAAGTTAGCACCCACCTCTTTCCTGAAAGAATGAAATATTTTGGGAAATATTAAAAAGGCAGAATATTATGTTTCCCTGTATGAGAAATAGAGAAGCATGTTTTTAAAGACCCCTACTCCCTGGGAGTCTGACAATCAATCAGGATACTCTTTTGGGGCCACAGGAAGTTCAAAGCCAGAGAGAGCATAAAACCCGGAGACTTGCTGTATCTGCCCTTTTTTTCTGTTCAGGAATTCAAGCCGTGTGATCCTGTCCATCATTAAACCATCTTTCCAAGCAGTCTCCATGTTTCCAGTGTCTTTTTCTCCACTTGGAGCAGAACCCAGAAGGATATTTCTTCCAACACTATGAAACACAAAACTGGGATACCTGGAGCACAGGGGAACTGCCAGAGGATTGGAAAAGAGCTGATGTAGTTCCCATCTTCAAAAAAGGAAAAAAAAATAGATCCAGGAAACTACAGACCTATCAGTCTGACCTCAATACCAGGGAAGATTCTGGAAAAGATAATCAAACAACAAATCACCAAACATCTAGAAACAAACCAAGTAATAACCAAAAGCCAACATGGTTTGTCAAAAACAGATCATGCCAGACTAATCTTATTGCATTCTTTGATAAAGTGACAAAATTAGTGGACCAGAGGAATGCTGTCGATATAATTTACTTGGACTTCAGTAAAGCTTTTGATAAAGTAGACCATAACCTACTATTAGATAAAGCAGAAAAATATGGGTTAGACAGCATCACCACCAGATGGATTCGTAATTGGCTGACCAACCACATTCAACGTGTAGTCCTCAATGGAACTGCATCTACATGGAGGGAAGTATGCAGTGGAGTACCCCAGGGCTCTGTTTTAGATCCAGTGCTCTTCAACATATTCACTTGGACAAGGGGATAGATGGGGAACTCATCAAATTTGCAGATGACACCAAGCTGGCAGGAATAGCCAACACTCCAGAAGATAGGCTCAAGATACAGAAGGATCTTGACAGACTTGAACATTGGGCTCTATCTAATAAAATGAAATTCAACAGTGAAAAAAGCAAGGTTCTACATTTAGGGAAGAAAAACAAAATGCACAGGTACCGTATATGTGGTACTTTGCTCAATAGTAGTAACTGTGAAAGGAATCTTGGAGTCCTAGTGGACAACCATTTAGATTTGAGCCAGCCATGTGCAGCAGCTGCCAAAAAAGCCAACACAGTTCTGGGCTGCATAAACAGAGGGATAGAATCAAGATCACGTGAAGTGTTAATGCCACTTTATAATGCCTTGGTATGGCCACACTTGGAATATTGCATTCAGTTTTGGTCACCACGATGTAAAAAAGATGTGGAGACTCTAGAAAGAGTCAGAGAAGAGCAATAAAGTTGATTAGGGGATGGAAGCTAAAACATATGAAGAATCATTGCAGGAACTGGGTATGTCTAGTTTAACAAAGAGAAGGACTAGGGGAGACATAATAGCAGTGTTCCAATATCTCAGGGGTTGCACAACGAAGAGAGAGTCAAACTAGACTTCAAAGCACCTGATGGTAGAACAAGAAGTAATGGGTGGAAACTAATCAAGGAGAGAAGCAATTTAGAACTAAGGAGAAATTTTCTGACAGTTAGAACAATTAATAAGTGGAACAACTTGCCTCCAGAAGTTGTGAATGCTCCAGCACTGGAAATTTTTAAGAAGATGTTGGATAACCATTTGTCTGAAGTGGTGTAGGTTTTACTGCCTGGGCAGGGGGTTGGACTAGAAGACCTCCAAGGTCCCTTCCAACTCTGTTATTCTATTCTATTCTAAAGCTCAAGGAAACATGGCAAGATAAATCATCTACTATTCATGGATGACTTTAAAATGTATGCGAAAAGCCTCACTGAACTTAAATCAATACTCTGCGCAGTTCAACTGTTCAGCAGTGACATCAAAATGAACTTTGGACTATTCTATGAGTATAGAAGCTTCTCAACAACTGGGAGGAAATGATGAATATGATATTCAGAAAACATATGAGAAATTAAAAGAGGCAGTGGAACAGAAAAATCAAAATGAAAAGACTAAGATAATGAAGAGAAAGGATTGATAAGTAGGAATCAAATAGATAATTCCTTAATAGAACAGAGAAAAAAAGGGAAATCTCTTCAAAAAGAGAGAAACATTTATGGATGGGTGCTCAAATACAGAGTATGACTTGATGTGAACCATGTTGTATTATAAATTGACACTAATCTGCAAGCCTCTTTTCTGCTATTTCTGATTCTGAATGTTGTCCTTTCAAGAACTGGTGCATTCTTTTCAGATATCCTCTTCTGGTTGAGTTTGATTTGTGATAACAAATCACTTTATCTTTTCTTTTTTCCCCAATCACTGTATATTTGCAACAGATAAAAAGCTTTTTTTCCCCCCAGTGGTCCTGCTGGCCCTGGTTGCTCAGACAAAAAATCCTGAATTATTATTATTGAAGAAGTTGAATTGCTACATTTTACATAAGAATATAAGTGCAAAATACTTTTGCCTGGCTTAATAGGACAATGATTTCCTTCCTTTGTTCAGCATTAAGTGCTCTGTTTTCCACCCAATCAAAGCTTATCTCAGTATAAAACTGTTGAAAGCATCTCAAGGTCCCTAGAGTCAGAATGCGAATTGGGGAAATCATTCCAATGAGAGTTCATTTTTTTAAAAAAAATTTATTGAAGAAATTTACATGACTGTCCAACTGTCTCAGAGTGATTCCAGATGGCTTCCATAAATATAGCCCCCAGTACAAAACTCAATAGAAATCTGTTATCCATTCCATTCCCATTAATGGGAATTAATGAAATGCAGCGTGAGCTGCATTGGCTTCCGGTGGTCTTCCGGGTGCGCTTCAAGGTGTTAGTGACCACCTTTAAAGCGCTCCATGGCATAGGGCCTGGGTACTTGCGGGACCGCCTTCTGCCACCGATAGCCTCCCACCGGCCAGTTCGCTCCCACAGAGAGGGACTCCTCGGGGTGCCGTCGGCCAGACAATGTCGGCTGGCGACACCCAGGGGGAGAGCCTTCTCTGTGGCAGCACCAGCCCTCTGGAACGATTTGCCCCCGGAGATCCGTACGATACCCGATCTCTGGGCTTTCCGCCGTGCCCTAAAAACTTTTTTATTTCGTCAAGCTGGGCTGGCGTAACCCCCCCTCTCTCTTTTTTAAGCTTAAAGTTTTATGGGTTTTAAATTTTAATTGCCTATTGGGTTTTTAAATTTATTGGGCCAAAATTATTTAATTCTTTTATTAATATTTTAAATTTTGTATTGGAGTGTTTTTTATTCTTGGCTGTACACCGCCCTGAGTCCACTAGGAGAAGGGCGGTATATAAATTTAAATAAATAAATAAATAAATAAATAATATTTATGCTCATAAACCAGTATGATGCTGCTGTTAAATCTTTTGAATTTAGATTCATGCCTTTGGAATACTTTGGCATCTGTCCTCATTTTACAATGGAACTCTCTTTGTGTATGATCCTTGTTTTGGAGATAAAATAAGGGGAATCTCTAAGTATTTTGCTTCAATCTCCCAGAAGAAAGACTGAATTTAAATCTAATAATAATCATTCTAAAACATTGATCTCATATCTATCTATCTATCTATCTATCTATCTATCTATCTATCTATCTATCCATCCATCCATCCATCCATCCATCCATCCATCCATCCATCTATCGTCTATCTATCTATCTATCAGCAAAAACCACTTATGCATTAATCACGAAATCTCCAGAACCGTAAAGCCTACAAACTTGAAATTTGCCATATATGTTCTTCTTGGCTTCTACTCTGTAGGTGCTCACTAAGAAAGGATTTTTCGAAATGACCATTAGAGCATTAGTATTTCCTATATTATTATAACACACTCTGATGCTAAGGAGTTCTACTCCCCCTCCCCACCTGAAAAGAAATCTGTTCCAAATGCAAAGCATAAGCAGAGGAGAGGAGTTTCACTTTCAGTTTTACTTTCACAGCCTCAAGCAGCTTTACCACAGATGCCCAGCCTCCTTCCTGCCTCCTTCTTGCTCACACAGCAAATACTGTTTGAGTTTCCAAACGCCCCTCAATTCTCTCACACACTGACAGGATGCTAGCCAGATGAATAATGATGGATGCTGCAGGCTGGGACATTTTACTCCCCCTCACCCTCTGTTCCAATTGCCAGTTGCATTATATTAACATACTCTGATGCTACGGAGTTACACATTCTACATTAAGTTTCAGGCTGTAAGTGTCAATTTATCAAGCCTGAACACATAGTTTTGCAGCAAAGCATGGGTGTCCACTAGTTATAAATAAATAAAAACCTGTTCTGATTCAAGTTTAATACATCCCCTGTATTAATGGTTTGTCATTTCTTTCTTCCGAAATGGTTTTTTCCCCCCCAGCTTTTAAATCTAGGACTTTATGGTGGTGTCTATTCCTGAAAAACCATATGAAGATATCAGGAAAAATCTTCCTTTCCTTCTCTTTGTGTGGCATCTGTCTTTCAGGATTAGCAGGAGAGATTCTGGATGCTGAAAAGACTTCTATTTTTTCTCCCAGCTTTTAGCAGTATATGTCATCCATGACTCCTGCAGACATGGTGAATGACATTTCATTTAAGTAAGATTGAAGGTGGCACTTTTCATTCCTCAGGTCCCAATACCTGCAGTTCAGGTAAGACCAAAGGTGGAACTTTTTATTCTTCAGGTTTCTAATACCTATCATTCAGGCATTATTCTGCTGCTTTATTCATTCTACTGACTCGGGAAGATTCAGAGGAAACTCTGAGAACAATGAAGTGCAGAAGATTGTAAGAATGAAAGGAAGATCTCAATAGTACAGAAACTTGAAGACAAGTAAGCCAAATTATTTTAGCCAAGTGATAGTCTGCTATTTTTATTTTATTTTATTTTTTTGTAATGTAAAGCTTAGATTTCTGCTTTACAGCTGGAGTTAATGCTTCTTGACATACATGATTTGAATATTTACTGTAGCTCTAAACTATTTCCTAAAAACAATAATATTTCTAAATACTATAATTAGAATTATGTATGTATTTTTTTAATGATGAGGATGAATATGTCATGTCTAACATCAGTCATGTCTAACTCTTGGCAATTCTATGGGTCTGGTGTGTTCACCTCACTTTAAAACTTACTTGTTGTTATGGTTAATTCAGGTAGAAAGCAGAAACAATATTTATTTTCTATTTTAGTATAAACACATCTAATTTATATATGGTATGTTGAAGTAAAGCTATTTCTAAGTGGTATTTAAGAAAGCTATTACAGTTCCAAATGGTAAAAAAGCAGTTCTTCAGTAAATTATGTGTCTGTTTCAAACAAGTGCACACCAAAACATTATTATTAATGAAAATAATGTAAAAATGTAGTACATTAGCAGAAATAGAGTATAGAGTAAGGCAAAATTACATTGACAAGCTATTGTAGGAAGTTAGCACCCACCCCTTTCCTAGAAGAATGAAATATTTGGGGAAATATTTAAAAGGCAGAATATTATGTTTTCCTGTATGAGAAATGGAGAAGTATGTTTTTAAAGACAAAACAGCTCCCACTTTCCTGCCTCCACCCTTTTGTTAATGGGCCAGAGGCAGAAACTCAATCTTTGTCAATGAACTATCATCTGCAATACAATGGGACCCATCTAGGACAGAAACTCACCACATGGCACCTGGGAAGGTTACATCAGCCAGCAAGGCTAGCTAAGACCCCCACCCCCTGACAACCAATCAGGATACTCTTTCTGGGCCCCAGGAAGTTCAAAGCTAGAGAGAGATAAAACCTGGGTACTTGCTGTATCTTGCCTTTTTTTCTGTTCAGGAACTCAAGCCATGTGATCCTGTCCACCATTAAACCATCTTTCCAAGCAGTCTCCATGTTTCCAGTGTCTTTTCCCCATTTGGAGCAGAACCCAGAAGGATATTTCTTCCAACAGCATATTTAAGGAGAAATGGGCACATGCAAATATTAGTATTATCAAATATTTTTCTATGTTTGTGTTTGGAGGTGTGTGCATTGCAAACTGTTGCAAAAAGAAGACAAAATGAACTTAATGATAGTAAACTGAGAAATGAATGGAATTGCCTACTCTAAATTTGCAGTCCAACAAGGTGCTTTAAATGTGAACAACAACAACAACAACAACAACAACAACAACCTGAACTGGAAACCCTGGACCAGAAAACACGCAAACTTTTGAATATGTACCACGCTTTACATTCACAAAGTGACATCAACAGGTTGTACCTGCCAAGAAAAATAGGGGGCAGAAGACTATTGCAAATTCATCAAACTGTAGAAGAAGAAAAATGAAGTTTGAATGATTATGTGAACCAAAGTACTGAAAATTTTTTGCAGGCTGTGAAAATGGAGAACATTATAAAAACAACAGAAACAAAGGCAGAATATAAAGAAAAACAGCTGGATGACAGATTAAATAGATGGAAAACCAAAGATTTGCATGGACACCATGTTAAGCCATGGGCATGGCTTAAGATGGGAACCATCAAGAAAGAAACAGAAGATTTAATACTCGTTGCTCAAGGACAAGCATTACAAACTAATGACATGAAACCAAAGATACAAAAATCTACGGACAATCCAAACTGCCAGCTTTGTAACAACAAAGTCAAAACTGTTTCACATTTAATATGTGAATGCAGCAAAATCGCACAAACTGATTACAAAGCTAGGCATGACCGAGTTGCTAAATTAAGCCACTGGTCATTATGTAAAAAGTACAATTTACCTGTATCCAAAAAGTCATGGGAACATAAAAGTAGAAAAAGTTATAGAAAATGAGAAGATGAAGCTCTTGTGGGACTTTTGAATACAGACAGATTGTCACTTGGAACACAACACGCCTGATATAACAGTTGTCAAAAACTGAAACATACAATTTATTGACATTGCTTTACCAGGAGATGCCAGAATCAAAGAAAAAGAACTGGAAAAAAATCACGAAACATCAAGACCTGGCCATCGAAACTACATAGCTATGGATGAAACATGTAACAGTGATACCCATTTTCATCGGGGCACTTGGTATCATGTCTAAGAATTTTATAAGGTACATCAACAAATTGCAGCTTCCTGCAGTAATACCATGGAACTGCAAAAAACTGTGCTACGTGGAACATTGTACATCTTAAGAACCTGTTTGATACCTAGGATGCTGGCAGCAACCCGTATCAACCATTAGCACCAGTCAATGGTATTTGATGCAATGATGCATTTTTGAATGTTAGTTGACTGAGTTTCATGTTTAATGAATAAAGTACACTAATAATAATACAGATTTGTCAAGAGCAATTTGACTTACTGAATTTGTCTCTGTAAGAATTCCAATCTTCTTCTCCAAATGACCCCCAATTGGCTCCTGATCTTCTCCCTCTCTTTTCAGAACTCTTTCCTTAACTGACTGTAGATGCTGATCTTGAATTTGATATGGATGTGTCCACTTATCACGATTGGAATCATGTTTTGGATTCTGTGGGATGTACTTTCGTTGACTCTGTTGATGTGGCTCTCTGTTTCTGTTCTAGCTTGGAATTGCATGCTATTAATTATGCCTGGGTCTTAGCCTCAAGCTCTTCCATCAGTACTTATATTGGTTGACATTATTGTTTTGGCATTATACATAATTATGTTCAAGCTAGGCAAAACTTGGGGATTCTCATACACTCTGGCTCTTCTATTCAAAATACTGACTTTTTTTGTTGTCCATTGCCCTGCTTAATAGTATTCTATTATTCTCTGCTTTTGCTATCATAAAGTGAAAGGTCTTTCTCATTTGCTGGGAAATGAATTGTGCTAAACCTGAAGCATTCCAGCCTCCTGAGATTTCTGCATAGAGTGCACTCATATCTCTTCTTTACTTGTCTTCTTTACAGTCTGTTCAGTCTGGAGAGACCAAATTCAGTAAGAGGATATATTGGCTCATTTGGTGCTTGTCAAGCACTAAAGAGTCATTTCATTCTGCCTTCCTCTTTCCTTTGTCCACTTGCCGACAGAGCTCATTCAAAAAGACCCAAAGGGACCCAAAAGGAAATGGCTAAATATTGGCGATCACAAATTTATTGCCACAAGTGGACCACAGGTGGGTTACAGCATGTTCTGACCAGATCTGGAGAACCGGTAGTGGAAATTTTGAGTAGTTCAGAGAACTGATAAGTACCACCTCTGACTGGCCCCACTCCCATCTATTCTCTGCCTCCTGAGTCCCAGCTGATTGGGAGGAAATGGGGATTTTGCAGTAACCTTCCCCTGGATTGGGGAGGGAATGGAGATTTTACAGTATCCTTCCTCTGCCACACCCACCAAGCCACACCCACCAAGCCATGTCCACAGAACTGACAATAAAAAACTTTGAAACCCACCACTTAAGTGGACCCTCAAATGCCCAAATTCTTCACCAAAGGTTGGCAAACCTTTGCAAACATCCTCCTTGTTTGTTCTCAAGACTTTACAGAAAGGTCACTGCCCAAGGATATAAGTGTGTCCTTCTCATTGCTGGCATGTTTAGCAGATAGCCTGAGGCTTACGCTGACAGGAAGGAGAATGCCAGAAGGATAATAAAGGAATTGATCCCTTAGAATCAACCTTAAAAACTTGGACAGAAGAGCATAGGTTGTTAATACTTTGATTACTTTGCTCTCTGAGGCAATACACATTGATCTGTGTTTCACTGTTTTGTTTTACCTTCAGATTAATAGAACACTTTATTGAATATTGAAAGAACAACATTTCAGAGATTTATTTATTTATTTATTTATCAACAAGTACAAGGAAACAGGTAACAGTATAGACATAGACATGAACACGTAAAAAAATTGACACAAATAAAAGGATATAAATAGGCAAAACATAGCCATAAACACATAAAATGAATACATATAAATAGGGACAGTAGGACAGGGACAGTAGGCACACTTGTGCGCTTATGCATGCCCCCTTAGGGACCTCTTAAGAAACATGGAAGGTCCATGGTAGATGGTTTAAGGTAAAAGATATGGGGATTAGCGAGACTAACAACAGGGTCAGGTAGAGTGTTCCAGACATTTACTACTCTGTTGCAGAAGTCATATTTCCTACAATCAAGATTAGAGCAAATTACATTGACTACATATGTAGTCAGTTTTACTTAAACCGGACAGGTGCTCTTCCCCTTGCTCTCATGTTTACTTGGAGCCATTCAGATAGTGCCAACATGACTTGGCATGAGGTTCTTGTGGGCCTTTCCATGTGACCCTTTCATCACCAACACTCAATCAATTAGTTTTGATTGAGGAGGAACTCTTTTACTGCCTGCAGTTTAATACAGTGTTGAGTACTATTATCCTCTCCTCTACCATGACTATTGATGAAGGTCTGTCAATATGTTTGTGTGGGGGGGGAGGATGTTAAAGCAGTTGGGGGGGAGCAGTTAAAGACACTGAGCATGTCAGCTCAAAAGCTGATAGTAAGATACTACTGGACAGGGAAACCTTTACCTTTATATACCGACAGACATATAAATGTAAAAAGGAAAAGGTTTCTCCTATCCAGTCATTTCCAACTCTAGGGCTCATTTCCATTTCTTAGCCGAGGAAACCAGCATTGCCTGAAGACATTTCCATGGTCATGGGGCCAGTACGACTATACACCGTGGTGCATGGAACATTGTTGCCATCCCACCAATGTTGTACCTATTTATCTACTCACATTTGCATGCTTTCGAACTGCTAGGTGAGCAGGAGCCAGGGAAAGAATGAGCAGCGCTCCTTTTTTTGTGCAGTGCTTTTGTAAATCACATAGGGTTGCTATACTGAAATTATGGCTACATAAATGTAACAAAATAAATATTGCTAATAGCCATGAGTGCATCCTCATGTTCCTACATTCTTTAAATGTATCCGTTTTGCTTTAAGCTTTCAAGTCTTGATTGCTGAATCATTTACCGTATAATAGCACTTAAACAGATATTCCTCTTAGACATTCAACTTGTGTCCAGCAGGAAAAGACATAGTGTCTTGTTAAGAATGGTGCAAAGCCTTTTCTAGGTAATGTTACCTGCATTAGGACAAAAAGTTCAAATGTTTAGTTGTTGTAATAAAAATGAGATCAAAGCTCCTGTAACATATGCAGACCAAATCTGGCACTTCTGGCTATTCTCCAATTCTTACAGGATGAAAAAGCAGACATAGTCACCTTGGCATCACCTGGATCTGGTATTGTGTGCTATTTTCAGTTTGATAGACATTTTGCTTCAAAAGTTGAGCCATCTCAAGGTTATTTGCTGCAAATGGGGTTGGAGTTTTAGTAGGGCAATATTTTGCTGTGGAACAGAAGTTTCTGGTTAGTCTGACAAATGTTTGTAGTATTCGTTACTTGTCCATTCTTGAAACCCATATTCAAATACTTTGCAAACTTCTGGGCCTATTATAAATGAGCAGAAACTTTTCCAAAAAAATATTACTCATAATAGATAAGGCATCTCCAAATCAAAGCATGAAACAGGAAGTCTTAAAACATAGATACATAATGTCATATCAGTGTCCCAAGTAACATACCCCTAGTAAACAACACTCTGAAGCAAGTAGATTCCTCAAAGAATCAATTTCTTTAATATGTCATATTGGCACAGGCTGGTGAAAACCAGCTCTGAGTATTCTTGCGGTTTTTACCAATTAAAAGTAAACGTTTTTCACTTTCTCAAAACAATCAGTCACTCGGTTCAATCAGGATACTGTCCAGTGGTGGGTTGCCCCCAGTTCCCACCAGTTCTAAAGAACCAGTAGTAAAACTGGCGGGAGGCTCCACCCACTGACCCTGATGTCATGAAAATGCTTCTGCGCTTGTGCAGAAGAGCACGTGCATATGCGAGCAAAGCAAGTACACATGCAAGGCCCCATTGTGAACTGATAGTAAAGGTAAGTAGAACCCACCCTGTACTGTCCAGTTGCTAGGTGACTCCAGTCACCTCCTTCCAAGCACCTGCAGGAATGTCCTTGGTTCCCAAGAGAAAGCATTTTGTTTTGACTACAATAACCTAACTATCTCTCCCCCTCACTGTCCCTCTTCTCCAGGGTACCAGTGCTTAAAGTCTCAAAATGGCCTCAGTTAGGCCAGTTTGAGGGTTGCCATGCCTTTTATGTCCCAAATGTGTTCCCTGGGATTACTAAATGTGACTAGTCTTGACTAACCTGTAGGATTTCTGATTTAGAAGAACATTGATGAAAATGAGAGCTGGATTGATCTAGTGGTTAAGGACCAGCAGTTAATTAACCCCCGCCCCTCCAAAAAAAAACAGACTCTGTACTTGAAGGGAAAAACCCTAAAAAGAAAAAAATAGTGATTGAAAATTCACTCAGGTATTTCTTGTTTTACTTATTGCAATACTTTGTTTTTATCATTGTGTTAAATGATGTTTTATTTTAACTGTAAATAGCAAATAGCATATTTGTTGTACTTTTGAGGATATATAAGGAGTGGGAAATGTACATAGACTGCAGGAAATAAACCCAACCTCCACCAGCTCCATCATTATATCTACATGAGCAAGTCATATACAAGAAAGCAGTTATAATTTCAGTATGTACGTCAAGGGTTCCTCAAAATGGAAACTAATTCAATTTTTTCCCCAACATAATTTAAGGATATAACTTCAAAAATGTATCAGACTATCTGAAGTAGATTATGGTGCATTTACTACAGGCTGAAAGAATCCAGGGATTTAGAATTATAGGAATAATTTGGCAGTCTCTATGGCAGCATGAAGGGTTCTTATCAACATCCGCTCGAAAATATGTCTTGAATTTTTACATTAGTGGTATCAATAAGAGCCTCACATACAAGCCAGTGTTCAGTGACATACTGATGAGGCCATAATTCAAAAAGATCATTGTTTCTCCCATAAACCATCAGAATTGTGAAAGAACTTGTTGGAAAAAATGCAGAAGAAAGAGAAGGATCAATTTTCTACAAAACTTGGTTTGCTACACATATTTGATAGCCAGAATTAAACTGTGAAAGTCAAAACTAAACAAAGAAAACATTAATGTTTGCTTATTACAGCCAAATTAATCATTGCTTATCAATGGAAATATCTGGATAATATTTCAATGGATAAATGGTGAAATAGGATTGATAAATAGCAATACTTGAAAAAGTCTGTGATAAAATTCATTATATGACAATCAATCCTAAGTAATGAATTGTAGTTTTACAAGGAATAGGAGAATTTTATTGTTTATACCGATGAAACAGATAAAAATCCTGAAAACATCTTTTATTATAAGCTCCTTAAAACGTTCCAGCATTACGTTAATTTTTAAAATTCAAATATTTTAAAATATTTGTTTTTAAAAATGAAAAGTCACTTTCTTATTGGGTCAATTGGTTCAATTTATATGCCACCCTTCTCCGGAGTCTCAGGGTGGCTTTCAATGCGTTAAGCAATAGCCTTCATACTTTTTTATATACCTGCTTAGTAGGGCTTTTACCCCCCTAAGCGGTAATCTTTTTTATACAAAGTCAGTTTATTGCCCCCACAATCCGGGTCCTCATTTTACCTACCTTGAAAGGATGGAAGGCTGAGTCAACCTTGAGCCTGATGAAATTCGAACTTGCAGTAATTGCAGGCAGCTGGTGTTACTTAACAGCACTTAGTCTGCTGCGCCACCAAGGCTCTTCTTAATGACAAATTATGGAATGTACATATGATTGAATACAATATAATCCATGAAAGTGTACTTTATGTGTCTCTTCATTCTATGTAATACAGAATTCTGAAATGGTGTTTGAAGGGGTCTATGATAATTGCCAAATGTTTTTGCAGGAAGAAAATGTTTTTGGGGAAGAAAATGTCCTCTAAAATGGGTCTCATTTTGACAAGTAAACTTTTGAAAGACCCCATGATTCAGCACTCTGTCGTTGTTGGAGTTATTTTTACATTATGTTTTTTTTAATAAAGGAATCAAAATATGTCCTTAGTTATAATTAAGTAGTTTGTGCAATTTTTGCGAGCCTATCTCAATCCTAGTTGAAGTTCTTAGGTGATTTCCCCAGAAACATGTAGTGGTAAAGTCCATCCCTTGATAAGGAAAAAATTAATTTGTTCATTGGGCTCCCCATCCAAATGCTAGTTATTTATAGCACATTTAGTGCTGAATATCTTCACTTTGGCCTTGGCCTTGTTGAGTCACTGTAGTTATCTAAGTTTCATGGTGGTCTTCTCAGGCCAGCTTGACATGTACCATTGGAATCATATTTTCTGTATATAAAATAATGTTAAGAAATTTGTCATAGATCTTTGACATCTGGGCATCTCAGATATAGTTGACATATATATCAATACACATCAGGGCCAGGATTCACCCTTGTTTGATCTCTTTGTGTCTGGATTTAAGAAGCATCTATACAAGTGCAAACTTTCAGGGACTGTACATATTTGAGTAGGGGGTCTTAACTAGAAAGAAAAATCTGGGTTCCACATTTGAACTAGCTAGTTTCTTCCACAAGGTCGTTCTGTTTATAGAGTCAAAAGCTGAGGTAAACAATTTCTTGCCAGCAGATGTGTATTTCACAAGAATAGTTATTTATTAAGATTAATGATTACCTATTGTAGAGTGTTTCAGTCTAAAACCAGGCTGTTTTTCTATGGTGAGTCTCCCCCCCCCACTTTTTTTTTTAACACCTGGTCTTCTATTTTGCTCAAAAGGTATTTCACACATAGGTTGGCTACTATATCAATAAGAGCAAATAGTTATGAGCCAACAGCTTCAAATATTTCCTTTATTCTCTTTTTATATATGGACTGTCATGGAAACTACTCATCCTATGAGAAAGCAGCTTCTGTTGTTAATGTAAGAAAATACTCCTGCCAACAATGGTAAATGAGTGAGTTGGGGTCCCACATAACTTTTCTTAATAAGTAATATATAAAATAAATAAAAATCTAATTCAGTACTCACTTCTCACATTTGCAAGATAGCTCCTTAGTTTCTTATTTATAACCTTTTTAATCTTTTCATTTTTTTTTTGCAAGGTGGATCCTATAATATTGTAGCTAATACTTTATATTTATATAAATGTCAGGGTTCCAAGAAATGACCCCATTTCAAAACAGAAGCCCAAGGCAGATTCTCAAAGAACAGTTTTTATTTTGGAGACATCATCTTGGCATCAATTGGTGGAAAGCCAACTCTGAGCTTTCCCGGGCTTTCCACCTAGATAAAAGCAAAAGTTTCACTTTCTCCCAAAGCAATAAATCACATTATCCAATCCAGGCACTGGCTGGTTACCTGGCAACTCCTCCAGCCAGCCGGCAGTTGGAATGTCCTTGACCTAGGAATGAACTACCGGTAGTTTGTTTTAGTTACACCACCATCACCACCCTCAGCTCCAAGCTTCATCAAGCCCAAAGCAAAGTGAAAGAACCCCTAATAGAACTACAAAAAAGGAAACGGAAAACCTCCCATAGGCAGAACAGCTTCAGGGTTGATAATATGTTTTTTTTTAGTTACTTTCAAAAATTAGCATTTAATAGAGACCAAGCCATTATGGATTATTTAATAAACCAAAGTTTACAAAGCACATGATTTAGCAGGTTCTGAAAAACCAGCCATTTTTATGGGGGGGTTTTGGTCCTGTTTTCCTATAATACTGTTTTGAGATTATTAAATAATTTTCTCTTTTTTCCTTAACCAAGAAGCCAATGTATTTTTTCCATAGCTTTGATTTCCCAGCTGATATAAAAGTTACACTACATGTTAATTTACAGTTTTAATTGCTTCAGGTGCATTTATCCAATTCATCTCACTTCATTTTTTCTCACTTGTTAGAGAATCATCAAATACTATTTATATACGGTACATATTCCAGTGCAAATTTAACCTGGTTTGGTTTCCTGTTGCGTACTTCCATTGGGATTTTTGCCTTTCAGTAATTTCTTCTTTTAGCCACATCTTATCAAACATAATTGCTGCTTCCTTTATTATTTATGAATGTATGTATTTATTTATTGATGTAAGTCTAATGGCTAATTGGTGAGACATTACTTGAATTATTACAGACATTTGGAGCTGTTGTTTTTATATTCCAATAGAAATCATATCTCACCAATAATCTGAATTTAATTGCAAGTACTACATACAATTGTTACCTAAATCCTCATCTTCTCATGTTTTAAAAGACCATTATTATTTTTTTTCTCATTGGAGATACATCTTTGATTTCTTTTGAGTTCATTCACCTATCAGAAGCTATCAATTATGAGCCACAGTGGCACAGTGGTTAGAGTGCAGTACTACTGGCGATTTCTGCTGACTGCTGGCTGCCTGCAATTTGGCAGTTCAAATCTTACCAGGCTCAAGGTTGACTCCATCTTCTACCCTTCCAAGGTTGGTAAAATGAGGGCCCAGATTGTTGGAGACAGTATGCTGACTCTGTAAACAGCTTAGAGACAGCTGTAAAGCACTGTAAAGTGGTATATAAGTCTAAGTCGTGATAATGCTATTGCTATCAAAAAGAGCTAAGAGAAACTCAAATAGTATAATTTAGTCCATTTATTTGCATATCTATCTATCTATCTATCTATCTATCTATCTATCTATCTATCTATCTATCTACCCTGTTTGCCCTAAAATAAGACATCACCTGATAATAAGTCCAATCAAGCTTTTGAGCGCATACAGTAAAATAAGCCGCCCTCTGAAAATAAGCCCTCCCCAAAAATATTTAAATGTAGAACTGGAAATCAGTTAAGATGGCAAGAGGACCCCATTTTGCTCCACATGTCCCAAAATAATAAGACCTCCCCAAAAATAGGGCAAAGTGCTTATTTTGGGGTTCAAAAAAATAAGACAGGGTCTTATTTTTGAGGAAACACGCTATCTATCATCTATCTAAAATTATCTTTTAACTAAATATTAAATATAGGAAAATATAATAATCAAAAAGTAGTTGTATAACCATATATCTATTTCTAAGAAATAATGTAGTACTAAATATGATGAACTGCATCATATCTGAACATCTGCTTCAGCCTTTACAGAGTCTCCTGAGAACTGACAAACATTTTGAACACTATAGAAACACACATGCCCTAGAGTGAATTTACAGCTTGACCATAATTGTGTTGGGATAGAACTACATTTAATTAAACTTCACTATTTAAAAGTAAATCTCCTGAATTCAATGGGAGGTTCTCACAAGTCAGTGCATTAAAAAAAAAAAGTTGAAGATGTGGATTCAGTGATGCTGACTCTTCACTACTTCATGTTTTATCAACCAGAAAGAGACTGTGCAATACACTAAATAACTAATTATTTACTTTCTGTCCCCTGCCTGCTCTCTGTCTAAGAGATTGCTAATCTGAAGTCAAACCCTTCTGCTTTTTTCCACACACATCTACAGCATATGACTTGAACTCACCTCGTGATAGGATTCATGGTAGGATACTTTGGGGCTAGACTCTCAATTAGTATCTCCAGAAAAGAGCAGAAGCAGAAACCCTTCTTATCCTGGAGCAGGAATAGACAATGTATTGAGGGCTATAAGATCCCACTCGGTGGTTGGTTGCTGCCTGTTACAACTGGTTTGGTGATCGTGCCTAATGCATGCTGGATGCATGTGCGCAGTTTTACAAATACTAACCTTCTGTGCTACCACTTGGGAGTAACACAGCTGAGGTGCAGCAATCCGCTCTGCCACGCCAATTAGCTGAGAAGATAAAAGTAAGTATAGCAAATTTTACCTGATAGTTGGAGCAAACTAGTTCGCTCCCAGCTGATCTTCAGAGCTACCTGTTTGCCTGAACTGATCCAAACCGGTAGAATTCCACCCATGATCCCATTGAAACAGCACAACTTTAGTAAAAATATCTGGAGAACAGGATGAGGATGTCTTGTCAATGTGCCTTATCTAAAGATACCATATCTGGTTGCAATCATCTGAATGACAACTAGAGATCAAGACATCTCTAGTTCTTTTGTTGTCATCTAGTTCCTGTCTGCACCTTTTCCTGATCAGATAATCCTAAGAAAAGTAATAATTAATTTCCTGCCCAGATGATAAACTAGGCATTGGTGAAAAGTGGGCAGAGATCCTGGAATACAGTGGGTCATAAACACAGGAGCCAATATTGCCCTAGAAATCATGGTTTTTAAGAACCTGTTTCCCAAATAGCTACTGCACACAGAGAAAATAGCCTTCAAATGTGGAAAGCCTGCCATAAGCAAACCATAATTAGCTATACGCACAGTAAAAGATGTTGTATGCTGCCATTATCCAGCTCAATCCTACCACATTATTAGTGTCACCACTAAAATGCACACAATTGTTAAAATTCAATATTTCACATGAGCTTGTTGTCTTTTATTAAATGGAAAAAAAAGGAAATCACCATGTTCAAGATTTTGTGTGGGACTAAAAAAAAAATCCCTTTAAATTTCAGAATATCTCTTGTATATATTTGAGAATATCTCTTGTATTACAACTTTTAGTTCAGATGTAAGAGACATGCATACATAGATCATCTGAAAAAGTTGCTTATTTTCTAAGGTACTCAGTCATTATCATTTCTGCATTTCCTAATACAGTAACAAAGATTTTTTTCCCAGAGAATGGAGAATGAAAGATTGCTTCATCAAATATAACTATGGTTTTACTCCCTTCTCCCTATTATCTTTAAATATGCTCCAAACCACATGGGTAAATTTGTCTTATATTTCATTCTGAAGAGCCACATGTATGTTTCCTAATATCAATAAATTAGGAAGTACTTAAACTCAAGGAGGCTGACAGTCTATTGTCTACTTTTAAGGGAATCATTTATCACCGCCAACTGCGTCAAAAGGCAATTTTGGCTAATTATTCAGTGGATATTGAAATGCTCATTTTGCCCTCATGGGTACATGCATTAGATAGTAAATGATCATAGCTCAGAATGTAAAAAAAAGCTTGGCACATCGTGTTAAGTTAGCTGGAGCTTGCATTAAAATTATATGAAAATCCCATGCTATTCCCTTGCCTCATCACTTCCCCCTTTATTTTACAAGAAAATAAAACATCAGCTATAGTTTTCATATTTGTATTTTATAGCCCAAACTATATCTCCAGTGAAATAGATGTAGTTCCAGTTTAATTTCTCTCTAACTTTTTGTAACATAAGTTGCTCAGAAAATAAAGTTGGTAACAAGAATCATACCTTTCTAATGTTCTGCTTAAAGAATATATTTTAACCTAGCAAAGTAACAATGAAGCATTACAGGGTTGTTTTAAAAACAGTTACCGTACTTTTTGGAGTATAAGATGCACCTAAAAGAAGGTGAAAATGTTGGTGCGTCTTATACACTGGTTACAGCCATTTTTGGCCTCCCAGAATCCTGCCCCATGCATCCCGTTTTCGCCAAAAACAGGCCCGTTTTTCACAAAAATGGGAGGGAGGGAGGAAACAATTCAAATGTTCTTTTTCAAACTAGCCAAATAGGTTGAAAGGAGTAGAGTAGAGTAGAGTAGAGTAGAGTAGAGTAGAGTAGAGTAGAGTAGAGTAGAGTAGAATAGAATAGAATAGAATAGAATAGAATAGAATAGAATAGAATAGAATAGAATAGAATAGAATAGAATAGAATAGAATAGAATAGAATAGAATTTTTACTGTGACAGCCTCTGTTTTTCTTTGAGGAGTTTAATGGAGGACTATAATTGCTGTCCTGCCCAACTAACAGAGAACTAGATTAAGCCACTTATTATTTGGTGGTGCAGTGGTTAGAATGCAGTATTGCAGGCTAATTCATTACTCACTGTCAAGAGTTCGATTTTGACCAGCTCAAGGTTGTCTCAGCCTTCCATTCTTCCAAGGTCAGTAAAATGAGGATCCAGATTGTTGGGTAGCAATATGCTGATTCTGTAAATGGCTTAGAGATGGCTGTAAAGCACTATGAAGCAGTATAGAAGTTTGAGTGCTATTGCTATCTGTAATATTTATTTTCTTGTGCAACTATATAACTAGTGCAACATTTCCCTGACTGGAACTTCCTTCCATTTATCACCAGTCAGTCACTTTTGGCTCTTTTTTCTCACTTTCCTGACATATTAATTATTACAAGTCTTAATTTTTTGAGAAACTTGACAGAGTTTTAAACATTTACTTCTGCAGTTGGCTAATTACACAGATCATTATCGATCAATTAATTAATGAGTAACATAAGTAATGCAAACCAGTGAATTCAAACTCTCTGCTCAAATATACCTCTATGTCTGTTGTGAACATTTCTTACCTTTACCTTTACACTGTTAAGGGAAAAGAAAGCTAGCCTTGTGTATATCTAATCCAGAACTTTTCTTACTGGGATTAATCAAGGACTAATGATAGATAACACAGGAACAGTTTTTTCCCGAACGCCATCACTCTGCTAAACAAATAATTTCCTCAACACTGTCAAACTAGTTACAAAGTCTGCATTACTTTGTAATCTCATCGTTCCTATCACCCATCTCCTCCCACTTATGACTATGACTGTGACCTTGTTGCTGGTATCCTTACGATTTATATTGACTGTTTCCTAATATGATTTGATTGCTTATTTGTATCCTATGACTCTCATTAAGTGTTGTACCTTATGATTCTTGACGAATGTATCTTTTCTTTTATGTACACTGAGAGCACATGCACCAAAGACAAATTCCTTGTATGTCCAGTCACACTTGGCCAATAAAGAATTCTATTCTATTCTATACCTACTGACAGCCTTTTCTCCTAGCATATCTCTAACAGGAATTCCTGTTTGAGATATATGTCATGTGAAGAACTAGCTCCTTTTATTTGTCTTCATTCATTCCATTATTATGAGAGACAGGGGTGTCTTTACTTTTCTATTATTTCCACTGCACACATCATGTATAATTTTGCTATGTTTCCTTTTGCTCATTTTTTTTACTCTCGGGATTTTTTTTCTTTCTTTCCCCACATCAACAATATTGATATATTGTTTCCTTCCCCATATGGATATAATTTGACGCAAAAGAAACTACTTTTAAAATTTTAGTCTTTGTTTTCCCCTTTCCAAAGATTTGATGAAATATCCAAGGGTAAGTTTTCAGTACTTGAAGAATGGTATATCTCATCCATGGTCCGAGTCTCTCTGCTTTTCCTATCACTTCCAAAGAATACTTTGGTAAGAAATAGGTGAGATGTGTCACAAACAATTGTGCCCCCTTATTGTACCCGATGACAATAAACTGAGTTCAAAAACACTGCCAAAATAAATTCCACGTACCAAACTTGGCTCAGATGGAGTGGTTTGCCTCCAGAAGTTGTGAGTGCTCCATTGTTGGAGATTTTAAAGAAGAGATTGGACAGCCATTTGTCCGGAATAATATACGGCTGTGATGGTGAACCTATGGCACACGTATCCATATCGGTGGGCATGCAAGCTAAGCTCTGGACGCACTGCCTAGATAAACAGACATTTCTATGGATACATGTTGAGACACCATTCACTCCTTTCTATTCTATAGATATGGTGATATCCTAGAGTATGAATAAACTGAAATACATATATTTTGTTTTTAATTCAAAAGCATACGGTAGAAAGAGAGAGAGAATAAAAAATAGGGAGTATATTTTTATATTTGAAAACCCATAATTATCAGTCAAAAGTATTCTGACCTTTTAGGCCATAGCTTAGCTTTCTTGTGATGTTATCAAGCAACAGAATGTATCAATTTTGTTGTTGATTGCTGTTTCTGTTTCAATAAAACCAGATTTTACATCTGTAGATTCATTTTACATGTGTAGAAATCATTTTTAAAACAGCTTTATTGTTGGATAAACTAAGCATAAATAGATCAGATCCATGCTAGATTTCTCTATATATTACTGTAACTACAGCTTACCTTTTGCTGCACAAGTAGTGTTGTTTTTTTTTCCCCTGTAACAAACTTAATCAAAAATTTGTTAGATAATGGATAAAATTACAATTTTACTATGTTTCTGAAGTCCAAAGGGATTTTTTTCCTGCTGCACGCCAATGTGCTTATCCCCCCCCCCCAATTCTATTCTATCAAGATCTGAACAGTCCACAAAATCAGAACTTTCAGAAGTAATTTCTTTTGTTATCTAATAATCTGAAATCTGAATTCCTTGAGACACTGACCTCAGTTTTTAATTTTCTCTCAAACTTTTCCCTGAGGAAATGTTAGAGGCGAGCATGATAGGCTGAATTGGCAGATAACTGCAATGTAATTTCTCAAGAGATGTTCAAATGATTTAGCCAAACCACGCATCTCAATTCTCAATATGAGGCAATTTCAACTGGACAGCTGTTAACAAAAGGATATCAGATTTTTTGAAAGCTTAAGCAAAATGCCTTTTGAGAAGAATGCTTTGCACTGTCAAGTCACACTGATGATTATTCGATTGCAAGAACAATTTGCTGTATTGTCAACTGAGAATTATCATGATCTCTTTATGAATATGATGAATTTTATATACATTTATATAATTATAAGTATGTGCATTTGGAATATTCAGAGATGTCCAATAGCATAAAAGAATGTTCTACATTTTCCAGAGTTCAAGAAACAATTTTATCTTTTGTTTGTTGTTTTGGAAACCCTTGGTACATCCAGATTTATGAGGGAGGGTTTCTGAGCATAATTTTGCTCCCTGCAGAAAGTCTACCAGGATTATTGGGCCCACCATTATTGGTTATTAACTAATATTTTAATATTCATTTCTATTTCCATATTACAAAATATAGTCTACTGAAGGAGGGAGGGAGGGAGGGAAGAAGGAAGGAAAGGAAGGAAGGAGGGAGGGAGGGAAGAAGGAAGGAAAGGAAGGAAGGAAGGAAAGAGGGAGGGAGGGAAGGAAGGAAGGAGGAAGGAAGGAAGGAAGGAAGGAAGGAAGGAAGGAAGGAAGGAAGGAAGGAAGGAAGGAAACCTACTGAGGAAAAGACAATTATTTGAAAGTTATATTTTAATTGACCCTTTTTTGGGTTTTTTTAAATAAAAAAACATTTTCTTATATTTATCATTTTATACCTAAAAATATTGAAGCAATAGTGGCAGAGCAACCTTATGATCAGACAAATGTCCTTTCAGAGGTATGAATGTCAATGCAAATTGATTCATGGCTCATATTATGCTACACTGGCATATATCATTATCTTTTCCTTTTTTGTCCATTGCCATTCTGATTAATAGCCTAATTGGCACTCTGTTTTTCCATCTTTTCCCCCTTTTGTCCGATGCTTTAGAAGTTGCTTTGCACAGGTAATTTATCTTCTATGCGTTCTGATATAATGGATCTATGATTAGTTGACTATACAAGCAAACAAACAAGAATTGAAGGTAAAACAATTTGCATTGTATTTATTTAGCATTCTCTCTGCGTTGCTCCAAGAACAATTTATACTGAACCATGATCCCTTGTTACCATTGACCAAAGGAAGTTAGCTAAACAACATTTGTGCAAAAGTAAAAGCAATTGTTAAACTGAACTTCAAATCAGGTTTATTAATCTGACAATCATATATTTGAAATGAACACTGATTAAAAACCCTGGCTTTGGAATTCTGCTTCATGATTTACTTCATGATGGTTCTGACTGTGTCTTTCCTTTCTTTAACTTCCATCTCTTCTTCCAAAGAGGCAAAAATGAGCTTATTCAGCCTAATCTCCTGATGACCCAGTATCAGATCAAATTGCTTTGTATTTGGCTCTCATTTCCAGCTAAATGGGCTGTTATGCCTGTTAGGAATTGCTATGCCTTTGTCTTCTTTCCCTTCATGGTTATCAATTCCGTAGTGTCTATTTTTGCTCTCCTTGTAAAGGATGTGGCCTTTTATTCTTTGCAGCTTCAGTTTAAATCAATTTTCTTTTCTTTTATTCCTCCCTTGGGATAAGTTTGATTTAAATGTTGTGATCAAGAAACTTTGTACTTTCTTTGAGAAAGAAAGAAAGAAAGAAAGAAAGAAAGAAAGAAAGAAAGAAAGAAAGAAAGAAAGAAAGAAAGAAAGAAAGAAAGAAAGGGGGGAGGGGGGGAGGGAGGGGGGGGAGGGAGGGAAGGAGAGAGAGAGAGAGAGAGAGAGAGAGAGAGAGAGAGAGAGAGAGAGAATCTGGTTATAAAATTTGGAAAAAATAGACAAGTCGGATATGTCATTCCTTCAAATGTTCAATTCTTCCAGTCTCCAGTTGTTTTTAGATTTTATTTGGATTTGGAGAAAATTCCATTCAGTATAATTCCATTCAGTAATTTCATTAGGTGGCTCCTGAAGATGGGAATGGGGAGGGAATGGGGTGGAAAGTAAAAAAGAGCCCATCCCTTTAAAGGACCCCATCACTTTTTAAAAATATATATACCCCTCAGTGCTCTTCCTATATGCTAGCTCGTTATTATATAAAACAGCTCCAGGCCAATTTTGTTATTGCTGTATTGCAGATGTGGTGGGTGCAAGAGGAGACAATAAATAATAAATTAACTAGCACTGCTGATGCTACCTTGTTTGGGGAATGAAATGCCTTCAAGAAAACAACCAAGATCAAGCAAAATTCTTGCCTTTCTAGACGGCATGCTGTACCTGGCATTTAACCAGTGGAACAAGCTTGCCATCAGAAGTTTTGGCTGCACCATCACTGGAGGTTTTTAAGAAGAGACTGGACAGTCGTTTCTCTGAAATGGTAAAGGGTCTCCGGCTTGAGCATGGGGTTGGACTAGAAGATTTCCAAGGTTTTTTCCAGCTCTATTCTGAACGATTGATTAAAATAAGGATCAGTCTTAATACTTTTGGCATCTGCACTTACACATTGCTGTTAAATGTTTATAACATTTCAGTCTATCTACAATGCACAACTACAGCATAATAAGCAGGCCAAATGCACAACAAGCATAACACTTGGGTTACAGAAATATTTATGTTCAAGGCTTCAGTTAGAAGGATACCAATGGAGATAACGCAGAAGCTTAGCATAATTAGAAATAAAATGCTCAGGGGCATAAAGCAGAAATGTCGATCTAGCTTTCTTATTTAATAGAACAATTAATAAAGTCAAATTGACTATAAATGTCCTATCTTTTTTCGAACTATTGAATCATTAACCTTTACAGCGTAATTGTTTTCTAACCCTCAAACGAAACCCAATTGCTCTTTTAAGGAGCTCATTATATATATATATATATATATATACATATACATATACATATACATATATATATATATATATATATATATATATATATATATATATATGTTTTCTGAGGTTTTCGCGGGTGTTTGTATGTAGGTCTTTGGTTATTCGGGTCTTCTCCCGCGTAGAATTGGAAGTATCTTGGCGACGTTTCGACGAAGTCTCATTCGTCATCTTCAGGCTGGTGTTCTCGGCTTCGTTCTTCAAGCCGAGAACACCAGCCTGAAGATGACGAATGAGACTTCGTCGAAACGTCGCCAAGATACTTCCAATTCTATGCGGGAGAAGACCCGAATAACCAAAGACATACACACACACACACACACACACACACACACACACACACACCAAGGAAATAAAAAAGACTTAGCCAAAACATTAAGTGAATTAGTATCTGAACATTAGTTATTTATTCTTTCTGTTAATAGTCAGGTGTATGTTTTCTTAGATCTCAAACTTCAGTCCATTTGAAAATGAGGACAAAGATGCATATAGAAAATATAGATATATCTAACAATTAAAGTAGAGGACAAGTAGCCTAAGTGGTACATTCAGTTTGGCAAAATGTCTTCTTAATTAACCTGTGGGTTGCTCCTGAAATTAACAGACTTTAATTTGAAAATTCCATTGTTGCAAAGGCAAAGCAGAGAGAACTAAAACTAATAACCCCCAGTCAATGGCAATGAGAATAAGCACACACTCACATCAAAACAACCTCTGCAATAAATCTGTGCATTCTTTATACACAAAGTGAACACATGTATGTATGATGAAGAAAACATACATTTATAGATCTGGCAATCTATGGTGGAATCTGTTTTATTGCAATAAATCCTTTTCTTCTGCAGTGGTGGGAATTTGCAGCAAAAGTAATTGGTGACATAATCTGCCCTTCAGTGTGCAGAAAAGAGTTCATAATTATGCTTGGCTTATAAAAACTAAAGTGAGTTGGATTTCCTTATAGCCCAGATCTATAAATTAGTCTGAGAAGCTATAGGATAATATTTGAAGAGTGGGGAATTGTAGACTAGAGGCCACTGAAGAAATGAGCATATAAAAGGCAAACCATTTTCCTTTCCACTTATTACTTATTTTAGTAATAACTAATTATTAATTTATAATAATTTCCTCTTATTACTAAAATAAGTAATAAGTAGAATAAGTAATTTCAAATAGAAAGAAAAAGGAAGGAAGGAAGGAAGGAAGGAAGGAAGGAAGGAAGGAAGGAAGGAAGGAAGGAAGGAAGGAGAAAAAAGAATGAAAAAAGAAGAAAGGAAGTAGAAAGGAAGTAGAAAAGTAGAAAGAGAGAGAGAGAGAGAGAGAGAGAGAGAGAGAGCTTTGTCCATCAGACTAAAGGAAAAGTTCAGAAAATAAGTGAAGAATTTTTCAAAGCAGCACACTCATACTATGCATTCATGCAGATTTATAACCCTTGTATTTGGGACTATCCAAATGTGAATTTTATAATAATAATCCTGGGTCTTTAAGAAGGATTCTATAGATGTATCACAATGCCAAATGCAGTCCGAACATCTGGCTGACTGTATGGTGAACAAGAGTAGTAGTTTGAAATTATCTGACAATCTTCTTGGTTTCGCTTTAAACAAGAAAGCCATGCATTAGATAGGTATTTCAATCACGTTTGCTAAATACAAAAAGCTAGTTGACATATTCTACAGCTGGCCAGCCACAAGAAACAAGGGCCCATCTCCACCAGAAATAATTCTCCATCTGTTTGTTCATATGTTGCTACAGAATTTATTCACATACTCCTATGAGGAATAAAAAGAGGAGGAAACTCTATTTAGATGTTAGCTATTTAGACGTCAATAGACAGCTATTTCCAAGGGGGAGCGGAATGGAAGAAATTAACACCATATTTATAATTGATAACTGGGCCAAATAGCTTACAGTACAATACAAAGCCCATTTTTAATTTTGTGCTCTGTAATGGAGCCCTCTGCATTAAATACTCTCTCCTCTCTTTTTCACACAATCCCAGTACAACAAACACAACAAATTTATAGTATGTCTCTGTTGGCAAAACTAGGAAGTCTGTTCATCTTTGTCTGGTTTCTGGATTTGTTTAAAAAAAAATTTCCAGTCTGGCTATTTTATTTTAACTTACCTTTGGTGACTCTGGGCAGTGTGCAAAAGATTAAAAACACAAACAAAAGTAGTATATTAAGGAAACAATCCTACTACAAATCTATTATAGTTCAGTCAGAGGTAGGTGTTGTTGTCTGGTGGTGTTACAGCTTTCGGCGCAGGCTGTAAGCTGCTCCAAGTAAAGCTACTTTTTGCAATTGACTGATGATGATTTTGTCAGTGCTGATGGTGTTCAAGTGGTACTCCAGATGCTATGGGATTGTACCAAGGTGTCAAATACTATTGGTACAATCTTTGCTTTCTTTTGCCCCAGTTGGTCTACTTTTATCAGCAATCATATTTTATGATTTTCTCCAGTTCTTTCTCTTCTCTTCTGCTCTCTCCAGGAACTGTAATGTCCACTATCCAGACATTTTGTCTTTTTTATCAACAACTATTAATTGTTGATGGGTTGTTGTGTTGATGATGATGATGATGATGAAGGTAGTGTTGTTCTTGTTGTTGATGATGATGATTTAAGATACACCTGGCCCTAAAGCATTCCATTTTCAATCCCTAAAGACCAAAAAAACAGATCCAGAAACAGGATTGGAGTAACCTTTCAGCAAAATGATCTAAGTATGATCTTTTCATAGATGTTCTCATCTAATCTTGCTGAATTTCCAAGCCCATATAATCCAGTGCTACCACCACTTGCAGATTCTTGTCCCACTGTGTGACTTGAAAAATGTATAATAAAAATACGTAATGCAAATAATGTAAAAATTTAAAAATTCTTTTCTTGAAAAATACACATTTTGTGAGCATTTTGATATGTCCTTCATGGGCAAAAAATTGTCAGAATATTTGGAGAAATGCAAATGCCAAAGATCAGCTATATAATTCTTCAGTAATTTGCATTGTTCTGCAAAGTGTAGTTTGGGATAATTAATGTGACACTTCACAATGAATGTTGGAAACGCCCCACACAGATCAATATGCACACACATGCTCACCCTTATACAAATATATCATGCAATGGAGGGATTGTCCATCAGGTTTAATATGCAAATGAGGTCATTTAGCTAAAGAGTATTTAAATCTGCACATGACTGATTTAGTAGAACCTCTAAAATGGTGTCAACATATCCTTAGAGAAAGGGTTTAGTTTTGATAAAGAAAGAAGAGAAATAAAGAATGTCAGCGGAAAATAGCAATGAAGGAGAAAATGGTAAACACTGCAAAAATAAAATCCTATGGGGAAGTAACCTCTAAAACAATTAAAAGTGTTGAGAAAATAGTAATGAATATATGAAATGGGAGAAATATCAGTGAAAAGGGAATGGCAATGAAAGGGAAAATAGCAATCACACAGAAACATCATTTAAACAAAATATTGCAAATCAGTCCCTGCAAGCTAATGATGGAACAATATGCACAATATGCAATGCTTAGGGGAGAGAGTAGATCCAATGTGTGTCTTTTATAAGTCTGACACTATACAAAGGGAGGGGAAGTGTGAGCAGGAGATTTGAAGACAATGGAGAGGCATCATTTTAGTAGACTTGTTGGTTAGAAATTCTGAAAGAATAAGGAAAAAGGGTAATATCAGAGGTGGGTTTCAGCAGGTTCTGACCAGTTCTGGAGAACCGATAGTGGAAATTTTGAGTAGTTTGGAGAACCGGTAAATACCACCTCTGACTGGCCCCGCCCCCATCTATTCTCTGCCTCGTGAGTCCCAGCTGATTGGGAGGAAATGGGGAATTTTCAGTGACCTTCCCTTGGAGTGGGGAGGGAATGGAGATTTTACAGTACTCTTCCCCTTCCATGTCCAACAAGCCACGGCCACCAAGCCATGCCCACAGAACCAGTACTAAAAAAAAAAATTTGAATCCCACCACTGGCCGTGATATGATCATAAATAGGGGAAAGAGAAAAGTACAGAAGATCCATGAAATGGATCCAAAAGAATCACCCAGTATATGCAATAGAATAGAATGCTGTTACCTTCCCACCAAAGGTAGTCCCTATTTTTTTACTTGCATTTTTTACGTCTTTTCAAACTGCTAGGTAGGCAGAAGCTGGGACAAGTAACGGGAGCTCACTCCATTACGCGACACTAGGGATTCAAACCACTGAACTGCTGACCTTTTGATTGATAAGCTCAGCGTCTTATCCACTGAGCCACCACATCCTCTATATCTCACATTAAGTTTATGCTTAAACTTGGAATAAATGATTACAATGGCATTAGCCCTTCCTGGAGTGGGTCTTTGCATTATTAGACATGTGGATTCCTACACTGGTTTGCACTGGAGTACCTCTAAAGACTAATTAGGAATTGAAATGGCTTACTTTAGATCAGATCTAGATATATCCGTACAGCTAACCAACCTAGGATAATCTTAAAGAAGACACTCATGGAAAAAAATGTTCTAACCTTTCTTCTAGCACAAGTTGGCCTAAAAGCCTTATTCTAAAAATGCTTTCTTTAAACAAGCTTTTATCATAAAAAAAAAAAAAAGATAGAACATGTCAGTGACAATTCCTCTTCTTTTAGTTAGCAGAAGAGACTTCATTTCCTACTTCCAATTCTAAATGCCACAAAATTTAAAATAAGATTACTAACCTCTTCAGCATATATCCAATTACAACAATCTTCTCTTTTCACCTTGTCTCAAATGAGTTTCTAGCAACCCAGTTAGCTTCCTTTTTTTTCAAAAAAAGAAAGAGGATTTTTTTTTACTGTTCATTCTACTTCCAAGTTTTTCCTTTTCTCTCTACGTACTTCAGAAGGAGTCGAAAGATGGCAGAAATCCCTATTTTTATGTGGTGTCAACTGACAAGTAGTTAAAGTCTTATGAATGTCTATTCAAAAGGATTTTTCTAGAAGAAAACTTCATTGAATGTCCAGTGACTTTTATTTTAGTAGCATACATAGGATTGTGTATGTTGGATATCACCCTATGGGCTTAGCCTTTATGAATACTTCTGTAATGTGGCCAACTTCATTTTGTGTCCATCAGAGGTGTTATTCAGCAGGTTCTGACCAGTTCTGGAGAACCGGTAGCAGAAATTTTGAGTAGTTCAGAGAACTGGTAAATACCACCTCTGACTGGCCCCACCTCCATGTATTCTCTGCCTCTCAAGTCCCAGCTGATTGGGAGGGATTGGAGATTTTACAGTATCCTTCCCCTGGAGTGGGGTGGGAATGGAGATTTTACAGTATCCTTCCCCTGCCATGCCCACCAAGCCACATCCACCAAGCTATGCCACGCCCACAGAACCGGTAGTAAAAAATTTTTGAATCCCACCATTGGTTTCCATATAAGAATGATGCATGCCAAAGAATATCTTGTCACACATTAATTTGAAAGTCAAACTTATGTCAGTTTATTTATTAAACATATTGGCCACCCATCTTACCACGGGGCAACTCTGGATGATATACAATATTAAAATTATAAACCTACATAAATAAAATACTACAAAATATAAAAGTACAAAATACAATAGATAAAGGATAGTAGAATCAGTAGGGAGGGAGGTGGGATCTGATTATTCTATCAACCAGACCCAACATGAAGCTCCTCCTTTAAAGCCAACTGGCAGAGCCAGGTTTTTAAGCTCTTGCAAAAGATCAGAAGGGTTAAGGCCAGCGGTGGGTTTCACATTATGTTACTACCAGTTCTCCCCATGCTCACGCCTGCCTTCTACACATGCACCCGGCCTTCCACGCATGTGCTTTGCCCGCATGTACACCTTCCACGTGTGCACGCAGCCTCAAAAATGTGCCTAAATAGGATTGCATAGAGCCATGGTGGGTGGGCGGGGCCCACACCCGATTTCTGCTACTGGTTTGGCCGAACTGGTCTGAACCGGCTGAATACCATCTCTGGTTGAGCCAACTTATTCCGGGGAATAAGGCCAAAAGCTAGGCACAATGGCAGAGAAGGTGTTTCTCCTGGACCCAACCAGATGGAGTACCTTGGCTGATGGGGCCTGAAGCACACCTCCTCTGCTGGCACAGGTGCAATGGGCCAATTCCAGTGGGATAAGGTGGTCCTTCAAGTAACCTTGATCTACTTTATTTATCCATACAAATTTCTTAGCATTCCTGTTACTTGTTATCAAGCATTCCTTTGTCTGTTGTCTTCCCCAGGACCTTTAAAGAAACTGCCTGTCCTAAATTGTCATTGATTCATTATCATTTTAAAAAGTGAATCACTTTTCCTGTCTCGTTGTAGGAAGCAAATATAGATAAACTATGGCCATTCAGACTGATAATATGTTATACCTGATTGAGAATGAACTTTTATTCCTACAGAGATTGGCATTCATAACCATTGCAGGATGCCAATAGATTAAGTTTGGAATCTTTTCTAGTAAAATGTACCTTGATGGCATTATGCAGTTGTGATTTAATGGTTTGTGGAAGATTAAATTGTATTAAAGTTTTTATTAACCAAACATTTTCTTGGTGTAATTGAATAACTGCAAACACAAAAACAGATTACACGAATTAACAAAGATTAAAAGAGTACAAGCATGTAAAAAATGAGAGTTAAATTTTAGAGCAAGTATGTATAACTTCAGATCAAGTTTAAAGGAAATCAATGTTGATTTTAAAAAGTCTTTAAAACTTTGTCTTTCTAAGTCATATGTTTATATCCATTTTCAATTAAGCATTTCACAGCAATAAAGAAATGACATCTGTAGTATTGTATTTTTATTTTAGGTTTATAATTGTTCTATGAGCAAGCTTTTTTTAAAAAAAATAGAGGCGTATTTATTTTAAGTCATTAAATAAAGAAATCCTAGTTCCATAGATTACAAAATGACTTCTCTACATTGTTCTAGTTATGAAAGTTTGCATAGCATTTTGGCTATTAAATAATTATTTTATGATAAAATTGGTGAAAGTGAAAAGGAAAGTAAGAGAAAGAGAAATGGCAGCATGCAATTTCATTATGCAATTCCTTAGAGCATTAAGACTTTTTAAATGAAATCTTACAGGTGATGAATTTCCAATTTTTATATTACATAAAGACTTTAAATAACCATGGTAAAAATCAAGCATGTTGCTGCATAACCGTAGTTTAAAAAAAACAAAACAAAAACACTACCAGATACTGAGTAAGGTAAGATAAAGGTTCCTCTCGCACATATGTGCTAGTCATTTCTGACACTAGGGGGCAGTGCTCATCTCCATTTCAAAGCCGAAGAGCCAGTGCTGTCAGAAGACGTCTCCATGGTCATGTGGCCGGCATGACTAAACGTCAAAGGGGCACGGAACTGTTACCTTCCCACCAAAGGTGGTCCTTATTTTTCTACTTGCATTTTTTACATGCTTTCGAACTGCTAGGTTGGCAGAAACTGGGACTAGTAATGGGAGCTCACTCTGTTACGCGGCACTAGGGATTCGAACCGCTGAACTGCTGACCTTTCAATCGACAAGCTCAGCATCTTATCCACTGAGCCACCATGTCCCTCATATTGAGTAAACTGTGTGTCAAACATAGTTATGCATATGAATTTGCCTAATACACAGCAAGCTCGTATTTTATTTATTTATCATATTTAAGAACTTCCCATCTCCCTCACAGAGGGACTCTACGCAATATACAATAAAATATTAAAAGTCTAAAGAACGCTATATAACATTTAAAACTTGTAAGAGGCCTGGGATTTTAAGAACTAATTAAAAGATAGGCAAGATTTTCAGGGCACCAACCAACCCCACAACTGCATACTCATCTGCACACCCAAAATAAAGGCAAAAAGACATGTTTTTATGCCTTTATGGAGATATGCCTTATCTCTATCAAGCGTGCGTTCCACAAGGTGAGGGCAACAGCAGGGAAGGGTCTCTTCTAGGACCCTGCCAGTCAGAATTCTCTGGCAGAGGGATTCTGCAATACACCCAATATTGGGTATGTCATGTTTAATGAAAAGAAGCACTGGGGTGATATGATGGCAGTGTTCCAATGTTTAATGGGCTGCCACAAAGAAAACCTATTCTGTAAAGCACCTGAAGGCAGGACAAGAAGCAATGGATGCATAGTAATCAAGGCAAGAACCAACCTAAAACGAAGGAGAAATTTCCTGACAGTGAGAACAATTAATCGGTGGAACGACTTGCCTCCAGAAGTTGTGGGCTGTGACTGGAGGTTTTTAAGAAGTGACTGGACAACCATTTGTCTGAAATGTGACAGAGTTTCATAACTTGAGCAGAGGGTTCGGCTAGAAGACCTCGAGGTCCCTTCCAGCTCTTATTCTGTTAAATGTGACTAGAATTATTGCCCCAAGTATCCGAATTTTGGATATTTTGTCCTAGATATATGCATTTGGGGGTAATTCATAATCTGTGATGGTATAAGTGATTTCACTGTATTAAATCCCTTTTCATAATGTAACTGATAGCACTTGATAAGTCATACCTTTTTGCTTCAGGAAAAGAAAATGATAGCATTATTTTACACTCCTGGACAGTGGCCTTCAACTTTCTCTTTTCCCCCTGATAATACAGATTTTGTCTCTGGTATTAAAATAAATGAGTAATTCTACATAACAAGCCTGCTTTATAAGGCATTTCCTTTTCTATTTACTCTGTTGGGCTAAAACTTAAGCAAATGTTAAGACAATAAATCAATGATATATTTCTAAGAGCAACAAGCACTACTGATGTCAGTTACGCTCACTGAGAGTGCTATGCTCTATAAAGTCATCACTGCTGTGATATATTTGCAATAGATTTGCATTTTAAAAACCTCTTAGTAATCCTGATTAAGTGCATACAGATGCAGTTCAGAAATTATTATCCTTATATTTTACAGGAAGTCACCTATTCCTTCAATATTTTCTTTCTTTCTTTCTTTCTTTCTTTCTTTCTTTCTTTCTTTCTTTCTTTCTTTCTTTCTCTTTCTTTCTTTCTCTCTCTTTCTTCTTTCTTTCTCTTTCTCTCCTTCTCCTTCTTCTCCTCTTTCTTTTTCTTCTTCTTCTCCTGTTTCTTCTCCTTCCTCCCCTTCTACCTCCCCCTCCCCTTCTCCTCCTTCTTATTCTCCCTCTCCTTCTCCCTCCCCTCCTCTTCCTCCTCATTTATCTGACATAGTCACATAAAACAACCCCTTAGTTTTTTTTTTTTTTTTTACTGGTGTATATTTGCATTTTTAAATATTCAAATATTTCCCTTTAGACTTTGCCTGGTACAGGTAGTTCTCAATATACAACCACAATTGAGCCCAAAATTTTAATTGCTAAGCAAGCAGTTGATAAGTGAGTTGTGCCCCCATTTAGGACCTTTGTGCCATAGTTGTTAAGCAAATCACTGCAATTTCTAAGTGAATCGTAGGGTTGTTAAAGTGAGTCTGGTTTCATCCATTGACTTTGCTTGTCAGAAGCCAGCTGGTTACAAATGGTGACCACATGAGTCACCACAGTGATAGTTGCTAAGCACCTGAATTTTGATCACTTGACCATATTATTAGTCTATTTATCTGGGGCGCTATCCTGAAAAATGTGAAATGACCATTGAAAGGTTGCCAGGAAAGGAAAAATCAGTCAGAATTCGGCAGTTCTAATCTTATTATTGAATTTCACATGTCTCCACCATGGAAATACATACTTTTGACTGGTTCAGAGTCCTGCTGTCTGTCTGAAAAAGGCTTCATATAAGCATAGCAGATACATAAGAAGTCCTTCTCCCAGAACAACATTAATACAGTTTATCTATCTATCTAATACAGTTTAAGGTCTTAAATTGAGTCTTAAACCAACCTCTTAGCAATAACAATAGCACTTAAACTTACATACTGACTGTTTCATAGTGCTTTACAGCCCTCTCTAAGTGGTTTACAGAATCAGCATATCCTACCCACCCACCCCCCCAAAAAAATCTGGGTCCTCATTTTAGAGACCTGGGAAGGATGGAAGGCTGAGTCAACCTTGAGCCCGGCGAGATTCGATCTGCCAAGCTGCTGGCAGCTGGTGATCAGCAGAAGTAGCTTGCAGTATTGCACTCGAACCACTGCATCTAAATTTATCTTCTGGCAAAAACAATGGATTAAAAAAAAAACACTCAACAAATATGTTTAGCAATCATTTGCAGTCTAGAGTATTCCTTTCCTGTAGTCTTGCTATCCCATTTCATTAATTTTTATTACTTTATTTCCTTTCCTCCAAAATTCAATGACAACCTTTGCTCCATCTTCACCTAATATGTTTTGCATAACTTTCTTCTGCATGGAATGGGATGGATTCAATGATATATTTAATATAATTTTTCATGCAAGTGATTTTTTTTTCTATTGAACTTGGTTTTCCTATTTGCAAGACTAATGCTGCAGCAGCTGGAATCATCTCATTATCATTATCATCACCATCATCATTTGGATGATTTGTACGCCTAAGATGCACAGTCCTAAATTTTCTGAAATCTGCCATCTAAACAGAACAGTGATAACACAATGGGATGTAAAATAGATTTGAATTCTGTGTGGAATGGAGATTTATTTTACAACAGATGTTTCACAGGCTTTTGAAGGTGCAAGATACACCCCCCCTTCCTTTCCATCTTCTTTTTAAGTCTATCAGAAAATGATAATGCAAAACCTGATGTTCAAAGCTCTGAGAAAATCTGTCTTTATGGAGAAACTGCAGGATTTGTCAGTGATTAATGCTGTGCTACTGTGTTGCCTCACTGGAGTTTTGTAAGGTGAGCTATAAAAATCTAATACGGTATAAAAATCAATAAACTAACTATGTAGCGATATACTTAACAGGCTAGGAGATTTCAATCTGATTGCTAATTAATTGCCTACAGGGAAGTAAACTGATGCTTGCTAGGATGGATTCAACTGAAATGCTTTTAAGACCACAGAGACAAGCGAGCAGGAATAAAAATAATAAATAGAAGTGGGCAAGTCAGCATAAAAACTTACAACTAAGTGTTTTTTTAATGACTGCTTACTATAGGCAGCCGAATGTAAATTTTGCACTTGGAAGGAACTTGATGCTTTACTGTAAGCGAGCCTTCTCTCATTCAACTCAGCATTAAAAAACAAATCTCTATACTGTAACACCCACTTTATTTCTCTATTCCCTTTAAGCAAATGATTCTTCCATGAAGATTTAATGCAATGGTTTGAAATTTCCATGTTCTCTTCTAACTCTCATCTTTGTTTCAAAGAATATACATTGATTTCATCCTTCTGCTTCTGGGCCATGGAGTCTTATTTCCTATTTACTGACAAAGACCTGACAGCACTTTAACAGTTTCTGTTCCTGCAGCTTTAAAGAGGTTAGTGAGTATTTCATTTGCCCCTGATGCCTTTCTGATGACACCTGGTCTATTGCCTGTCATGCGTCATTTTTAACAATGCACCTGATTTTCATTTTCTTGTTATGTTCTGTTGCTGATTGCCATTCTGGATTGAGATCTTTTTTCCTTGTCTTTTCTTGCTTGACAATCAGAGCTCGTGTTGTTGTCTATTTTTTAGCCCAAGGCTTTCATCCTTTGTTTTTTTCCCTTCCTAATCATGATAGCCTGTTCTTAAAGCCTCTGTGAATTCAACTTCCTTTTGATATAACTTAAACTTTAAAATCTGCTCTTTACATTGATCTTTTATTCTGACTAGAAGCCCTTCAGGTCACATCCTGCTGGCATATCGTTCGTTAATTTAGCCCAGATATTTTACACCAATAATTCATGGCCCATTTCACATTCTGCATCCTGAAATGTCCAGGCTGGCTGAAATGTATTTCTGCTTTTTCAGTTTTGTTTTCTTATGTAGTTATTTGATTCCAATATTTATTTATTTCCCACCTTCATTATTTTTACAAATAACTCAATGAGGCAAACATACCCCACACAGTTTCCTCCTCCTACCTTCCACACAACAACTCTGTGAGGTGTGTTGGACTGAGAAAGAGTGACTGGCTCAAGGCCACCCAGCTGGCTTTCATGGCTAAGCCAAGACTTAACCTCATGGTCTCCTGCTTTATAGCCCTGTGCCTTAACCACTAGACCAGAGGTCTGCAACCTTAAACACTCAAAGAGACATTTGGACCCGTTTCCCACAGAAAAGAAAACACCAGGAGCCACAAAACCCTTCCCATGCCTGCCTATTTCTTGAGTGGCCACAAAACTAGCATATGGAGTTGAATGAAACATTCTGTTTTCTTCTGAAACTTTTCTTTTCTTGGATTTATTCATGGTTGGCCTACCACAGGCTGAAAATTCAATATTTTGAGTGACAGGGAGCCACAGCAGAGGGGTGAAAGAGCCACATGTGACTCCAGAGCTGCTGGACCAAACTGTCCATACAAGTGTAATCCACGTGTCTGCATTTGTGTTCCTTTAATCTGATAACAGTATTGGCAATAAGCAACCCATTATCTACAAAAAATGTATACCTTAACAATTACACTGTTTATTTACCAAATTCATATATTCTGACATGGCTAGGTTCTTCCACTTGTCCAAAATTTGCATTCCAATCACAGGTGGAATTCAGCCGGTTTGGACCAGTTCATGCGAACTGGTAGCACCGACAATCAGTTGGCCCTGCCCACCTGCCCCCGCTCTATCCTGTCCTTTATTTCCTGCTTTGTAGCTCAGCTTAATTGTGCAGCACAGCTGATTTCCTCCTCCCCCCCCCCGCTGTTCTACTTACGTTTGCTGACTTGGAAGGTAAACAGCTGAGCTTCTAAATGCTCCATTTTCAGCGCAAGCGCCTTAGCACAAAGCGCGCCCACACCAAACCGGTTGTTAAACCGGAAGCATTCCACCACTGATTCCAATCACTCACTAATATTACTGTTATTTTTTTATGTTGCATTTAGCACCTTTTGCAATTTCTCAGAGAAGCCCTCAGTATCTTCCTTTATTGTGCTATAGGCAGTGCATAGCAATAGCATTTAGCACTTAGACTTATGTACTGCTATGTGGTGCTTTACAGCCCTCTCTAAGCTGTTTACAGAGTCAGCATATTGCCCCCAATAATCTGGGTCCTCATTTTGACTGACCTTGGAAGGATGGAAGGCTGAGTCAACCTTGAGTCGATCAGGATCGAACTGCTGGCAGTCAGCAAAATTAGCCAGCAGTACTGCATTCTAACCATGGCTTGCACCATGGCTCTTATATATACTTGTATAACATTGATATTACTGAATATATCCTAAGTTTAATAGGTACCATCATTATCAAGAGAATCACCATTATCATCATCTTCTATTTAGTTAGGGCTCATTCTTTGTTCATTCTGACTATCAATGCCTCTTCATTTCTTTATTTGAAAAAAATATCCTGAATAGTATACCATGAAATGAACTGAGGTAATGTCATCCAGTTCAGTCCAGACCAGTTTAGTTAGATTCATAGTTAGTTAAGTTATCCAATTTTGTGCAAGTCATGTCTGCTGTGAAAATTTCCCATTCTTCTTGGCTTGTACACCTTAAAGTCCTTGTTTGAACTATATCAAGGAATCTAACACATTCCTAGCTGGTGCATCAGTTGCAAGTATCCTTGAGTTAGGCTAGAATGAGTTATAATAATGACTCACATCTTCATGATGTTGCAACTTGTCTTGGTCCACAACAGGAATGTCAAATTGGCCATGCCCCCCCCCCACTCCGCCAAGGGAGAAAACGTCGTGAACTGTCATGTGATGGCAATGTGACATTGTGAGTTTGACACCCATGGTCTACAAGGTGTTGACTTTGTAGAAAGAAGGTAGTCACTCTGCTCACTGATTTGAGCAGACTCAACAATATGACACCATGTTACAGAAGCTGTACAAGTTAATGGATTCTTGCCAAGCTGAATTCAATGTCATAAATATTATCTAGGAAGTACTATATAGCTCACTGAGATACCTACAAGGCCATCAGTTCTACAAGATTCAGCTTGTCCCATGTATTCTGAATTTTAAAAAAAGTAGAGTGTCCTTCCCATGACATATTCCCATGACATATACCAGGTGCTGGTACTCACTTATAAAGCCCTTCATGGCACGGCCATGGGGTATTTGTAGGAACACCTCCTACTGGCCTCCCACCGCCCAGTGCACTCACATAGGGCGGCCCTCCTCCGGGTCCCCTCAGTCAGACAGTGTTGGCTGGCGGTCCCCAGGATGAGGGCGTTCTCTGTGGTCACACCAACCCTCTGGAATGGGTTGCCTGTCGAGCTCCGGACGGCCCCCAATCTCCACACCTTCCACGCTGACCTTAAGACATGGCTCTTTCAACAGCTTCCCTGATCTTTTGTGGATTTTAATTTTGGGGGTTTTGGGGATTTTATTTGGTTTTAATATTAGTTAATAGAATTTTTCATTGTTGGGTTGTTTTTATTGTTGTGAGCCGCCCCAAGTCCTACGGGAGAAGGGCGGCATACAAATCTGACAATCAATCAATCAATCAATAAATAAATAAATAAACAAATAATGTCCCTAATTGTCTGATTATTATTTTTTAATTGCTCTTAGTACCTGGGCATTTTGTTGTTGGAAATTTGTTCTGAATTTTATGTTATTTTGTTGTGAAGTTATAAATAGGCTATTGAATCCTAGAAGATATGTGATATATAAAACCATTTATAACTCAATAAAATTACAGTAAAATTAAATAACCTATTATAACCTATTAATCAAAATCTCACTATCTCATAAACAACATAAAAAAATGGTATTGGAAACGTGTTTGCTAGGCAGCTGTATTAATTCAATCCATTGAAAACCATGTCTGGCTGTACTCTTTAGCATTCATCTTCTCAAATTCAATCTGCGTTTTCTTCTTAGTTGCTGTGGAATATTGGGAAAGTGTTGTTTCATATCATTTCTTCTAATGCTAAACTTGAACGTCAATGGACTGTAGCCAAAGCAAGCCATTAAGTAACAATAGGGAAACATTGGCACAATTACGTAATTTTCAAAGTTCATAGAAAATGCAAGAGACAAAATCAAAAATAGTTTGTGAGGTTAGAGAAATTACATTTTCAGTAGTTTTGGAATATTTAGGACTGGGAGATGTAGAAAGTTAGCATCCACCCCTCTCCTAGAAGAATGAAATCTTCTGAGAAATATTAAAAAGGCAGAATATTATATTTCCCTGGATGAGAAATGGAGAAACATGCTCTTAAGAAACAGAAAACAGTCCCCACCTTCCTTAATGGCTCACAGCAGATATCAGCACTTAAGAGATAAAGAGATAGATAGCTCTATTCATAAGCAAATGCTCTCACCCAAGATCCAAATCAGGACAAAGCCATTAAGTCAAAATAGGAATTGCCCAACACACTTTCAGAACACAAGCCCCTTCATTGCATCATCTCAGTTGCACCACTCTCCCAGCAAACTTCAGCCAAACCTGGGAGCTCAGACAAACACCTAGGATTTGTACTTTGCCTATAGAGCCAGCTATGACCCCTACATTGCCCCATGGGAGTTTGACAATAGACAATATAATACATGTCCTTGCACAGGAAAAGGAAGCTCAATTGCACAGCCGAAAAGAAGGCATAAAAAAAAACCCCACTCTCAACTCCATGTGGTTAGCTGCACAAGAGCCACAAACATGTGGTTCTGTTTATCAATAAATGGACCCTCTTTCCAATCAGCCTCCAGCCTCCATTTTGTTTCTAGTGCCTTTCTCCGGGCTTAGAACTGAGCCAGATGGATATTTCTTCCTACAGTGGTAAACCAAAATGGAAAATCAACATTGAGACTGCATACTGTCTCCTGGTTGATAGGTAAATTACCAATGCCTGATTATTACTCTGAACAGGATTATCTTTAATAGGAGTTGAGGATAAACTGCAACAGTTTCTTATGGATCTTTCCTCCTTCTATACAATGGAATGCTTGAGAAATACGGAATCCAAGGATATATGTCAAAACCATGCTATAAATCTTCAAATGCAAATCAGATAATTATTTGCAAATGAAAAACCATGTAGTCGTGTAGATTTGAGGGGGGGGGGGAACCAAAATAAAACCACAGGGCACATTTGAAAAATGCTAGGATAAGATCCTTAAATGCAGAAGAGCAATTCATAGACCATAGAACATTGACAACTTCATTGAGAGGCTAAATTTAAATGTACTTGGCTGGCATTTACTTGGTAGTTAAAAAGCATTCGGTGATTAAGCCAATGGCAGGGAAAAACTTGCATTCCCAATTATGTCCATCTCAAGTGATATGAAATGGGTCCTTAAAGGGAATAAAAGATGGTCACTGTCATCAGCAAGAAAACTAAGAGTGTGTGGTGGTGGTGGGGGAAGCTGACTTAAAATATTGCACAGAAGGAATGACTCCGGTGGCTCTAGAACGGCGCCTCCTGTTGCTTCGTCTTCTCATTGCCCTTTCTGCTGCAGCTCCTAGCATCTATTATTATTATTGCTATACTTCCTCAGAAATTGTCAAATTATACTGAATCACTCTCTATTGCTATCTACAGCTGTAAAATTAGACCGCTTTGAACTCATCTCTGCTAATGAGCCATTGTCTATGCAAAAGGGTGGTACCGACCTTATGGCAATTTCTAGTTCTTTGACAGCTGGAGAGGGGTGAGGAGGCTAAAGGTCAGGTTGGAAAATTCTGTGTAATTAGTGATTTCCCCCTCGCTGGAAATTTTTGCAAAGGAACATGGTCAATTTTTTGTTCTATCAATCATTGCTGATGATTATTGAGAGGAATGAGTTGACACTCCTTCCTTCCTTCCTTCCTTCCTTCCTTCCTTCCTTCCTTCCTTCCTTCCTTCCTTCCTTCCTTCCTTCCTTCCTTCCTTCCCTCCCTCCCTCCCTCCCTCCCACCCATCTACTTTGAGCTGCTTTCCATTTGATTTTCTAAAATAATGAATATTTATGAGGAGTGCTGGGACATAGAAGCATTTTGGGGGGGGGAGAAAAAGGTGATGCTAGAGATTAACACTTTGCTTTGTAATAGGTCAGATCCTATTTAATTTTTGTTTCAATTAAAGTAATAATGACCAAAGAAAAAGGGAAGCCCAGATGTCATGTAAGAAGTAGCCGCAGAAACACGAGTACTTCACAATATCACCTGGCATATCTGTGATGCGACTAGTCGGCTTACAGTTGTAATAAATTGTATCACCAGCAGAAGTCCAAGGAATTCAACCTGAAATGTAAAGCAACTTACGATATAATTACATGTCACTAAATTTACCTGAAAGCAATGCACTCCTGAATTCAAAATGATCCACACCTAAAGAAAATAGAACACAAACACACTGTCAGAGATTGTTGCAGCACACACAGGCAGACTATTAAGCAGGATTCAAAAATGTCTTTATATACATAACAACACCTAAGGCATACATAGCCTTGAAGGTTTTTCCATGTTGTAGAGAAGAGAAATAGCAAGTACGAACAATGCACAAAATGGAAGGGGCAAAATGGAGGAGAGAGAAGCTAGTGCCGTCAAGCTTAAATACAGAACAGTTAAGCCACACCCAAGCTCCAAACTTTCTCTTATCATCCCATACAACAAATACTATGTTTCAGTTACCAAACAGCCCTCACTGAATGACCTTTTGCTATGCCCTATCCCAGTTCATGAATATACTCTGAGAGAGAGGAGGGGGGAGAGGAAGGAGGAGGAGGAGGAGGAGAAGGAAAAGTGTGTATGTGCATGTGCAACAGGTTGCATGCATGCCAGCACCCATAATGCAATGTGAACCCTCCCACATGCACATGCACACATTAACCCCATGTATGCACCCCACATTGCGCATGCACATCCTGAATATGCACTTCACCTCCCCCAGCCCCGTTTTGGGCCTGGAAAGTTGTTATTCTGAGGGAAGTCTGCAACTTCCCTGTCTCCCCGCCCAAGCAGACTTCTGGCATAGCCCAGGCATCCGGGGAGGGGGGGGAGGGAAGGAAGGAAGCCCCAGCCTGCTGATTCTGTCATAGCCACTCCCTTGCCCCCAGCAAGAGCGGTTCTCGTGCTGCCGCTTCTCCGGCAGCACCAGGAGCAACTTCCGGGGCAGAGAGGGTGGGGGTAGGCTGTGCTGGCAGGCTGTTCTCACCAGGTAATAGACAGGCTGCTCCTGGAGCAGGCAGGAGAAGGAGAAGCCACCAGCAGGGAGGCAAGCTGCCCCAGGAGGACTGGAGGAGAGCGCAGCTCTTCACTCATGGAGATCCACCGGTAGGGAAGTGGTTGTGGAAAGCAGTAAGAAGTGGGCAAGCCAGCAAGTAGTTATGCTCCCTGGCAGGAGAGGGTTGCACGTTCACACCAGCAAAGGTTTGTGCAACCCTCTCCGGCCAGGGAGCATGACTGCTTCCTGGCCAGCTCACCTCTTACCGCGACCACTTCTCCACCGGTAGATCTCCATGAGTGAGAAGCTGTGCTCTCCTCTGGTCTTCCTGGGGCAGCTTGCCTCCCCATTGGCAGCTTCTCCTTTTCCTGCCTGCTCCAGGAGCAGCCTGAGACTCTGTTTTCTTTGGCAAAGCACTTCCTCATTGCAGCACAGGGGACATGCATGGTGCCGGAAGATCTGTTTAGCTACTATCCCACCCCTCCTCATCCTCAGTCATGCCGCAAGGAGGAGAAGAGGGAGGAAGAGGGAGGGGAAGTCCAAACTGCAGCTACCTCAAGCAAGCCGCAATACTATTACGCAGGACTCTGAGTGGTGGGAGAAGAGGCAGAAATAGCAGCCAGGGTTGCGCTTTCAGTGGGTAAGCAATGCTCCTTCTGCTGTGAGGAACTTGGGAGAGAGAGGGTGGGAGCAGGCTGTGGGAGCAGCCTGTCTCTTACCTGGTGAGAAAGGCCACAGCCTGCCCCTGCCCTCTCTTTCTGAAGTTTGCAGACAGTTCATGCTGGCTAAGAGGCAACATTCCTCCTCCTGCCAGCCTCGAGCTCAGCTCCGGGTAGCATCCAGCCAGCCATACCTGGCCTCCCCCTGCAGCAGCCCACGTGGATCCCAGGCAGCGCAACTTCAGGGCCTTTCCTCATGGCGATGATGAGGTAGGCAGGCAGCCAGGTGCATGGGAGCAACAGACAGCAGCGGTCCTGGCTAGCAAAGGGTGGAGTCCTGGGGCTGCATGCGGGCAATGATGGTATGGCCGGTGCACACATACACACTAAGATGTTAAATGCCAGCTGATTGTCTCATGCGTATGCGCATCAGTAACCAGCAGACTAGCTGATTGGTGCGCATGTGTGCCCTGGAAACCCAGAAGAAGAATGGGCGACATCATGCGTGCCAGGCAACATGGCTCTGTGTGCCACTTCCAGCACGCATGCCATAGGTTCGCCAACATGGGTATAGGATCTCCTGCTTGAGCAAGGGACTAGAAGACCCTCAGGTTCCCTTCCAATTCTGTTACTCTGTATTCTGTCACTGAATTTGCTACTTTGGAACACATGATTACTACAGACTGGCACATAAACTATTCCGCTACTTGAAGAATTAATTTGATGTGGATAAAATAATTACATTGCTGGCAAACCCCACTCCAAGTAGATTTTCATTCAGATTTAAAATACATCTCTTCCCTGACATTTTTCACATCAAATCAGATGAGAAGTGGGTTTGATTGCTAAAGTACTTGATGGCACTACATGACCAAGGATAGATGACCTATTCAAAGAAAAATGGAAGGAGAAGTGATACTTTTCAAAAACTTGGTTTTTTTTTATTATTATTATTTTGAGAAAAATGGTAGATGAACAGACATTTTTCATAAAAAGCCAATTAAGCATCATAAAAGCACGGTATTAGAAACAGTTTTGAGCTGTTTCATGAGTCGATAAGTAAAAAGACTGAAACATCAAAAATCGTTCACTTTCAATCAATATCTAAATTTAGACTGGAAGAAACTCAACCCCAGACTTACATTTTGATTACTCTCCAGGAATCTTGCTAAAGAGAACACTAATGATCTTTTTCAGGCCTGACTTGGCAAGTGACTTGGAGAGCTCAGTAACTAGTGTAGGAAGTTAGCACCCACCCCTTTCCTAGAAGAATGAAATATTTTAGGAAATATTAAAAAGGCAGAATATTATGTTTCCCTGTATGAGAAATGGAGAAGCATGTTTTAAAGACAAAGCAGCTCCCACCTTCCTGCCTCCACCCTTTTGTTAATGGGCCAGAGGCAGAAACTCAATCTTTGCCAATAGACTTTCATCTGCAACACAATAGGACCCATCTAGGACAGAAACTCACATAGCACCTGGGAAGATTACATCAGCCAGCAAGGCTAGCTAAGATCCCCCACCCCCTGGAAGTCTGACAACCAATCAGGATACTCTTTTGGGGTCCCAGGAAGTTCAAAGCCAGAGAGAACATAAAATCCCAGGACTCACTGTATCTCGCCCCTTTTCTGTTCAGGAACTCAAACCATATGATCCTGTCCACCATTAAACCATCTTTCCAAGCAGTCTCCATGTTTCCAGTGTCTTTTTCCCACTTGGAGCTGAACCCAGAAGGATATTTCTTCCAACACTAGAAGATTTGGTTTTTTTTTTTTTAAGTTCACCACAAGCTCTTGGGCGGTGGGGGGTGGGGGGAATCCCAGAATTTTTTTCTTTCCTGAGCCACAAAATTGAATTCTTTTACATGAAGTGTTAGGGCATTTTCTCTCGGTCTCTTTTCTTCTCCTTCTTCCAATTTTATTAAAAGTTTTTAAAGAGAATATAAAAATAGTACAAACTGTTACAGAACAAAGGAAAAAAGAAAATTAAAGAAGGAGTGGAGAGAACAAAAGTGCAGAAAAAAAGAAGTAAAATAGTTTTTTTTTTCTTTCCCTTCTTTAGCAAGACTAAATGTCATGGTATTGCTCAGTGTAATGTAAGAATTATAGTACCTTAAGGGGAACTTGTCTATTATTTCTTTCTTTGTAGAACATGATTGATCAGTTTTGTTTAGTGATTTTGTTTACCAAAAGGGAAGAAAAATCCCTTTTCTGGCAGAGATCTGAAAATATTATTTTAAACAGCCTACTCACACATTTTTCAAGTGTGTGTGTGTGTGTGTGTGTGTGTGTGTGTGTGTGTTTTTTCTGAAATGCTTTTATAATGATCCACTCTTTGGAACAATGCATTTTTCTCTGAAACAATACTAAAAATACCTTTGATGGAAGGAACTATCATTTGAGAAATCTATCTTACCTATCAGCGGATGATACAACAGTAGTGGTCCTTATTCAGGATGACAATGAGGGTGTTTACTGCAAGGAGATAGAGGAGGGTTTGGTGAACTGGTGTAAAAAAAGCAGCCTTGTTCCAAACATAGGGAAAAAAATAAAGAGATCATTGTCTATTTCATAACAAGAAGGCACAGCCACACACCTGTGTATTAATGATTCACCTGTGGAGGTGGTTAGCAGCTCGTTAGCTGCATAACTAGCAAGTTTCTAGTATGCAGCTAACGCGTAGGTTAGCTTGGTCACTCAACAGTGAGTGATCAAGCTCAGTTCAGAGTTGCCACAAACGCATAAGGGGAGAGGGATGCATGGGGCCACGGATGGGTGCCGGGTGATGGGATTCATGCTGGGAGGGGAGCCAGGAGTGCAAGCCAGCTGTGGTCAGTTCAGAAGCCATCCAGACCTGAAGAATACTTGCTGGAGCCAGCTAGAGAGCAACCGGGCTCAATGAGTGCTTGCTGGAGCCAGGCCACAAAAGTTCTTGCTGGAGTCGGCCAGGGAGCAACCGGGCTGCAGCAAGAGTATGTGCTGGAGCCAGCTAGGAGCAACCAGGAACAGGAGGGTGGAGCGTGCTGAATCCAGCCAGCTAGCAGCAGCCAATAATGCTGGTGAGAAATCCTTTTTCTCTATTGTTTGTTTGTTAGTTTGTTTGTCAACAAGTATAAGGAAACAAGTAAACAAGTATAGACATAGACATGGACACATGACAAAAAAATTTGGCACCAAAAAAAGGATATAAATAGGCAAAACATAGCCATAAACACAGAGAATGATTACATATAAATGGGGACAGTAGGACAGGTATGGTAGGCACGCTGGTGCACTTATGCACGCCCCCTTAGGGACCTCTTAAGAAACATGAAAGGTCCACGGTAGACAGTTCTCACCACGTGCCAAGCTGATATTCAAGTAAAGAGACCCGTTCTACTCACAGTGTGGCCTCTTCCTTTGCTGGCTTGGTTTGGCATGGATTGACAAATGCTGGCATAACAGTACCTGCATTTTCTGTGTGGCATGATAAAAATACATTTTCCTTCCCTTGTCCTTACCACTTTCTATAGAGGGACAATCAAAAGCATCCTGTCATATTGCATTACCGTCTGATTTGGAAGCATTACTGCTTCAGATAGGAAAGTGGTGCAGAGAGTGGTGAGGATGGCAGAAATGATTATTGGTAGTTGGTATAAATAACAATCCATTCAACTGAAGATAACCTGAGTACGGATGTTTCTTTGTTGGTCTCTCCGTTACTTTTTTTAAAAATTTACAATAACAACATGCCTTTAAAACAAATAAAAATGCTGTCCAAATGTTTATTGTCCTGATGCTGTAGAAAAGCTGAATCAATTTCCAAACCTTTTGGTCCTTGTAGAGAACCAAATGATAGCAGAAATTGCAATTTGGAAACAATATGTAGTCTCATTGGAGATCTCTGATAGTAATGCTACGGATGTGTTGAAGAGTTCAAGAAACTAGAAACGGTTATTTTTCTTTCTATATTAATCAGAGGCAAGCAAATGAAGGAAGGAAGAAAAAATGGAATATTTAAAGCATCAGTATTAAAATGTTCCTGTTAGAAAGCAATCAAATGAAAGAACTCATTTTAATCCAACTTGAGGAATTGATATGCAACCTAGTCAACAAAAGTATAATGACTTCAGATATGTTCTTGTTTAGTGACACTTCGCAGTTAAGCTAGGATGAAAAAGTGTTTTTTTTTTTCCAACCAATCCTCCCATTTACATCTTTCATAGGCCTGTAAAGCAAAGGAAAGCTTAAGTAAGTTTGTATACACAAGTTGCAGAGAAACTGCTTGGTTTAACAACCCAATTTCTGGTTCCATTGGTGGCCACTAAGTGAGAAGTACTTGTATTGATAATAATTATCATCACCCTTTTTTTGAAAACACTTAATGGAATAAATAATTAGAGAATCTTATGTTTTCTAAATATTTAGACAAGTCAGACATACATTAAACATTTCATTAGATTTTAGATCACACTAGATTTGCATAAAATAAGAATAAATCATTGTTGGATTAGATTAGAATTCTTTATTGGCCAAGTGTGTTTGGACCACAAGGAATTTGTCTTTGGTGCATATGCTCTCAGTGTACATAAAAAGAAAAGATACATTTGTTAAGAATCATAAGGTACAACACTTAATGATAGTCATAGGATACAGATATAGATGTGGTGTGGGTTTGGATGGGGAGGAACAGACTCAGACTCAACCCTTCCAAGACTGAGTGGCTGTGGATGCCGGTATCTCTGGATCTGGAGGTTCCAACTTTAATGATTGCCCCCCCCCACACAATCATTAAAGGACTCTTACTCCTTCCAACAGGGTTCACAATCTGGGTGTCCTCCTGGATTCTTGGCTGTCCTTGGATGACCATCTGATGGCTGTAACCAGGGGGACCTTTGCAGAGGTGTGTCTTGTGTGCCAGTTGCGCCCTTTTCTAGACTGAGATGTCCTCGCCACGGTCACTCACACCCTTGTTACCTCGAGGTTGGACTTCTGTAATACCCTCTACATGGGGCTGCCCTTGGGATGCATCCGGAGGCTCCAGCTAGTCCAGAATGCGGCTGTGCAGGAAATTACAGGGGTCTCTTGATACTCCCATGTAACACCTCTCCTGCACAAGCTGCACTGGCTGCCGGTGACATTCCGGATTCATTTCAACGTGCTGGTGCTTACCTATAAAGCCTTCATGACTTAGGCCTGGGGTACTTGCAGGACCATCTCCAGCCACTCTCCTATCATCCCATGTGCTCTCACAGAGTGGGCCTCCTCAGGTGCCATCGACCAGACAATGTCAGCTGACGGCCCCCAGGAGGAGAGCGTGCTCTGTGGGAGCCCCAACCCTCTGGAATGATTTGCCCACCAAGCTCAGGACAGCCACCGACCTCCTTTCCTTCCATTTTGAGCTGAAGACGTGGCTCTTTCGTCTGCTTAACAGATCTGTTTTGGGTGTATATTGTTATAATTTTAAACTGTTTTAATTGGGTTTTTTATTTTAATTTTATTGTGATTTGTATTGGATATTGTTGTTTTTGTAAGCCGCCCTGAGTCCCTCGGGAGGATGGCGGCATATAAATTACAATAATAAATAAATAAAATAAATAAGCAATCAAATCATACTAGGAAACAGTCAATATAAATCGTAAGGATACAGCAACAAGTTACAGTTAAACTGCATTGTTCAATATGCCATTTAACCTCATTAAAATGTTTTTGAATGTTACAATCATTATATTCTCAGAAGAAGTCATATACTGTATATCAATTTGTCTTTCCCAGTTAACAGTTAATAAATACTTTTTTCCCCTAATTTTTAAATTTGTTCTCACCTCCCATCTCACTGTGAGGCTGTAGAAAATGCTGTAGCCCTTGTACAATCATTGTTGATCTACCTCTTTTTCATCCTTTTTTTTATATGTCTTATTTTTTTTCCCAACTTTGAACTTTTAATGATTTCTAGTAGTGTGTGGATAGGGAATGCAGTGGCTCAGTGGCTAAGGCCCTAAACTTGACAATTGAAAGGTTGGTAGTTCAGCGGTTCAAATCCCTAGTGTCGCGTAATGGGGTGAGCTCCCATTATTTGTCCCAGCTTCTGCCAACCTAGCAGTTCAAAAGCACGTGAAAAATGCAAGTAGAAAAATAGGGACCACCTTTGGTGGGAAGGTAACAGCGTTCTGTGCACCTTTGGTGTTTAGTCATGCCGGCCATATGACCACAGAGATGTCTTTGGACAGCGCTGGCTCTTCAACTTTGAAACGGAGATGAGCCCTGCCCCCTAGAGTTGGGAATGACTAGCACATATGTGTGAGGAGAACCTTTATCTTTTTACCTTAGTAGTGTGTGGATAGTCTCTGCTAGTTATCTTCACTTGCCCAGTGAGTTGACTAATGAACCTTGTTTTCATCGACTGCCAACAACTTCAAATGAAATTGCATTATGATATTTAAGTGTTTGCTGAGAAAGCACAGAGAGAGGAATAAGACTGTAATTATCTCCACTAAGCTTTTTAGCCCTGCTTGCAATCTCAGTTTTTTTTTCTTTTTTTTTTTTTTTTGCTTGTTTGGCAAGCAAAAGCAATATCAGTATCCTCCATGCGACAGAGAATGCCAATCAAACAAGATTTCTGCTGACTTAGAGGATTCTATATAAATTCTGCCAAATGTGGAAGATTGTTCCATCAGATATTTCATTGTTACCAGTCTGTGGAAAGAGGCCAACGTATGGGCAAACATGTAAAGACTTTCGCTGCCTTTTAAATGTAAAATATACTCAATAAACAGTGATGGGAAGGGGTAGAGTCAAACGTTTCAGACATACTTCATGCACAGAAATGTCATTTGTTAGAGAGAACATTCATTAAATTTTTCTATAATTTCCTTGGGGCCAAAGAATATAAATGAAATCCTAAATGATGGGGTCCTCTTCTAAATGCATCATCATCATCATCGTCGTCGTCGTCGTCATCGTCATCTCACTGTAATTAATGTAAAATAATATACTATTAGTAGTGTGATTTCAGAACAATAGCTGTAACATTTATGACCCTCCATGATCATCATGACTACTGCAAAGTAAGTTGTTATTATGCAGTTTGGTTTGGTTTTTTTGTGGGTTTTTTTTGGGGAAACGTTTCTTCAAAGGTTGCTAACAAAATTCTGTCTATATTATCTTTGTTCAATTTTGTGTTGACTATTTAACACAGGAGGCTTCTGAATAGCTTTCCTCAAAATTGTATTCTCAAAATGATTTGCTCCCAGAATTCCTAAGCAATAAACTTCCAATGAAGGTTTCTGTTTTTGTTTAACATGGCCTAGGTCCCATTTAGTTCTTAGAAATATAAAGGGATGATTCTAACATCTTTTTACTTTAATACAGCAAAATCATTATTTCCACTTTTCTTTCATCTCAAGAAATCCAGAGTGCATTGGGACAAGACCAAGCTGCTACAATATACCCATATGAAAAGGATTTCATATTTCCATGCTGAAGTGGACTTTTGGTACACTCTGTGTGATTGTAGCATGGATAAAAGGTCAGTTAAAATGTTTATTTGGCCTATGTTCAAGTTAAACAGTTGGTTGACTTCCAATTTTGGATGCTAAGTATGTTAGACATGATTGAGTGGATGATTAGCAGGTAATGTGAACTGTGAATTATAGAAAATTAGATAGATAAATATTAAGAAATGTTTTACATAATTAATGTTGTAGATGGCATATTTACAAACAGTTTCTTCAGGTTTAGAGTACTCAGTCCTCATTCATGGCTTTCTGATTTCACAGATTTGAATGGTAAATTGAAAATAGATTCTACGTGGAGCTGTAATTGACAGAAGAGACTATATGTAGCTCAGGGTTCAACTATGGGAACTATCAACTAGGTTGTTAATAATTGTCTATGACATTACCTAGTTTAGTAACTAAGTATCTGCAAGAAAATAACCAAGCTCATAGGGCACCAAATGGACTGTCTATGATTTTCCTTTGTTATTTGCAACTTATCCATGGACTTTTCCTTTATGAAAATATTCCATGATTTTGGAAGATACTGGTTTCTTATATCTTTCAAGTAAATTGAAGTATTCCAGCTTCATATATCAAAATGCCATCTTGCGGTACATGGGAAATAGACAGCACATATTTGGCCATTGATCAATAAGCTCAGAAAGAGTGGAAACTGCCATTCAATTGTATATTTTATTGTCTTTTCATTGTTGCTGGATTTGATACTTCACAGAACAATAAAATCATAGAGTTGGGAATCATCTTGGAGCCCAAGGCAGGAGACTTTATTCTATCCCAGATAAATGGTTGTTCAATCTATTCTTGAAAAACTCCAATGATGGAGCATCCAGAACTCTGGGAGGCAAGCTGTTCCATTAGTTCATCATTCTCACTCTCAGAAAATTCCTTAGTTCCAGGCTGAATCTCTCTTTAAAGGGTTTTCACACATTGCTTTTTGTCCTGCCCTCAGGTTTTTGGGAGAATAAGTCAAACTCCTCTTCTCTGTGACAGTCCTTCAAGTACTGGAAAGCATGTCCCCACTAATCTTTCTTTTCAATAGGCTAGACATATCTAGTTCCCTCAATCGTTCATCATATGATTCAGCTGCCAGACCCCCTTATTGTCTTTATTTATCTTCTCTGCACTCTTTTTAGGACTCAGCATCTTTTTTGTATTGTGATGACCAGAACTGGATGCCAAATATGGGCTCACTAGTGTAGTATGGAGCAGTACTATCTGCTTTTCAGATCTTGATGTCATCCCTCTGTTAATACAGCCTAGGACTGCAGTATTTTGGCAGAAGCAATAACTTTCTGGCTCATACCTAAGAATTGCTCCACTAGGACACCCAGATTCCTTTCATAGTTACTACTGTTGAGCCAAGTAAAGCCTATTCTATACCTGTGCATTTGATTTTTTTCTGCCCAAGTACAGGACTTTACTTTTCTTACCACTGAACTTCAACTTCAACAAGGACCCAGTTTGTGGGGGCAATAAGCTGACTTTGTATAAAATATACAAAAGTATGAAGGCTATTGCTTAACTCATTGTAAGCTGCCCTGAGTCTTCAGAGAAGGGTGGCATATAAATCAAATTAAAAAAAAACTTGTTGATAGGGCTCAATACTCAAGACCCTTCTGAATTTTGAATCTACCTTCCAGTGTTGGCAATTCCCCCCAGCATGGTACTGTCCGCAAATTTGATGAGTGCCCCTTCAATCCCCTTATCTAAGTCATTTATGAAGATGTTGAAGAGCACAGGGCCCACTTGACAAAGTAGGCTATGGTCTACTTTGTCAAGTGCCTTACTTGCTTACATCTTTGCATCCATTTGCAAAGAAATTTTTCCCTTGATTCTTTAGCAGAAAATATCACAAGATTTTTTTTTGTCTTCGCAATCATATTCAGTTATTTGATCATTATATGGCAACCAATTACTTTTCTGTAAAAAGACTGCTGCACTATTATGTCAGGAAACAATCATTTTGCTGCTCTATAATAGAAAAATATGGGGACATAAGAACAAGAAGAGGAGGGAATTCTTGTTTCACAGAAATAAACACAATATTCATTCAAGAACCTTGTTGCATGTTTATTATTATGCATTATTTAATTTATGGACGTCTTTATAAACCATTGTGAAAAATAATCCACACCAGCTCCAATATATAATACATATTGAGAAAAATAATTAGGAGTGTAATATGTAATAAAGTTAAAATCCTGCATGTGGTTTGGTGGCAGTGCGCAACATGCTCTATAAGAAAGAATTCTTACCTAATTGTGATATGTCTAGTTAGATATGTTTAATCATAATTTGGTAGGGCCATTTTCTCAGTGGTTTATGTTACTGCTAAAACACATTTTGACTAAGTGGCAGTAATAGACTGCAGAACAATAAAAATGCCCTCTAGGAAGTGTAAAAGAGCTGAAAGAAGAATAATTGGAAGGAAGAAACTTCAGGACAAAATTATGTCATAAAGTTATTTCTGTCCATGGTGCTGAATTTTAAAACCGGTAAGAGAACAAGCAAACGAAATCTCTGCAATAAGTTTCAGAGAATCTGCCACACTCAAAGCAAAAGGTGTTTGTGTGTGTGAGAGAGAGGGAGGCGTGGGGAGAGGGAGGGAGGGAGAGAGAGAGAGGGAGAGAGGGAGAATACATTATTTTATATATTATTGTTCTCAGTCTTCCCCCAATGTCACTTGTAGCTTCTAGGTTGTGAAATTAATAATACCTGTTCTGCCTTTGTGGAATTTATAAATTAAAAGACTAACATCTTCTGAGCTTATCCTGTATATTCAGGTAAGACCAGGGTGACTTTTGGAAATTTTATTTCTCATGAACTCACACAAACGTTTAGATAGTTTATCCCCCCCCCCCCACATATCATCCTTTGCTTGGTAATTCATTGGCAAATGTACCACACAAGAGACTATTGGGAATTGTGTCCTCAATTATTAGTTTTTTTTACCATATGTGGGAGGGAACAGTCTGTCTGGGTGTCATATACAGACATATTCATAAGCAATCTGAAATCCAAAGAACATAATTCTGAAAATAGGTTGACTGAATGACATTGACCGGAACTAAACAAACTGAAAAAAATATTCACATTATGCACAGTTAAAATATGGAATTTATTTCCTAGTCATACAAATAAGGCCTCCAATTTGTCTTTTAACCTTTATCTACACTTTTTGTGTACTTTACATAATACTGTTTACCCAAAAAGAAATAAAGTATTTGAAGGGTTTTTTCCCCCCAGTATAGTAAGAATTGTATAAAAGTTTATCATGGTTGTTAAAAGTTTCAACAGAAACACAGAACTAAAGGTGAAATTTGCTGTTAGGTTAAAATCACCTTTATTAATTATTGTTATGTCCTTTTCCCTACTCTTATTAAACAGGGTGCAATACTCTTGAGATTCTTTAATGGAATCTATAGAAAACATTGGAATATTTCTAACATTCAAGTTTAGTAGCTTTACCCTGTAATCAGACTGCAAATATCCATAATTTACTCTTTTGAAGTTCAATTTAATTCTCATTATAGCCTACTGGAAGGATTCCATTGCAATAGTTGCTAATGAACTTTATTCCCAAGTAGTAGCATTGGGCTTTACTAACTCTCTTTCGGGAAATTAAGTTATATAACATGGGGTAGAAACAATATGTGCTTGTTCTACGGATGCCAGAAAAAGAAAACTGGGGTGTAAAAGTTTTTTTTTTAATTTTAATTTTTAGTTAGACTTAAAGGTTCTCCTGCACATGTGTTCTAGTCGTTTCCGGCTCTAGGGGCAGTGATAATCTCTGTTTCTAAACCGAAGAGCCAGCACTGTCTGAAGATGTCTCAGTGGTCATGTGGCTGGCATTACTAAATGCCAAAGGCACACGGAGTGCTGTTACCTTCCCACCAGAGGTGGTCCCTATTTTTCTACTTGCATTTTTTATGTGCTTTTGAATTGCTAGGTTGGCAGAAGCTAGGACAAGTAACTGGAGCTTACTCCATTAGGCGGCACTAGGGACTCAAACCGCTGAACTGCTGACCTTCTGATTGACAAGTTCAGCGTCTTAATCACTGAATCACCTCATCCCTTCTACTTAGACTTAGGTGCTGTCAAATATGTAAACAACTGTGGCCAGTTATCAATTGTATATAACAGATGTAGAAATGTGGTTTTGAAAGCATTTGATTTTTACTCCATTTTAATGTGCACAATGCTAATGAGAGTTGAAAGCAGGGGTGAAATCCAGCAGGTTCTAACCAGTTCTGGAGAACTGGTAGCGGAAATTTTGAGTAGTTCAGAGAACTGGCAAATGCCACCTCTGGCTGGCCCCAGAGTGGAGTGGGAATGGAGATTTTGCAATATCCTTCCCCTGCCACACCCACCAAGCCATTCCCAGAGAACTGGTAGGGAAAAAAATTGGATTTCACTCCTGGTTGAAAGGTATAAACATATGAAGAATAAAAGCATATGCAAGCATAAATATTGATGTGGGATTCACATGGCTTTGCCAATTATTAATTTTGTATACCCATTACACAGATCACTGCCAAGACCCTTTCACCAATGTATCTAAATAAAGAAGGATTCATTTCTGATGAATTGCTATTAAAATAAAGTATGTTATTCCTTTGGCATACACAAATATACAAAGCTTGGAAATTCCTGAGACAGGAATTATATTTATTTACTCATAATTTATGGGAGAAATGTATGGTCTCAGGTTCAGTTGTTAAGAGAATTCATTGTGAGGGTGATCTATTATCTACTATCACCCCTATTTCTGGTCTCAGCATTTGCTCAAAAAAAAAAAAAACCCCACACACTATGTGCTAGCACTGAGTTTATCCTAGAGTAATATTCACATATTTATATTCATATATTAATATTGACTGCAACATGATTGCACTGGTGATGTGCGTATGAAAGCCAATATTTTGTAATTAAAACATTAGCAGTATATGCTTCCCTGCATGATATGTCAATAAAATGCAATAATTTCAGTATTTTACATATTCAACTGACAGTCTTCAAAATTTAATTTCATGAGATAGGGAGAAAAGTCTGAATAGGCCCTTCCTGATGAGCAGCTTAATACATGGATTGACTCAAAATGTTCTTTTCTCTCCCTTTCTTTGATACACATTACACAACATGAATATTGTCTTTGTGGCAATATATCTATGGTGGCTCATCAGTAATGATGCTTTCATTTTGAACATTAAGGCAAAAAAAAAGCATGTGAAAGAACTGTTCAAATCTCTCCCTCTCCCATATGGTAAAGTAGAAACACTTTGTTTAAAGGGATCCCCCCCCCCAATATTTCACTCATGATTCATAAATCTTTGAAATTGGAAAATAAAGTATGTATATTACAATATGCAATATGTACAATACATTTTCAGGTAATCTAAAATAGATTGGTAATTTTGGAAAGAAATAAGAGGCCATGCCCTCCACCCTAGATGCTTTTACAGCAAGAAAAATGATGTTGTTTAATAACTAATAAGAACAACAACATCAGGAGCACCAATTGAAGACCTTCAACACTGACAAAATCACCACCAGTCACCTCCAAAAAGCAGACTTACTTAGAACAGCTTACAGCCTATGATGTAACTTGTAATGTTATTAATTAACCTACCTATCCCAGGTTAGAATAGAATAGAATAGAATAGAATAGAATAGAATAGAATAGAATAGAATAGAATAGAATAGAATAGAATAGAATAGAATAGAATAGAATAGAATAGAATAACAGAGTTGGAAGGGACCTTGGAGGTCTTCTAGTCCAACCCCCTGCTTAGGCAGGAAACCCCACACCACTTCAGACAAATGGTTATCCAACATCTTCTTCAAAACTTCCAGTGTTGGAGCATTCATAACTTCTGGAGGCAAGTTGTTCCATTGATTAATTGTTCTAAGTCTCAGGAACTTTCTCCTTAGTTCTAAGGAGAACTAAGCTCCTTAGTTCTAAGGAGAACTTCTTACTTCTCTCCTTGATTAGTTTCCACCCATTGCGTCTTTTTCTACCCACAGGTGCTTTGGAGAATAGCTTGACTCTCTCTTCTTTGTGGCAGGTTCTTGGGAAGGACTTGGTAGATGGATAAAAATGCCAAATCCAGACTAAATAACTGGCTATCTGTGAGTGACCATCACAATATTTTCTTCAAGGAGAACAGAGCTTCCTGTGCTTTTTTAGGATATCACTTGCTATACAATAGAATGCCCATTAATTTTTATAACTTGATGAAAAAATGCTTTTGAAGCAGCTCTTGTAGAAAAAAAAAACCCTGAATTTTTTTGATGGATGTTAAATCGAGTTACTACCACTGGCAGCATCAATCCACCAAGATCTTACTGAAATATTCCAACATTTCCACTATGTTTATATGCACATCGCATTCTGAATAATACAATATAAGTACATTTATATCCCTAAATGTATGTTAGAATTCCATACAACCTCAACCTGTCTCATCCTTTTGCATCTTGGTATTTCTTAGGCATTATTCAATTTTGCATTTAGATATAGTTCTCCACTTTCAAAATAACACATCTAGAAGAGTATCTAATGGCCTCCCAAGTGTAAAAGAAGGCTGCAATTTCCTGCTATATGTCTCACCTGATACATTAAGTCATTTAAATAGCTGATTTTCAAAGTAACAAAGCACTGGGTTAGTAAGACATATCCCAAGTGAATTTTCTCTTACAGAGCTGATAGTCAATGATATAATGATGTATCATTACATTATAATGGCCTGATAAGAATCCTAAGCCTCACTTATAAGAGTAGAACTTCAGAAAATTAATCTAGATTTTCATTTTTATTTATTGCTGTTATTCCCTATCAGGTTGCATTTTTCAAAAATACAGAGAAAAATACAAAGAATGGGGCTGATAAATAAAATAATCACAAATTGTATTGGCAGCTGTTGAAAGCCAGAATGTTCTGAACTATTTTGCGCTGTGAAATGGTATATAATTCATGGTAGAACATAGCAATAAATATCTGCTGATGATCAAACATGCTAATCATCTTTCTTATTTATTTCCATTCTTGGTTACCATTACGTGAAGATATAAAAAATGAAATACTGTCACACAAGAAAGCCTCTAAACTTTGGTTTATATTCAAGACAGTGCAAAATTTTATTAAAATAAAATTTTACTTTAACATCAGATGGAGAGAATATTCCCATCAATGTTAATTAAATATATAAGGGGAAGAAATGGTTTCTAGAGTTCATTTGAATCAGGGACCAGCACATATATTGTTTATTATAGTACTGGAGACAATCAAAACCTAAACATGGATGGAAATACAATATATAACATTATGCTAATTTAAATCAATTAAAAGGCACACATGAATCTCTGGTACAGACGAGTTCACAAAGCTAAGAAGGTTACATTTTAGTCCCTTAGGAATGCTGTTGTAAAGCCTTAGGGACTTAACAATAATGATAATCATCAGTTAAGAACGAGTAGCTGTATTCATATTTCTCTCTATTGAAAAACACTACTATATCTGTAATAAACATCAAAGCCAGCATGAATTAGAGGTTCAGAAAGAAATTAACAGAAAAGTGTTAAGCACAGGGCCATGTCTCTCCTCCTCCTCCTCCTCCTCCTCCTCTGCCTCCTCCTCCTCCTCCTCCTCCTCTTCTTCTTCTTCTGTATTTAGAATTCCAAATTCTTTCTGCTATCTGTTGATTTGACAGATTGGAGGAAATATAAATCATTCTGGTCATTACAGAAGGAGACCAAAATAAAACAAAACAAAATCTTGCTGCAGAAAATATATGACCCATTTGATTTCCTTGCCTTTGAGACAAGTAATTTATGTTTCTGTCCTTTGTAGGCATGTAAATATTGTAGACTGAAGTACGGTTTCAGTATTCTGGGGAATATAAACATTATATCTGCAAAAGACATTAAAATGGTTTACATTTGTAGCTTCTTTTTTCACAGGAAGGTTGTGCTACATGCTGGACTTGCCTTTCGAGTTGATGGCAGATTCTATTAATTTTGCCTCCTGTACAGTAATTGATCTATATATCCTGCATATATGGTGGTGATTGGCAGGCAGGTAGGTTTATGAAGACTGACCTGTCATCTGTCTAAATAGCTGAAATACAGAATTTCATTTTGACCTCTTCCAAATGAAAGCAGCACTCATTATTTGCGTTACACGTATACATCATGCTATTCATTCTGGCAGTGTGTGTGTGAGCAATATTAGGTAGAGCACAATAAAGACAAAAGAAATAATAAGCCAAAGAAATTATAAACATTGGATAAGGGGAAAAAACATAGAAGAGAAATTGTTGAAACTAGTTTATATTCACGAGTCATATTTCTTTTGTGCTCTTCTTTCCCTACAAACCTCTCTTATTTTTAGCACGTCTGTACACCACTTTATGCAATGCCATTGTTCTTTAAACTTAAATTTCTCTTTTTTATCAACTACATCCAACAATAACTTACTTGGTCTTTTTTTTTTTTTTTTTTTTTTTTGCTTCTCAACCTAGGCATTACAGCATTTCTCTCTTTCATAAGGACTCACAGACTCAATTTAGAACACCTTACCTAATAAAATATATGGGAAATACTAGTATTTTTACACGCAACTACTACTATCAGATCGGTATGAAGCAATTTATCTGAATGTGGTCAAATTCTGTTATGCTGTGTGCAAAATTAGGCAAACTTTAACTTCCCATTGTTAATTAAACTACCAACTGCAATATATTATTCTCTCTGTCTTTCAGGTTTTTTTATTTTTTACTATAATTATTGTTTTAATGATTTTATTTGCTGGTCTGTGACCATTAGATTGATTGATTAGAATGTTTCTTCATATATCTGTTTTGCAATTCATCCCTTGTTATTTCAGGTTTATATGATCCAATAACCTCAACATACAGTACTTCTCTAACTGTGGTCTATCATTGCTGAATTCACTCCACATTCCTTTAAGACTGATTTATTCTTGACTCTTCAGCTGTATGCAAATGTTTAGGGATCCCTGGTCAAATTGGGAATTAACCCTAACCACATACACAATCTCTACATGCTACTAAATTAAGCAAGATATACTATATATACTGTTGTCTTAAGTAATCCTATCTCATTTTATTTTATGTATGCATTTCTCCAACATAGCCAATTTTGACTTCTATTAAAACAGGGGTGGGGAAATATGGTCCTTTTATGACCTGTGGACTTCAACTCCCAGAATTCCTGAACCAATATCAAACCAAATTCTCCACATCTACATTAAAACAAAGTGAGTAGCAATTTTTTATTTTTATTTTATTTTTTTGTATATAAAATAGCATTTCTTTGCTTCTTTCAACGTACATTAATTGCCTGCAATGAGCCACATACTACTTTTCTACCAGCATTTGCAAATCTTAACAGAACGGAACATCTCAAAATCTCTCCATCCTTTTTCCATCTTTACTAAAATTTTACCCAAGGTATGTAAAATTCAACTACCTATTTTACTGTCCTGATGTAGAAGGCACAACGGTTTGCTCTACTTTCCCTGTCAAGCTCAATTACCTTGGCCTTGATACATTCATGTTCAGATTCATACTCTTCATACAGCCTGTCTAAAATTTGTGGCAAATCATTTATATTCTCAGCCAAAAGCACAGCATAATTAGTACATAGTAGTACATGTGCAGTCATGTCCCCTGTCACTAATCCCTCTCAAGCATTCCTTATACATTTACCCATTATTGCATTAAACAACCAAAAGGACAAGTCTGTTGAGATTTTCAGACATCCAGGTCATGGTTTTCCCAAAGGTGCTTTTTCAGGAGGCATGACAGGATAGTGGGGAATGGAAGGATTTATATTCCTTGCAGGCAGCTGGTCATTTGCATCCTTTTAGAGGTTTATCTGTGTCCTCGGGGTCACCTGAGTAGCGCTCCAGGTTCCTATAGTCTGCAAGTTTTCTGTAGAGACTTTTAGATATACAACTTGGGATGAACACCGTTTGAATGGTATGGGAGTAGGAATGGATTTCCGGAGAAAAATTCCAGATAATTCAGATAAATCCAGATAATCCTTCTAAACCTCCAAGTGCTTCAACGACCCTCTAAAAGGATGCGAATGACCAGCTGTCTGCAAGGAATATAAATCCTTCCATTCCCCGCTATCTTGTCAGAGCTGAAGAAGCTTCTTGGATGAGAACCGAAATATCTTCAAAAGAAAAAAAATCAAGAAAGTCCAGTTGCCTCCTGAAAAAGCATCTTTGGGACAACCAAATGGATGCCACACATTCTTGACTTAGTCCCTGTGAAGCGAAAGAAAGCTCTCTATTCTTTTAATGAATGGAGATCACAGCTTTGAAGCAAACATTATCAGAATACTGCATAGAGGGAAAAAGTTCCGATCACCCCAGAGATAGACCAGAAGTTTATATAGTGTTCTGGTTTACATCCTTTACATTGCGTCCGCTCTTAGCAACTTCAGCATTAGCCTCTAGCTATCCTTATCAATTTGGGTTCAGTTTTTATACTTAGCATTGGAAATTGTTCATTCAACATTCTTCAGCAAATTTTCAAAGTTTCACTTCCTTGTTTGAACAGCGCTTCCTTGTTCCTTTAGGCAAGCTACTTCTGCAGTGCTGCGTCAAGCAATTTTCTGATCATCGGAGCATTTCAGGCCTTGTGGATTTGAGCCAAAGATCTGGAGCTGTACAATGAAGGATCTAAAGTCTTTCTCCTGTTCAGTGTTGCATAATTTGTTAAGCATTCCATTTATTCTCATGCACGATTGACTTCAATCACCTACACCTAGCAACCTTTAACTCCATATTCATGGAAAATACTCTGTAACTCAATCCTGTTCACTTTATAATACTTTATCTAAGCCAGGGGTCAGCAACCTGTGGCTCTGGAGCCACATGTGGCTCTTTCACCCCTTGGCTGTGGCTCCCTGTCACTCAAAATATGCCTCACAACCGCCAATGTGCAACACCCGCCGGCACACAATTTATTGAGCTTTTCAACCTCCGGTAGGCCAACCATGGATAAATCCAAGAAAAGAAAAGTTTCAGAAGAAGACAGAACATTTAATTCAACTACATATGCTAGTTTTGTGGGTGCTCAAGAAATAGGCACAGGAAGGGTTTTGTGGCTCCCAGTGTTGTTTTTTTTCCCTGTGGGAAACGGGTCCAAATGGCTCTTTGAGTGTTTAAGGTTGCAGATCTCTGACCTAAGCTAACGACTGTGCAATAACTTTCTTTCGTACTTGAGTAAAATTTCTTAACAACTGGACAGATCCAAGTTCATGTCCATCCTCCATATGGAATCTCACTATGTAACTTTGGGCCATTCACTTTTTCTCAACCCATCATCTGATCCTTTGTTGTAGTGGAAACTTGGAGAAAGGAGTGTTGCATACACAAATTAAATTCCTGGAGGAAAAGTGGGATATTAATCTAGTGAATGAGATTGTATAAGTTTGCATATTTTAATATTAAGTAAAGACAGGTTAATGCAAGACTTTAATACAAACAGTAACATGCTGAAATTTACTCATAGACTTACCACCAAAGCTTGTTTAAATTAATCAAGACTGGGGATAGTTTTTAGTATTTGCTATCTATCTTTATATAGAGTCCTTTACTTTTGTCCACATTTGAGCCCAAAATTTCCATCAATAAGCAAGGCAGTTGATATTTAAGTTTTGCTCCATTTTATGAACTTTCTTGCTACAGATATTAAGTAAATCATTTGCAGTTGTTGAATTAGTAACATGGTTATTAAATCAATTTGGCTTTCCCATTGACTTTGCTTGTTAGAAAGTTGTAAAAGGTAATCTCATGACCCTGGGACATTACAATTGTCATAAATACATGCCAATCACCAAACATCCAAATTTTGATCATGTGATCATGGGGATGCTACAACAGTCGTAAGTGTGAAAAAGTGGTCATAAGTCAATTTTTTCACTGCCATTGTAACTTTGAACAGTCACTAAATGAATGATTGTAAGTCAAGGATGACCTATAATTGTTTCTCCTATGAAAGTATTAGGGATGCAGTGGCTCAGTGGCTAAGACGCTGAGCTTGTCGATCGAAAGGTCAACAGTTCAGTGGTTCGAATCCCTAGTGCCGCATAATGGAGTGAGCTCCCATTACTTGTCCCAGCTTCTGCCAACCTAGCAGTTCGAAAGCACGTAAAAATGCAAGTAGAAAAATAGGGACCACCTTTGGTGGGAAGGTAACAGCGTTCCGTGCACCTTTGGCATTTAATCATGCCGGCCACATGACCACGGAGATGTCTTCAGATAGTGCTGGCTCTTTAAGCTTTGAAACGGAGATGAGCACCACCCCCTAGAGTCGGGAACAACTAGCACATATGTGTGAATTACATATTACCATTTTATGAAAGTATTATACTAGTAAGTCCAATTATGTCTGGGAAAGTCTCAGAATGTTTCAAATGACAGACGTTTTTATTGCTATGGGAATGTGGCCACCCAGTAGTTTAACTCAGAATAAGTGCTCTCTCTATTGAGAAAACTAAAACAAATAACTCCAAACAACTGACCTTTCCTGGATTCCTGTTGTCATTTGTAATGGTGATAAAATTAACAGAGACACTTTAAGAAACAAATAAGAAGTGGCTACCGCTCCAAAGTTGACATGTAGAGGTGCCAAAAGGTCAAAAAGGGATGGATCCTAATGATAATTTGTATCTTGGGAAATGCCATAGAATTAGTAAATCAGGAATCTGGACACCACTTGCTTATCAGCAGGACATAAATCGAAACCGGAGATGGATGCCAGAATACATTACAGCCGCTGTTGGTTTCTTCCCATCAGTCAGTATCTGCTATATTTCACAGTACCTGGAGCTTAATTATTCTGTGTGAAAAGAGATTGAAAATCAGTACATCACCAGGAGCTAAGCATGAGGAGCTGAGTTCAAAGGAGACAAGGTTGAGTTAAAGTGCAATTAAGCACCATGGCTACCGGAATACTGACTGTCTGTGATAAAAATCTATTCATGTCAATGGAATTTATGTGAACACAATTAGGTGTGGAATTGCATGAAAAAGCAACACACAAAGAAAAGCAGGGGGTAGTACCGCACAGCTGAACTTTTAATGTTCTTTCTGAACCTATCTTGCCTTTCATCTGTAGAATATTTCAGAACAAAAACAATTCAGAATGGGCTGGGAAGTTTATGGCTAGGGAAGGATAGGGTCTTTGAAGCAAGTAAAACTTCTCTCCTTCACTTCCCTTGAAGAATCTATGCTTTGCAATGTACAGGTCAAGCATGAAAAAGCAATGCTTTCATGAATTTAACGCCCATTGATATGGCAGAGTTTGATAAAAGTCTCTGGAGAACTTTTATGAATACATCACACAGAATTGTGTCTGTGCAGTATTCTAAGAGAGGGCTCCCCTACCCCTTTTCTAGATTGATAAATATACCGAGCCAAAACAGTTAGAAAGACACGAATTCACCAGCAATATTGCTTAACCCTCATGACTTACTATACCAGTGGCCATCAACTGGTAGTCCGTGGACCACTGGTGGTCCGTGAGAAAATTTTGATGGTCCGCAGAAAAAAAGTATTTGCATTTTTTTATATTACACTAAATCAGGGGTCCTCAAACTATGGCCCCTGGGACAGATATGTGCAATGAAATCTTGTGTTGCTGCAGAGAATCTCCCCCTTTGGGGTCTTTTTGTGTAGGTCGAAGGCGGGGGAAATTACGACTTGGTGTCTGCTTCAGCCTCCTGGTGCAGGGCTTTGGCGAAGGCTGAAGGGAAGAGCCCCTGGTGGCAATGTCAGGTGAAATGTCTAACATGCACACAAACCTCTGCCCACACAGTCATGCAGGGGTTAACAGATCACATACCCATAATCCCATCTTACCTGAGACTCCTCCCCTTGAGTATAAATGGGACCACCACAAGGTCATCCAGCAGTTCCACATGTGCATCTGAAACAGAAGGATAGAGATTTGTTAATACCTTATACCATAGAAGGCCTGGGATTTAAACAGGTCTATAATAAAGGATTATTGAAGACCAATAGTTGTACTTGTGAGTTACTGGGTTAGATCCACCTCTTAACAGGCAAAGAGCCAGAGGGCCTTGTTCCAGTGGGACTGCATCATGGCCTAGAACTGGCTGACCAGTTCAGCCCACTGAGCCTCCAGGCACCTGTACCTGGCCTGAACTCCCGCAGGTCTTCCCTCTGCTTGGAAAGCCTATGCTCGTAGTCCTCAGTGAGGTGCTTCTACTGAGACTTCTTCTCAGTCAGATCCAATATGAACTGAGACTGCTGTTTTGCCAACTCTTTCTCATGGTGGCTGCTTAGCTCCAACAACTGCTTCCTGTTTCAGCCCGAAGGAGCCTGGGTGGGCAGGCAAGGAGTAGCTGGGAGAGGAGGGGTGAGTAGAGGCTGGCGAGGCATCCCTTGATGTGAGTGACATTGAGTTGGCCATGCCCACCCAGTCACATTACTACCTAGCCACGCCAACCCAGCTGGTCATTAGGCAAATCATATTAGTGGTCCGTGGGATTTAAAATTATGAATTTAGTGGTCCCTGAGGTCCAAAAGTTTGGTGACCCCTGTACTATACAATCCAACTAGCAGCAGCCCTAAACTGACCGTGGATGGCCTTCAAAGCTAAGGAGAACTGGATATGATTATTATATGAATGGAAGACCAGGACATCACAGGTGTGTAGGTTGCAAGGGGGAAAAAAGAATGTGTGTGGGGGGTGGGGGTGGGGGGGAGCATCCCAGGAGAAAGCCATGCAAAACCATTTTCTTGGAACATGGACATAACCCCTGAAGCCACAGGAGTTAAAGTGGACTCAAAGTATTCTTCTTTTTATTAATGCATTCTGTACAAATGTAAGCTTTTGAGTATACATTTCCGAACAATGACACAACAAAATGAACCAATTGTAGCTATAGATGGCTTAATTGCTCTTAAATTTGTTAAGAACTCATTCTATGAAACATACAGGTGCTTTTCCCTGATAAATACACTTTCAGCATTTGGCTCATAAAACATATGGGTTTAGTACATTACATGTACATAGTCAAGATTTCAAGACCACATTTGAAAAATTGCATCCGGTTCTGGTCACCATGATACAAAAAGATGTTAAAGTCTAGAGAGATTGCAGAGAAGAGCAACAAATTGATTGAAGGACTGGAGGCATACAATAAATGGTCATGGGAGCTAGATACTGTATATCTAATGAAGTGAAGGAATAGGGGTGACATGATAGCAGTCTTTCCACATTTGAGGGGAGTCACAGAGAAGAGAGGTAGACAGATTGTGCAAAGAGAAAAATAGACCCACTCTAGAATTAAGGAGAAATTTCCTCGCAGTGAGAACAATTAATCAGTGGAACAGTGGACCAGCTTGCCTCCTGAAAATGTGGGTTCTCCATCACTGGTGTAGATCAGACAGAATTGGGAAATGAAGTTAAATGCATTATCAGTTTAGAGTCCATGCATTCCCACAAATGCTCCTAGTTCAACCCCCTCCTCAATTCTGTTGTCCCTTATCTGGGGCTAATTTAATTAATAACTTTAGTTGTCCAGATTCTTGCGTATAGGCTTGAATAAATCTTCTATGCTACATGAATGGTCTTGATTTTTACACCTGACACTGAAGGTTTTCAAGGAGAGATTGGACAACCATTTGTTGAGAATGCTACATGAATGGTCTTGATTTTTACACCTGACACTGAAGGTTTTCAAGGAGAGATTGGACAACCATTTGTTGAGAATGGTCCAGGATCTCATGCTTAACCAGCTTAGATTAGAAGACTTCCAAGGTCCATTCCTACTCTGTTATTCTATATTCTATATTTTGTATGTATACCAACTTCAGAAAGTGAGAATCCGATGGCTGATGGCTTTTAAAAAATTGGTTTGCCTCTTTGTCCCTTATTTCTTTATATCATCAGCTTAAATTCAAAAACATGAATGAAATCCAGGACTCATTATATATTTAGGACTAGTCATACACACAACTATGCTGCTTTTCATACTTCTGCCTCTGATGTCTAAGGCTAATGAGGTTTGGCAAAATGAAGGTGCCTTTCCAATTTATCTCTCATCTACCAGAGAATGAAAATGAAATTAGGACAGAAAGACTGACCGATGACATGGACCTCATATAATTTCTGGAAGCAGGCAGATGTCACAGTACATTCAATCTTGTGAAATGGAGTTTTCATACCATCATGGTTTTTTTAATCTGACTATTGCCACAGCACTTTTTTAAAAAAAATGTTCAAATGAAGGATCAAATGTTAATTTGAGCTAGCTCCATCTTTTATTTTCAGTGATACTATTATGTCCAGCAAAGCTTGTATCAATGTGACTCCATTATTTAAGGTTGAGATGAACAAACATGAGACTGCAGTTTTAAACCAGATTCCCATGAAGCCTCTAATTTTTTCAGGGGAAGAAGGGAAAATTAGCAAGTGTTGTAAAAAAGAAAAGCCCTGGTTAGAATCTCAAATGGGTCATAAATAAGCACACTGGGCAGCTGCTTGAAGAGGAAGGTACTTTTATTCAACAGCTGAGCATGGAGTATGAAAATCAAGCATAGGCTACAAAATTAGAATGTGAAAGTGGTAGTACTTATAGCAGTGGTGGAATTCAAATTTTTTAATACCAGTTCTCTGGCCATGGCTTGGTGGGCATTGGTGTGGCTTGGTGGGTGTGGCTTGATGGGCATGGCAGGGGAAGGATACTTCCCATGGTAAAATTTCCATTCCCTCCCCACTCCTGGAGGAAGAATATTGCAAAATCTTCATTCCCATCCCACTCTGGAGCCAGCCAGAGTTGGTATTTGCTGGTTCTCCAAACTACTCAAAATTTCCGCTACCGGTTTTCCAGAACCTGTCAGAACCTGCTGAATAGCATCCCTGTACTTATAATAATGGACTTTGATAATGACTTTGTAAGGCATGTCAGATGTGTAGATTGAAATATTCCTGTCCTGAGGACCTGTGAAGTCTGGAGAGGAAAGTTTTTCTTTGCTTTGTGAGATGTCCTGATCATTTCTTAGGTGTGGAATTTTATGAGGGGTCCAGTGTCAGGCTGCAGTATTATGATAAAAGATTTCCCTTATCTTGAGGTCATTCCATTTTATGTTTGTTTGCTGGTGCCGGCTGACTTCCTGGAGATACGCACTCAATCAATTGCAGCTCACGTGTCAATGAGGGTGAAAAAGGTTTAAGCAATTTCTTTGTATTTTTATTTGAGGTTACCAGTAGATCAAAGATGGTTGAGGGTGATGTGCAACCTGGCTAAAACAGAAAAAAAAGGGGGGGGGGAGTGTCATAGGGGTTCTTTAATCTTCCAACACAAGTATATGATGGGAACATTAATGGGGTGGAATACACTAAATATATTTGTCTTCAGCTAAATGTGAGTATAAATGCAGTGGTGAAATCCTATCGGTTTGCACCGGTTCGGATGAACCGGTAGTGATAAAAGCTACTTGTTTGGCGAACCGGTAGTTAAAAAAAAATCTACCAGTTGGTCCGAATTGGTATTCCCAATGATCAGCTGTGCCACATGATTTTAAATTGCTAGGAAGCAGGAAATCCTGCTTTGTAGTGAATCTAAATCGTGCAATGCAACACAGCTGTTCCCCCCTCACTGTTCTATTTATTTTCCCAAGCCTCCTTTTTCCATGCACAGCATGTGTTTGGCACATACTAGGCATGTGCATGCATGCAGCATGCATTTGGCATGCACTTCACGTGCAGCATGTGTTTAGCGCGCATTGCAGGTGTACAGGCAGAGAACTGGTAGCAAACCAGGGAAGATTTCACCACTGTATAAATGAAATTAAAAATCCAAGTTAAAAAACTTGTCCCGATTCCGCTAATTGCCATTGAGAGTACAGTCACAGCATGCAATTCCAAAACTGAATTTTGGTGCTCAAAATGATATGAGTCCATAATAAATGAGTTTCCCACAGCTAGGAAATAAATACAGAATTCTTGCCTGTTAGTGCTTGATTTCTCTATAGAAGAATATCAAAGGGAAACCACTGAATTATTTAGATCTTGAATGGCAAATTTTGCTTGGTTCTGAAGACTGTGTGAATTGTGTATAATATCCATAAGTGACTTCAGCACAGCTGGAATTTTGGGTAGGTTGCTTACCTTCTATATCAGTTACCAGTTTCATCCTGATTGCTGGACTTTTCCAAAAAAAGGATGGTAGCCAGAAAGAGTATACCAATTAAAATGTTTGACATTCTAAGGTTAAAGTTTGGTGGTGAAGTGGTTAGAATGCAGTACTGCGGGCTACTTCTGCTGATCACCAGTTGCCAGCAGTTTGGCAATTTGAATCTCACCAGGCTCAAGGTTGACTCAGCCTTCCAGTCTTCTGAGGTCGATAAAATGAGGATCCAGATTGTTGGGGGCAATATGCTGATTCTGTAAACTGCTCGGAGAGGGCAGTAAAGCCATGGTGGCTCAGTGGTCAGAGTGCAGTACTGCAGGCTACTTCTGCTGATCACCAGCTGCAAGCAGTTTGACAGTTTGAATCTCACCAGGCTCAAGGTTGACTCAGCCTTCCAGCCTTCTGAGGATGGTAAAATGAGCACCCAGATTGTTGGGGGCAATATGCTAACTCTGTAACCCGCTTAGAGAGGGCTATAAAGCACTGTGAAGTGGTTTATAAGTCTAAGTGCTATTGGTATTGCTAGTTGGTGTAACGTTATTTATCCATTCATTTCTTTGTTCATTTTTTGTATTAAGAATCTATTCCAAAACAATGCATCAGTCAGGAATGTGTGAATGCAAAGAAGAGAGAAAGTTCATGGACAGCCATAAAGGCCACAATGAAATTTTTGGAAATACAGATGAAGCTAGAGAGCCCTAGATTCCTGTGTAGCTTATGCCTGTTTGTGATTTACAAGTCACGTGGTCCCAATATAGTTTTCATTCTCAAAGACAAATTAACTAAGATTTTTCTATCCAGCTAAACTAGACAGAATACCTTGTATGGTCTGTAGCTGGCTGCCCTAAACAATATGGCTAACAATGTGTCCAAATAACTATCATGTTTTCCTGAAAATAAGACCCTGTCTTATATTTTTTTGAACCCTGAAATAAGTGCTTGGCTTTATTGCCATGCGCTCAAAAGCCCGATTGGGCTTATTGTCAGGGGATGTCTTATTTTGGGGAAAACAGGGTAGATATTTATAGGAAAATACAAAAACTGTGTAATACAAAGAAACAGGCTCCATGCCATTGCCTTCATGCTTGGCAACAATTGATAGGGTAGGGGCATCTCAGGAGACAAGCTTCAAGTTTGCCCAACTAATTGTCCTTGGTTACTTTCTTAAACTTTAGCAAGATTTTTAAATTACCTTAACTTTATCAATTTTAATTAACAGAATTACCTTGATTAAAAGGCTTTATAATTAAATTTGGTATAGGGAACAAAATCATTGTCATACATATTTAATGAGGGCACTGTGTAATTCTTTTGGCTGTAAAACTGGACTTCTGTAATCTTAAAGATGTTGAATGGAATGAAGATGAAATGCATTTCTGATATATGTGTTATGTACTCCATTCTACAAAACAGTTACAGAGTGAGTAATTATTTGCTATTATATACTCCACAATGTAAGATCACACTGCCAGTTCTTTAGCTGGCATTGGTCTTCGTGCACATCAAGTTTTCCCCGAGAACCAGGGATGTCATAATGTATCAGTATAATATATGTGTGGATCAAAGCAGTGTGGCTTTTTGTAATTGACAGATGGAAATTTTGTCAATGCATGGATTTTCTAAATGTCATCTAAATTTTTTGGTACGGTACCCCGGTGTGCTGATAACCACTGGAACCACCACGGCTGGTTTATGCCATAATCTTTCAATTTAAGTTTTCAGATCTTGATACTTTGTGATCTCCAATTCTATTCTACTCTCTCCTGATATTGTCACATCAATTATTCACACTTTTGTTTTTTTCAATCACCGTTAAATCTGGTGTGTTATGAGCTGACACTTTATAAGTTTGTATTCAGAAATCCCACAATATTTTAACCAGTGGTGGGTTGCCTCCAGTTCGAACTGGTTCTAGAGAACCAGTAGTAAAACCAGAGGGAGGGTCCGCCCACTCACCCTGACATCATCAGGAAGCTTTTGTGCATGCCCAGCCCCATTGCGAACCAGTAGTAAAGGTAAGTACAATCCACCCCTGATTTTAATTTGCTCATTTTTACTTCTTTTTCAACTGTATGTTCCCACCAATTTTGCTTTGCTAATAGATGCTGAACTTCCAATGTTCCAGTGAATCATTGTTGTGACTAGGTTATGTCATTGTTTATAATCAGTTCTCACAATGTTCTTGCATGAACTGAATATGTACGATATACTGTCTCTTCTACTTCCTTGCACAATCTTCACTTTGAATCTTTTGAGGATTTTGGTGACTTTGGGCCAATCACTGTGACTCAGCCCAATGTACCTGACAGGATTCTTGTTACGGGGAACATTGTAGGAAGAAGATGTGTTAGATTTATTTGCTGCGTTGAGTTATTTGTGAAAATAATAAAGGCGGGAATACAAATAAATATTTTCCCCAATTCTGGCCTCAGCTACATTAATTCAAATAGCTTGTTCTCAGTCAAAATCAGGCTTTCAGATTCACATGTATAATCACCAAGGCATGATGTTCTTTTTCAATAATTTGTTTCACCTGAAGTAAATCTCTGCCCCAATTTCTGCAAGTGAAATATAATCTATCAATATTCCTATAAGGATGTAATGCATACTGAATAGTCATGAGTTTTCTTTTGGGCCCAACTTGTCCAGTTCAGTTTGCGTCCATTTAATAAGAAGTGTATTATATGATACGGCCAGGGGTGGAATTCATTTTTTTTTTACTACTGGTTCTGTGGGCGTGGCTTGAAGGGCATGGCATGGCTTGGTGGGCGTGGCTTGGTGGGTGTGGCAGGGAAGGATACTGTAAAATCTCTATTACCCTCCTCACTCCAAGGGAAGGTTATTGCAAAATCCCCATTTCCTCCAGATCAGCTGGGACTCAGGAGGCAGAGAATAGATGGGGATGAGGAGCCTGAGTGGTGTAGGAGGCTAATGCCTCCTACTAAGGCAGCATTTAACATCCAGCTGCCTGCAATTACTGTGAGTTCAATCCTAGCCAGGCTCAAGGTCGACTCAGCCTTCCATCCTTTCTAAGGTAGGTAAATTGAGGACCCAGTTTGTGGGGGCAATAAGCTGACTTTGTATAAATGTACAAAAGTATGAAGGCTATTGCTTAACGCATTGTAAGCCGCCCTGAGTCTCCAGAGAAGGGCGGCATATAAATCAATTTTTTTAAAAAAAAATGAGGCCAGTCAGAGGTGGTATTTACCGGTTCTCTGAACTACTCAAAATTTCCACTACTGGTTCTCCAGAACTGATCAGAACCTGCTGAATACCACTTCTGAATAAGCCCAGGTATTGATGGCTGTATTGGTATTTCTGCTGTTCAATTCTATCTTTAGCAATTTTTTACTCTTTGCATATATTCTTTGTTAATCACATTTTTAACTTGTTCCACCTGGTGTTATCCATTTATATTATTATTATATTTAAATTTGTTATAGCCACAGGGGGCATGATACAGAAAGCATGTATCCTTTAAAAAACAAACAAACAAAGTTTATTTATAGATTTTCCCTTAACGTACATAAGTGCTTTCTGAACAGTATATTCTCTGGGTCAATTTGCTTACATAATAGTATATAATATAATAATATATTAGAACATAAGACATACATAAAAGTATTTTTCCAATTTCTAATTTCTACTTCTATTGACCACCCGTTGATAAAATAAGTCCCATGTTTGAAAATATTCTGTATCTTCTTTATCTTTTATCTTTAATGTGAACCTATCCATTTCTGCACAATCTAGTATATTTTTAATTACATCTTCTTCTATGAGTGATTCCTCATTTTTCCAGTGCTGTGCATATACCATTCTTGCTGCCGTCAAGACATGTTATATTAAATATATATTCCCTTTATCATATTTTTCTGGTACTATGCCTAATAGAAACATTTCTAGCTTGTAATCTATAAATTGCTTTAACATTTTTTCTAACCATGTATATATTTTCATCCAGTACTTTTTTGCCTGCGCACATGTCCACCACATATGTGCCCAGTGTCTGATTACATTTGGCGGACATGGTTTTAAACATCTTTGCCAGTCTTGCAGGTGGTAAATGCCACCTATAAAACATTTTATACACATTTTCCTTAGATGCAGTTGCCAGTGTCAATTTATAATTTCTATCCCAAAGTTTTTCCCATTTGTCTAGTTCTATAGTATATCCAAAAAAGTTTGCCCATACTATCATTGCTTTTTTCACCCGTTCATCTTCCATTTTTAGGCTTAATAAAAAAAGCTATATATTTTCTTTATTAACTTTTCATCTGTCACTAATAATATTTGGTAGAAGGCATGTATCCTTTATCACAAAAATATGATCACCCAAAAACATTGAACTAGGGCCATACCAGAGGTGGGTTTCACACATTGTTACCACCAGTTCGCCCAGTGCATGCACATGTGCTTCACGCATGCACGCATCTTCTACGCATGTACCCCGGCTTCAAAAATGTGGCTAAATAGGACGGCATAGCGCCAGGTTGGACGGGTGGGCCCACTGCTAACTCCACTACCGGTTCGCCCAAAGCAGTTTGAACCAGCTGAATATTACCTCTGGGCCATACCCACTCTTCAGAAACATGACATATAGGCAGAAATTAGTGGATTTAAAAGTCCTACAGGCAACCAGGACCTACATTATTGAGGGCTTTATAGGTATTAACTATCATCTTGAATTGCATCTGCAAATTTAGTGGCACTGAATGTAGTTGGAGCATCCATTACTGGCCATGTCACTGCATTTATAAAGTGTAACTTACAGATGGTCTTCACAGACAGGCCTCATATACAACACCCTAAAATCCTGGAGCCAAAGGAGGGGTATCTCCCTCCTTTTTGTCAGCTTGTGGCTTTGTGGTTGGTAGAAATGATAAAAAGGCAACTTATGGAACTTCTGCAAAAACAGCAGTTAGATACAGAATATCAAATCACTGCTCTAGCCCATATTCATTTATTGTACTCAGATAAGAACAAGCAGAAACAATCACATTTTTGACTGATAGTCTTTAGAAATTCAAGCCCCGGGTAGGAATCTAGGAATTAACCCAAATAAAATGTAAGATATAACATATGCCAAGCAAAGTGGGATTGTTCTTCTTCTTGTTGTTGTTGTTTTGTAAATCCACAATTGATATAACAAATATTTAATTCTCCTTTTAAATATGTTTAATCCACCTAATGTGCAGTAGACAGTGATGGCTTTATAATTTACCTATATCAAATATTAAAGTTCTTACTGTCCCATTGTTTCTCCCTTTCTCTAATTCTTTTCTCAGTTCTGCTGGCCACAGGTATTGTTATATGTACAAAAATTACCTTTCCTTGGGTAATTGGGTAATCTGCAGTAATATCTCTGGTGTGTTGTGTGCTAAATGGTGATCAGTGTATATTTGAAAATTCTATTTTCAACAGCTGCCTTAATTTTACAGTTATACCACATTTGGGACATTTGTAAATTATGGTTTTTACACATATGCCAATGGATAGCAGTGGTTGTTTTGCCATGACATAGTTTATAGTCAATTTGAGCAATTTTGTTACCTCCGTTAATTATGTGGTGGATGGTTTCACAATCTCCTATACAAAGCCTTGATTTTGCTTCTGTCTGAATCCTTGATTTCATATTATTGTGGTTGGCCACACAGTCACCCAAATGTGTAGAATGGATTTGACATTATTATTACTATTCAATTTTCATTCCAGACATTTAGATTCAAAGGCAATTTGATTAAATCTCTAAAGTGGAACCATTTTTGGAAGCAAACTCCATATTAATTCTATATTTCAACTGGCGCCTTTCCAATTTAGAATTTTATTCAGAATTGTTTACATGGATAAGTCTGCTTTTCCTGTATTGATTCTAATGCTTATAATGAATCAGTTTCAGTTGTTGAAACAGTTCAAAAGAATAAATCTAATCAGTGCAATTTTTCAGGAAGAATCAATTCCTTTCTGTCAATGTGAATTAAAGTAAGAGGAGAAAATTAATAAGAAATTTGTGGTGTAGCACTGGAATAAAACTCTAATTATTAGATTCTGAAAGCTCTTCACAAAAGAAAGAAAGCTTGTCCAAGCTTCCCTTATTTCTTCCCTTGTCTGTTTCTTTAAAATCCTGCTAATTTCCCTTATTTCTCTTCTTCCAGATGATGATAATGATGATGTCATACTGAATCAATCCACTTTAGGAAGAATATCACTTCATTGAAGTCTGTCTGTCTGTCTGTCTGTCTGTCTGTCTGTCTGTCTGTCTGTCTGTCTGTCTGTCTGTCTGTCTATCTATCTATCTATCTATCTATCTATCTATCTATCTATCTATCTATCTATCTAGGTCTGTGCTTTCAATCTCCTACCAGCTCATCAACCCAAACAAGAGAACTTGTAGTAAAATCCCCCAAACAACCCTTACAATTATTAAATTTGTAGATCAGTTTGGTAATTATTATTGTTTGGTAATTAATTATCTCTCAGCAGCTATTAAATTATTTAAAGACAAAGTTTTGAGTATGACACTATATGATGCTCAGCACTGTGTTTATACTGTTCATAATGATTCTCCTACTCAGAAACAATCCAAACTATAAATTCCTTATTCAACTTTCAGTGCCTAACATGACTGGGAATTAGGCTACATTTCTTATGAGGACCAATTAAGACTTTGGTGTCTTAGAAACTGCCTGAAACAAGTTTATGGGGAACTTCTTCAGTTCATCTCATATTGCTGGATGGATTCTCTTCCAGACTAAAGAGCAAAGTAATGACGATTTGGCATAGTACATATTGTAGTCTTACCTTGTTAGCAGTGCCTGCTTTGGGACTTGATCAAATCATGGCTGAACTGAAGTAGAGGTTTTAGAAGATATCCAAAATGATAGATCAAAGGTCTCATATCACTTTTATAGCACAATCGCTGTTTATTCATCCTCTGTCTCTAGCTATTATAGTATTATACTATATAGTATATAGTATTATAATACTATAGAATTATAGTATTCTATAATACATAGCTTCCACATAGGAGACTTTGATTCAGATTGTGGCGCTACCTATTAGAGCACCAGTATATAAGCTGGTGGATATATAAGCTTTCCAGATAAAAACCATTAAAGCCTTTATATATGCAAAAAGCACAGGACGCAGTGGCTCAGTGGCTAAGACGCTGAGCTTGTCGATTGAAAGGTCAGCAGTTCAGCAGTTCAAATCCCTAGTGTTGTATAATGGGGTGAGCTCCCTTACTTGTCCCAGCTTCTGCCAATCTAGCAGTTTGAAAGCACATAAAAAATGCAAGTAGAAAAATAGAGACCACCTTTGGTGGGAAGATAAGAGCATTCCGTGCACCTTCAGCATTTAGTCATGCTGGCCACATGACCACAGAGACGTCTTCAGACAACGCTGGCTCTTCAGCTTTGAAACAGAGATGAGCACCGCCCCCTAGAGTCGGGAACAACTAGCAGATATGTGCGAGGGGAACCGTTACCTTTACCTTTATAGTATATGCAAAAAGCATATGTCCACTTCATCACGTTCCTTGAGGAGCAAGACTAAATTATACTCTTGGTGTTTCTGCAATAGCATTGGAATGGTTATTAATGAAAGCTCTTCTTCTTTTCCATCCATTTTGTAAATGAATATCTTAAGCCTCAGTAAAGAATGTATATGTAAGCCTTTTGATACAGACTTAGTTAAGAATTTATAGATCTTGGAGAAAATGATTTATTTAGCAGGAATGAACCCAAACTCAACTATGATTACCCATTCAGTGGTAAAAAAAAGAAATAAAGACTCAGAGGAATACTGGGTTTGAAAAACAAATGGCTTATTTTAAGCATCTCCAGTTACAACTTTTCAAGTGATTATTAACTGATATTTCATATCTGTGCTCCCCATTTCTATGCATATACAATATGTAAATGTATTAGTCTGTAGGGAAGTAAGGAAAACAGAAAATCAAAGTAAGTAAGATGAGCAAAACAAAAAGAAGTAGTTTGATGGAATGTAGCACATTGAAAGAAAGCAGAATTTCTTGCTTAATCTTGAGGGGGTTTTCTCCTTTATAAGACAATGATACATTTTAATTATATATGACTTAGCACTAATTTGATCATTTCCCTTCCTGATAGAAATGCAAATTCAATAGTATGATATTAACTTCCCACCTTACATAATACAGGCAAAAAATGAAAAAAGAAGTCTGTAAGAGAGATCAGAACTTATTTGATATATAAATCAAATCAAATATTTATTACAGTCACAGACTTGCATAAGGTGGATTACAGTCATTACAAATATATGTAAGTATGATTTTGATTTGATTTGGGTGGGAAATCAGAACTGATTTGATATACAAAGCAGAGAAGGCCATACCAGAGAGATCTCAGATCTGTTGTGCCTCTGGATTATTTTTCTTTCTCGGCTGTAAAACCAATTTTCCTTGCAAATCTTTTTCTTTCTTTTTTGTTAGGCAAAGCATCTTATCACTTTCATCCCACACCTCATATTTGCAGGTGTGCTTCTCACATTCTTTATTTTATAACAGGGGTCTCCAACCTTGCAACTTTAAGACTTGTGGACTTCAACTCCCAGAGTTCCTCAGTCAGCTTTGAAGTCCACAAAGTTGACAAGGTTGGAGACCCTGCTTTATAATATCCCAGCACCAGTAGTGGGTTGCCCCCATTTCACACAGGTTCTATAGAACTGGTAGTAAAACCGGCAGGAGGCTCCACCCACCGACCCCAACGTCATCAGAATGCTTCTGCACATGCCCTGTTACAAACCAGTAGTAAAGGTAAGCAGAACCCATCCCTGCTCAGCACATATAGCCTTAAAAACATGAACAGATAGACTCTCCTAAATATACACCAAAATAGCATGCTTTATGGCTGACAGATCTCTATAATCTGAGACAAAAAGGGCATTGTAAAAAGAAAAGGACAAAGTACACAAACTCTCTTAAAGTGTAGGTCAAATGTCAATGGAGGCACAGGGTCAAAGAGTGATATGGAGGAGTCATTTCTACAAGTTTGTGGGAATGTTTGAAATTGAACAAATTGATGTTCCTGACTCCAAATCCTTGTTCTTGCTTCCAAGGTAATCCAGGGAGGTGTGATGATCTGGAGCGTGGTATGAAGGCAACACAGCCGGAGAACTGGTATGAATCCCTGTATTGACACCAACTCCGCCCCCAACATCCCTTTTACAGCCTGGAAAAAAGCTCTCCCACAAACCTGCAGATACTCCAGTCCAAACGCTGTAAACAGAATGACTGTAATCAATCACTCCAGCAGGATTCACTCCAGAGTCCCAGATGGAAAGAATAATTCCAGCAAGACAAGATAGGCACACAGTAGCACAGCAGTAATTCAAAGCCAGGAGGGAATGTTAGGAATGTAGGCCACAACTCTCAACACCAAATTAATTCAGCATTTGTTCCTGACAAACGCCCCTCCCAACTGTCTCTCCTTTAAACTCCATCCCCCAGGTGTGCCTTGTGAAGGGAATTGGGGCCCTTTCCTTCCTTATAAGCCATGCAACCCACATTACTCTCTTCTGCATTCTTCCCTACATGCCCTAAGATGAGGAGGGGGTGGGCCTTGGTCTTCATCTGAACCTTCTCTTCCTTGTTCTACCTCTCCCCTGCTCTGCCCAGACTGACTTTGCCCTCCACAGCCAACAGAACCATTCTCTCTCTCTCTGTGTCAGCTGTTTGTCTTCCATTTCAGATTCAGACTCCGACAGGGGTATGATGTGAGTTTATGTCGGAAGAAGAAGGAAAAGACTAATTACACACTGGAATGAGTTAAGATGGCTTTAGGCTGTTTTAGCACTGGCTGTAGATAAGGTAAAGGTTTTCATGTCATGAAAACATCTTCCCCCAAACAGTTAGTAAAGCATCTTGCTTTCACAATGAGCAGGATGTGAAGATAAGCCCAAAGGAAAGATTTTGCTTGATTCAGATTTAATGAGTAGTATGCTGGATAGTTCTGCTTTTTAATATTCACTTTCAACTTGATAGGAAAAATGTTTCTGAATTATGTTTCCAAGAAAAAAAAAGTTTTGCGGTGAAATTCTCATGGGGAGAAGGGGGGAGAGATCTCTATTATATACATTCTTTTAACCATAAAATACATTGTGTACATAGAAGTAATATTAATTGATTAATGAAGCATATTGATCAAACTGTTTTACATCTTATACAATATATCATACGACCAAATTTGTTCATACTTAAAGAAAAGAATCACCTGAGACTGAAAGCAAGAGTTGTAAAAAAAAGAAGTGATCAGAGCGGTGGTGGCACAGTGGTTAGAATGCAGTACTGCAGGCTACTTCTGCTGACTGCCGGCAGTTTGGCAGGTCGATTCTCACCAGCTCAAGGTTGACTCAGTCTTCCATCCCTCCAAGGTTGGTAAAATGAGGACCCAGTTGTCCTCATACAGTGTCAATATATTGACACTGTAAACCTCTTAGAGAGGGCTGTAAAGCACTGTGAAGTAGTATATAAGTCTAAGTGCTATTGCTATCAGTGACTGTATAATTTGATCAGAATTTGGTCAACTCACAGAAGACATCAGTATAATGAACACTATATTATATCTCTGACAGTTTCTTTCTTTCTTTCTTTCTTTCTTTCTTTCTTTCTTTCTTTCTTTCTTTCTTTCTTTCTTTTTGCTTAAACATTATTTTGAAGCTAACATGTTTCTTACATGTTTCAATTACAAAACTCAGATTTCTGATAGGGCCAATATTTACAATCTAATCATCAACTCTGTTAAATCTGGTAGTAAAATTAACGATTACAACTGAATATAAATGTGTGGAAGGAGGGTGTAATATACAAATGCACAGAGTATTATTGGTTACAGAAATGCAGGTTTAATTATCCTGTAAGAATAGCTTTTCATAGCCCAATTTTCCTCTGCTGTCCTAATCCACAACTATTCTAATCACACTACAGGAAAGCATCATATTTGCCTAATTAGGATGAAATGTTAATGAGAAATATACTGAATATAAAGATTTTTAAAAAAACAATGGAAAAAACTATTGGCTAATGAATTAATATTCTATGCATTCCTCCTACTTAGTGTAATAAACTAGGAAGTTTTGCAACAAGTCCATTTGGACTTAGTTCTTTTCATGAGAATATTTCCCAGATTATGTTATGACTTTACGCTCAAGAATATAGTATATCTAGTTCGCTAAATAACTATTGACACAGAGGTGATTTCATAGTTTCCTTTAAACTTTCTGGTGCTGCAACAATAGCCCTTTTGATTAAAATTCAATGCAAAAAAATCTCTGACAGTTTCAATGGCTGCCTCCTCTGGCATGGTACAGATTTGAAAGAAGTGTCCTTCCTTTGCACCCACCAAAGGGAGCACTTGCAAACCATATCAAGATTAACCCTCTCTTAAATTTGGAGACAGTAACATGACTTAAGTATGTAGCAATCTGGAAGTGGAATGAAGACTATCTCAGAAAAAAAAATCTTTAGGGAGAGACTATCAGGTATGATCAAATATTGACATCCAGAAGTCATTGCTTGAGTGTTTCTGCTGTGTGCTGAAAGCCTATGTGGACAATTGAATTAAGAAAAAAAAAATAAGAATTACAGTTTCTAATTCATTCCCTTTGCCCAAAATAAAACAAAATTATCAGAAGAACTTGGCAGACACAAACATAAACCTGATGGGATGAATCGGTGGTGAAATCCAAATTTTTTTATTACTGGTTCTGTGGGCATGGCTTGGTGGACGTGGCTTGGTGGGCATGGCAGGGCAAGGATACTGCAAAATCTCCATTCCCACCCCATTCCTGGGGGAAGGATATTGCAAAATCTCCATTCCCACCCCATTTTGGGGCCAGCCAGAGGTGGTGTTTGCCAGTTCTCCAAACTGCTCAAAATTTCTGCTATCGATTCTCCAGAACCTGTCAGAACCTGCTGGATTTCACCCCTGGGATAAATACACTTCATCCCAATATGTAAAAATGTGAATGCAGGCAGTGGATTAACTCTTGTGATGTAGGATTGCATTTGAAATACAACATGGGATTTGAAATATGGTCTTAAGGAACTTAAGTTTCTTAAGAACTTTTTTTAAGGGGGGAAAAATGGTATATGGAACTAATAATTGTGTGCAAACTTGGGCTGAATGTATTTGTAGGGCAGGAGGAATATGCAATGGTCCTTTAGCATACAAAAAAATGTAGGCCTGTGGCCCACATCAAACTGTAGATAACATCATAAGCTGAGGACATATATCAGTCCAGAATCTGATTTTTTTTAAAATATAAATGATGCTGTGGTTTAATGGTTAGATGGCTTAGACACTGGTATTTGAACATAGGTCTTTTTAACATTTATATTTTATTGTGTTCTAGTAATCCAGATGAAATGTTAATATATATTGCTAGTCCATATATGATATGTGCCATGTGCTAAATTAATAACTAAGTAGGTCTGTGGCAGATCTTTGGCAGTTTGGGAGTACTGTACTTATTCCCTATGCATTCTATGAGTGGTTATAGCATGAAATATAATACCGAGATAGTGAAATAATATAATCTACTCAACTCAGTGAAATGTGATGCTCTTGCACATACTTTTAACTAGGAAGTAGCCGAAAGGGATTTTTGAGCGTCCCATTTTGCACACTATAATCATCCTCCTGAGGGACATTAGTTCAGTTAAATCCTATGGGAATCACTATGAAGAAACTTATACTGTAACATCATAATGAGAGAACAAAATTTCAGAAAGCTAAAAAACAAATTTTGGCACAAAATTTGTTTCAGTCTCTTAAAACTCTCAGCATAAGTCTATCAGAATTAGTCCGCATGCTTCATGCTGCTTTATCATTTGACCCTTATTTTATCAGCTGTGATGAAGATGGATTCACGACGGAGTCTTACTGGGAGAAAAAGAGTGGGACTTCGAAAGAGTAGCTCTTACCACTTTACCAGGAAATAAATGTATGCCAAGAGAATAACAAAATAACAGAATTAGAAGGGACCTTGGAGGTCTTGTAGTCCAACCCCTGCTCAAGCAGGACAAGTGGCTGTCCAATCTCTTCTTAAAAACTTCAGTGGTAGGGCACCCACAATTTCTGGAAGCAAGCCATTCCACTGGTTAACTGTTCTCACTGTCAGGAAAGTTCTCCTTATTTCTAGGTTGGTCCTCTCCTTGATTACCGTATTTTTCAGACTATAAGATGCACCGGTGTATAAGGCGCACCAAGATTTCAAAGAGGTAAATAAGGAAAAAAAGGGTTTTGCCAGGGGTGGGTTCTACTTCCCTTTACTACCGGTTCACAACAGGATTGCTCACGCATACTCACTTCGCTCGCTTGTGCACTGAGCTACTGCGCATGTACAGAAGCTTTTGCGTATGCACAGATTGCCTATGATGACATCTGGGGCGGTAGGTGGAGCCTCCCACCAGTTTTACTACTGGTTCTTGTGAACTGGTCCAAAACAGGGGCAACCCACCACTGGTTTTTGCCTTCCCTGGCCCCCAGAAGCACTCTGCAGGCCTCCCAAACCCTCTGCGTTCTCCATTTTTTGCCCATTTTTCACAAAAATGGGGGCGTTTTTGCCCTCCCCAGCCTCCAGGAGCACGCTGCAGGCCTCCCAAACCCTCTGCGCACCCTGTTTTTGTGAAAAACAAGCCCATTTTTTGCAAAAATGGGATGAGCAGGATGGGGCTTTGGGAGACCAAAAATGGCTGTATTCAGGGTATAAGACGCATTAACATTTCCACCCACTTTTTTGGGGGGAGTGCATATTATACTCCAAAAAATATGGTAGTTTCCATTCATTGCTTCTTGTTCTGCCTACAGGTACATTGGAGAATAGGTTGACACCCTCTTCTTTGTGATAGTCCCTTAGATATTGGAACACTGCTATAATGCAGAACCTTAAAAAATATTTGCATGTGAAAACAAAGTATAAAGCTTCTATTCTATTCAGTGTATATCTTCATGTTTAAGTACAAATTAAAACCACAAAAGAGGGGTTGCAGAAGACACTGAGAGGGATATTTTGAATTGTTAAAGCAACTTCTATCTCTAAACCAGGAGTGTCAATCTGGCCCGTGATGTGGTCCAATCCGGCCCATGGGGCTGTCCTGGAAAATGTAAGGTGTCAGCCCACATCACTTCAGCCCAGTCTACCCAATGCAAAGAGGAAACATCAGGCCAGTGGGGCTTCGGTCTGGTCTACCCAGTGTGAAGAGGAAACATGACAGCAGTTTGGGGAGTGGTGTCCAGCTGGCCACGCCCACCCAGCTGGCCATTCCCACTCAATCAGCCACACCCAGTGTGTGGCATCAAGCTGGCCATACCCAGCCAGTCAGCCATGCCCACCTGGCCCCCCCAAAGTCAACCACAGCCCTGATGCAGCTCTTGAGTTTTGAGCAGGGGTGTCAAATTGAGTTTGACACCCCTGCTCTAAACTTCATTTTAGATCTCATTTGAAGTGTGCCAGCTTCTGTAAAGATCAAAGAGAAACAACAATTCATTCTCCAAAAGTCAAGATTTCTCATTTACGTGCACAGAAAATAGACCAACAAGACCACTGCTGATCTAAGCCTTAGTACTATACTGGAGATAACCTCTACAGAGATAAAATTAGAGATTGCATGACTAAAGGAGCAGATCAGGGCTACTTGTCTGATGTCTACTATTCCAAAACAAAGTTGTTATGAATATATAAAAATATGAAAATAGAAAATACACTTTTTTGGTTGTCTGAAAATATTTATGGAAAATAGGCATAATCTCTTAAGACAGAAGCCCAGGGAACTGGGAAGAATAAATTATAGGTAAAGGCATTATTCAAATCCACATAATTTTAGGAGTGCATAAAGATACTTTAAAATGTTGTGCTCCTCTCTGATATCAAACATGCCTAAGGACTGCAATGAACCAGGCCAAGTCCTTGCAAATGCTTTGTTACTGTTTTAGGGTTTGGGAATGTAGTGTCATGTAAAGTTGGCATAGTACTTGGGAGTTTCACAGTACAGTATTACCTTGCTTTCCTCTTACCTGGCAGCAAATAAGACCATAAATGGGGCATAGCTACAAATCATCATCCTTACCTTCACAGAGGTTAGTGTACCAATGATTTAGAATCCAGAAAAGATGAAAAAGAATTCAGCATTCCTTCTTCCTTCTTCTATATGCTGTTAGCACAGTTTATTCACTGCTAGATCTTGAAAAACAGGAACTGGCTTTTATTAGAGAACAGACAGATTCTCTGATTCTCTAATTCGATAATCGGGACATTAGGGATTGTTGGGGGTTATCTCCTTGATCTCTGTGTAGAATTTTTAATATATGGTATCATATAACAAGATTATCGTGCAAAATTCATGTTAATCTTTGCCCAGAAAGAAATTTGTTACCAGTTTTGCTGCCCTGAAAATAAATAAATGTAACCCAGCAGTTCATGACTTGTACAAGAAAAACTGGTTCTTCCTTAGAAGATAGAAATCATTAGTATAATAAGAAGAATTTTAAGGAACCAGTGTACCTTTAGAGATATTCCTCAAAGCCATTTCTGTGAAGGGTTTGAGGAAATTGAGGGTCTGCCTGCACACATTCTTTCTGGCCCCCAATTTTATCTGAAAAACTAAAGCAACTGTGAATACATTAATCCTGATTTGTAAAATTGTTATAGCATATGAAATTGAATAAAATATTTACTGTAAGATCCAGTAATATATCAGTCTCCCAGTCTGAGTTTACAGTTCTTTACAATTTAGCATTTCTCCAATGCCACAAATCTCTCAAAATCAAAACTGAACATGTCCTGATTTCTTGCTAATGCCACTGGCCTGGGTATCACATATTCATAAGAAATGGTAGATGAGAAATTATTACTACCATAAAATTCCCTTTTATGACTCTGTAATCCCTTAATTCGGGGTAGAGTTAGGGCAACTGGATGGAGTTCAGCATTTATTGGTTGATGCCATTCCTGACACCACACAGAGTTCGCAACATCTATTTTTTCTTTGTGTCCTACGAGAGAAACATCTGCCACTAATTTATTGAAGAGAAGGATAGGGGGACATGATGGCTGCCTTCCAGTATTTAAAGGAGCTGTCCCAAAGAAAAGGGGATTGATTTATTTTCCAAAGCACCAGAGGGCAGGACAACAAGTAATGGGTGGAAGAATGTTAAAGTGAGATCCAATCTAGAACTAAGGAGAAATTTTCTGACAGCAAGAGCAATTCATCAGTGGAATACTGCCTCCAGAGTTATGGTATCTGGCCTTTGCCAGTTACATAACAGAAGATATTCTGTTATATTCAGAAGATAACATAACATCTGTGATATTCAAATTCAAAGCCTTTATTGTCGCTGTACATCATGTATACAATGAAATTGGTTTAGCCTCTACTGGTGCAGTCCATACAAGAATACAAGACAACATGAACAATATAAAAAATAATCCTTATACAAGTAGTAGCGGGGGGGGGGGGGGGGAACTAGTCATACATTTCCATATATATGTCACATTCTGTGCAACATGTATATTACTCTGGTGTATGATCTTATATCATGGTATATACATATTACACACTACATTGCCATCAGTGAAATTCATCATATTAATCTGCTTGTGGTCCTATATTGTGTTTAGGATATCCAAGAATCCTAGTAAGATTAAAATGGGATTGAAACAAAGAAACTGGACACTGTGGGAGCTATGTAAAATTATTGAAAGGATATATTATTTATATAAAAAAAACTTTCATTAATTGGAGAAGGTTCAACAATATGACACAACCTCTTCTATCAATTTCCTAGCCAGAATTTGTAGCATTGATCATACTGCTTCTGAGAAACTTGGGCATAAAAGCCTTACAACATTGGAATATATAAGGAAAGAAATGAACATAAATTGATCCATCATTGTCAAATTAGTTTTGAATGTTTCAAGAACTTAGAATAGGGAAGACATCACTTGAGATGCCAGAGATCCTGTTAGCTGCAGACAACAAATACATTACTATTGTCTGAAGCAGTTTTCACTGAGGTGAAAAATCAAATGCATCTATAGAAGTCAATTTTTTTGCATTAAGATGTGGAACAGCTGGAAAGCATCAACTTCTTTACAAATACATTGTATAGGATAGAAATCCAATACATGGCAGTCTGTCAACTCTCAAAGATGGAACTGTGTATCCTCGCAGAATTGATATCAAGTTGCAAAATTCAGTACATTTTTTTAGTTGAATTTAAAACTTTGCTCACTCAGAATGAACAATATCTACAGACCCCACACATCCTGGACATAAACTGTTATAACTCCTACCCTCAAAACAACACTATAGAGCACTGCACACCAACCAAGACAACTAGACATAAGGGCAATTTTTTCCTAAATGCCATCACTCTGCTAAACAAATTCCCTCAACGCTGTCAAACTATTTACTAAGTATGTACTACTATTAATCTTCTCATCGTTCCTATCACCCATCTCCTTCTACTTATGACTGTATGACTGTAACCTTGTTGCTGCTATCTTTACAATATATATTGACTGTTTCCTAATATGATTTGATTGCTTACTTCTACCCTATGACTATCATTAAGGGTTGTACCTTATGATTCTTGACAAATGTATCTTTTCTTTTATGTACACTGAGAGCATATGCACAAAGACAAATACCTTGTGTATCCAATCACACTTGGCCAATAAAGAATTCTCTTCTCTTCTCTTCTCTTCTCTTCTCTTCTCTTCTCTTCTCTTCTCTTCTCTTCTCTTCTCTTCTCTTCTCTTCTCTTCTCTTCTCTTCCCTTCCCTTCCCTTCCCTTCCCTTCCCTTCCCTTCCCTTCCCTTCCCTTCCCTTCTATCTCCCTTTTACAATACTTTCAGTGATTCCACTGCCATGTTCTTCCTTTTCTGCTCAATTCCTACAATTGTACAAAGGTTACCTCCTTTCTCTTAATATTTTTCACAACACAGTAGAAAAATTGGAATTAGAAGTTTGCATTTATTTAAATTAGATTATGCATACATCAGACTGCACTAAAATTCAAGACATAAAACTCTCATAGTTTAAGGAAAGTTTTTGATTATGTATCAGATCAACTGCAACTCTTAGCAACCACATAGATCCCTGATGGCGAACCTATGGTACACATGCCACAGGTGGCATGCAGAGCCCTCTTTGTGGGCATGCCAGCTGTTTCCCAAGCCCAACTCCACTGTGCATGCACATGCACCTCCCGCCAGCCAGCTGGTCTTTGGGTCTCAGTTGCACAAACACGGGGGGCAGGGCGCATGCAGGGACACATGTGCACATGTATGGGGGAGGGGCACAGTGTTCACATTGCATTTTGGGGGTTTGACCGTGTGCACATCCTGTGCCCCATTTTGGGCCTGGAAAGCCTTCTATACCCACATGGAAGCCAAAACAGTGTATGGGGTCACAGTGTGAGGCCCCTTGTGCCCCATTTCGGTCCTGGAAAGCCTCCTGCACCAACCTGAAAGTCAAAACAGGGTGCAGGGGTGCAGCACGAGGCCCCCCTGTACTTCATTTTGGGCCTGGAAAGCCTCCTGCACAACCTGGAAGCCAAAACAGGGCATGGGAGGGCAGGGCGCATGCACGGGGGGCTGGGGTGCATGCATGGGGACACATGCATGTGGAATGCATGCACATGCTTGGGAAATGCACACACATATGCAGGAGGCACACTCTGTGTGGGAAGGTGCATGCATGGGGGTGTTCATATTAAATTTTGGAGGTTTGGGCATGTGCGCATGCATTCGCCAATGTGCACGCATGCTTTGGGCACTTGGGACCAAAAAGGTTAACCATCACTGACATACATCATCTTTGTCAAGGATGATGTGCTCCCAACCTGTTTCCCAACAATTCATATTTGCCTTTTCAATTAAATCCATCCATCATCTGTTTATCCACTTCTCTTTCCTTACACCTTTCTGAAAGGGTCTTCTCAAAGGTGCTGGGCAAGTCTTAACATTTATGCCTTGAATAGGAGTTCTGAATTGATTTATTCTATGAACCATTTGTTGTTTTCTTGGATGCCCATGGTATTCTCAGGAATTTATTCCAACAACCAAAGTTCAAAAGTGTTAATATTCTTTTTATTCACTTCTTCAAAATCCATTTTTTTTTGCTTTTAGAGAATCATGCCTACACAATACTGGTCTTTGTAGAGCGTTTCACTATCTGAATATCTCTTCCAATACTTTAATTACTGCTCTTTGAAGGTCTTTGCTCCATGATTCCTTTGTTGTTAATAGTTCTAAAATCCACCATTTCAATATATTCACTGAAGCTTCTTACTGTATCTTTTTAAAATTGATATTTCTATTAACTTCTGTCCTTTCTAGTCACTTGATTATAGAAGCATGTAGCAGAGAATCAAATACATTCTTAAAATTAATCCAAGCTACATCCAAGTTGGTCTTCCTTCTCTTGAAGCTTTCCATAATCATCTTGTCAATTAGGAGTTGAACTTTTGTTCTTTGGTCGTTTCTCTTCTGCTCAGGGCTCGTTTTCAACTAGATGCTGTTTGACTGCATCAGCTACTACACCAATTAGCAATTTGAAAGTTGTTGTTAGGCTAGTAATTGGCCTGTAGTTGCCTGTTGCTGCCCCTTTATCTGTGGCTTCTAACTTCACATTTTTCCTTTATTTATTTATTTTAAACCTAACTTACAAGTTATAAAAACATAATAAAAATTATTTTGAAAATCTCTCCCTCTCTCTGTCCCTCCCTCCCTCTTTCTCTCTGAATGTGTGTAAAATTATACATTTGAAAACACAATCCTATCCTTCACAACCCACCTACTCCTGTTTTTCCAACTCTATTAATTAGGGTTTGCAAGTGAATATCTTGCACTAAATTTTGCACTACATTTTCCAACTGTACACATTATACTCAATTATGCTATTTTTCACAGTCCTTGAAATAAGATGAGCCCTAATTTCAGGTAATAAAAGTTTCTAGTAGGAAGAGGGTATCATAATTCCTTGGGTCATGCACTAATTCATGTACTACCCTGAGGTTTCTCTACATTTAGAGAGCTGAATTGGGGAATTAAAAAAATGAGGTACCTACCAAATCCAGACACAATCTATTCACATTTTTATGATAAAAACTTGCATTATTTGTTAGCCTCATTGTATTTACACAGTAGGTTTTAAACAAACTAGGCTGGAAACATAAACATTATCTAGCATTCTGCAATTTTGCTTTGCTGCAATAGTTCCCTTCAGACACATAATTAAATCAAGCAAAACTGAATTACTTTTTTCAGCAGAATTGGGAGTTACACATGGTCACACACAAATACTTGTATATACAAACAAGTCTCGTTCCCTTTCAAAATTCAGAGATAGGGGAAATGAAACTCCCTCGCGGCTCAGAATTATTACTTCCTTACTACTATCCCTTCTTCAGGATGGTTTGCTAATATATCTGAATTGCAATTATTGTGAGAGCATATAGGGATGCGGTGGCTCAGTGGCTAAGACTCTGAACTTGTTGATCGAAAGGTCGGTAGGTCAGCAGTTTGAATCCCTAGTGTCACGTAACGGGGTGAACTCCCATTACTTGTCCCAGTTTCTGCCAAACTAGCAGTTTGAAAGCACATAAAAAATGCAAGTAGAAAAATAGGGACCACCTTTGGTGGGAAGGTAACTGCGTTCCATGCGCCTTAGGCATTTAGTTGTGCTGGCCACATGACCACAGAGATGTCTTTGAACAATGCTGGCTCTTCGGCTTTGAAATGGAGATGAGCACTGCCCCCTAGAGTCAGGAACGACTAGCACATATGTGTTACCTTTACCTTTATAAGATTTTAACTTTGCAACAATTCTGAAAATCGTCATCATCCACTTAGTTACATGTATGTATAATACGTTAAAAGCTGCAATTTCAAAATCGCCTTGAAAATGAATTTTATACTCATGGAATTTAGATTATTGTGAATCAAATTTATTTAATTGGGCTGAGAACCTCATCAAGGTGGAAATTCATTGTGTCCAAGTTAAATTCAATGGTGCTTAGAAATGCACAGTAATTAACATTGAGGAGTAAGGAGTAAATTTATTTATCCAAGGAGAAGAACATGTTATTCTCTAAAAGAGAACCAAAGCTTCTTGTAATAAATAATATAATGCTACAAAAAGAGTATTCTTGTAGCAAAGAATGAATACTTGAAGATGATGCATATACTTCTATGACAGCTACTTATATTTTCTTTTGGTTTTCCTGTCTTTGTTGGCAGCTTCATTTGCTACTGTTCAAGTGGCTCTAGAAATTTAAATTGCAGCATTGACAAATGCATCTGAATATCAGGTTTATTGAGAACACAAATGCTGGGTGAAATTTCATCACTATTATTCACGGCTCCTGGAGCTGAACATAATTACGGTACATCTACTCGTCATTTGCCCTACTACTGAGCTCTGTTTAAAACAAAGGGAAGATGGCACTTGTACAACTGAACCTCTATCAGGGGACTTTTCAAAAGCTTTATTTTTTTCCCCAGGGAATTTGAGAGTCTTCTTGGATTTACCATTTTTGTCAGATCAGAATGGTTGCTGCTCCACCATTAGAGAGAATGGGATAGCTGCCAAAGACAGCAGATTGACCAAGCCTGTAGTATTAGTACAATTTGTTTTTCTGCCTAAGGCAAGAAAACATCCTATCCTGGTCCTTATAATTTCAGACACAAGAACTGCAACATATAAATACAGGTAGTCCTCAATTTATGACAGTTCACCTAGTGGCCATTCGAAATTATAAAAAGTAACTGGAAAAAGTGACTTATGGAAAAAGTGAGGACCCTTTTTCACACTTATGACTGTTGCAGCCTCCCCATGGTCACGTGATTTACATTCAGATGCTTGACAACCGATTCACACTTATGATGGTTGCAGTGTCCTGGAATCATGTGATCACCTTTTGGGACCTTCAGACAAGCCAAGTCAAGGGGGAAATTAGATTCACTTAACAACCATGTTACTCATTTAATAACTGCAGTGATTCACTTAACAAATGTGGCAAGAAAAGTCGTAAAATGGGACAAACTCATTCAACAAGTGTTTCACTTAGCAGCATAAATGTTGGGCTCATTTGTGGTTGTAACTCAAGGATTGTCTGTAATTTGAAACTGATAATATAATGCCAGGAAAGCAAAGTCTTCCCTGTGTTATAAAGCTGTCACAAGAACGTAAGTTAAAACAATTTATGAAACTTTAAATTTACATTAATTTTATTGGTTCTGGGAATAAATTTCATAACAGAAATGTTTCTAAGAAATCTTATCACCCATCTTTCAAGTGTTCTTTAATTCTGTAAATATTTGTTCCCATAGCTACAGAAAAATATTATCAATGGTTCTGTCTTTTTTTTTTTTAAATCCCAGATAAATACAGAAACTATCTGTAATTATTTAAATTGCATGTTCAAGTAAAATGCATAAATGCATCTAGTTGGCATGATGGCTATCATGAAGAATCTAATGCACAGTAAAAATCAGATGAAACTAATAGGATGCCCAATGATGATTTAAATCAATATTGGGGAAAATATTAGTATGAATGCTAGTAGAAATATATACAAAATTACAGGGCTGAGTTTTGCTATGCCTACAGTTTTTTAAAGTTGAGCAAAACTGACAGGTGAATGGAATCATGCTCAATTCCCATTTTACCACTGAAACTTTTCAACAGTAAACCAAATTATTGCCTATGTTATAATTGTCAGACTACTAATTGTGTTTATGGTTCAAAGAGTTGTCATGTCAGAAGCAAAATCAAATAGATGAAAGCAGATGAATTCTTCATAAGGGCCGGATTGCATCAACAGATCTATTTTTATTTTTAACTGTATCTCCATAATAACCTCTGCCACCACTATTTATTAAAAATAGGGGAAGAAATAGATGGTTAGAAGTGAGATATTAGATGTACTGACTCTTAGCAGCTCATAATCATTGGACCACAAGAAACAGTGGAGTGTAAGTAGAGAGATGGAATATCTGTTTCTCTGTTTTTCCTTCATCTCTCCTGCTTGTTCTTCGTTTGTGAGATTGTTAATCTCAAAGTGCTTCCTTTGTGGTTAAAACCTGGCCCCCACAATAGCTCATATCTTGATCCAAGAAAATTGTCTATTCTAACCAGCAGTGAAATCCAGCCAGATCTATCCGGCTCGCACGAGCCGGTAGGGCCAGTGGCGGGAGCCTCTGCCTACCCTCCAGGACATCATTACATCCCATTTTTGACCCTCTGTGCATGCACAGAAGGCTCTGCAGATGTACAGAAGAGGCGTGCAAAAGCGTAGTGAGCACACATGCACGCTCACATTTCCGATCCGGTAGTGAAGGTAAGTGCATTTCAGCGCTGGTTCTAACTCATTCAGTAGGGTCATTGAGTTTTAATATATACTGGTCTTTGACCACAACATTTTTTCGCCTCTCTTAATAGAGCTAACACGGGATGAGAACTTGAGGACATCATTTTAATGTCATAAAAACCTAAGTTATTGAATACATATTTTGTCAGATACATAAATAAGTGGTGAGATATACCTAAATAAAATTACAATTAAAAGAAAACTTTAAGAAATAGAAAAATGCTGGTTAAAAGGAAGACCTTTTCCCCCTTACTAAAGAAATCAATGAAGTTTACACATTCCTTCTAGGTTTCTCCTATCAGCAAGAAATTTCCAGATCTACATCAAATCATAGTTGAAGTTTTCATTTCCAATATAATGTTTTGGATACATTTAGGTGTGGAGAACCTGCATTGAGAGTCCTAGTCTGCTGAATTGTGCAAGTCCCTGTCTTCATCCTAGTTAGGGTGTTGAAAAAAAGAAGAATTCTTCCCTGCTTGAAAGTGACTTGTATGTATTTCAGGATTGTATGCAAGTTTTTTAAAAAAATCATAAATGACTATTGCCTGTTAAATTAATTTACTGTGCAGTCCCAAATGAGATGGGGCTGGAGAAAAGAGGCTTAATACACAATATAATACACAAGTGTAGGACTGATATAATTCTTCATCCACAATAAACTTAATCCCTTTAATTTGGGAGTTACAGTATACCAGCTTTCATAGGAGAGGTCTGGTGAAAACTTAAGAAATAAGAGCTACTCTCAATATCATGTCATCTTCTTTTAATGACCCCATAATCCCTTGCAGGGTGGAGTCTGGGCAACTGAATGGAGCTAGCAGGGTATTTAATGGCCGGATGCCCTTCCTGTTGCCAATGTGAAGTTTTGTTCAGCAGATATATTCTCATTGTGCCCAGAGAGAGAAATATCTGCCTCTTCCTAGGATTGAACTCACAGCCTCCTGATTATGAGATGTGAGCTCCACCTTTAGGCCATTGAACTACTCCACTCTCAATATCATATCATTGAACAAAATATGATAATATATTGCAGGCTGTGTCAGTAGCTGGAATTTTATTTTATTTTTTAAAATAATTTTTATTTTTTTCTTTAAAAACAAGAACAGAAACAAACACAAAATATAAATTTTCATTTTACAATGGTGTTCTTCTAAAATTCATATTTTTCCCTTTCCTGTCTTTACATATATTTGTGGTTCCCTTGTTCCTTATTTATATATATATTTCGTTATCTGTTATACATATTATTATATCTACCGGTATATATTACTTTACATACATTGTCTGTTTAGAGCATATTAGTAATCCTTCTTACTTACTATTCCTGACCTTTAGCCATTTATACCATTTATTCCATATTAAATAATATTCCGTTTCATCTTTTTCTTTTATTTTTTGTCAGTTTGTCCATCTCTGCACAATCCAAGACTTTCCTTATTGCCTCTTCCTCTTTTGGTGTAGTGTTGCTTTTCCAATTCCTGCCGTTATAATATGTAAAATTAGATATTGTATTTCTTTGGTATAGTTTCTGGAGAATATTCCCAATTAAAAAGAAATTCTGTTTTCCAGTCTATATTGCGTTCAATTATCTCTTCAAGCCACTTTTTAATTTTAGGCCAATATTTTTTTGCAGATTCACAGGTCCACCATAAATGATAATATGGGATTTTATTTTAAGATGATTGTGTGTCTTCTTTTCTTCAGGGCTTTTTCCTTTGTTACTTTTCTCTTATGCCATGTATTTTTTTTTAAACAACAAAAACCCTCTCCTGTTTCAAAATGTGATACCAGATAACATTAAAAATGGAATCTCAAATTACCCCCAATTTTCTGTGACTCCTGACTGTTATTTGTTACCTTATTCTTATTTGCATCTGCTATTTTTAGTGGAAGATATTTATTTTTGCTTGTCCCTGCCACATTTTATTTCAAAGATAAAATAAGGTTCAAGTTTATTTAAACAGGATTTAGTCACTTATTCCAAGGGGTTTTTTTAAAAAAAAAAAAAGCTAATGGAATGGATACATTCAATAATTATTGCTAATGGACTAAATTGTACACATGATATAAGGTGTGTTTTCCACTTCAGAAATTGCTTTGATGAAGATAATGGGGCCACTTGCAGAATGAGCTGCTTTTTAGCCTGGCAATTATATTAGTAGTCTTACTTTGCTGCAATATTTATGTAAGGTTTTGCCCTTATTATGTTAGCAAATGATAGTGATTAGTAAAGGTCTTTAGGTACTGTTTTGAAACAGAATTCAAAAGGTTTAGGCATTAATACATATGTGCGATGATCCACATATATTTCTCCATTTCAAAATATTTTCATAGGTTTGAAAATTAAAACTTGGAGAAACTCATGTTCTATTCATCCAGCGGGACAGTCACAACTAATTTTCTCTATTTTACCTCAGAGGCATCTATACTAGATGTCCTTTTTTTAAAAAAAAAAATGTTGCTGATGCTTCTCTTCCCTTCCCTTCTTGCCTACATTTCTTTTTCCTGGTCTTCACCCACTTATTAACTCATTTTTACTGTTGCCTGCTCATATGAAAGTGTGGTTGAGCCCAATGGTGGAATTCAAATTTTTTCATTATTGGTTCTGTGGGTGTGGCGTGGTGGACATGGCTTGGTGGGTGTGGCAGGGGAAGGATACTGCAAAATCCACATTCCCTCTCCACTCCTAGGGGAAGGATATTGCAAAATCTCCATTTCCACCAGTGGTGGGTTGCTACCGGTTCTCCCCAGTTCTTGCGAACCGGTAGTGGAAATTTTGAGTAGTTCGGAGAATCGGTAAATGCCACCTCTGCCTGGCCCCGCTCCCAATCTATTCGCTGCCTACCAAGTCCCAGCTGATCGGCTAGAAGGAAAAAAAACTGTTTAAACACTTGCTGCAGCATTTCAAAGGACCACCCTACAGCTGATCAGTGGTAAAAGGCAGTGTGGTGGTAGACCAATGTATTCCAAAAATAAATGGGTGGACCGGAATGCTCCAAAAACAAAAGGGGAGACCGATATTGCTCTGCAAGCAGTAAAAAGCCTGGTAGACCAGTACCTCTGCTAAATCCTAAGGAATCGTCACATGACCATCAAACCACACCCACCAAATAAGCCACACCCACAGAACCAGTAGTAAAAAATTTTAGAACGCACCACTGATTCCCACCCCACTCTGGGACCAGCCAGAGGTGGTATTTGCCAATTCTCAGAACTGCTCAAAATTTCCGCTACTGGTTCTCCAGAACCTGTCAGAACCTGCTGGATTTCACTCTTGGTTGAGCCCACAAGTGTTTCTAGAACTCATTATTATCACTGGTATATATATCAAATACTATGTAATGAAGGATTTTTTCAAAACTATAGAGTGCCAGACTATAGATTTGTCCACATTGCTAATAAGACTTAGCTCTGCTCTTCAAAAATAAACCATCAATTGAGCAACTACATGTATTTATTTTTATTTATTAGAAAAATGCTATTTATATTCATGAAATAAAATGCACAGAAATTTGAAGCATAGATTCAAAGGCAATAATTGAAAGAATAGATTCCTTCCAGGATAGAAAGATATGTAAGACAGAAACAACTAGTTTTCTCTTATTTGGATCTATATGTAACTTGAGCAAGTTAAGCAACTCTCTGAACATTGAATAAAATATGTAATAAATAAATAAGTATGAAATAGTTTGCTTCTGGTGGGTTGAATTATAAAATAAAATTACCGTATTTTTCGGAGTATAAGATGCACCTTTTCCACCCCTAAAAGGAGGTGAAAATTTAGGTGTTTCTTATACACCGAATGTAGCCCCACCCACCCACTGGCCCCCACCTTTTGGCCTCTGCCTCACAGCAATTACCTCCTTGAAAGCAAACAGCAAGAAAAAACAGCACCTTTCAGCTTCAGCACAGCCTAATTAGCACAAGTTGATTGGATCAGCCTCCTGACTCTCAGCTGATTTGCTCTCAGCTGTTTTGCATAGGCTCTGCTGCTTGCTGCAAAGAGGTAAATTGCTGGGGCAGATTTTTTTTCCTTATGCTAATGAAGCTATGCTGAAAATGAAAATGAAAGTAAAGCAGGCTGTTTGCTGTTTGCTGCAAAGAGGCAAAATTGTTCAGAGGCAGAGGCAGATTTCTTTTTCTTGTTTTCCTCACCAAAAAAGGTAGGTGCATCTTATACTCCGGTGCATCTTATACTCTGAAAAATATGGTAACATATGTACACCACCAACTATATTTTGATAAATAAGATTTCTCAGTTGAGTGAAAATAATACAGAATAATAGAGTTGGAAGGAACTCTGGAGTCTTTTAGACTGACGTCCTGCAAAATAGGAGACCCTATACCATTCTTGACAAATGGCTGTCCAATTTATTCTTTAAAACCTCCAGAGATAAAGAAGTTACAACTTCTGGAAGCAAGCCATTTCACTGATTAATTGTTCTCACTGTTGGGAAATTTCTCTTTAGTTCTAGGTTGGTTCTCTCTTTGATAAGTTTCCATCCATTACTTTTTGTCTTGCTTTAAAGAATAGATTGTCCCCCTCTTCTTTGTAACAGCCTCTCAAATATCATAAGACCATTATAATCATAATCATAAGTTTATTTGTCAAGCATATATAACATAACAGGTAAAAGTATAAACATAATTATGAATACAGGAAATTGATATGTATAAAAGGGAACATTAGGACAGGGACGGTAGGCACACTTATGCATTTATGCATGCCCCTTACAGACCTCTTAGGAATGGGGTGAGGTCAACAGTAGACAGTTTAAGGTTAAGGTTAAATTTTTGTGGGAAGGTTAAAGGTTTGGGGAAGAAACCACAGAGAAAGGTAGTGCATTCCAGGCATTGACCACTCTGTTACTGAAGTCATATTTTCTGCAATCGAATTTGGAGCAGTTTACCCGAGTCTGTATCTATTATTTGTTCGTGTATTGTTGTGGTTGAAGCTGAAGTAGTCATTGACAGGAAGGACATTGTGGCAGATAATTACATGCACTATGCTTAGGTCAGACTTAAGTCAGCATAGTTCTAAGTTGTCTAAGCCAAAAATTTGGAGTTTGATGGCATAAGGTATTTTATTGCGGTTAGAGGAATAGAGGACTCTTCTCATAAAATATCTCTGGACTCTCTTGATTGTATCAGACCCCTAGTCTGATATACAGTGCGGGTTCCAGACAGATGACCCCTAGTCCTTCCCTTCTCTTTATGAGACTAGACATATCCAGTTCCTTCAATCATTCATGTTTCAGCCTCCAGACCCCCAATCATCTTTGTTGCTCTTCTTTGCACTCTTTCTAGAGTCTTAATATCTTTTTTTTTTTTTTTTTTTTTTTTTTTGCATCCTGGACACCAAAACTGGATGCAATATTCCAAGTGTGGTATTACCAAGTCATATACCAGTACTGATAGTTTTCATGGTATTATTCCTCTGTTGACACGGGACTGCAATATGTTGCAGCTGCATTTTTGGCAGCTGCAGCATATTGCTGGCTCATATTTAAGTGGTTGCCTACTAGGATTCCTAGATCCCTTTCACAGTTACTGCTTTTTAGCCATGAATCACATATTCTTTGCCTGTGAATTTGGTTTTTCTTACCTAAGTAAGCAAAACCTTACTTTTCTTGCCACTGAATTGCATTTTACTGAATTTATTTATATACTTTTAAAATTATTTATTAAAAAAATAATTTTATTTATTTACTTTTTACTAGCACAATTTTCTCCACTCTGGGCTATTGTTAAATAATTATCATTCATAAGAAATTGAGCCAGATGGTAAATATAACCTGTGAGGCATATGTATGAATGTGCATTTGGGGAATGGGGGATTTTTTATTCATATGCTGTATTAATATTGAGAGTTGGAGACAAAATCATTATCATTCATGACAATAATCTCTAAGTAACAAAAGGGGGAAAAAAATTCTTCAGGTTTCAGAATAGTGTTTACAAACTGAAGAAGTTCAGCCATATAGAGGTAAGGCTGCAAGGGCTTGTATAAATATTCATCAGATATGGTGACTCTTATTTAGCTTTTGTACAAGTGCCACAATACTGATTGAAAAATCAGAGATCTACAGACAATCTTCAGTGAGCTTATATCAGTGACAAAAATCCACTCTTCCCTCTTTTACAAGCAATTAACTATGGCATATGGGTTTTAGTGGCTTGGCATAAGCCAACCAATTGAATGAATAAAGGGGAGAAACAGCTCAATTCTAGCCTTAAAGGGCAGCTGCACTATCACAAGGGCTGATAAACTGATTTGGATGCTAGCCAAGACTGTTTGAGGAGATATCAAGAAACAGTCTCCTTGGCTGGTACATAGATGTTGGAGACTAGTGCTCAAGAGGATACCCCCCTTCTCATTTGCTGGGGGACATGCTGCTGGTCTGACCTAAAAAAATGGAGAGAGAAAAAGGAGAAGAAAGAAGAAAGCCAGTAGAAGATGGAGTGTACAGAGTGGCTGGTGAAAAAAAAATTAAGTGTGTAGAGAACGTGTTGGTCCTTGATCATGAAGAAACATCCATGGGTGGCTTCCCTGGAAGAAGGGAAGTGAAGCTCGAAGGGATGAGACCCCACGCAAAACCCAAAAAAGGAAGGAGGGGATTGGCTGTCAGTAGGGAAGCACTGGTTTCTGGGAAAGGAGAGGGCAAAAGACCCTGAGCGGTATTCTTTCTCCAACAGAAAAATGGTACGCATCAGTAGCAAGAGATCCAGGAGAAGCATTTGCTGAGCACACAACAGAAACATGAACAGGCACTGAACACAATGGAAATGTAAATGGTCAGATAGTCATTGGAGGTCATGCGACTGGATCATACTGTGAACAAAGGCCTTCAAAGTCACTCCAATTCCAGACAAAATGAGAGAAGTGAAGCTGCAGTGGTGGGGACATGTGGTCAGTGCTGATGAAGAATCCATCATGAGGCAGGCACTTGCACTAAGTCCAGATGGCTGGCAGCCCCAAGGACAACTAAAAACACTATAGATGGACTGCCTGCATGAAGACATACGAGCCTTAGGTGTATGCCCAGCCGAGGCTGCAGATTGGACAAAATGACAGGTAAAATGCAAATAACGCAAATAAGGAATAACACAAAGAACAAGAAGAACTCTCATTATAAACAGTAAAAGAAAAGGGTAAAAGGATAAAATCTGCATTGTCTCATTTTCTGTCAATGGATACCTTTGCAAAACAAAGTATATCTAAACAACCCCATTACACTGTGTCAGCTGTCTGACCTAAATTAGACAAGAATTACAGTATTTCTGTCTGATTTACCTGAGAAGTCTGGTAAGTCTGAAAGTACAAATCTCCCACCACCACTTTTAACTCCTGTACAACTAGAGCAGGTCCCTCCTAAGTATCTTCCTCTGACTGTTAAGCTGCTGGAGGGTCCTCTCCCATTTCTTGTCTGATCATTTCCTGGGCAGCATCTCTTCCCTTTGCTTTTCAAGGTCATTTTATCATAATCATAAGTTTATTTGTCAAGCATATATAAGATAACAGGTAAAAGTATAAACATAATTTAAATATATGAAAAAAGTAAGTAAAAAGGAATATTAGGACAGGGACAGTAGGCATGCTGGTGCACTTATGCATGCCCTTTACAGACCTCTTAGGAATGGGTTGAGGTCAACAGTAGACAGTTTAAGGTTAAAGTTTTGGGGGTTTGGGGAAGAAACTACAGAGTCAGGTAGTGCATTCCAGGCATTGACCACTCTGTTGCAGAAGTCATATTTTCTGCAATCGAGTTTGGAGCAGTTTATCTTGAGTTATATATAGTCTATTACTTGCTCGTGTATTGTTGTGGTTGAAGCTGAAGTAGTCATGTAGCATTACATATTATGACATTGACATTATTATTACTTATTATTATTTCTTCTTCTTCTTCTTCTTCTTCTTATTATTATTATTATTATTATTATTATTATTATTATTATTATATATCATTATGTATTATTATTACACATTATTGACATTGACATGTTGAATAGCTTTCTATTAATTTAGACAGATTTTATGGCAAAGCCTGGCTTGTCATTTTGACTTTTGGGGTTTGAGGCGAGTTGTCTGAAGAAATGTGAAGAAGAAATGAAGGAACACACCCATGAGACCAAGGAGAAGGAGAAGGAGAAGCAGCTGTCTTTCATCCTAATGTTGCATTTACAATATTTCATAAAAGTTTAGGAAGTTCAGGGTTTTTGTTTTGTTTTGCTTTGTTTCACCAACCTGGAGTTTTGTCTATTTCAGGTTTATATATCTATCCAAATATGCAACCTAATGTTTTAAGAAGATGATTTACTAGTCCAAACACTAAATATTCCATCACTTCTCACTTAAGAATAAAATCAATAATGTTTCTCATTTTATATCTTTAACACACATATGACTCACTTCCAAAGTCACACGTAACACTGAGACTGAAAAGATGGGTACATTTTGTTGAGTTATGAATTGGCCACTCAATATATAATCAATCCAATGCACTTCCTTGATAAAAACTAATTCTAAAATAAATATTTATATCACCTAGTAGAAAGATCCACAGCATTCAGTTTTGGTCTAGCTAGGAAGGTCATTGCTATATTCAGTCACTGTAGCAAATAACTACTAAGGTGTGATATTTTGCATGATAGCAATAGCAATAGCACTTATATACTGCTCCATATTGCTTTACAGCACTTTCTAAGCAGTTTACAAAGTCAACATCTCCCCCACCCCCCAAAAAATCTGGGTCCTTATTTTACCAACCTCAGAAGGATGGAAGGTTAAGTGAACCTTGAGCTGGTCAGGGTTGCCCTCAGGCTGTGGGCAGAGTCAGCCTGCAATATTGCATTCTAACCACTGCACCACTAGGGCTCCATGACATTCTGATGTCAGAATTTCAATCCTAATCCATTTTCTTAATACCAATGATACCATTGTATTATTTTTTTTTAAAAAAGAAATCAACATTCTCTTGATATTTCTATTATTTGCATTCATTAAAGCATTTTATTGTTTTCTGAATAGCCACTCTGAGCTTCTCTAGGAGGTATAAGCTTCTAGAAATATTACATGTTAAGGGTTATTTGAATCAAGCTTACCCCTAGCAATGTTGTGCGTATGTTCATAAATTTGGGGTGGATGGGTGGTAAGACACAATGGAAATGATTTGACATGGTGTTCTTTCATGTTATTGTTTTGCTTTGTTGTTTTTCAACTTCTTTGTCAAGCACGGGGCTCTGGGATTTCCTGATAATCAGCCATCAAATAAAAACAGATTGGATCTTGCTTTAGCTTTCGAAACCAGTCAAAGTAAGCTAGTTACTGCCACCTAGCTAATCTAACAAATAAAACCAAAATAAATTCTAAAAAGTCATAAGGATTACAATGTATAGGCCACTCTACTCTATCTGCAATATTATTTGAATTCCTATTCAGATTCATAGCTTCCTTTTTTCCCCATCTAGGAAGCAAACATAGTTGCCAAAACAGAAAAACATACAAATACTGCAAAGAGCCTTGTGGAATGGCAGACTAATGTAATTAACATTCAGCTGTCTACAATTACTGCAAGTTCAAATCTCACCAGGCTCAAGGTTGATTCAGCCTTCCATCCTTTCTAAGGTAGGTAAATTGAAGACCCAGTTTATGGGGGCAATACACTGACTTTGTATAAATATACAAAAGTATGAAGGCTATTGCTTAACGCATTGTAAGCCGCCCTGAGTCTCCGGAGAAGGGCAATATATAAATCAATTTTTTTAAAAAAAAGAATTATGATATGGCATAGCCACCTTACATTTACAATTCATGTATTCTTTCGAGGACCTAATATCCCTTGAAGCCCCACAGAAATATTTATACAGATATATTTTATACAAGCATTATGGAACACAATCTATTTCTGTGGTTGCTAAGAATTGGCAATGACTCAATGGTCCACCATCAATCAAAAATATAGATACTTACAGTATCAACTATGGAGAATGTCAGGTCCATTTGGGGAAGATTTATTATCAATTATTAATCAACAAAAGGAAGAGAGAAGACACAAGATTGAATGAGTTCACTGTCTGTTTAGGTATTAAATCATTCTGAGAAACATAAGATTGGATTTGCAATTTATGAACTAAATAAATTAGTCAACTGGCTATCTGTGTTTGAAATGATGTAGTTCGATTTTTCCTTAATTTAGAATAGAATAGAATAGAATAGAATAGAATAGAATAGAATAGAATAGAATAGAATAGAATAGAATAGAATAGAATAGAATGGGACCTTGGTGAGGTCCCTCAAGCAGGAGACCCTATAGTAGCATTTCAGATAAGTGACTGTCTAAAAAAACCCTCCAGTGATGGAGCATCAATGATTTCTGAAGGCAAGTGTTCCACTGGTTAATTATCTGACATTTTTTAAAATTTCAAATTACCTTGCATTCATTCTTTGACACATACATTTTCCCACTGATAGATTTTTGAAGAAAATGAATCAGACTGGCTAATTTATATTACATTTAATGCAATTTTAATTTGTATGCCACTATCTAGAAGCAACCTTCAGTAAGTTACCTTTTCCCAGACATACTATTTTATTGATGTAAAATAAATGCTTGTGGACGTCAGTGCCATCTTGAAATTTGTAGTCCTGCTATCATATTGTATTATTACAATATCATAAATATAGTATCACAATTGATATAACAGATATTGTTCTTCACTTCCCATCTATGTTTGTGGTAACTTACAAAACACAATGGAACTCAATAGGTTATAATAATAGTAAAAATTGAGTGAGTTTTTGTAAGAGCTGTAGTTCTTTAGCTGGAGGTGAAAGAATGAACAGAAGTGAAGTAGATAATTCAGAATAAGCAACTCACTCTTCAAGTTTAGGCATTTTGAAAAGCCCAAATACAATGCTGCAAATATGAAGCTAAATGTAATTCATCAGCAAATAAAATGACAACAGAAGTCTGAGCTCATGGGACTTTGCCACAATATTATCCTGAAATTGATCATTTAGAATTAAGATCTAAGGAAATACAAATCAATGTAGCCATTATAGAATGAAAAAGGAAGAGTGAACTAATGCTCAATACTGACCAGTTCTTAGAAAGAGTATGTTAGTGCAATATTACTTAAAGAAGTTTATTTATTTATTTATTGAATTTATATTGCAGCCTATTCACCCACGGCAACTCAAGACGGTTTACAGATTATAAAACCACATTTAAAACAATAAAAGAGAGAGTGACCCACCACAGAGAAGGCCCTTCTTCTGGGTCCCACCAGGTGTATTTCCCTCGGGGATGGGATCCGCAGCGTTCCCTGTTAAGTGTGTAAAGAATTTGTTGGTTCTTGGTCATGAAGGAAGAAGAAACATCCATGGGTGATACTGAACAGAGAAAACTGAATTTGGTAGAAAACATTTTGTTTCTATATTTCCTTTCATTGTTGCTTCCAGATTACTTCCTGTGAACTACAATATGTTGTAGTTTTGAAATTGCTGGTTGAAGATTATCAGGGATTAAAATAGTTAACTGTGTACTCATCTAAAGTCAACCTAGCTCGGGCTATTCAATGTCAGCTTTCTCATTCAATATATCAACAGATGCTCAACATCTTTTATAGAAGGAAAGATTGAAGCAGCATTCCATTAACATACTGCTCGGAAGAGCAATCAGCATTTTTTTTCTTTTCTTTTCTTCTTTTTTTTGGGGGGGGGGACGGGAATTGCACGTTTTAGAGGTTTTGTTCCTAATATCCTCCACATCTGACTATTTCAAGGATTTTATATTCCTTTGAAATACCGTCTAAAAGAGTTCCTTGAGTTCCTGAGAACAATCACTCAACACATTGGATTGACTTGACATCAGATAATTGAGTTCCACAGTTGCTGGAGGAGCAGATGGCTGCTTCTTTTCAGATGTGGCTGCTCTATGGAACTTCCCAGGGATTTCTAAAGGCAGTGCTTTCTTTTCATTGTTATCCATGGGGGGCGGGTGTGTGTGTGTGGAAATAAATGATACTAACTGGAAAGGTTTTTTTTTAATTTAATTTATATGCCGCCCTTCTCCGGAGACTCAGGGTGGCTTACAATGTGTTAAGCAATAGCCTTCATACTTTTGTATATTTATACAAAGTCAGCTTATTGCTCCCACAAACTGGGTCCTCATTTTACCTACCTTGAAAGGATGGAAGGCTGAGTCAACCTTGAGCCTGGTGAGATTTGAACTTGCAGTAATTGCAGGCAGCTGGTGTCATTTTAACACCACTTTAAGCTGCTGTGCCAGGTGTTCAGGGTGATGAAGTTCAAAAACAAAGTTTTTGACAAATATTTTAATGATAGTTGGAGCTGATGAATACAGGAAATAGAATAGAATAGAATAGAATAGAATAGAATAGAATAGAATAGAATAGAATAGAATAGAATAGAATAGAATAGAATAGAAGAGTTGGAAGGGACCTTGGAGGTCTTCTAGTCCAACCCCGTTTAGGCAGGAAACCCTACACCACTTCAGACAAATGGTTATCCAACATCTTCTTTAAAAAATTCCAGTGTTGGGGCAGTCACAACTTCTGGAGGCAAGTTGTTCCACTTATTAATTGTTCTAACTGTCAGGAAATTTCTCCTTAGTTCTAAGTTGCTTCCCTCCTTGATTAGTTTCCACCCATTGCTTCTTGTCCTACCCTCAGGTGCTTTGGAGAATAGCTTGACTCCCTCTTCTTTGTGGCTGTTCTTCGTATGTTTTAGCCTCCAGTCCTCTAATCATCTTTGTTGCTCTTCTCTGCACTCTTTCAACATCATGGTGACCAATTGGCAGTGGATAACAATAGGCAGAATCAAGTCATTACAGTTGATTGGAACAAAAATTGCAGCATATAAATTAACTTTTCTGTCATGAGTTCAAAGGAGAGCATTGGGCAACTAACTAAACTAAACTACTAACTAAAAAAATTGAGCCTATATTTTTAAAAAAGCAACCAGATATTGCACAAAAATGTAAGTTAATCAAATTAACTTAAAAGAAACCTTTAAGTTTTGGGGAGGACATCTCTGAAATATTCACCACATGTAACTTCTACTTTGAACCCACTGAATAGAAATGACTAAGGGAAGCATAAACATTCTGCTTAAGATGCAAAATAGAAACAGAGGGTGTGTTTCTGTTCCCCAAATCAAGAAACCTACTGCTGAGCAGAGCTCACTGCCCTGCACATTTGAACTGATGGACCATCATGTTTTTTATTATTCTTAAAGAGAATTATATTAACAACAATCAATATACAAGAAAATATAATTAGCCTCAATTTCATCCATCTGCCATCTTCTGTACAAGTTAACAGTGGAAACATAGACAGAGAAATAATCATTATATATCTTCTATAGCTTCTGACTATAGAGGCTATAGAACAGATATATATGTCTACTGAAAATTGATTGAAAACCTCTTATTCAATTTCAATGCTAACTTAAAAAGAGAAAATCAGAGGCAGAAATCCTTCATTAACCAGATATCATGAAGCCTCAAATTTTCTATTGCTATGACTAGAGTCCTATCTTATTTTTCAGAGTTTCATAATCTCGTATAGGATTTCCACCTCTGCAACCTTAAAACACTGGAAAGACACACACTGAATTGATACCTATTATCAGTTCATTGGAGTGTCCCTGTTCTCCAAGTGTTCAAATGTCAACTGTTCCTTCCTTGAAGTGGGAGAGATAAATTGTAATTGTCTATTCTCAGAACACTAGCATCAAGGTCAGTGAAGCTGAGAACAAAACTGTGATAAACTAACAAAATAGATTGTCTTTTCAGAATGATTTTTACCCTTGGCATCTTTGGTAGGACATTCTGTAGAGGTACGCCATATGACTGTGAAATGAAAATTATTCCTTACTTGTTTGACAAAAGTACTTTGAACTCACTTATAATCTAGGGTCAGATCATCTTATGCTGAGATCAACAGAATCCAAACTACTAATCATGAAAGAAAATGAATCTTAGAAACATAATCAAAATAAACTAAACTTGATCAAGAAAATGTTGCTCATTTAGATCCTACAGTACAGTTGTGGTGTCAGCTTTGGAAGCCATATTAGGATGGAAGCTTCCATGCTGCCACCTTCTCATGTGTGGGAAAGTAGGAGGGGGATTTAATAGAGGGGTTTAGTAGAATGCTATTATGACGGTAGACATAATAGCATTCTTCCTGTTGGTCAAGGTCAGGGAGATCCAGCATCTGGAGAAGGAATGGTCGGAGTGCTGAGTTGAGATGGGATGGATGTTGATTGGAGCATGTGATCAACTGAGGAGTGAAGGGATGGTTTTGGGGGTTTTGATTTACTGAGGGAAAACCCAGACCTTTCAGATTCGGGTTTTCTCAAATGTGCCAGTTTACCTATTCTAGTAAAGAGAACTTTGGAAAATGCTTGCTTCCGCATCTTTACTCGGAATTGGGGTTTTCTGGAATGCTGACAGGTGGGTTGCTCCCGGTTCGGTCCAGTTCTTGTGAACCGGTAGTAATTGCGACGGTAGTAACAGCAGCCCACCAACCCAGGCGTTATCAAGAATGATCTGCGCACGTGCTCCCACTGCAAACCAGTAGCGGAGGTAAGTAGAACCCACCCCTGCCTCATATCAGTTTAGATTCTAACCATGACCCATTGAAAATGAACATTTCCCTAGATGATCCATAATTAGCGGTACAATGAGAAAAATTCTCAGTTTCAGATTAATTTTAAAAGACCTCTCTGAAATGATAGTGTTTGCAGACTCAGAGAATGAGCTAGGTCTCATACAAAGCAGGACTAAATAGCTTTTCACATGTAAACATCTGCTGAGATTGTACTGCACATTAAATCATAAGCTGCGATTTGCAGATTTCATTGGTGGGTTTCTGCTTCATTGAAAGCCAAAACTAAATAAACCTATTATTTTGTATGATGTGTGAATCTGATTGTTGTGTATATCAAGAATACTGAGCAAGTACAGAGTGTGCAGAAATACACTGTATGGAAAACCCACATGACATATTACAAACATAGTAAACATGATTAATAGTAGTTTCAAAGCTATGTCTCCTTTATTGCTGATCATTCTATTAACAAAAACATAACCCTTTCAAGTCTTATAGTGCTACAGAAATATTAACAGGCTAAACTATTTTTAAAAAATGCTTCAGAGAACTGAGCTGTGAAATTCAGGTTTTCTTTTCTAATAATCAAACCTTATTTAGAGAGTTTGAGAAGATGAACTCGTTGTTGTTGTTAGTTGCTAAGTCGTGTCCAACCCATTGCGACCCCATGGACAGCTTTCCTCCAGGCCTTCCTAACCTCTACCATCTTCTGGAGTCCATTTAAACTCACACCTACTGCTTCAGTGATTCCATTCAGCTACCTCATTCTCTGTTGTCCCCTTCTTTTGCCATCAATTGTTCCCAGCATTAGGCTCTTCTCCAGTGAGTCCTTCTTTCTCATTAAGTGGCCAAAGTATTTTAGTTTCATCTTCAGGATCTGGCCTTCTAAAGAGCAGTCAGGGTTGATCTCCTCTAGGACTGACTGGTTTGATTGCCTTGCAGTCCAAGGGACTCGCAGGAGTCTTCTCCAGCACCAGAGTTCAAAGGCCTCAATTCTTTGACTCTCAGCTTTTCTTATGGTCAAACTTTCACAGCCATACATTGCAACTGGGAAAATCATAGCCTTGACTATATGCAGGATGGTATATCTGCTTTTTAGTACACTGTCTAGATTTGCCATAGCTTTCCTCCCCAGGAACAAGCATCTTTTAATTTCTTGGCTGCAGTACCCATCTGCAGTGATCTTGGAACCCAGGAAAATAAAATCTGTCACTACCTCCATTTCTTCCCCATCTATTTACCAGGAATTGAGAGGGCCAGGAGATATGATCTTAGTTTTCTAGGAACTCATTTTATTACTATTATTGCTAATATTATGTGACTTAAGACATTGTCTACTGTAGCAATTTACTGCCTTCCTTCTATCTATTGGAAAAAGAATTGATCATATGTCTATGATTAAAATGGTGGTCTATCAATCAGAGATGCTTACAAGTATTACACTCTTAAACATAATTCCTTGAAAGTAAGTTTATTCTCATGGAAATATCTGTAGAACTACTCTGTGGTGTCACAACATATTTAGTTTAAAAGTATTAATTGCACCTCTATAACTGTCTGGTTTGGTTTTGCAACCCAACAAGATAGACACAGACTTCAGAGGATAATTAGAACTGCAGAAAATTGCTACCAACCTGCCTTCCATTGAGGACCTGTATACTGCACGAATCAAAAAGAGGGCTGTGAAAATATTTACAGATCCCTCACATCCTGGACATAAACTGTTTCAACTCCTACCCTCAAAATGACACTATAGAGCACTGCACATCAGAACAACTAGACACAAGAACAGTTTCTCCTGAACGCCATCACTCTGTTAAACATGTAATTCCCTCAACACTGTCAAACTATTTATCAAGTCTGCACTTCTATTAATCTTCTCATCATTCCAATCACCCATTAAGTTTCTTCCCACTTATGACTGTAACCTTGTTGCTTGTATCCTTATGATTTATATTGATATTGTTTCTTGATTGTTTATTTGTACCCTATGACTATCATTAAGTATTGTACCTTATGATTCTTGATTCTTTTATGTAGACTGAGAGCATATGCACCAAAGACAAATTCCTTGTGTGTCCAATCACATTTGGCCAATAAAAAAATTCTATTCTATTCTGTCCTGTCCTGTCCTGTCCTGTCCTGTCCTGTCCTGTCCTGTCTTATCCTATCCTATCCTATCCTATCCTATCCTATCCTATCCTATCCTATCCTATCCTATCCTATCCTATCCTATCCTATTAATACAGTTTTGTTAGTGATTATTTGTAACTTACCTGTTTTTGAGATGGACAGTCAACCACTACCACAACCAAGAAGTGGGATAGATGTCTCTTTCAATTTTAGCTGGTGTCTGGTCCAAAGTTCCCCATTATATTTCAGCAGATCATACCAACCTGATTCTGAAAAAAAAAAAAAAGAAAAGAAAGTTAGAAATATTTAAAAGACCTCCAAGGTAGTGGTGAAATGCAATTTTTTTTGCTACTGGTTCTGTGGGTGTGGCTTGGTGGGCAGGTCATGTGATTGGGTGGGCATGGCCAACTTTTTTTTTTTTACTTTTTAAAGCATTTTCACTACCTATTCACCCAAACCGGTAATAAAAAAAATGCTTTAAAAAGTAAAAAAAAAGGTTCAAACAATCACAGCTGTGCCGCACAATCGCGGGAACCTTTTTTTTTTTTTTTACTTTTTAAAGCATTTTTTTTACTACCTATTCACTCAAACTGGTAGTAAAAAAATGCTTTAAAAAAGTAAAAAAAAAAGGTTCCCACAATCACGCGACAAAGCTGATTGACAATTTTTTTACTACCAGTTTGGGCGAATAGGTAGTAAAAAAATGCTTTAAAAAAGAAAAAAAAAGGTGCTGATGATTGCATGGCACATCGTGGGAACCTCTCTTTTTTTACTTTTTAAAGCATTTTTTTACTACCGCTTCATTCGAACCGGTAGTTTTTATCACTACCTGTTTGTCCGAACCCAAGTAAACCGGTTAGCATTTCACCCCTGCTCCAAGGTCCCTTCCAACTCCGTTATTCCATATTCTGCTTTCTAGATTCTTGGGATTTCTACTGATAATGATATAGATTATGAATAGAAGTGTGGATACAATTTGGTAAACTGGGAAACAGGTGATCCAAATCCTTATGGAAATCAATGGGTGACTTTTCACCACTTGTTTTGTCTCAGATAATCCTCACTTTTGCTTTGAGCAAAATGAAGGATGACCAGGAGTGCTCTCTCCTCCTCAATGGAGTAAAATGACAGCCCTTTTCTGTTATGAATATGAATATTTTTTTTCTTTCCTTTTCTTGCTTACTTTCTTTGGGTGGGAGGGGGGAAATCCTACCAATTTTGAACAGAAAAGTCAGAGGGATTTTAAAGAACTTGCCCATCTCTCATTTTAAGGCAAAAAATAATAATAAATAAAGATGATGGCATTAAGTAATTATGCCTATGATGGCCATTATGACTATGATGTCCCAGTTTTGTGAGCGTAACAATGGCTGACAGTAGCAGGAATTTTGGAAAGAGGACTACATTTAGTAGAGCTTTCTCTTAATTGAGGACACAGCTTACATGTAAGAGAAAATGATAACAACCACAATAGCTCCTTTTCCTCTGCGTAGGGAAAGATGTTTGGATGCCCCAGTATCACCCTGTGCACCTTAAGGAGGGGTAGGGCAGATGCCTTGTGAAAACTTTGGCGGCCTTTGGTTATCCCTTTGCAGTCATTTATACAGCATCACAGTGACATCTCTTCTACTTATGACTGATAAGAGCCCCCCTGGAATGCATGCTTGCTACAAACAACAAGCTGGGCACAGATGCCTGCAGCTAAAATCCAAATGATATATCATAAATTGTTAATGCTGGTTTTCAAAGTGCTAGATTATCTACCTCCTGCTTTTTTGCTGGTTTGGAGCTTGGGGAAAGCAGAGAAGCGATGGAAAATCATTAGAAACATTTGCCAGCTCTCGGCAGTAAAATATCTGATTTAATTTTGTCTCCAGGTGTCACTATAAATGTCTCTCCGTTACCATCAGAACAGAAACGTGCAGATGTTATTTACTTTTGACACAGAAAAATCATTTTGCACACAAGGGCCTTTGAGCGTATGCAGGAATTTTTAATAGATTATCAACAAGAACCCAAACCTTTAATCTGTCACTCAGCAAAATTAGTAAGGCACATTTAGCAGCAGAAAATGCCCCGAGGCAGTCAAACACATTGAAATTAATTGCTGCAGGAAAAGATACACATATTTAGAAATGCTTTTGGTTCAGTCATCTGTTAACTAAAAGTGCAGAGGCAAAATACTAAACTGTAGGGTTTCAAAGACCCTTCTCTGGAAACAGAGCAAAAAGCAGGGACACATAAATCTAATACACAGTACATTGAGTCAGAGACATAATGGTGGCATAGATAGTCTTGATGGATCTAGGATAAGTCTGTAATGGAAGACTATCAAGTGACTGATGTAAAAAAAAAATGAAATTTACTTCATTGTGTGGTGTCTTTTTACAGGAGGACTGAAAAACTCAAGGAAGGTTAAATATTGAGTTCAGAAATTTAGGAATTAAGGGAGAAAAGAGCTCTTGTGAAGGTCAGTGTTTTGGGCTATGAATCTGGAAAATAAAGAGAGCTACAGGCTTACCAAAGATTTTGCTATCTTTCTTACTGTCAGAAAGAAAAGGTATAAATAAGGAAAAAAGGGAAAACTTTGAACTGAAATTTCAGCACTATTGCAAAAGGGAATAGATAAAAGCCACCTCTGGATTCAAACTAAAGAAAGCAGCTTTACTGAATAATTATTAGAACTGTTGCAGTCTTCAGAAACACTCCACATTATTATTTTTTTAAAAAAAATTGAAGCTACATGTAGCATGTCCCCAATTTAAAAGGGCAGAATTGAATAATTTTAAAATATTTTAATAAGCAGTCTAGCAAGGACCTTGTGTCAATGTACTGCATTTAGAACTGAATGATCTTAAAATGAAGACCCCAATTAATAAGAGATTCCCAGCGTGGCTGCTTGTCTCATCCTCTGAAATCCCAATGCTGAACCATTTCACCATTTCAGGCTTATACAGGAAGAAAAGCCTTCGAAGCATGGCAGATCTTAGAGAAGGCAGGAGGATGCAAATCTTTTGCTCAGGTTTAATGCCAGGGATTACAGGAATATAGCTTCTGTTATGGGAGATCAATTTCCCAGGTAGTCTGTTGAAAGACTGATTGGATTACAAAGCTCAGTGATGCTGATTACTTTGAATGCAGGCATAGCAAATGTTTAAGTCAATCAGAACTAGAAAAGCGGTGGGAGGTCTGTCAGAGAGAGAGAGAGAGAGAGGGAGTGAGGGAGGGAGGGAGGGGGAGGGAGGGAGGGAGGGAGAGAGAGAGAGAGAGAGAGAGAGAGAGAGAGAGAGAGAGAGAGAGAGAGAGAGAGAATGAGAATTTGGCTCTGGATGAGTAGACACAGCATAAGTCTCCTGACTATTTGGCCTTAAATTATAGCTGATTTCTTCTCTCATTTCTTCTGTAGTAAAGTCACTCAAGAGGAAACTAAAGAATTGCATTCCCAGCTCTCAACTCTCTCCTCCTTGCAAATCTCAGAAGGAAAAAAAATCTTTGAATTGTCTGATGCTAGATCTCCTTAACTAACTGGATTTGAGTCCACTGCTGTGATCGTGAAACCAGCTGCGGCTTGTGAAGACTGATTGAGTTGGAATGGCGGTTACTGTTCCTAGAAGACTGACCCTTCCAAATTTTAAAGTTGCCGCTTTAGAAGGAAGTCATCTTCTTGAACTTCATAACCATATCTTACTTCAGGGGTGTCAAACTCGGTTTCATTGAGAGATGCATCAGGGTTGTGTTTAACCTTGCGGGGGGAGGGGCATGGCTGGGGTGGAGGGGACTAGGGTGGGCATGGCCAGCCTGATGTCACTCATTTCAGGGGGCACCTGTGGTGGCCTGGGAGGGACTGGGGGGGATCCTCCTGCAGCCCTCTGCCAGCAAAAACAGAGCCCAGGAGAGCCACGTATGGCCCTCCTGAGCTCTGTTTTTGATGGCACAGGCACCACAGGCTGGTCATTCGCTATTTCACCCATGGGCCAGATCTAAGCACCTCACAGGCCAGATCCAGCCCCTGGGCCTTGAGTTTGACACCCATGTCTTACTTGGTCTTGGAAATAGCTATTGCAAAGTTGGGTTTCACAGCCCAGAAGTGCCAAATAGTGACATTCATTTTCCCATGCCCTGCATTGGTCAGAATCTCCAGTTCCTGGACAACCACTTCAGGAATTGTGAGATTGGCAAGAATGTATATATGTACGTATGCATTTAAAATTATTGGCTGCCATCTCCTGTGGATTGTTCAAATTTCAAAGTAATAATAATTTCAAATTTCAAAATAATAAGCATTGCAAATGTGACAGGATCCAGTTCAGAGGTGGTATTCAGCAGGTTCTGACCAGTTCTGGAGAACCGGTATGAGAAATTTTGAGTAGTTCAGAGAACTGGTTATTACCACCTCTGACTGCCCCCATCTATTCTCTGCCTCCCGAGTCCCAGCTGATCGAGAGGAAATGGGGATTTTGCAGTCACCTTCCCTGGAGTGGGGTGGGAATGGATATTTTACAATATCCTTCCCTTGCCATGCCCATGAAGCCAGGCCCACCAAGCCATGCCACGCCCACCAAGCCACACCTACAGAACCGATAGTAAAAGAAATTGAATCCCACCACTGATCCAGTTGATCTTAATTGATTTTTAAAAAATTAAGCAGAATTGGTTAGTATTTGACTTTAGACAGACTGGGATTTCTATAAACGAAGAAACATTCTGGTATTGGTATATCAGTTATGAAACACTTCCATGAAAATTGCCCAATGTCGTCCATGAAGTCATTAGAACTGAGCTCAACTTGAAAGAGATATTTTCTCTTAAATTGTTCAGATTTCAAAAGCAATATACGATTTGGAACTTTGGATTGACAGAACCTACCTACTGAATTTTGATTATCTACCTAATGCAACATCTTTTATTTCAGACAAGGCACAGACATATACTTAACTCTAAGCCTTCTTTCCTCCCTCAAGTGGGATCTTCAGACTTCGTTATTTGAAGTATTTGGCATTCATTCACCTCATTCAGCACATTCCCTCTTGTGGGTTTTTTTTTTATTGTTGTTGTTGTTTTGTTTTTGGCCACTTCATAATAAAAATTACATTTTAATCATGTTTTTGTTAACAAATTTGAATTTTTTTTCCCTGGGCCTGCAGATTATGATAAAGTGCTACCCTATAGCTGAATGGAAACAGATGCACGTGACAAAAATAACAAAAACAGCCACAGATGGTGCAATGCGTGCCCAACTTCTTAATTTATCCTTTTTTGTGAAGCACAATGATCTTTGCCAATAGATTGCATTCATTGTTTGTGCATTTCCTTAGGGAAGCTTTCCTGCCCCATCTCTTTAAAACCTGCTGTACATCATTACGATAGTGCATAAAACCACTTGGTATTTTGGCAGTTAATTTTCATCCTTTCTCCTCAAAAAAGAATGTAACAGCAGAGTCCTATTCATGAATTATGTGCTCCTTAGAATGGGGATGTTCTGTCTTGTTCTCCCAGATTGTCTTTGTGGGTAATATTTATAAGGAACTCACTTTCAACTTGACATTCAGAGGTTATATCTTCTTTGAAATTTGTAAAAAAAAAAAAAAAAGTCAGGCTAATCTGTCGTTTAGGATGGGGGGACAGTCATCGTAGAATATTAAAACACATTGCTGTGTCCCCTTCAAAAAAGAAAACCACGTAGTCCTTTGTGAAATTCCAGAGCTACAGGTTTCCATGCATGAGTGAATGTTGTGCACAAAACCCAACAGGTAAACAAAAGAAAACAGGAAAGAAAATAAAATAAAATTTATTATCCTGCGTGTGTTTTTTTAAAATTATGGCATTACATTTGAACTACAGCACCCTCTGAAATTGCTTCCTGAACTAGCTGCAAATGCAGAAGGTATATTTAAAATGGGGGGGGGGGGGAAGAAAGAGAGAGAGGGAAAATAAACATCTGATTCAGTTCCATCACTCTTGGTCTCTCTCAGTGGAGTTTGGTAAATTGACTGAACATAGAAATACTTCAGTATAGTGTGTGTATTCTGTGTTTCACCCACCTCACCAGGGCCCTCAGGCTAATGTTCTTTCTTTTCTAATTTAAAGAGTCTCCCCTCTTATAGATTCAAAGTGACAAATAATTAAAAAGTTATCATTGCATTTATGTCTCTTTGCGTTAAGTGTTTAAGAGAAAGTAGAACACGCAGTACATTATCAGTGAATGTTTGATTAAAGTAGGAAAACAGACTCATTCCATTAAACAAGGTTTTGGCTCTTCATTCCCTTGCATGTTTTCCTTCAGCCATCAGCCATTGCAGTTAATAATGCCAAATACATACATACAAAAAAAACCTAAAGAGGTGCTGTTAAACAATGAAAAATAGCAAGAAAAATAGTCATAGTGGAGCATGCTATAAAAACAAGTCCTAAAAATATGAAAGAAGCAATGATTAGGTCTTTCTTTTGAATGCACCCTTTGATAAATGCAGACTGAAAAGCGTACATTGAATTGGCTCTTCTTTGATCTGTTCATTTTAAATTATAAGTTGCATGCTTCTATTCAAGAAGCACCTGTATAGAAGTCTAGTTCTATATATATGTCTACTCGCATACAAAGAAGCCTCTTTTAACTCACTGCCTCTTTGGATTAGGTATGCATATTTTTAGTAATCAATCAACTTTTGTTCTTTAAAAGATTGCAGCTTTTGGTTAGTAAAGTCAAATGTATCCTTGATTACATTCTTTGAAGAATTTTTTTCTCAGCTTCCCATTTTATTTTATAATCCAGGCCAAAAAAATATTCATCTTGTACCTAACTATTAACCAGGTCTGGTTTTTTTTGTTTTTGTTTTTTGAGATTAGTAAATTAAACACTATTATACTAAACTGATTGGGAAAAATAGCACCTAGGAGATATGAGATTTAAAAAAAAATAGATGTATAGTTAAAATTACAAGTAACACAATGAGTTTAGATAGTTATAAAACTAAGAGGATAGTTTGGCTGTTGCACTGATTTAAAAAAAACATATGGAATATATCAGGAATATGAAATGAGGGAGCTTCCAGTGAGGGTCATGATGCAGGGGTGAAATCCAGCAGGTTCTGACAGGTTCTGGAGAACTGGTAGTGGAAATTTTGAGTAGTTCGGAGAACCGGCAAATACCACCTCTGGCTGGCCCCAGACTGGGGTGGGAATGGAGATTTTGCAGTATCCTTCCCCTGCCGCACTCACCAAGCCACACCACGCCCACCAAGCCAAGCCCACAGAACCAGTAGTAAAAAAAAATTGAATTTCACCACTGTGAACTAAATGTGTCCAATGGAGCAGGGATGATATTGGGGTGGAGAAGGCCAATCAGGAAAATCTTTCAGGACAGAGATCATCCACCTGAACTCTGGATAACTCCTTAAAAATAAACTGTGGGAATGGAAGTTTATACAATTAGCTCATGAGGTAAGTAGTTGAACAATTTCATCTATGCTCACAGCTGCCAATATACAAACACAAAGCCTTTACAAACACAAAGCTCAGCTGAATCTCATTTATTAATCACTTTTGGATCTAATTAATTTAGTGCTAAAGAAGTAACTTCTGAATGGCAGGATAAAATTTCACTTGCTGAGTTACCTTTTTTTTTTTCCGGATTACAACATGAAATACAATTTTGTAGTTCATGTTGTTTTATTATGGATGTACACTGCCCTGAGTCCTTTGGGAGGAGGGCGGTATAAAAATTTAATAAATAAATAAATAAAATAAATAAATAATTAATTAAAAAATGGTTTTAAAGACAAGAACTTCAGGCAAGAATTTAACAAGGAGTTGAAGTAAGAAAGTTTAAACAGATAAAGGGGTCAGTTATTTTGAAAAAATATTTTTAGTGAAAATGCTTTTGAATAAATCAGAATTTAGACAAAGCAACATTTCTGGAAATGATTGTTTTGTTTAGTATTAAAAACTATAGGTAATTGATGGATTTACAAAACAAAAGATAAAAGTATGTGGGGGCACCCGTCCTGTGGAATGAGCTACCTCCTGAAATTCGATTGATCCTGGACCTCCGCGCTTTCCGAAAGGCCCTTAAGACTTATTTATTTCAACAAGCCAGCCTTGCTTAATTGATTTTAATGGGGTTTTTAAATTTTGGTATTATCAATTCTTGGGTTTTAAATTGGGCATTTTAACTTGTTTCGAGACTTTTATTGGAACACTGACGATTTAATTTAATTTTAATTTTTTTTAATATTTGTATTATATGTGTTTTAATTTGGCTGTTCACCACCCTGAGTCCCCCCCCCACCTCGGGGAGAAGGGCAGTATATAAATTGAAATAAAATAAATAAAAAAATCAGACTATGATGTTGGTAATAACTATGAAGATATGGATTGTAATGTTGACTGAAACTCAGAGTGATTTTAGAGATTAAATTATAAAAGTCACAGGAAGACAAGTCAAACCTCCTTCTCCTCCTCCTCTTGTTTGAGACACTTTCACTTTTGGACTATAATATCATAATGGCAACTTCTGAAAAAGTGGCAAGAATGGAGGAGAGGAGGAGGTCATTAGAGCAAACTGCAGAATGAGGAATTACATCAGATTTGTTTCAGAAAATGTTTCAACAGCTCAGCAGAAATTTAGCTGAATCACTTGATACTTAATTGACAGCTTTAGAAAAAATAATGGATAAAAGACTTTTAAAGGGATAGAGGATAGGGAAGAAGAAGGTTAGTTGATGAAAAGCCAATTTAAATATCTACACTAGTATCTTGACATGCAAAATAAATTAATGACAAAGTGAAAATAAACTGCAATTGTCATTGCTGGGGAAAATGTTAATATAAAGCTAAACCAATACTAATATTATTATTGTTTTAATGTTTCATATTGTTCTTTTATTGGTTGTAAATGAGATGGGTGGCGTATAAGTTTAATAAATACATTTTTTAAAATCTTGCCTAGAATGCATATTATCACCTAGAATATCTCCTAGGTGATAACTGGTGCACTGTTTAAACAATGGCAGAAGGATATAATCTTCTGCTGCAAGATGCAAATGAAAGAGAAGGTTTGGGTTTACCTGATTTGAAACGGTATTTTTCAGCTTGCTGTTTGGATGAAAGACTGGGTGTTGCTGAGAAATAGAAGACTTCTGGAGTTAGAAAGACATGACCTGAGATTTGGATGTCATGGGTATTTGTGGCACGACAAAGTTAAGATTAATGTGGACTATACAAATCATTAAGTTAGATGTTTCTGACTAGATGTAGATCGGTGGTGAAATCCAAATTTTTTTACTACCAGTTCTGTGGGCAAAATCCCCATTCCCTCCCCACTTCTGGGGGAAGGATATTGCAAAATCTCCATTCCCATCCCACTCTGGGGCCAGACAGAGGTGGTATTTGCAGGTTCTCCGAACTACTCAAAATTTCCGCTACCGGTTCTCCAGAACCTGCCAGAACCTGCTGGATTTCACCCCTGATGTAGATCTACATGTAGATGTTAGATAATTCTACTCGGAAAATAGAATGAATACAAACCAGGTGTTCAAAAGTGTTCAAAAATACTTTTGTGGCTCTCGGTATAAGAAGCATTTTACAGATGAAAAATAAAAGGCAAACACAAATGGCCAAGTTATTATAATACTAGAATTTTGTGAAGGGGAATGTAAAATCAAATCAAAGGAAGATCTGGCTCCAGAGGGCTATTAACAGGACCCTACCTGCTAATTATTTTCTTATTTACAATTATTAGAAAGATTTAAAATAGATAAAAGAATTCATGAATTGGAACATTGTAAGATGGAGTTTGAAATAGAACCGTGGACTGATGATAAAGATGTGATTGCTAAAATGTATGAACTTTTATTAACATTTGAAACAGAAGCAGAAGTGAAAGAATTGTAGGAAATTAGCAACCATCCCTTTCCTGGAAGAATGAAATATTTTAGGAAATATTAAAAAGGCAGAATATTATGTTTCCCTGTATGAGAAATGGAGAAGCATGTTTTAAAGACAAAGCAGCTCCCACCTTCCTGCCCCCCAACCTTTGTTAATGAGCCAGAGGCAGAAACCCAATCCTTTGTCAAAGGACATCTGCAACACAATGGGGCCCATCTAGCAACAGAAACTCACCACATGGCACCTGGGAAGATTATATCAGCCAGCAAGGCTAGCTAAAACCCCCAGCTCCTGGGAGCCTGACAACCAATCAGGATACTCTCTCTGGGCCCCAGGAAGTTCAAAGCCAGAGAGAGCATAAAACCTGGGGACTCACTGTATCTCACCCCTTTTCTGTTCAGGAACTCAAGCCATGTGATCCTGTCCACCATTAAACCATCTTTCCAAGCAGTCTCCAAATTTCCAGTGTCTTTTCCCCCAGTTGGAGCTGAACCCAGAAGGATATTTTTTCCTACAGAATGAATGATAAAGTGGCCTAATAATATAAAGATCACCAGATATTTATGCATATGTCACCAGAGAAATTATCTAGAATCTATTAAAATACATCAAATTTACGTTTGAAACATGAACAACGAGAAGGGACGTTTTATCATGTTTGGTGAATGTTTAAAAAAGCCAGAAAGCTTTGGATTCAAATACATATATTAACTGAGAGGATTTTAAAGATTAGTTTACAATTGAAAGCAGAGGCTTTTCTCAGAGGACTGATGAAACAATTGGGAGAATAATTTTATATTGTCTTTATACGTGACAACTTCAGCAAGTTTATTATATTCACAAAGATGAAAAGGTTTGATATTACTCCCAATGGAGGATTGGTTGGTGAAAATGATGGAACTGGCTTAAAATACCAAATTGGCTTTGTTGATTTTTTTTTAAAAAAAAGACAATATCTACATTTATGACTGGAGACACCATAAAGATTTTTTTTTGCATGAGAAAATATTATGATTTATGGTATTGATTATTAGAAACAATAGAAAAAAGTTATGTTGTAACCATCATGCAACAGGCAAATTTATGATTGTACTTACAATTGATGTAAAAGAAAATCAGAAACTTGAACTTCCGGTTGGCGCTGGGTGATTCAATTGGGAAATGGTGGGGCTCTTATGAGCCCTGCGAAAACCCCAACTGGCAAGCCATTGCCAACAGGTCTGCGGACCTACCCTGCCCTGTAGGGACAGGGGAAGAGAGAGGGACCCATTGGATGGCTGAGAGGAATGGGCGGGTTCCTCGGGGCTGGAGGAAGTCCTCTGAGCCGGCAGTGGGGGAGCGGCAGTCATGGCAACTACCCTGAAGCCCAGGCCAACCGGAGAAAACACTGTGCTGGAGGATGAAGGAAAAGTGAGAGCGAGGCATTCAGAAGCCGGGTAAGCAAGACCAAACCCAGGCAGGAACAGTGTTTAAACTGTGAATATTGAGAAGTGTGCCCCAGCCTTAATTAGCGGCTACGATGTATTGGGGCAAGAAGATCTGCAAAATACCTTTTAAAAGGGAAAGACCCACCAAAGGATTATGGATTTTATCGATAATTTGAAATGATTGCCTTTTTGGAAAGTTATAAATTTTGAAAACAGTTCTTTTTTCTTTTTTAAATGGGATTGGAGTATTGTTGGAAGAGAGAAAAAGGAAAGAGGCGATAAACAGGACTTTTTTAAAACAAAGGGAAAAGACAAACGGATAGCCTTGTAATACACAAAATGGAGACTGTGAAGAAGTGAAAGTGTAATTGAGGATTGCTAGCAGCTCAGAAGAGAAACTAAGTGTCTTGTTATTTTAACTGGATTACTTTGGCAACAAATAAGGAACTTTGACTCTGGGGATACTCAATCTATCCATTGGAAGCTTTATTGGTGGAAAGAAAAAAGAAATAAAATGGTATAACTATAACTGAATTAACAGGTGCAGCAAGAAAAGGAAAAAAGGCATGGCACTAAAAGAAGAGATGATGATATTATATATGGAATGATATAAAAGAACTAAACTCTATATAATTTTTAACACTGATAATATTGAAATTGAAAAAGAACAATTTTGGACAGATTGGAAAAAGATATATACTAGGTTGCAAGATAAGGAAAACAATAGAGTTTGATTAAAATGGAAATGTAATGCTTAATGCATATTTGAAGCCTGAATATTAATATGAGGTATTATACTCTGTGTGTGTGTGTGTGTGTGTGTGTGTTTCCCTTTGTTACCTTTTTGAGTTTCCTTCCTTTCTTGATATTTTTTCTTTTTTCTTTTTATTCTTTTTTATTCCCTCTTTACTCCTTCTTTGTTTTTGTTTTCCTTTCCTTCTCTTTTTCACCTTTTATTTCCAATCCTTTTAAATTGGACTATATAAACATATGTATTTGGTTATGAAATAAGACTATAAATGAATGATTTTTCTAAATGCTCTACATGCTTAAATGAATATTTGAGATTTAAAATAAATATGAAGTAGTTGATCTTAAAATATATGAGAGGATATTTGTTAAAATTTATGCTGAGTCAAATTATGGTATCTGAAAAAGCAAATTATGCAATATGTGAATTAGTTAAAATGAAATAGCTAAAATAACAGATGCAGGCGTGGAGGAAAATATGTTGATAACACCAGCCAAATAAGAGAAGGAGATTCGGAGAAGAATATGCTGGAAATTAGCCAAAACAAAACATGCTGGAAATCAACCAGATGATAGTAGGAGGTTCGGAGGAGACTATGCTGAAAATCAGCAAAAATACAATATGTTGGAAACTAGCCAACAGGTTGGAGTTATGGATGTGACTATGCTGGAAATACCAGCCAAAATAAAGCATGCTGGAAATCAGCCAAACAAAAGTTGGAGATATGGAGGAGGATATGCTGTTAATCAGCCAAACAATAATATGCTGGATATCAGCCAATAATAGGAGGAGATAGGGAGGAGGATATGGATTTTGAGATAAATTTGAGAATGAGATATGCAAAACTGCAGGCAAATTGATAAAGCTTTAGGGGTTAAAGATCTGATGAAGGGGTCAAGAAATTAAGACATATGGACTGAATTTTGATTTATTATTTGAAATAAAAAATAGAGCTGTATCTAAGTTGAAATTACGATGTGTGGTTAGAAATTGTAAGGTAAATAATTAGACTAAGAGATTAGAATATTTTTTCTTCTTTTTTTAATGTTGTAATATTGATGTAATGAAGAGACCTTGGAAAAGAACCAGAGATAATTGAACTTATAAATGAACATAAAAATGAATTAAATGTGTACCTGGAAATTAAATTGGTAGTGATATAATAGAATGGTTCTGATCAAGATATTAGAGTTTATGACTAAATTTTTTTCTATGTTTTGACTTTGAATTTTAAAAGATATAATGGGAAATTGTGAATGGAACTTTTCAAAATGTAAGCGATTGTACCTATTCGTGACTGGATCGAGACTTCGCTCTCAAAAGAGATGTATTTTATGTGTTATGTTGGAAAAAATAAAAATATTTTGCAAAAAGAAAAAAGAAAGAAAATCAGAAACTCCCTTTTTTCTTTATTTTCTTTGCTTTTACACTTTTTAGTTTTTTTCTTTGATTTCTTTGTTCTTTCTCTTTCTTACTTTCTCTTTCTCTTTATCTATCTTTATTTGATTTGTATACCGCCCTACTCCCGAAGGACTCAGGGTGGTGAACAGCCAAACAATAAAAATACACAAATACAAAATTTAAAAGGCAGAATAAAATCTAATTAAATAATTTGGCCCAGACAGATTAAAACACCCCAATCATTTAAAAAACTGATTAAAATTTACATATTAAAAGAAGAAAGAGAGGGAAAAGATTAGGCCAGGCCCACCTGATGAAATAAAAAGGTCTTGAGAATGCAGTAAGGTGCGCAGATCCGGGATCCTCCGTATCTCCGGGGGGAGCTCATTCCGGATAGTAGGTGCCCCCACAGAGAAGGCTCTCTCCCTAGGGGCTGCCAGTCAACATTGTTTGGCCGACGGCATCTGGAGGAGCCCCTCTCTGTGAGAACGTACCAGCCGGGGGGAGGGTATTGGTGGTAGTAGGCGGACCCATAGATAGCCGGGTCCTAAACCATGAAGCGCTCTAAAGGTGGTCACCAAAACCTTGAAGCGCACCCGGAAGACCACCGGGAGCCAGTGCAGCTCGCGCAGCAGAGGTGTTACATGGGAACGCCATGTCGCTCCCATCACCACCCGTGTGGCTGCACTCTGCACCAGTTGGAGCCTCTGGGTGCTCCTCAAGGGGAGCCCCATGTAGAGAGCATTACAATAGTCTAGGCATGAAGTGACGAGGGCATGAGTGACTGTGCATAAGGAGTCCTGATCCAGAAAGTGACTCAACTGGCGAATTAGGCGAACCTGATGAAAAATCCTCCCGGTCATGGCCGTCAAATGCTCTTCTAAAGACATCCGTGAATCCAGGAGGACACCCAAGTTGCGAACCCTCTCCGTGGGGCCAGTGACTCACCCCCAATAGTCAGTGATGGCGCCAACTGACTATATTGGGATGTCGGAAACCACAGCCACTTGGTCTTGGATGGGTTGAGCCTGAGCCTATTCCTCCCCATCCAGATGTGCATGGCCTCCAGATACCGAGACATCACTTCAAGGGCATCGTTGGGGTGGTCCAGGGTGGAGATGTACAGCTGGGTGTCATCAGCGTACTGGTGGAACTTCACCCCGAAACCATGGATGATCTCGCCCAGCGGCTTCACATAAATGTTTTACAGGAGGGGCGAGAGAACCGACCCTTGTGGCACGCCACATATGAGGGGCCTCGGGGTCAACCTCTGCCCCCCCGTCAACTTTATATTAGTTATAACATAAAAAACATAATAAAACATTAAAAAATAGGGTTGGGATTCCATTGGTCTTTGGGATAAAGATTTTTCAAAAAGAAAACTGAAGAAGTTTCCTTCAAGAAATATTAAACAAAACATCCTGTGCCTATTTTCTCTTATTTAGTTTTGTTTTTCTAAGTAAAACTTTGGTAAGAAAGTTCATACGACACACAGGTGCAAATTATGAGCGGATTTCCTCAGTTTCTCAGCTGCTTTAGAATGTATGAAGATTTTACATATTTTCTTCCATAGCAGAAGGATTTGCACATTTCTTGAGGTAAAAACTGTATGCACAGCAGGACTTGGACAGATAAGATCTTCTCCCAAGTAGGGGGTGCCGTATTCATTTTCATTCAAGTAGCAGGTATACATCAAAGACTGGAAAACAGAAAACATGAAAAACAATTTGTTGACCAGCTAATCTATGCGATTGCTCTTTGGTGAGATTTTGTAACTCCATTGATTGTGTTGCATAAATTATTTTGATGTGCCGATATATTAAAATATTGTAGTGTAGTATTTTATGTGATTTTTTTCTCACTGGTGACTTGGTCAGCACTCACAAGAGCTTCATTCTACTGTCTATTGTCCCAGACTTTTTAATATAGCTTTTAACCACATTAAAATTTGCATTATTTTAGATTTTGAATGACTGCCTTGTTTGCTTCATAGTTTTTATTTTCATTTTGTGTTTTTTTTTTATTTTGTGTTTTGTTTTATATTATAGTTGAACTTCGGCTATTCAGCTGTTTTTAAAAGTTCGTAAATAAATAGCATTAAAGCTCTAATCAGTTGTAAATTAAATACTTTTATTTTCAAGTTGATCCAGTTTATTTGCTATATACTACCAGTTTATTTACTTTATATACATTAATGCAGAAATATATTGGGTATTTTTGGACCATCCCTATCAACCTCCTTGATATTAATTTCCATATAAGCTCATTTAATGTTGTATTCTAGCATTTAGAATGTGTATTTTTTTTTAATTATGTGTCATTTGATTATACAACCACAACATAAATACCTCTCTTGTTTATTTCCTTTTTGCTTCATTGTCTCGAGAAACCACAATAGGCATCATCAGCTAAATTAAAGTAAAGCCAAGATAATGTTATTCAGTTTGTCATGGAAGAAAAATTACTAGATACTTGTACATTTGAAGTTTATAATCCTATTACTGTGCTATGTGAATGGAAACAACATGTCTGCTGATTCAGCTTTTATTTCCTCCCTGTTCTTTGTTTATTCAATTCTAATTTTTTATGAAGTGCTTAAGGGTCATCCAATAAATGACTTTAAAAAATAATGTGAATATTTTAGAACAGTATCCCCATAAATCATTTTGTGAAAGTCCTGGAAACATCAGATAGCTGAATTACTGAACACCGCATAGAAAACTGTATTATGATTAAGTTCATTTTTGGAAATGGCTTTCCAAGAGTTTTCAAGAAAAGACTGGACATTCATTTGTTCCAGATGATATAAGGTGTCCTGTCTTGGGCAGGGACAGACTAGAAGACCTCCAAGTTCCTATCCAGTCCTATGATTCTATAATTGAATTCAAAAATAGCTTTTCTGGAGAAGGAATATGAAATACACATTGGTAGCAATATGCATAGCAGTAATACATATGGATAATAACCACAAACATTGTGATTACTACTAACAAGTTTTAAAAAAAAACAAACTCTGTGGTTTTAAGTAAGGAGCACAGAGTTTTGGGGCCAAGGACTAGCCAGGCTCAAGGTCGACTCAGCCTTCCATCTTTTCTAAGGTGGGTAAATTGAGGACCCAGTTTGTGGGGGCAATAAGCTGACTTTGTATAAATATACAGAAGTATGAAGGCTATTGCTTAACACACTGTAAGCTGCCCTGAGTCTCCGGAGAAGGGCGGCATATAAATCAAATTAAAAAAAAAAAAAAAGGACCAGAAGACAAAAAGTAGATAGATCCAAAACAAAGAGTAGGAGAGGGTATTAACTTAATCTTAATTAAGGTGAAATACAGCAAATGTGGCTGCTCATATGTGTAGGAAGTTAGCACTAACCCCTCTCCTAGAAAAAAGAAATATTAAAAAGGAAATATTAAAAAAGCAGAAGGCACAAGGCTTCAGTTTGTTTCTTTTGCCTAAAGGGAAACCACACTTCCCAGGTATAAAACTTTCTATTCCATCTCTTTTGGGCCATCTTGCTTTCTTGTTTTGTAAATGAATTTAGTAGCACTTCTTTGAGTTTCACTTTATCAACATGCTGTACGGAGTTTTCAGTAATTTGGATTCAAAAAAAGAGAAAAGTACTTTGGACTACAAAAGGAGGTAAACACAGCTCTTTACTGCAAATCCTAAAGCTAAACACACCTTTCCCCCAGGATCTCAATGGTAGCTGCAGAGGCCTCAGCTGCCTCCCAGGAAAAGCACAGCTGCTTTAAGGAATTTTAGACAAGCACCATATTTGCATACCTGCATATTCTGATGTACTTTTTTTCTTCTTCTTGGAATTATAAAACTGTAAAGCCCTATTAATGCTTCATTCAGAGGGACCTTTGTAATCAATGAGATGTGATCTAAAATCATAAAGGTTAACTTTTGCTTCAGACCAAAATAAATTGCAATCCCACCCCCACCCCCCGCCCCAGTGGTTTGGTCCATGCTTTTTCCTATGAGGAAACTACTAACTTACCAGCAACGGGGCCTATAGAACAGTGGTGGTATTCAGCAGTTCTATCTGGTTCCGGTAGCAGTAGCTGCAGGAGGCTCCTCCCACCCACCCGGATGTAATCACGCCCCATTTATCCATGTTTTTGAAGCTCTGCGCATGTGCGGAAGTCCCTGTGCAAGCACAGTGGTGGTGCGTGCGAGCAAACTGGTAGCGAAAGCAAATGAATACCACCTCTGCTATAGAAGCATCTTGGGTGCCACTTCTGGACTAGACATGGAGCCACATGCACAACTGTGCATTGGATTCTTCTTTCCCATTTGGATCTGTTTCTGGAGATTTACTTTTATAAATATAGTATCTGTTCAGAAAATGAACTTTCCGGCTTTCCCTGAAACACCCTTCTTACACAGAAAGACAGACACTTTCTTTACTATCAAAAAGCCACGTGTTTTAGTGATTGTATGGATTTAAACAGTGGAAAAAAATGTGTGCACACACAGAGGGTATTGTTACATACTAATTCTGCAGAGTTAGCAGAAAAAAAAATGGCAGCCTGCACTGTTCTGACAGGCTCAATTCTATTTCAGTTACAAGGGTGTTGATTGGTGCTGTACCTATAGTTTCATGCAAATAGAAAGGTGAAGGAAGATGACCAGTTGCAGTTCCCCTGCATTTATAAAACTTCTTTTAACACATATAAACTAAGGAAAGTTATGGGTGGGTTCCTATGGTTTGGTTTAACTTCAAAAGCTATCAGGAATAGGACAATCATTTACAAGATACATTTTCTAATAAGAGCTGAGGAAGGAAGACCCATGAGTTTGGCTATCTATCACAATGAATTTCTTCAGTTATCAAACCTGATAACTGTTATCAAACCAATATAGAGAGATGATGAGAATCACGGTGGTGCAGTGGTTAGAGTGCAGTACTGCAGGCTACTTCTGCTGATCACCGGTTGCCATTAGTTTGGCAGGTCAAATCTCACCAAGCTGAAGGTTGACTCAGCCTTCCATCCTTCCGAGGTGTGTAAAATGAAGACCCAGATTATTGGGGACAAATATGCTGACTCTGTAAACTGCTTAGAGAGGGCTGTAAATATAAGGCTATATAAGTCTAAGTGCTATTGCTATTGCTATATGTAGTTTGGGTGGAGACTTCCTACCATGTTTCCCTGTAAATATGACCTACTACAAAAATAAGTCCTAGCCTGATTTTTACATGTGCGCCCAATATAAGCCCTACCCACAAATAAGCCCTAATTAAGACCTCACCCACTTTGGGTGCAGGGGCTGGGGTGAGGCGCACAAGTAAAAATTAAGCTAGAGTGGGGATGGAGGGTGGAGCTGCACTACTTATCAGGCCTTGCACACCCCAACACCTGCCTCGCCTTGCAGGCCCACTTCTTCTGCAGCTGCTTGCCGCTGCTCATGTGTGTCACCCCCGGCCTCCATTTCACCATCAGAGTTTTTTCCAGAGTTTTTCCAGAAAGCTCTCTGCAGCCAATAACAGAGCTCTGGATCGTAGTAAAATGCCTGACTAGGTGGCTCAAGTGGCTAAGACGCTAAGCTTGCCGATCAGAAAGATCAGCAGTTCGGCAGTTCGAATCTCTAGTACAGGTCTCCTGCGTGAGCAGGGGGTTGGACTAGATGACCTTCAAGGTCCCTTCCAACTCTGTTACTGTTAGCAGAAAAGGAGGACATCAGTAGACAGTTCTCAGGGTAATTGGATAAGAAGCTGCTTCACTAGGAAGCCCTAGTTTAGCACTCTTCAAGAATATCACTGAAATTGTATTTAAAAGAAGCAGCCACACAATTAAAAACCACAGTAAAGTGTAAAGTGTACCCACTTCCAGGACTGAGAATTGTCATTCTTTGGTTATTGGCTCTGTGAGATCGGACATAGGGCAGGAAAAAGTTAGTGTATCACTTTTCTTGCCACTCTGCCCAGTACTGGGGATCAGTGGAGGGCTGAAACATTGTAGAAAAAATGAAGAGTGGCTGCTCTTAATCCACCAGAGATCGAAACCACAAATCAGCTCTGTGTATTTGGGGATCCAACCCCTCCTCAATTTTGTTTGACTTTTTGTTGTTGTTAGTTGCGAACTCATGTCCGACTAATCGCGACCCCATGGGCAACGTTCCTCCAGGCCTTCCTGTCCTCTACCATCCCCCGGAGTACATTTAGGCTCATGCCAACTGTTTCAGTGATTCCATCCATCCACTTCATTCTCTGTCATCCCTTTCTTCTTTTGCCCTCAATCTTTCCCAGCATTAGGCTCTTCTCCAGTGAGTCCTTCCTTCTCATTAGGTGGCCAAAGTATTTGAGTGTTTGACCTTTATCTGGTGCTAATTTAGTGATGAACTTTGGCCAACAGATTGCTATGTATATACTTGAATAAATCTTCTATGCTGCAACCTTGCGAATGCAAAGAGATTGGGCAGCTATTTCTACAGAAGAGTATGGGGTCTCTTGTTAGAGGAGGGGGTTGTACTAGAAGACGTCTGAGTTGGAATAACTTCCAACTCTGTTATTCGGTATTTAATAAGTAAAGAGAAGTACAATCAGCATTCCTGTTTTTATTTCTGAATAGTTTTTATCTCAAAGCTATAATTGCACTCAACAATGAACAAAAGGGCACCATCAATGAGCTGTTGGACAGCATTACTTGGTCTGTTGTGTGGATGTTTGGGTAGTTTAGAGATGGGGAATTTGTGGTGGGTGGATGGGTGTTTGGGGATTGTTATGTGTGTTGCACATGTCTTTGGGTGTTAAGTGAATTTTGTTGTATGGGTATACTGTGTATACACGTACAATAACAATAAAGTAGTAGTAGTTGTTGTCCTTCTTCTTGTTGTTGTTAATTATTATTATTATTTCTTTAATTTATTGAATAAGAAAGGGATAGTTAGTTCAAGTGTACCCATTTGAGAAAAAGGTAAACAAAAATAGCAGAAATTAAGAATATCAGTGAAGGATGAATAAGTGAAACAGGTTTGGCCAGATAGGTATATGCTGTATGTATGTATGTATGTATGTATGTATGTATGTATGTATGTATGTATGCATTCATGCATCCATGAATGTATGTATGTATACATGCTAGCCTTAAATCTGAAGAACACCCAGCTCCAATTTGTTTTTTCATTTGAGTGACAAAAGGAAGGGCAAAGAAAGAATTTGTGACTCTAAAGTATTATCTATGCAAATGTCTCCCTGCTATATTTGTCACTGTTTTATAAGGTGTAGCAATAATTGATTCAAATGAGAGGACAGTATGATGAATGTTTGCACAATCTTATAGTTATATAAATTTTGGACCAATTATGTGGACAGACTTGGCTCTTGGGAAATGTATAATGTTGAGAAATGTATAATGTGGGGCGAAAAATAGAAGAATAGGATAACCAAGTAACATGGAATAAGTAACAAGCTGAATAAACTTGGTAACAGCAGCAGTGGGTGCCTTAATGGAGACCTGAAGGGCTAGACTGGGGCCAGATATCCTGGAGAAGTTTTATCTATGTAGTTGTTAAGAATCAACACTGAGGTGGTATTCAGCAGGTTCTGACCAGTTCTAGAGAACCGGTAGCAGAAATGTTGAGTAGTTCAGAGAACCGGTAAATACCACCTCTGACTGGTCCCACCCCAATCTATTCTCTGCCTCCCGAATCCCAGCTGATTGGGAGGAAATGGGGATTTTGCAGTATCCTTCCCTTGGAGTGGGGAGGGAATGGAGATTTTATGGTATCCTTCCCCTGGAGTGGGGTGGGAATGGACATTTTACAGTATCCTTCCCCTGCCACACCCATCCACCAAGCCATGCCACACCACGCCCACCAAGCCACACCCACAGAACCAGTAGTAAAAAAAATTTTAATCCCACCACTGAATCAACACTTACTTAATCATACATAATCAATCAATCAATTGCTTGTAAAGGCCAGATTTACTTTAATATTGTATATTTTAAGTTACCAGAATTCACCAAGAGATGAAGAGATCTGTGAGCATTTGCTGCTTCTCTTGCAGACTCTTTTTAGAGCATACAGATGTTCTAAAGGTGTGGGCTGTTCATTGCAAACAGCATTTCTGTTCTTTTGTTCTGTCTATAATTTCCATCAGAGGGGAAACTTGCAGTCAAAGGAAGTGGTGACTTTAGAGGTGGGTGGATGCATAAATCAGGTGAGTCTGTCTTCCATTGCTGTAGAAAATGCCACCTTTCTATATTGCAGCTGACAGCACTTTTCACCATTATGCAAACAAACACATACACCTAAGGGCCAGAATGCTACAAAACTGCTATTAAACACACACACACACACACACACACACACACAGAGAGAGAGAGAGAGAGAGAGAGAGAAAGAGAGAGAGAGAGAGAGAGAGAGAGAGAGAGAGAGAGAGAGACCCCTCTTTTAAAAGAGCAGCAAATCTGCGTTTAGGAGAAATGTCATAATATACATAATGTACAGTGTTGAAATCCAATTTTTTTTTACTACCGGTTCTGTGGGTGTAGCTTGGTGGGTGTGGCAGGGGAAGGATCCTGCAAAATCTCCATTCCCTTCCCACTCCTGAGGGAAGGATATTGCAAAATCTCCATTCCCACCCCACTCTGGGGCCAGCCAGAGCTGGCATTTACCGGTTCTCTAAACTGCTCAAAATTTCTGCTACCGGTTCTCCAGAACCTGTCAGAACCTGCTGGATTTCACCCCTGATAATGTATGTAAGTAAGCACTGGTCTGACATCATGTGGGAAGACACTACAGTACGTCTGATGTTTTCTGCAGTCCAAAAGAAATTGGCAATGGAGAAAGAGTCTAATGAAAAGAAGGGGCTAGGCACCCTCAAGTATAAAGTGGCTAATGAGAGCTAAGCAAATCCCTACTCCCAACAGCGTCATCACAGCATTTTCCATATTGTATTATAAATGACATCCCTTGTAAGGTTTGGGTTATTTGAATACAGGAAACACTACATTAAATTGATATGGCTAAAGATAAATTTAAGAAGCTTCCATATGATGAGATGAAAGCAGCAACATGAAGACATGATCTTTCAAAGTAGTTGGTGGGCCATCTTCATAATGCAGTTTGAGGGATTGGAAGATGAGCTAATAGGTTTTCCATTGAATCTAAGCTGTGATTTCACTTACTTTTTTTTCCCCTTTCACATAACAGTACGCTAGTTCTATAATGTTCGGTTACTCCGTATTTGTATTTGAACTTAATCAATTTGCATAAAATAAAGCACAACTGATTTATGTATATTTATTTAATCTTGCTTGGGAACATCATTAAAAAGTGAAATCAAACATTTATCATACATAAATAAATGAAGCATATTTCCTCAAAGTTAGTCTCTATTGGCACATATTAAATTATTACTGTATGAATATAATGTACACCTCATGAACTTCATCTGCATGAATTAAAATTAAGAAGTTGGATCTAAACATAGATTATTCATGAGTTAAATGATATATAATTTGCATATGATGCTATTCCATTCGTATATTTTATCTTACTGGAAGAACATGATAGTCAGATCCTGAACAGAACTACTAAGTATAGGATACAGAAAGTCTAAATTATCTCTGATCCCTTTTTTCCTGTAAAAAAAAAAAGTTTACGATCCTTACCTATAGTTCTTCTATACCTCTCTGAATCTTTTTAAACAAAATTCTGGGAATTTAAACAAAATTCTGGGAAATAGTTACATATAGTGGATGGTGGCACTTATTCAGACTGGGCTATGAAACAGAATAAATATTTGCAGAAGTGGAACTGAAAGATAATTTCCATGAGTCATACATGGAGTATATTGTAGAGACATACTTAATAATTGCAAATCTGTTGCTGAAAGGGGATTACTAGAAAATCAGCGCTCGTCCTTTCATGCCAGGACTTGACAACAATCCCTGTTGTGAAATGACATTGAATGAATCTTGTTGGAGCCTATGATGATGCTGTTGGTGTAGTTGTGGTATAGGTTTGTTGCAAGGTATGGTCCCCATGTTAACATCCTTGTCCTGTTATTGCTTTTTGCTTCTTGTGCTTCAGATTGGATGGTTGTCCATACAGAAGTATGGGGCAATATCTAGTGCCTTAGAAACTTGAGTTTTATTTGAGTGTCCTCCAGTGGTGAAATTCAAATTTTTTTATTACCGGTTCTGTGGGTGTGGCTTGGTGGGTGTGGCAGGGGAAGGATACTGCAAAATCTCCATTCCCACCCCACTCCAGGGGAAGGATACTGCAAAATGCCCATTCCCACCCGACTCCTGGGCCAGCCAGAGGTGGTATTTGCTGGTTCTCTGAACTACTCAAAGTTTCCGCTACCGGTTCTCCAGAACCTGTCAGAACCTTTCACCCCTGGTATCCTTTACTGGTGTGGGTTATATAACATATTAATTACATTGTTGATTGACTTGAGCTGTGAGCTAAGGATGATAACTTTAGCCTGTTGTGCCATCCTGACCATTTTCCACAGCTTTATCACATGCAGAAGCCACGGGGGGGGGGGGATATTATTTTTAACATGTTAACTTGAAAATATCCACTGCACTTAATGGGACTTTTGTCTTGCCATTTATAGCACTAAACTGCAAATCTCTTTAGATATTTAGAAAAGAGTGGGGGTGGGCAGTAGTTAGAGTGCAGCACTGCAGGCTACTTCAGCTGACTGCTAGCTACAATTTGGCAGTTCAAATCTCACCAGCTCAAGCTTGACTCAGTCTTCTATCCTTCCGAGGTGGGTAAAATGAGGACCCAGATTGTTGCGGGCAAATAGGCTGACTCTGAAAACTGCTTAGAGAGGGCTGTAAAAGCACTGTGAAGCGGTATATAAGTCTAAGTGCAATTGCTATTGCTATATATAGTTAAGTTTTTGAACTATTGGATACCAATAGTAACTGAAGCTATACTATAAACATTTAGGCTGAAAAAAAATTGCACTGGTGTTTAAAAAACCCGCAATGTAACAGAACAAGAAAACAAACCAAACTTGCTGGCTCCATGGCTATAGAAATCCCCCTATGCTCCATTCAGTACTATTTACATTGCTAACTTGAAAAGAGAAAATGAATTGCTTTCTGTTTTATGTTGTTAATTCCAATGAAATTGTCACAAGCAACCTGCAGCTCACCTAAAACTGCTGGATACAAGGCATTCACTTACAAATATATAAAAAATTCTTTCCTGGGGGAAAAAAATCAAGTATCAACCTGTCAATGTTTAGCTATTTTGCTGAAACTTATGGATAGAAAGTTAATGGCAAATCTGTCATGGAGCGAAAAAAAAATCACAATCTGTTTTATTTAATTTCAGATAAGCATGAACAGATACCTCTAAATAATGCACACAGATTTCTTGATATGGCTCTGGAGATTATTTAGCTCCAAATATCTTATTGCAGTATGACAGCGAATTTTCTGAACCCTCAAATCAGCAAAGTTGCAAGACATATAACATATGACATATGACGTACCTGCTGGTGTTTGGTGTCACTGGTGTCACTTTGGCATTTTGTAAAACTACCAGATTGGGCTGCAAAATTCCAAATTAGCAGCAGCTTGGAAGAAAGTTGGAATTTTCTGAATGTGGTTGTTGTTGCTATCAAAGGATTATTTGGATTTTGGAGTAAACTGAGAAGCCAAGATTCACAAATATTATTTGTTGGTGTGTAGTTTGTATATGATGTTTGATATAATATTGATTATTGTGGTCTTGTTCATTACACTTTTTTTATTCTCTTTTGGGAGAGAGAGAGAGAGAGAGAGAGAGAGAGAGAGAGAGAGAGAGAGAGAGAGAGAGAGAGAGAGAGATCTCAAATGAAACCCTGGCTGAATAATGCTTGCTCAATATTACAAGCTTGTCTCCCAAGATGCTAAAATAGAATCAGATAATCAGGTAAACAAGTAAACAAGAATATAACATGCAATTATATTTTAGAAAATCTTAAAAGTCATTATGAAAGAATTCCATCAATGCTTAGGTCTACATGTATTTCAATCTTAATGCCTATTTACCTTACCTGCATATTAAATGGGTGGATTGCCCTCTCTTTTAGTAAAACTCTTGATTCTCATGTGTGTCTCTTCTTTCTGAGAATCACTAGCCCTGAACTGGGCATCCACTGAGCAATGGTGATGTCACTGGAAAATCCTTTCACCACGGAAACACTTTGGTGCTTCCAACATGGGAGTATTCGTATAGCTAGCTCTGCTATCAGGTTACATTCTTCAGTCTGTTTGAAATCTAAATCTCACAATAACTCTTATGAACTAGTTTTTCTGCTTAGCCATGCCATTACCTTAATTGACAACTCAGTTGAAACATAAATGAATTAATATATATGGTGATAGATCAGTGTATTTGGTTCATAGACTGAAAGAGGCATAGTAACAAGGTCAGCCAATGAAGAGACATGACAACTGGGTCAGCCAAGGGGGACTGTTTGGAAACTGAAACAGTATTTGCTGGAGACAGCAAGGAGTCTGTGAGTGGCTTAGCTTAACCTCCAAAAACTAGTCTGCTGCTGGAACTGAAACCTATCTCTCCTCTTTACCATGTTGGAAGAACCTGCCATAGATATTGTACATTTACTTATGTCTTATATTATATATAAAGAGAAGTTAATGAATCCTGCGGAATCAGTTATCTGTGTGTGCTTTCTGGATGTGATTGCTGCTACAAACGCTGACAAGATATAATTCATTTTTAATTATCTTTCACAACATAATCATTTAGAACTCTAGAATCTTCAACCACATATTGTGATGAGCATTAGAGATATACACTGAATTCATGTATTTCTTGAACTCTGGTTACAGAATACAGAATAACAGAGTTGGAGAGGACCATGGAGGTCTCCTAGCCCAACTCCCTGCTCAGGCAGAAAGTCCTGTACCATTTCAGACCAATGGTTGTCCAATCTCTCCTTAAAACTTCCAACGTTAGAGTATCCACAACTTCTGGAGGCAAGTTGTTTCACAGATTAATTGTTTTAACTGTCAGGAAATTTATCTTTAGTTCTAGGTTGCTTCTCTAACCTAATCTCTTGATTAGTTTCCGTCTGTTGCTTCTTCTCCTGTTTTCTGTCATGCATTGGAGAATAGGTTGACTCCGTCTTCTTTGTGGCAATCTCTTAGCTATTGGAACACTGCTACCATGTCACCCCTAGTCCGTCTTTTTATTAAACTAAACATACCCAATTCCAGCAATCATTCTTTATATGTTTTAGCCTCCAGTCCCCTAATTATCTTTGTTGCTCTTCTCTGCACTGTTTCTAGAGTCTCAACATCTTTTTTACATCGTGGTGACCAAAACTGGATGCAGTATTGCAAGTGTGGTCTTACCAAGGTATTATGAAGTGGTATCAGCACAAAAAATAGTGTATATCACTATATCCAGGGATATCTTTTTGGACTAATGAAGAACACTTGCATTTTTGTTCCCCCTCCCATGTAGTATACTGTTGTGGTCAGTGGTGAAATCCAATTTTTTTTACTATTGGTTTTGTGGGCATGGCTTGGTGGGCATGGTGTGGCTTGGTGGATGTGGCAGGGGGAGGATAATGCAAAATCTCCATTCTCACCACACTCTGGGGCCAGCCAGTGGTGGTATTTGCCAGTTCTCCAAACTACTCAAATTCTGCTACCGGTTCTTTGAACTGCTCAAAATTTCCGCTACCAGTTCTCCAGAACCTGCCAGAACCTGCTGGATTTCACCCCTTTTGTGGCCTTTAATGAAGTACCATTTTTCAGCTGCCTGCTTTATTTCTATCAATTTCACTGGCTCTCTGTTTTGTTTTCTACAAATTAAAAATGAAAGGTGGCTGCAATCCAGTTAAAGGAGGTGACACCATAGTATTAAATATGCCTACCTGATTTCAAAAAGGACAAAGGCAAGCAGCTATACATCTTGGAGGGTTAGGCATTGGGGCTGGCAGGTAGAATTATTGCAGTCATTTTGTGTGAACACCTATCAAACGCTCTTCAGGTTTAAGTGCAAAAGCTGAAAAAGCCTGTGACATAATTGGTTGATTGGTTTTGGCTTAGTGTGCCATCTGAACCCAACTATTTCCATTTGAAAATCATAGTTTATCACTGCGCGTGCCTCAGGGAACAATGGATTTTTCAATAAAACATTTTTAAGAGGAATCCTGGTTTACTGCAAACATTATAGGTAGAAAGCTATGCTGTGTGAGTCAGGTCATTAATCTATCCAGCTGAATATTATCTACAGTGACTGACGACCGTTTTCTAGCATTTCATCTTTACTAGCTTCACTTGGAGGATTGAATCCTTAACATACTATGCATGAAATATTCGTTTTCCACCAAACAACATTTTCTTCCCCCAGCAAGAAAGATTCTGTTCATGCTCTGTCTTTATGCATAAGAGTTCTACAATCTATTTCTTTTCCTTTGACCTTAAAGAATTGCATGAGAATTCTAGACCTTGTGAAAAGTACCTCTGATATCTCTCCTTCCAAATCCAGAATTCGCTGACCAACCTTTCTTGGTTTATGAAATTGAATAACATTAGATACCAATATTATATTAGTAAATACCAATACAGGAATTGAGGACAAGCTTAAAATTTCTACCATCATTCTGACTTGAACATTCCAAGAGAACAAGCATGGAATCAAATAAGTGGAGCCAAGCAGAAATTTCAAAGGGTCACAAACACGGGAACAGCATACAGCTACATGAAATGAGATATTGTGCGGGAGACACCAACACACCAACCAACATGACCAAAGTTAAATTGAATTGACTCTGCCTCCTGTCCTTTACAAGTTAATCTCTAGACTACAGAACAAGACAGCTTCTGCTGCTAATATTCTTCCTGCTCTCTGATGTATAAAACTGTTATACGATCAGAGATGGCAGGAGTTAAATGCTTGGCGGTTATCTTTTTTTCTTAAGAGTTATCACAGGATGAGAATTCTATTGCTCTTTACAAATTCATACTTCAATTCTATTGACCTTCATATAATATGGATCTATAATTCTGGCAATCCCAGCCAGCAGGAAATATGCTGGGAACAATAGTTCAGAGGGATGTGGAAATCCATGCCTAGTTAAAAAATGTCACAGAATGCTATTAAATAGGAAGCCATAAGAAAAAAAAAACCCATAATTTTGTAGCAGAACATATGCTTTTAACACTTTTAGTGAATTTACACAGACTATATGAAACCTTTGAGGGAAAGAATGCACTGAGAATCAAATTTCAACTAACCAATTCAGCTGGAGGGAAAGCTCATCCTATCTGCAAATATGAGCTTTGTGACAGATACTTAAAGGAGTAAAATAAAAGGTTGGAAATTTTAAAAATGTACCATGCCCATTGTGAGTATGTACATTCTATCAACAGCAGCTCTTGTGGGCTATATTTTAGGGAGAAGGAGGGGGGGGGAGGAAAATTTGGAACCAATCACTATATTTTTTTACTATGACATCTCTGCATTATAGCATTTTCTAGTATTATTGCATCTCCCTGCATAAAGGCGCTGTGAGTATAAATAAAACTTTTGTGCAAAAAGAGACTTTCAAAGGGATCACAAAGTGAATTGCTGCATTAAGAATGTCAGCTGAAATATAGGAATGTCGAAGTAAAAGCAGAAAAGCTAGGACTCCGGTTTTTTAAAAAAGCCCTGATTTTATAATAGGTCACAAATGCATTGAAAAGATATAGGCCCTTGCTTTTAGAATTATGGGATCTGTAGATTCTATACTGCTAGAGGTATTAGTCTGGAGAAAACTGAAATATAAGTACAGACTGAATCAAGGGTGGGTTTTTTTTATCATTACAAGGATGATTTCAAATAGAAAACTGTCATCTGTAAAATAGGACACATGGCTACCTAAGTCAATGCTTTTGAAACAGCTTTATAAAAATAACCATCCAGGCTTATAGAAATGCAAATAGTCCTCAGCGTACAGCCACAACTGGAATGGGAATTTTGGTTGTAGGTCATGACCGTCATAAATCAAGATATCCACATGACAGAACCTGATTTCAGGATTATTTTTACAGGAGTTGTTCAGCAGATCATTGGTTGTTAAGTGGGATCAGAAAAAAACAAAAGCCAGAAACTGGCAAAAGTGTTGCAAATCACAATCTCGTGATGCAGAACTGTCAGGTGCAAGCAATCAGACCCACACATTCAGAATTTCAATCTAACTATTCTATTGTTTTATGCCTGTTCACCAGAATCTCCCCGGACTGGTAGCTTTCACCTGGAAAAGACTAACTAAAACTCAAAGGCATTGGGAGGAAGAGTCATTTCCCACTTGCTCTGCAGCAAGAACATTTACAACCACTTGTAAATTTGTTTCTGCATCCGGGATGGGGAGGAATACCAATTGCAATCATGTGTCTGGGGCAGAGCACCAATTTACCAAGGCTTTCATAATTTTGAATGATTATTAAATAATTACCTGTAGTTCTTAACTGAAAAAGAGAGGTTTGTATTTAGGACATACAGGGGAGCTATAGTTGATCCTTGATATGTTTATTTTTAGATGTATGGCATATTGGCTCTGCAACTCAACAAGACAGACCCAGACTTCAGAGGATAATTAGAACTGCAGAAAAAACAATTGCTACCAACCTGCCTTCCATTGAGGACCTGTATACTGTATGAGTCAAAAAGAGGGCTGTGAAAATATTTACAGAACCCTCACATCCTGGACATGAACTGTTTCAACTCCTACCCTCAAAATGACGCTATAGAGCACTGCACACCAAACACTATAGAGCACTGCACACCAGAATAACAGAACAACACAAACACAAGAACAGTGTTTCCCGAACGCCATCACTCTGCTAAACAAATAATTCCCTCAACACTATGAAACTATTTACTAAATCTGCACTACTATTAATCTTCTTATCATTCCCACTACCCATCTCCTTCCACTTATGACTGTATGACTATAATTTTGTTGCTTGTATCCTTACGATTTATATTGATATTGTTTCCTGATTGCTTATTTGTACCCTATGACTATCATTAAGTGTTGTACCTTATGATTCTTGACAAATTTATCTTTTCTTTTTATGTATACTGAGAGCATATGCATCAAGACAAATTCCTTGTGTGCTCAATCACACTTGGCCAATAAAAAATTCTATTCTATTCTATTCTATTCTATTCTATTCTATTCTATTCTATTCTATTCTATTCTATTCTATTCTATTCTATTCTATTCTATTCTATTTCTATTTCTATTTCTATTTCTATTTCTATTTCTATTTCTATTTCTATTTACATACATGAATTCTTTTTCCTATAAGGAAACTCAAGAGGAAGTGAAGAGGAAGTTGGAACTTACTCTTGTTCCCGCTGATTTTTTTTCTCTATCTGTGATCATATGTTTCTCTGTTCAGGGAAGAAAATATCTATGAAACAATGACCCAACAGGGTCATTTTATCAGAAACATAGTTTCTGATAAAAAAAACCCATCATTTTAGAAATTACAAATAGAACTATTTCCAAATAACATGCTATTGATATTTTATATCTGTCTCTGCTGGCAATGAGATTTTGAGATTTTTAAGACAAAATAATAATAATGTTTAGAACTATGCTGGGAGTAATTTATTCTAACAGAAGAGTCACATTTACCAAACAGGTCTTACTGGAAAAGCCAGACTAAATGTATCCGCCAACACATTTAATATGTACCCATGAACATGTTTAATATATCCAGTATAGGGTCAAAAGAGTCCTATACTGAATCAATTGTCATTGCAGTCAACAAGGACCATGTCAGATGTTAGAGCTGTTGGGAATCTGTTGAAACAGGGAATGAGACTCAGAAACTATGGCTGGGCAACCAGAATTTAACCCTGTAGGATTACTGGAAGAACAATAATTCCAGACAAAAGTATACTGTGTTTGAAAATCACATCATTATGACCTGGGATTATAAATTGGAATGAACATAGCAGGGCTATTTAAAGCGAATGTTTGAACTGTGGAAAAGAATTTATTCAGACTCAAATGTCACTGAACAATGATTAGCAGATCAAAGCAGATCCATTACCATAAATAATATATTTGGTGATGCAGAATTGGAAGAGATTCAAAAACATTGTTAAAATGGAAGACTCCGAAACAATAGTAGAATAATAGAAGAAACTCAGGTAACAATTGGAAATGTAACAGAAACAACTAATATGAACTATATAAATGATAACTTAGAAGGAGTGATAACAAGAGCACCAGTACAGATCAGCACTGAAACAATTTATGAACGGATTCCTGAACAAGAATAATTAATTTTAATTAATTTAAATTTTAAATAATTAATTTTAATTATACTTAAAATAATGTGTGTGTGTGTGAATATATATATATACATACATACATACATACATACATACATACATACATACACACATGCAGTGGGTCAATGCCTAAGATGCTGAGCTTGTCAATCGAAAGGTCAGCAGTTCAGTGGTTTGAATCCCTAGTGCCACGTAATGGGGTGAGCTCCCGTTATTTGTCCCAGCTTCTGCCAACCTAGCAGTTTGAAAGCACATTAAAAAATGCAAGTAGAAAAATAGGGACCACCTTTGGTGGGAAGGTAACAGCATTCCATGTCCCTTTGGCATTTAGTTATGTTGGCCACATGACCATGGAAATGTCTTCGGACAGCGCTGGCTCTTCAGCTTTGAAACAGAGATGAGTACTACCCCCTAGAGTCAGGAACAACTAGCACATATGTGCGAGGGGAACCTTTACCTTTTTAGTTAGAAAGACAAAAACTGCAAAAACTGAAAGTAATGACCAAGAAAGACCTGACACCTACAATGAAGGATTTAATTAAGGTCATTGCAGAGATTACAATAACATCTACCAGTATCTAACAGACCAATCAGCTTGCCTAAACTACAGTAGTGGCTGTTACAGAAGAACTGGATACTGAAATTAGAAAACTCAAAGCAAAATCAGGATACTCAGTCCCAACATGGAAAATAAAACTGGAAGACAAGAGAAAGAAATTAATATGAGATGCAAGTAATTTAAAGAATATGAAAGAACAAAAATAGGGAAAAAACCGTAAAGATCAAGACAAGATACATGGACATAGCTTAGAAAAATGGAATAAGCTTTGGAAATCATAAAGCAGTGAAAAACAGCAATTGCTGGAAAAATTGAATGCTATGAGGCAAACATTACCCAACTGAAGCAAAATCAGGTATTCCAATCAAACCAGAGAAGATTCTGCTAAAGTATAAATGGCAGTAGTAATTCTGAAAATGGACAACTAAAAGAAAAGTGAACAAGATTGCCTGTATGTGCATTACACACACACACACACACACACACAGTTTGGATTGATTATAAAAAGGCATTTCATTCATTACCATATAGTTGGATTCATTACCATATAGTTTCCAACTATTTGATGATCCACTGATGTGAGTAAAAACATTAGAATGCTTATTTAAAAAATGAACCAGTAGAAGATAGAATTGGTGGTTGGAAAGGGGGGGAAATGTGCTTGTGAACATTAGGAGAGGCATATTCCAAGATGACTCATTGTCAACTTTATTATTTGTCATTGCTATGAACCCATTATATAGGAACCCATGACAGCGTTCCATGCACCTTTGGCGTTTACTCATGCCGACCACACAACCATGGAGATGTCTTTGGACAGCGCTGGCTCTTCGGGTTTGAAACAGAGATGAGCACTGCCCTCTAGAGTCAGGAATGACTAGCACATAAGTGTGAGGGGAACCTTTACCTTTATCTATGAACCCATTTTCAGTGATTTTGAAGAAATCAAATGTTGGTTATCAAACAGCAAAAAAAAAAAAAAAAAAAAAAGCTAAATAAAACCTCACATTTGCTTTATATGAATAATATGAAGCTTTTTTGGAAAATCAGAAACTGAAACAAGTTTTAGCAAAGATACAGCAATGGAATTCGGCTTTAAAAAATGTATTACTGTAGCAATAAAATGGAGTAAAATCATAAACAGTAATGGAATTGAAATTCTGAGTGGTTGAAATATTAGTTGACGCCAGGATGAATCACACAAGCATCGGGCATATTATAGTTGGATAATGTCAAGCTGAAAATAAAGAATACATCCAAAGAGTGAGGAAATTACTAAAGACAAAACTGAACAGTCAAAACACCATCAAAACCATCCATATGTGGGCCATACTTTGATCTAATACACAGCAGGAATTACTAACTAGAACAAGCAGAACTGGTCAGTCTAGACTGAAAAACAAGGAAACTGATGACTATTCACTATGCATTCTATCCCCATAGGGATATTGATAGATTGTACTTACCCCACTGAAATGGATTAGAGGTTACCAGAAGTTAAACAAAGAATAGAAGCATGCATTGGCTGATTTTGTCAAAAACAAGCATTGATGTAGGTTAAAAATTGGAACTTACTGAATAAACTTAAAGGAAACAAAATACAAATATTGAAATAAGCTAATGAAAACATGAATAGAATTCTGGCAAGAAAAAGCATTACCTAGTCAATTTTTTACAAAAGATCAAAGGGGAAGTAGATAAAGTTGCCAAAACTTGGCAATGACATACAACTGGAACATTAAAAAAAAGAAAGAAACTGAAGGCCTGATTCTAGCTGCTCTTGAGCTAACTATTAATGCAATCAAGGCCAGAATTGAAAAATTATCTAATGATTCAAAGTGTGGATTGTGCAAAGAAGCAGAATATATGTGTGTGTGTGTGTGTGTGTGTGTGTGTGTGTATTTGCCAATAATGAATACTTGATGAGAGCACATAGTTGAAAAAATATCAAAAATATAGTAGGATTTCTGAATAGAAACTGATAAAATCTTAGCTCATAGCACACAATATTTGATTGCAGTTGAAAAGAAGGTAGTGTGGATAATCAATCTGGCAATACCAGTAGATAGTGTAATAGAAGAATTGGAGAAGATCACAAAGTATCAAGATCTGAAAATCAAAGTTGAAAGATTAAACTAGTTGTGGTGGTCCCAGTGGTAATCAGCACATAGAAAAACAACAAAAATCCTTGGATGGTACATAGAAAAATCTGTCCCTTGACAAAATTTCCATCTATCAATTTCAAAACACCACATTGCTTGGATTTGCACATATATTATATCAGTATATTATGACATCCCAGATTATTGGGAATAACTCAATGTATATGAAAGCCAACACCAGCTAAAGAACTGGGAGCTGTAATTTCACATTCTTGTGCATATCATAATAATGTTTAATTTATGTTTTGAGTATATTTCTAGTTAAATTAATTGTGTTACAGAATAAGATGTTATATTTGCAGCATAATATATTCTGCGTGCATCTCTCTAACTTACAATGTGCTTATCTTCCATGTTGCTGTTGCTGGAATGATAACAAGCTTTCATTCTTACCTCTGCATGCAGAGTTCTTTGAGCAGTGATAAACAAGCGACATAAACAATTCTCCTTCGAAACTTTTTATCATGGTACAAATAACTTATTCCTAAACGTATTTATTTCAAGCCACACTCTTTTCTAACAATGCACACTTGAGAACAGTTGTACCCTTTGGAAGTGAAGTGTTTACTTGTAAGTAAATGGCACTGACATCATTGGGAACCAAGGATAAAGTTGTACAGAAATTTGGTCAAGAATTATTCAGTACGAGAATCAGAAAGATCTATATTTGTGCAAACATGTTAAAAACACAATGAGAGGGTGTAGTGTAATTCAAACAGAGGTGGTATTCAGATGGTTCAGCTGGGAGGCACCTCCCGCCTTCTACCCCCGCCCTCCTGCCCCTCGCCCCACATCCCAGCTCTATGTCATCCTATTTTTGCACATTTTTGAGGCTGGGGGCATGAATGGAAGGTGTGCATTCAAGCAAAATACATGCACAGAAGGCCGGGCGCATGTGCAGAAGGCCTCACTCAAACCGGGTGCGTGCGCGCAGCGAACTGGTAGTAACAAAATGTGAAACCCAGCACTGACTTCAAATGTTTGAGAAAGGGTACCTTTGAGTCCTTTTTAACTCCTGGCTAATGTCTGGAAAAGTCCTTTTATTGGTAAATTTGGGGTGTGGTTTGCCATTGCTTGCTTCTTAGGGCTAACTTGCTCAAGGCTACCTAGCTAGCTTCTTGCGTAAAATGTGAGTCTCTAGATTTCTAACCTAGTGCTTTACCACAACACTTAAATTAATTTAAGAACAAATGTTGAGGGTATTATTATTTGAAACTGGTAAGGTATGTAATGTATAAGTTCGAGGATGACAAAAAGTGGAAATAATACTAAGAAGAATAGAATACAATTCTTTATTGGCCAAGTGTGATTGGACACACAAGGAATTTGTCTTCGGTGCATATGGTCTCAGTGTACATAAAAAGACAAAATACATTCGGCAAGAATCATAAGGTACAACACTTAATGATAGTCATAGGGTACAAAGGACTAAGGATTTGAATTTTAAACCTGCAATCTGTACCTAAATAACACTTCTATTGTTTCCTAATATATATATTTTTAAATGTTCTCAAAGTTTTATTTCACTTGTGTAAAGATAATCTGAACTCTACCACTGAGGATGTTCTATGTCAAATTTACTGATGGAAATTGCAGGATAGATTAACAAATAGGATAAATTGCTCTGAGTATTTCAGTTATTTCAGAACATATTATTAGTAATAGATAGTAATAGATAGTAATAGATTGATGTTTGGGGTTTATCCACACTGCCTGGCTGTCACATTCTCAGGACAGGCCAGTAATCATTTCTGGTAAGTAGAAATGGTCAATGTCACTCTATACTCATGCATTTTTTATTTATTTTGTATTGGCCCCCATCTTTTAAAGCAACTCTGGACTCGCAAACAATTTTTTTAAAAAATAAACATAATTAACAATAATTTAAAAAAAATAAAATAAATAACACCCAAGAATAAATCAAACTTCATAACAATTACATTATGATTACTAAGACTTCCTTTAGATTTTAGATTACCCCTTTTCTCCTTTTGTTATCTTTATGACTCCTACTTGTTTCGATGATAAGTTTTACCTCATTGTAAATTAACCCAGAACTTCATTGACCACTATACTTTTCAAAGGTGGGAATGCTAAACAGCATGACAATAGCAATAGCAGTAGCACTTAGACTTATTTACCGCCATGTGGTGCTTTACAGTCCTCTTTAAGCAGTTTACAGAGTCAGCATATTCCCCCCAACAAGCTCCTCATTTTACCGACCTCTAAAGGATGGAAGGCTGAGTCAACTTTGAGCTAGTCAGAATCGAACTCCTGGCAGTTGGCAGAATTAGCCTGCAATAAGGCATTCTAACCATTGCGCTACCACAATATCACAGTAGCTATCGCTTCAGTGGTGGGTTTCAACATTTTTTACTACCAGTTCTGTGGCCGTGGCTTGGTGGCCGTGGCATGGCATGGCATGGCTTGGTAGGCGTGGTAGGGGAAGGATACTGTAAAATCTCCATTCCCACCCCACTCCAGGGGAAGATTACTGCAAAATTCCCATTTCCTTCTGATCAGCTGGGACTCGGGAGGCAGAGAATAGATGGGGACGGGGCCAGTCAGCATTTTTACTACTGGTTCTCCGAACTACCCGAAATTTCTGCTACCAGTTCTCCAGAACTGGTCAGAACCTGCTGAAACCCACCTCTGTATTGCTTGCACTGAAGATGTTACCTAGTTTGGGTAATTTGGGTAATGAAACCTCTGCAAAAAAAAAAATCAACCAAGCTTAGAGAGCGCCAAACATATACAAATAAAATATGTTTTCGGAGCAAAAATAGGCACTGGATAATCCGGATATCACCTTCACAATCTCCTTAAAGCAACTATGCATTTTGTTTTTATTTATTGTTTATTTTTGGAAGTGTGAGTTGTGTGGTAGTTGCAAAGGGCAACCAAGAAATTTCAGGTAGAGATGTAGCTGCATTAGCAATAACAATAGCACTTAGACTTATACACCATTTCCCAGTGCTTTACAGCCCTCTCTAAGCAGTTTACAGAGTCAGACTATTGCCCCCTATAATCTGGCTCCTCATTTTACCCACCTTGGAAAGATGTAAAGCTGAGTCAACCTTGAGCCTGGTGAGACTCGAACTGCCAAACTGCTGGCAGCCAGAAGTCAGCAGAATTAGCTTGCAGTATTGCATTCTAATCACTGGGCAACCACGGCTCTTTAAAAGCACATAAACTCTTTTGAATCATAGAGAGGTGCTCACATAGCATCTGTCTACAAGTCCTTAAAGCAATTGCAGACAGATGCTATGTTGTACTTTGTGTAATTCAAAAACCACTTTTTACTTTTGAATCAGAACTGCTGAATAGCGCTAATACACTTTTTAGAAATACCCTTGGTGCACTTGTAGTTTGTACATAGCTTTTGGAAGCAGGGCAATTCTTCAATATTTCTAGCAGATTTATAAGGCTACTCAATCCCACAAGACTGAGAGATTTACAAAGGGTAAAAGCATTTTTCACAAAGGGTTGAAATATATATTTCACTAAGGAAAATGCTTTGTGTGTATATGTGTGTCTGGGAATGTTTTAACTAGAACAGGCTAGGTCCAAATTAGTTTATTTAATTAATTTCCAATTAGAGACCAAATGAATTGTCCAGGCCATAAGAGAGTCCAGGTCTTAGAAATCAGTTCTCTTGGAAAGTCATCAATAGACTTTTTAACATTAGAAATATATTCATGTATGAGCAATTATTGTTCTCTCTCTCTCTCTCTCTCTCTCTCTCTCTCTCTCTCTCTCTCTCTAATTTGATTTATATGCCCCCCTTGTCCGGAGACTCAGGGCGGCTTACAATGTGTTAAGCAATAGCCTTCATACTTCTGTATATTTATACAAAGTCAGCTTATTGCCCCCACAAACTGGGTCCTCAATTTACCCACCTTAGAAAGGATGGAAGGCTGAGTCGACCTTGAGCCTGGCTAGGATTGAACTCGCAGAAATTGCAGGCAGCTGGATCTTAATTGCTGCCTTTAGTAGGAGGCATTAGCCCACTACACTACTCAGGCTCTTCTCTCTCTCTCTCTCTCTTTCTCCCTCTCTTTCTCTCTTTCTCTCTCTTCCTCTCTCCCCCCTCTCTCTCCTACCCTGTTTCTCCAAAAATAAGACAGCCCCTGACAATAAGCCCAATTGCGCTTTTGAGCTCATGCACTAAACTAAACCCCCACTGAAAATAAGCCCTCCCCAAAAATACTTAAACGCATGCACAGCCGGTCCCCGCCATTTCCTCTGGTTAGGAAGACAGAGCTGGATATCCGGTAAGATGGCGAGAGGAGCCCCATCTTGCTCCATGCGCCCCAAAATAATAAGACCTCCCTGAAAATAAGGCCAAGCACTTATTTCAGGGTTCAAAAAATTTAAGACAGGGTCTTATTTTCAGTGGTAACTAACTTCTATCATCTTTCTCACACACACACCACCCCTCCATCCATCTTTGATCAAATCAAATTTTTATTATGATCATAGACCAATAGATCCAGAATAGAGTAACTTTAAAAAAGAAAAAAAAATTAGCACAAGTGTCAATAGTTTTTGGACAATTGTTGGCAGAATTTAAATAACCAAACCTTAATACTTTTAAAGAGATAGAGTTATCTCAGTCAACCAACAGATAGAAATTGCTGGAAAATTTAGGAGTAATCAGCTGGTGACAAATGTCCCTAGAAAACTACCATAAAGAATAGCATAGAGTATGCAGGAAAATATCGTGCTTCTAAAGGAATTCACTTCTAAAACATCTGTGGAAGAGCAGTGAAATGGTTTCAGATACGTCTCTGAATTTAGGGGTCGAAATTAAGGTATACATATCAGACCGGTTTGTGAGTTAAAATTCACTCAACAGTGCTTATATGCATATGACCAGGCTACAGTTTTTATTTGCACTTCTATATCTAAAATCCTTTATTTTACATGTAATTTAGCTCAATCTGGCCCTAATGGTAAATAGCATCACTGGAAAAAATAATGGCTCAATTTCCTTCAGATCACTTTTTTTTTTTTTCAGGAGGAATTATCTGCTGGAATTAGGTGAGCCAATCCAACAGGGTTGTGAAGGCTCAGACAGTAAATAAAGATATTTATCCATTAAGAATTAAGTTTGAATTTTCTCTGGGGTTGCCATTGTAGAAGCGTGGGAATAACGAGAGGCACAAGCAAGCTAGTGACAAAACAGCTCTTTATTTTAGGGTGAGACTTCAGCGACCAACACAGGCAACAGCCCTCCTTATATACAGTTCTGAAATACCCAGTAACCAATCACAGACATTCCTGTATTTGAATTTCCCGCTCAACAGCCATGTTATTATATGGTCTAATGCAGGCCTGTCAAACTCTGGGCCTGTGGGCCAGATGCATCACATGCTGGCTATGGCCACGCCCAGTTTAGCAAGGGGAAAAAAAAGTCCTGATACATCACTTGACACCACAGTCAGGATATGAGTTTGACACCCCTGGTCTAGTGTGTCTGTGTTTTAGCAGCAAACGACTTAATTGCTGCCTGTATAAACTGTGCTTCTTGGATGAAAGAATTAGCTTGGAGGACTGAGATATATAACTTAAATGAGGTGGCTCAGTGGCTAACACACTGAGTTTGTCAATCAGAAAGGTCAGCAGTTCAGTGGTTTGAATCCCTAGCACAGGTCTCCTGTGTGAGCAGGAGGTTGGACTACATGACCTCAAGATCCCTTCCAACTCTGTTACTGTTAATTTCAGCTTTGGAAGTTTTTTTCTTTTAAAAATAAAAAAATACTACTAAATATTTAAAGCTTTTAACCTGTCCAATGGAGTGACCAATTAACTTCTAGATTAGGACCTTGATCTGAGTAAAGTTTATTGTTAATGTCTAATATATGAGCAAGCCAGAGTTTCTGAATATAGGGATTAGTCCCATTATTTTGTTGGCATGTGTTCAACAAAGAGCTCTGTTTTGTATTTCTAATGGACTGCATTAATTTGACTTTGATCACCTTTGGTTTATGCCATTAATCATCTTGCTGCATTGATTTCAACTAAATTAATTAACACTTTTATTGAATGGAGACATTCAATCCTACCTGAACATTTCTCCCTTATGAATCTTTCATATGGCATTAAAATGTTGTCATTCAGTTAAGTTTTGGTCACTCTTCACTGAGAATCTGAACTGAGAATTTATTTAAAAAAAAACATAGCCTTTATCACAGAGGTGGGAAACTATGGCTCTTTTATGACTTCAACTTCCTGAGCCAGGAATTCTGGGAGTTGAAGTCCACAAGTCAAAAAAGGGCCATAGTATATTTTATAGTATAATTTTATATATACTTATTATATTATTATATTGTTATCTAGAAAAAATTTTAAGGTTAAAAAACTTTATATATATATATATATTTATTATATTGTTATTTAGAAAACTTATTGTGTTATATATATATTTACTATATTATTACTTAGAAAAATTATAATGTTAAAAACAAGTTTATATATATTTGTTATACTGCTGTTTAGAAAAATCTCAAGAATATCTGTTAAGTTTTTATATATGACTTATGGTTAATATATACTTGATAAGTATGTATATGTGTTTTATGTTTAGCATATATTTGATAGATTAATTTTACTTTATTCAGTGTGAAAATTTATGATATGTTATCTGGATCTCACCTATATTTTTTGTTTAATATTGATTGATATATAAGATTAATGTTTTATTAGTAAAGGAAGCCAAGGAAGGGGAGGGAAGGGTAGGGAAGGGGGGGTGGATGGGAGGGGAAATGGGGGGGAAAATTGTATTGTAAAACTTTTTCAATAAAAAAAAAAGGGCCATAGTTTTCCCCTTCCCCCTCTGTTTTATTCAATAGCCCTTCAGCCTAAACAAATTGGGTATTCCAAGTGATCTGTGGACAGAATCAGCCTCTAGACATGTAATTAAAAAGAGCTTTTTTTTTTTAAATTTGATTTATATGCCGCCCTTCTCCAGAGACTCAGGGCGGCTTACAATGCATTAAACAATAGCCTTCATACTTTTGTATATTTATACAAAGTCAGCTTATTGCCCCCAACAAACTGAGTCCTCAATTTACCCACCTTAGAAAGGATGGAAGGCTGAGTCGACCTTGAGCCTGGCTAGAATTGAACTCACAGTAATTACAGGCAGCTGGTTCTTAAATGCTGCCTTTGCAGGAGGCATTACCCCCCTACGCTACTCAGGCTCAGCTTGCTCAAGTAATGTGAATTACAAGATGTAAACAGGGTATCCACATCATCTACTGGCAGTGGGCTAGCTTTTCTTTAAAAGTACTTTAAACTGTTTAATTAAAAAAAAACCCCGTTTTAATTCAGATGAGTCTGTGGTAGAAATTTTTCCAGTGTCTGCAAGACATTTAGGTTACATAACACTTTACTCAGAAAAGAATTTAATTTCTTTTTGTTAGTTGCCGGATAAGCTTTATTAAATACTGTGTACTCTGTGTTTACAAAGGCAGATTTTTTAACAAATAATAATAATATTATTATTTTTTTATTCAAAAGATTTCATTTGCCATGATCAAAGCACAATATCACCGTGAACTTTTAAATGTCATCATTGTAGCGCTCGGTTCTTGAGCTGAGTGGGAACAAAAGCTAACACAATAAGTGGCAGCATTAAATTCAAGGGTTTTTTTCCCCCTCTCTGGCTTTGATGAAAGTGTTTCATAGATAATTTTTTGCATGAAAGTTGCTGTAGGCTGATTTGAGCCTGTGTATAAGAAATGTTTAGAAATCATAGAGATTCTGCAGATATTTGCTTATCTTTAAATAACATCTGTAGCACATTATTTCAGTGTTTAAACCAAGTAATTCTTATTTCATGTCAATGAATCAACAGTTTTCAGGGGTTTATTTTCCTCCTGAATCAGCAAATCTTTCATCTGAATCCTGAAACTTCTCATTGTGTTATTTGCTAAGGTTTGTATTGGCATAAATTCTGTCACTTTAAAGTAGAGGTGCTTAAATCTGGCCTACAGGGCCAGCCTGGAAATAGCAAGGGACTGGCCCGATGCCTCTGGCAATCAAAATGGGGCATGGGGGAGCCTCACGTGGTCCCCCCTACATCTCGTTTTGGCCGGTAAAGTGCTGCAGGAAGCCACGAGCCTGGGGGGAAATTCATTTACCTTCCCATCAGTTTGCAAATGTGTGTGCACCATATGCGGGCTCGCTTTGCTTGCACAAGCTGTTGTCTGTGCATGCGCAAAGCCTTCTGCACATGTACAGAGGCTGAAAATCATCGCAAAAGTGGGATGTCATGATGTCTGGGTAGGTGGGTGAGGCTTCACGCAGTCGGCCCTACCGTATTGTGCAATCCGGTAGGAACCGGCTGAATTTCACCCCTGCCATGCAAGCCAAGAATGGTGTGCAGGGGGCCTCATGTAGCTCCCCCATGTCCCATTTTGGCCAGCAAAGGGCTGCAGGAGGCCATGCAGGCCAAGAATGGGGCATGGAGCCCCTTTTGGCCGGGGTCACATGCCTCCTACAGGGTGCTATAGGAGGCATTTGTCTCCCCTCCCGCTGGCCAGCCCACCGGTGCTGATTTGCTCCTTGAAGAAATCCAGTATAACACCCCTGCTCTAAAGGTTTTAAAGTGGCAAATAGCTCTCTTCCTCTTTTTCTTCATCCCTCTCTCTCTCTCTTTCTCAGTGTGTGTGGGGATATAGACCTTTGTAAAATTCAACAGGAACTATTGGCTGATCTGGTAAACTGCTTCCCTCAAAGGAGAAACACCCACAAAGAAAATATTCCACTAATGTTCCTTAATGTTTGTTGCATGGAAAAAATAGATCTTGATATTTTAAAGAGCTAGAAACAGAGAAATAGGTATGTGTAAGACCTGAAAAGTGGCTATGTCTATGTAGGGGAAGGTTTGTATGAGGGACTAGATATATTTTTACATTTGAGACGAAAAAAGGGAGACTGCAACTGAGAATTGATATATATCTTAATAAATAATAGACTATTTGACTAGTGGCTATTTTTTTTTTACTTATTAGTATAATTATTATTTTTTATTGTAAAATGTTCTTGGTTATGTATACACATTTCTATATTCACAATAACAGTATACTGTCTGGGTACAATCTCTACTGTCTCTGTTGAATACAGATAGTGAATCTTATACACACAATAGTTGTGACTGTTATTTTCAATACCTATTCATCTTCATCTTCACTTATCCTTGTTGAAAATTTTGTGTTATTTGATTAGGCCCTCTGTTTGATTTTATCTATAATCTATTAATAATAATATCAAACATTATAAACCTCAAGAAAACATCACATTTGTAACCCTTAACCTCCAAATATTCTTAGGGTTTATACTTATCTTGATTATTCAAGTGGCTATTCTGATGGCTGAAACTTTAATTAGACATGAACATATCTCCAAAGATCTATATGTTCACCAACTTCTGGGAAATACAGCACTATTTTTATTCTGTAGTTCAGATGGGGCAATAAAATTAATATCAATATCGGAATAGAAAAGCAATATTAAAAGGATCAGTTTCAAAGAGATATTTTCAGTCAGTTGCAGGTAACATATTTTGAACACACTGAATAAACAAACAAACAAAGGCAAAGATGATTCATCAAAAAGAAGACAAATCAGCCGGGGGTGGGGGTGGGGGCTATTATTCATTCCCACCCAAATTAAAAAGAAGGATCATTTTTGTCCTTCTCCATCTAAATCTTATGGGAACGCATTAATGTTATCATTATAAGAGCCATGTTGACGCAAGGGTTAGAATTCAGTACTGCGTACTACTTTGGCTGACTGCAGGCTGCCTGCAATTTATAGTAAATCTCACCAGGGTCAAGTTTGACTCAGTCTTCCATCCTTCTGAGGTCAGTAAAATGAGGACCCAGACTGTTGGGGACAATATGCTGGCTCTGTAAACTGCTTAGAGAGAGGTGTAAAGCATTGTAAAGTGGTATATAAGTGTAAGTGCTATTGCTATCCTCCCAGACCCCAAGCAGATAAACATAAAAAGAATGTCATACATACCTATTGGTCTCCATATAGGATTTTTTTTTTTTTTAAAGAAATGATCAACTGCCCTCTGACTCTGCTTTGTGGGCCCATTAAATCTAGCTCATGTTGTTTGACATTGTTGCTGCCTCAAGCAGAAATTGGCATAAGAAAGAGAACAGTAAGCTCCATGATGAATCTGGTATTGTACCAAAACTTAGATACTTTCAGTTTCTCTTAGGAGTTCCTTACAGAGCCACTGATGCTGTTAAACAATCGATGGCTGCATTCTGATCATTCTGGAGACTCTTGAGAAACATCCTGTCAAAAGTTGTTCTGATCCAGTCCATATTTCTGTAATCTCACACAGTATTAATGTTTTGCATGCCTGTGAAATATTCTTAGTAGTACACGTTGTGTATGAGTGCATACACACACTCACACACAGAGACTCAGAAGAACTGGAGGAAAAAGAACATTTTTCATAATTTTTGCCTAATAAATACAAAGCTGTTTTCTCATTTAGAAGGGGTGATTAACTTTTCCTTTCTCTGGAATACCATATGCTTACACTTGTATTATGCAAATTCTTTGCTTGATGCAGCACTTTTAATCATGTTCACAAAGGGGATGGAATAGTCCTAGAAGACGCTGTAACAACATCACACAGCAAAAAGCAGTTAATGAATATTAATAAAGAATGTGACTGACTTATAGGTGTGATTCACAGGCAAATTGTGTAGCACCATTTTCTCTCCCTCCCCAAAGCATTCTACCCTTTATTTATTTAGCCTTTTCATCTATAGTAAATTTGTGTAGCTAAATTGCACCCTGCAGTTTTTTTAATTAAATGTTAGGCATATAAGTAGCTGTTCTGGCAATATGAGTTTATACTCACTCAAACTGTACTCTTGTGCTCATTTACCTGAAAGTAAATTCTACTAAATTCAGTAGGCCTTTCTGCTAAGCATTTGAGGATTGTGTTCTTAGCATATAAAATGAAATGTTAAGCTCTAGAAAATGCCATTTTGTTTGCTAACTCCCTTTAAAAGAGCATCAGAAATCGATCTTGAACAATTAGCTTCAGCAGAATATGAAATAAATTTCAGGGATCAATCTTGCAGGCACAAATGTGTTAGAAAATGAAATCGGCTGCCACCCTCTCAGCCTTCCAAAAGGGCCTGGAAACCTGGCTCTGTCAAGTGGCTTTGGGTCTTAATAAGGGCATCCCAGTTTGGAGGTAGATAATGACTAGCACTGTTGAGTATTGAATGACAATTCAAACAGACCAATTAGAAACGAGTAAATAGAGCAGGAGATTTAGAAGCACGTCAATGGCTGAAGCCACAGACAGCTCCATTTATTTATTTATTTATTTATTTATTTATTTATTTATTTATTTATTTATTTATTTATTTATTTATTTATTTTTGTGTGTGTGTGTGTGTTTGTTTGTTTGTTTGTTTGTTTAATTTATATTCCGCCCCTCTCCGAAGGCACAATACACTCAAAAAATCACTATAAAAACACTTAAAAATTAAAAACATTAAAACCCATTCACACCATTCATGGCTGGATCTTGTCAGATCGCAAAGCGAGATCAATGGCCCCAGGCCTGCCAGAAAAGCCAGGTCTTCACCGCTTTCTGGAAGGCCAATAGGGTGGGGATGTCCGGACCTCAGGAGGTAACTGGTTCCAGAGAGCTGGGGCAGCCACAGAGAAGGCCCTCCCCCACAGGCCCGCCAGCCGGCATTGTTTAGCTGATGGGACCCAGAGGAGATCAACTCTAAAGAGCCTTGGTGGCGCAGCAGCTTAACCAGCAGCTTACGTGGTGCTAAAGTGACACCAGCTGCCTGCAATTACTGTAAGTTCGAATCTCACCAGGCTCAAGGTTGAGCCAGCCTTCCATCCTTTCAAAGGTAGGTAAAATGAGGACCCAGATTGTGGCGGCAATAAGCTGATTTTGTATAAAAAAGAACTCCACTTGGGGGAGGGGCGAAAGCCTTACTAAGCAGGTATATACAAAAGTATGAAGGTTATTGCTTAATGCATTGTAAGCCGCCCCAAGTCTCTGGAGAAGGGCGGCATATAAATTAAAAAACAAACAAACAAACAAACTGTGGGATCTTATTGGTCACTGGGAGCTAGGCGGTAGAAAGCGGTCTCGAAAAGAGGCTGCCGTGGCTAGGCAATCCATTGCTGTACCGGAGCTAATAAACTACCGTAACTGGAGTCTGAGTCCTGTGTTCCTTCTGTGCCCACTATTAAACAATATCAGTTTGGGGCCCAATAATGTACGAAGACACACTGGATTATTTATCATGAACAGATCTTTATTTGTTTATATCTGCTTCATTACAGGTATCATCAGGAACAATGGTGGCAACAACAGGAGGAGACCTTAAATACCCAGGAGGAGGAGTTACAGGTAATGGGAGGGGGAGAAAGGAGGGGTTAGGTTTGTTTAAGCTGGTTAACTCTTGGCTTGCCAGTATACAATGTTGAGTATGCCCAGGGAGAACATTTACTTGTAACAAACAAGTATGCACATGTGTGGGGGAACCTTTATCTTTTACCTTTAGTAGATTTAGAGAAAGATCCACCTCCGCTCTGTATACACATTGATCCCTTTTTATTTAGTTGATTTTGATTGATTTTAATGTTTTAATTCTTAATTTTGAGTGTTTTTAATGTTCTTATTTTTATATGAGAGAATTGCTTGACACTGAGATGGGCAGCATATAAATTAAGAAAGAGAGAGAGAAGGAAAGAAAGACAAAAACAGGAAGCAAGGAAGGAGAGAAGGAAGGAGAGAGAGAGAAAGAAAGAAAAAGGAAGGAAGGAAGGAAGGAAGGAAGGAAGGAAGGAAGGAAGGAAGGAAGGAAGGAAGGAAGGAAGGAAGGAAGAAAGAATCCATTAAGGGCTTCCAGCCCAGATAGAAGGAAACCAATTTTCAGATGCACTTGCTTCTTTTAAATGCCCCCCATACATAGGCTCATATGACATTGTTAGCTGGGGGAAGAACTTCTGCAAATTAATATTTCTTTTGTAGTTTATGAGCAAACAGTTTCCTCCTTCTGCTGATGGGGGAAAACAACAACAACCATGCTTACACATTGTCATCATTCCTCAAAAAGGGTATAGGTGGCTATTTCGGCATTGCAACACAAAATCACCCTTTTACGTTATATTCTAGTCTACAAGAAAATAAGATTACGCAATGAAGATGAGATAGGAGGAAGTGGAAGCAGCGTGCAAAATAAGTGACAAGAAGTAGCTGTAAGAATGAAGGCAATGGAACACCAAGTTTTGTTCAGACTTTTTGCCCAGCGAATGCTGGTAAATTTTGTAGCAATAGTAAAAGGAGATTCGTGAGGAAAAGAACTCTGGTGACTGGAAAGTTTAAACTGTCAACAAGGAAATACGGTTATTCCAAAAATGCAACAGGCAGACTTTATACTTTATAGCGTGACTGACGTAGTTCTTCTAGAAATGTAATATTGGCCCTTTTGACATCATTTATATGAAATTCTGTGAATTGAATACAATAGGAATTGAATTTGGGAGAGTTAGCAGGGAAAACTCTCAAAAAATGTGGTCTCGCTGTAAATATACCTCCTGCAATGCATGTACTTCTCTCTGGAAGTAATGCAGAGACCGGAATTGGCAAATAGGGGCATTACATACCCCTCCATCCATAAATATGCTGTTTTTTTCCTGAATCCGAATGTATTTATATCTTAAAGTCCTTGGAAAGTGATACTTCTTTGACTGCTGTTGCAGTACAAACTCCAGATGTGGAAGTTCCCATTACAACAATTACAGCAATGCTTAGCTGCCAAAGGTGCCCTCTACATACTATGTGAAGTGCCGCAGGGAAAATGCCGTGCATATTTCTTCTTATTATCCTGAAACTTCTTAATGTTCTGCCTCAAATGCCTTTTGGTGTGTTTGCAAATTTCAGAGCAGGCTTATGTTAGAAACCAATACATATTTTACAAAAGCAATGATAGCACATCAGGAATTTCTATTTTTTAAAAAATATCCTACTGAGGACTCTGAGAAAAATCAAACGTTTCCATAATTTGGATACCGTGTTAGGACACATGAAGAGCAAATTTCAAAGAGAATAAAGGATGCATATAGTCCAAAGACTCTTGGGCATGATGGCTTAGTGGTTAAAGATGCTCAGCTAGAAAGCTGAAAGCCAGGGTTCAAAAAGTGAGGGCCGCTTGATCAGGTGAGCTCCTGTTACTTACCGCAACTCCTGCAAACCTAGCAGTTCAAAAGAATGAAATGCAAGTAGATCAATAGGTACCACTTCAGCGGGAAGCTAACAGCATTCTGTATGCCTTGGTATATGCTCATGCTAGTCACATGACCACTGAAATGTCTTCAGACAACATTGGCTTCCATTTTGCAAAGTTCCTCTCTCGTCCTTGTTCCCCAATGTCTATTATTATTAACAAACAAGCAAAAACTTGTTTGTGTGTTAAACATGAATGGCATTCTATAATACAGAAGAATACATAAGAAAAGCCAGCAATGGTTGGCAGAATCATTGCAATTTTAGAAAACCTCCCTCCCTCTGCTTCCCACCCTGCCATAAATATAGAAAATACTGCTGGCCACTGTTGGCTTCGCTCTTTATATTCTAATCCATAAAGGTATTTCCTATTTCAACTTGTTCCTGGAGGATAATATACATATACATATATACATGGATGCAAGTTTTGGTTATTCGTGTCTTTTCCCGTGTGAGATTGAGAGTATCTTGGCGACGTTTCAACGAGGTCTCACTCATCATCTTCAGACTGGTGTCTTTGGCTTCGTGCTTGTGCAAGGAAATACATATGGATACACACACACACACACACACACACATAAAGTGGACATAAAAATGGACACTGAGGTAGCATAGACAACTGGATAATGATATTCTTGATATCTCACTGAAAACACTCATGATTTTTATGTTCATCATCACATTTTTTAAAAAAAAAAATCAAATTCTGTTCCCATAGTAACAGGAATGGAAATAGCAGCCTTCAGCAGAGTAATCATACTTCTGCTTTCAGTTCTTCTATCTGCATGAACAATTGTATTTCAATTAAAAACAATACATATTAATCAGTGAGTTTGAAATTTAGAGTGCATAGTCCTAATAAATTACAATTCAAGTGATTATGCTTTTTTTTTTTTGCTTAAAATTATTTACTTATTTTTCTTTCAGAATAGGATATGTTTGACCACTGAATAAAGAGAAGCAAAGAAAAAGTAAGTAAAAAATATAATTATTATGACTGAATACAAATGCAAATTTAATACTTTAAAAGTGCAGTCTTAAACTCAGATATATTTTATTTAGATATATTCAGGAGTCTTCTTTTAATGCAGTAAGACAGTTCCAGATAATTAAGGATTTTAACCTAAGGCTTGAATCTTTATGTAATATCAAAAAAAAAAAAAAAAAAGTCCAGTGAAATTTAGGAAGATATAGAATAAATCTAAGCTACAATGCACTATTCCTACTGAAATAAATGGAACAAAAAATTGCATGAAAAACATTAATCCTTACTTCTCATTTATTTTAACATTATTAAATATTTGTGCTTTGGATTCAAACTGTATTCAGACTGCATTTTGAATGTCTTAACCAACTTCTATTCATTTTCTGTCGTTGAAATCTACCTTTGTATGGTCATAACTTCATTATGAAGCAAGGATGTTCCATAACTTAGTTCAAGGGACTAGAGGCCAAATTAATATGCCAACTATGCTGATGCTCCTGGAAATGCAAACAAAATGTTTATTTCAAGTTTCCCTCTGAAACACTGAATGGAACCCAAATTGAAGTCATGGGCTGTTTTGGTCTTTTTCACATCCCATAAATCTGTCAAGAAGGCAAAGATGATAATAGAATATCATCAGAGTTGGAAGGGATCTTTCTAATCTCCTAGTCTGAGCCCCCTGCTCAAGCAGGAGCCTATGGAACCTATGGAACATGTGCCGGAAGTGGCACACAAAGTCATCTCTCTGGGCATGCCAGCCATCGCCAGTTGGTCTTCTGGGTTCCGGCATGCACATGCACACTGGGCCAGCTGGTCTTCGTGCACGCGGAAGTGCCAGAAACCAGAAGAGCAGCTCCCTGGCACATGTGCGCACCGGGAAGCTGAACCTTTGGTTTCTGGCAAGCGCATACCATCGGCCAGATGGTCTTTGCACGCGCATGCATGCCAGAAACCAGAAGACTAGGTGACTGGCGCGCATGTGCATGCAGGGCACCATAAGCTCAGCTTCCCTGCATGCACATGCACACCAGAGAACTGCTCTTCCGGTCTCTGGCACACCTGCACGTATGTGCCGGGGAGCTGCTCTTCCGGTCTCTGGCACTCCCCCCTGAGCATTTGGCATTTGGTGCCGAAAAGGTTTGCCAACACTGCCCTATACCATTTCAGATAAATGGCTGTTGAATCTCTTGTTAAAAGCCTCTAGTGATAGAGCACTCACAACTTTTGAAGGTAAAGTGTACCACCGGTTGATTGTTCTCACTATCAGAAAATTTTTCATTAGTTCTAGGTTGCTTCTCTCCTTATTAGTTTCCATCCATTTAAATGTACGTGAGAAGTACAGTTAAAGAGCTCTAATAGAAATTCTTATAGCAGTATCTCCAGTGATTTTCTCTCCTTACCCATTTGATATTAACAATTCCTTTGGTGAAGATGGAAAAGTATAATTTGTGAGATCAGCCCCGGATAAAAATGGTCTTAGATATGATTGGCAAAGAGGAGAAACTAAATATAAAATGGCTGATTTAGGCAGTAAGACATGTCAAAACAATTCAATGAGACCATACCATGACAATACATAATATTGACATGTAAACTAGAAATAAAAAAGATAGGATGATTAACTTCAATCTAATCAAAATAAAACCTAATCTAGACAATAATTGAGTTTTGAATGTCAACACCCATACCACTACAGCCTATATAAAACATTTTATTAATAACCAACAATAAAAGAATGTTAAATTCTAGAAGAATCAGGATATGAATGAATTGCTGTTCCTACTATGAGGCAAAATGAAGTTGTTGCTTCACCAAATCTTTACTATATGAGGTAGTATTAGTTGGGGGTATTTTTTAATATTTTGCTTGAGGAATTTTTGCTTAATATTTTGCTTGAGGAAGCAAAATATCTCAACTGATCTGGATTAATATATTTGAGTGAAGAAAAAGGGGTTCTTAGGATTGAATCAGGAACTTGACATCATTAGAAGAATATATTCCTAAATTGACATAATTAGAAGAATTTCTTCTCCACGTTGAAATGTCCACAAACTGAAATAAGTATCTCCTTTTAAAGTCTTTAAATAGGATTTCTACCACTTTTTAAAGTGCTAGATTGCTCTCAAAGATTTGGGAAAGTTCTGATTTAATTCTAATCATTCCAGGTGCAACATGTTTTGTTTTGAAATCATGATACTTTTATAATTCTAGGTATATTAAGAAATGTCTTACATATTGGCAACAAAAACCAGAACACCAAATACAATCTAGGAGGATATGACCTCATAGACGACCCTCACTCTGCCAAGGACTTAGGAATACTCATTTCAAAAGATCTAAGCCTCAGAGCTCACTGTAACAACATTGCCAAAAAGGCATTAAGAGTTAATAACCTAATGTTGCGAAGTAACATTGTACTGCATACCAGGGCATACAAAACTTTTGCCAGACCAATTCTCGAATACAGCTCATCTGTCTAGAATCTTCACTGTATAATGGACATTAATACAATTGAATGAATCCAGAGGTATTTCGCAAGAAGAGTACTCCACTTCTCTTTTCGCAATAGAATACCTTATGCCACCAGGCTTGAAATTTTGGGCCTGGACAACCAAGAACTACGCCGCCTATGGTTTGACCTAAGCTTAGTAGACAAAATTGTCTGCTACAATATCCTACCTGTCAATGACTACTTCAGCTTCAACCGCAATCATACATGGACAAACAATAGATACAAACTCATAGTAAACCGCTCCAAACTCGATTGCAGAAAATATGACTTCAGCAACAGAGTGGTCAATGCCTGGAATGCACTACCTGACTGTTGTAACATCTTCAAACCCCATAACTTTAACCTTAAACTGTCTACCATGGATCTCACCCCATTCCTAAGAAGTCTGTAAGGGGGTGTGCATAAGTGCACCAGCGTGCCTACTGTCCCTGTCCCATTTATTCGTACTCATTTCTTATGTTTACACTTATACTTGTGTATACTTATATGTTTATATGTTATGTTTATACTTATAGTTATTTTCTCATACATGCTTGACAAATAAATAAGTAAATAATAAATAAAATAAGTTTCATTATGGTATCCCAATAACATTTTAAGCATTAGGTGTGTTAAATTCCATGCACCCATATATAAATATTTGATGACCTATTACATATATCCCACACACCTTCATTAGCATGCTGTCCTGAAAGCCAATGAAATAGTCTCTTGAGAATGACGTGGAACCTAAAGCTCATTATCCAAGTGCAAAATATATTTATTTGGTAGCATGTCTCATGGATTTCAGTGGCTATTATGTCAATGTAGCATGCTTATACCAGCAGCCTGAGGCTAAACTCCTGAAAATAATCTAGGAATTAAATAAATGGAAGAAGCACAGAAATATATGGTTGTTTTCAGAGATAATTCACATATTTGGGAGTGTTAAATATAAGTGTGGTTATAAGTTCTGATTCACTTTTATTAGATTTTATTTATTAGCTGTGGTAATCCATATAACTTGACCAATATCTTCTAATTCAAATGATTGGATGGATACTCAATCCAAATAAAAGGAGGAGGGAGGAAGAGGAGAGGAGGAGGAGGAGGAAGAGAAAGAGGTGAAGAAGAGGAGAAGAGGAGGAGGAGGAGGAGGAGGAGGAGGAGGAGGAGGAGGAGGAGGAGGAGGAGGAGGAGGAGGAGGTGGTGGTCATGGTGGTTGTGCCTAACAAAAGTATTGACCAACCTTCAAACACCATGGACCTTCATAAATATTCTTGCTTTTTACCTCTTTAAAAGTTCATTTATATTTGTTTTAAGAATGTTTGACAAAATCCTAATGGTTAACCAGGAAAATTCACTTAGATTGTTGTAACAGGAATCTCAAAAACTCAAATGAATTTTTACCCTTCTGTAAAGTATAAAACATTCCCCATGTGCATTGACTAAATGAATATTTCTTTATGAATTATGCAAATACAAGGTCCAGAAATCCAGCTAACAAGAAAAGGTGAACCATATTTTAATATCTAATTAGATTTGCCCAGTATGATTTTTTCTGTCATTGTTTACAAAATCTTATGTTTTAGCAGGTGGCAAGTCAGAGAAATGAAACCAGTCATTTTTCTCCTAGATCTTTTCTTTTGTGTGCACATGCTATACTGGATAGAGACTTATACACCTAGATAAGAGGTGGGTTTCAGCAGGTTCTGACCAGTTCTGGAAAACCAGTAGTGGAAATTTTGAGTAGTTCAGAGAACCGGTAGTAAAAATTCTGACTGGCCCTGTCCCCATCTATTCTCTGCCTCCCAAGTCCCAGCTGATCGGGAGGAAATGTGGATTTTGCAGTAACTTTCCCCTGGATTGGGGAGGGAATGGAGATTTTACAGTATCCTTCCCCTGGAGTGGGGTGGGAATGGAGATTTTATAGTATCCTTCCCCTGCCACACCCACCAAGCCACACCCACAGAACCGGTAGTAAAAAATTTTGAAACCCACCACTGCCCTAGATCAGTGTTTTTCAATCTTGGTGACCTTAAGATGTTTGAATTTCAACTCCCAGAATTTTGGAAACTGAAGTCCAGCTATAATAAAATTGCCAAGGTTGAGAAATGCTGCCGTAAAAATTGAGAACAGAATCCTGGCAAATCTGTTGGGAACATTTCAGTGAGTGTGTCTGTGTTGTTGTTTTTGCTTTGCTTTTCCTATTGAGTTGACTGCTTTTTATTTCTTCATGGCAACACGAATTGGAGACAACCTGTTGAAAAAGCAAACACAAAGAATCCACTAAATATTCCTTGATATAGGCAATAATAATCTTTACAGATCATGAATTAAAAAAAAAAAACACCACTGAAAAAATACTGTCTTATTGTCGGCTATCAAATTTTTAGTCTCACTTTTTGTGTGTCTTTGGTAAAAATTGTTTGCTTTATATTAATATTAATTACATTTTCCCTTGAATTTTACCATTGTAATGGCTCTCTACCTTAGTTCAGTAATTTTACGATGCCATTATTCTGAATAATAATTTAATTGCCTTAGTCAGTGAATATTGTCTTACCATATTAATTTTTATGTCCCAAATTCTTAAACCTGAACCTACAATTTTACTTGCATTGTTATATGATTTTATAGCTTGTTTTATTCTAGTCAATTTCTGCATTGTACAGGTTTGCATGGATGTTTGGCAAGTTAAATGTGATTCTCTTTTTTTTTCCCCAAAGATTTCTTTTGCTGGTCAATGACCGAAATAAAATGACTGAATGACTTTATATTGGCAATTTATATTTTTAATTCTTGAATGACATCACAGTTTGTTACCCTTTATTTCTGAAATGATTTAAAAGACCATTGATTTATTATGTGCCATCAAGTCATTGTTGACTTATAGCAATTACATAGATTTTTCTCCATAACTACCGTGTTTCCACAAAAATATGACCTACTCAGAAAGTAAGTCCTTGCTTGATTTTTACACGTGCACCCAATATAAACCCTAAATAAGTGCTAATTAAGACCCCACCTGCTCCAGGGTGGACGGGTAAAAATGAAGCTTGGGTGGGGATGGTGGGGTGGAGCTTCCCTACTACTTACCTTCAGATAGTTGCAGCCAGGTCTCGCACACCACAGACCATTTCTTCTGCAGCTGGCAAGGCTTTCCTGGAGGCCCTTGTAGTTGATAACAGAGTTCTGGATCAATCTGGAGCTTTGTTATTGGCTGCAGAGATCTTGCTGGCTGAAGAAGTTCCTGAAGGCCTCTGACAGCAAAAAGAAAGTCAGAGGCAACACATGCAAGTGATATGACTCAGTGGATGACATCCCCCCCTGAAAATAAGACCTGGTGCCTTTTTTGTGGCAAAAAAATATAAGGCAGGGTCTTATTTTTTGGAGAAACATGGGTATCTATTCCTCAATTGGTCCTTCAGGTCTTCTAATAGTTTACTCAACACCAGTGTAACTGAGCTCATCTTCCTTGCTTCTCATCCTTATCGTCTCTTTAGGTGACAAATGCCCACTTTTTCCAAGGTTGAAAAAAAAGAAAGGAAAAGTCTAGACAGATGAACTGGTCTCTCAGTTTTTAATTGATTCTAACAGATTACAGTAAGCAAGACTTTGCAATTTACTTTCTGGTTATCTTTAAGGCTGTTCTATTCTCTTATAACAATAACTCTGTAACTGTCACTATGTTGGGTAACCATTTTCTTGGATTAAATGTTGTGTCAAGTTTTATGCTAAAAATACCTAGGATGTAGATATCCTAAATCAGGTTCTGAAACAAATGACAGATATGCTTCCAGGAGTTGTCAGATAGTGTCATTCATATTGACTTTCATCCTTCCATCTCCACTTACCTTAGAATGATCAATTAGTGCTCAGAAAAGGAATCAAATTTTTGGAATAATAGTATTTTTGAAATTGCAGAGTGTAACTACCACTTTGTATACCTGGAATATTTCCTGGACACACTTATTTATACTGCTGGTATTATCTTCAGTCAGTCAGTCTGTCTGTCTTGTGATTTTTCTCAGCTGATTTTTGGCATGTCATAAATCATCTTGCAATTTCTCTGCAATGTCTGTAGAGATTCTCAGTCGTCCAGGTCATGGTTGTCCCAAAGGTGCTTTTTCCAGGAGGCAACTGGACTTTCTTGGGGTGGGTTTTTTTTTTTTTTTGGAAGATGTTTCGCTTCCCCTCTATCCTGTCAGAGTGGTAGAAACTTCTTGGATGAGAGGCAAAATATCTCCAAAAGAAAAAAAAAAAACAAAAAACAAGAAAGTCCTATTGCCTCCTGAAAAAAAAAACAAAACCTTTGGGATATTCTGCTGCAATGCAAATTCAAGTAAAGGACCACCACAGCAGTTTTGGTATTCAGGACAGCTGTAGTGAAATGTAACTGTGGAAAAAGATAGCATCTCCTCATCTTCATCTTCTTTCTAATGGAAGTTCTCTCATCAGGGACATAGTTATTTCTATGTTGCTTGCAAGGTGTCACGCATTTCTCCTTTTGCACTGAAAGATGCTGATTCAGATCTTGAACGTGTTGTTTCATTAATTAACTGGAACAAGAGATTCTGAACTACAGGGTAATTGAATAAATTAAATGACAAGAATCTCAATCCACAGATGAATTCCCTTATATAAATAATGACTTCTTTTCTTTGCTGAGCCTTTCAAATAGACACTAAGTCATTTCTATGAGCAAATTATACAGCTGGGGTCATTTTTATCACTTCATTTTTAAATAATATTCTTAATATTTTGTCATTGTTCGACTGCACCAAAGAGGTGAACTACTGGTAGTGAAAACTAGTAAAAGAGCTCTAAATAATAAGGAAATTGTACCTAAGTTGTCTTCCTTTATAAATTAGTGAAAGGTAGCAATTTTTATTATACTTTTATAAAGTATGAATTCATAATTTGTTAAAATCACAATGCATTTAATAACTTTTTTCCCAAATAGATCAACTGTTGGACATTATGGATAGACATATTTAATTTCATTACATCTCCATCAATACAACCATTCACTCAAATTTTTTCTATGTATTAAGGCAATGAAATAAATTCCAAAATACCATTTTTTGAAGTTTTGGATATTTTTAACTTTTCTTTCTCCTACCGAAACACTGAATTAGAAATGAACTCTAATAAATGAACTCTAGTATTCCTGATTGGGTATATGGTAGGTGTATGTTTCCTGGAAATACAGTTGTCATCTAAAATAGAATTAAATTAGCATTGCATGAATCTAGAAGAACTTAATATAATCCCAGTTCTAGTCAGGTCTCAGAAATGTGTGTGTGTGTGTTTTGTGTGTTTACAGAATCCATGTCATTTCCCAAAGTAAGAAACAGTGCAAGAATTTATTTTAAATGAAACTTGTCAGTGATGTGGTATTTTGAGTTGATTCTTAATAAAATATAGACAAGAAGCTTTAGCTGTGTCCTTGGACACCAAAAATCGAATCAGAAGATAATTTGTTGCTTGATATTGTATATCTCTGTCAGTATCTCTGTGTCTACATTGATCTACCTCTTAGTATTTCAGCAATTAACAATTCATTAACAAAACAAAAAATGGCATGAAAACTTCAGAAACTCTGATGTGAAAAGCCAAAGGCTGTTTGGTGATCTGAATGGCCAGTCATCAGGCCATTCTATCAATAGAGATTGTTTTGGAATTTTTCATAATGTTACCAATTTCCTCCAGTGCTTTGGTGTCCTGAATTGGAAAGTAGGATTTGTAGTTGAGCACATCTAGAGGCTAATCTATTGGGGGAAAGTGTGGTTGTTTCATCCCTTGGACCAGGGGTGAAATGCTCCCGGTTCAGACCGGATCGCCCGATCCAGTAGTGATGGCGGTGGGTGGTTTGGAAAACCAATAGCAAAAATCCCTGCCCCCCCCCCATTCCCCATGCCCAGCTGAGCTGCACGATCACCAGAGGCTTTTTTTAAATTTTTAAAAGCATTTTTTCTACAACCTCTTCGGCTGAAAAAAATGCTTTTAAAAGTAAAAAAGTAAGCCTCTGATGATCAAGCGGCTCAGCTGGGATCGTCAGAGACTTTTAAAAGCATTTTTTTTACAACCTCTTTGGCTGAGATTGTGAAAAAAAAGGTTCTTTGAATGCTTTTAAAAGAAAAAAAAAGCCTCTGACGATCAGGCAACTCAGCTGGGATCGTCAGAGGCTTTTAAAAGCATTTTAACCTCTTCGACTGAAGAGGTTGTAGAAAAAATGATTTTAAAAGTTTTAAAAAAAGTTGCCCATGCCCACTCAGTCACATTACCCACCACCACCAAGCCACGCCCACAGAACCGGTAACAACAAATTTTACATTTTCACACTGCCTTGGACAATCTGAACCATTAAACAGAGTATCTCTTCTAATATTTATTTACTATTTATTATAACTTAATTCTGTGATTCTAATATTTCAACAGTTTGGACCCCCCAAAAATTATTTAGTTCCTTTTGGTAAGACAGTCATGACTCATGGACTGAAAAAAAAAATTATGGCTCCCTCTTAAGTGTTATCAATTGAAGATTTTTTTTTTTTTTTTTGCCTTTGCCTGTTTGACAATAATGGTATTTTTCTTTACCTGAACAATACTCATGCTTTGGCATGAGTTTAAAACTAGACAAGAATTAGTTGGACCTGCTGCTGTTGCTAAGAGATAATAAAAACTAAATGTGTACTTAAAAATAAAAGAACCTGACTATATAACAGTATATAGGAAAAAGTAATAATGATGTATCAAAGTAACTGATGATTAAATAGGAAAAAGTACAAAATTTGTTATGTATGTTGAAAAGGGGAAAAAAAGTTTTACAAATGTATTTAAAAATGGACTTTGGGACAAACAAAGAGAGATCAATTTTATGTACTGTCTGTTAATTGTGAAGCCAAAGAATGTTGACCTGTGAAGATATTATAAACCTGCATGACGATAAAAAATGAGATGATTAAAAAGAAGCCAGTAGTAAAGTCTCATGAAATCAACTTGGTTCAACTCATATACAATTCTTTCTTCAACTGAATCGGAATGCAATCTGGATGCAGGTAAAATAAACTACAAATGTGTTGACTAGTTGCTTGATGGGAAATTCAGAACTATTACAATAATTTGTGCTGTAAACTGCAGCATTATACATACTTCTGCAGGTATGTATGTAAACATATTTAAAGGAAACTGGTTACTTAAATTTTGGATGCTTCATCATAAACAATACCTTCCAATCAAGGAAATGCCAACTGAGTCAACCAAAGAACCTCTAAGACCACCCCCATTAACACTGACAGGACAAGTCACTAGAACAGGGGTCCCCAAATTTGGCAACTTTAAGACTTGCAGACTTCAACTTCCAGCTGGGAATTGAAGTCCATGAGTCTTAAAGTTGCCAAGTCTGGAGATCCCAGCACTAAAATATAAGATGAGAACAAATCCCATTCCTTAGTAGCACTGATGCTATTATTTAGTTTGGTAATGAAACATCTTCAAGAATGGGCCTAGTGGCTCAGCAGACTAAAAGCATTGTGATTAACACCAGCTGTCTGCAATTACTATAAGTTCGAATCTCACCAGGCTCAAGGTTGACTCAGCCTTCCATCCTTTCTAAGGTAGGTAAAATGAGGACCCAGTTTGTGGGTGCAATAAGCTGACTTTATATAAAATATACAAAAATATGAAGGCTATTGCTTAATGCATTGTAAGCTGCCCTGAGTCTTCGGAGAAGGACGGCATATAAATCTAATTAAAAAAAAAAACAAGCTGAGAGAGCACCAAGGACCCCTCTTACTTCATTTCATTCAGTTGTACAAAAAGTTATACCCATTTCTGAGTTTCCCAAACAAATTTCATTTTGGATCATCAACTTTTCTTGCATCTGGCTTAATGATGAATTCATTATATTATAACTATGTGCTTCCTCTTATTCTAAATGATCCATTTAACCAGGTAAAATGTTTATTTTTAATATTATAATTCAAAACAATCGTTTAAATTACCTTACGTCTCTTTGCAGTTGAGATTTGCACTTCCTCCTCTTCATTTTTTCATAGCTTTCATGGGCTGAAGAAAGATACGATTGCGACATAAGAACTTCTCCAGAGAATCAGGAATAAGTTTTTATCATTTAAAATTTGGGAGCAGGGGGATTGTGGCCAAAATAGAGCTTTAACAGCAAGATTAAAGAAGAGGATATTATGTTGCTTAATTTAGTGTAAAATTAGGTGCCCAGGCACATAAATCACTAGGCAATGAGTTTCTCATAGGGAGATAATCTAAAGCAGTGGTCTTCAACTTTAAACACTCAAAGAGCAATCTGGACCTGTTTGCCACAGAAAATAAAACACTGGAAGCCACAAAATCTTTCCCGTGCCTGACTATTTATTGAGCGGCCACAAAACTAGCATATGTAGTTGAATTAAATGTTCTCTTTTCTTCTGAAACTTTTCTTTTCTTGGATTTATCCATGGTTGGCCTACTGGGGGTTGAAAAGCTCAATAAATTGTATGCTGGCGGGTGTCACACATTGACGGTTGTGATTGTGACACATATTTTGAGTAACAGGGAGCCGCAGCAGAGAAATGAAAGAGCCACATGCGGCTCCAGAGCCGCAGGTTGCTGATCCCTGATCTAAAGGAAAAGAGAGAGAGATTGGAACTATTCTTAAATCTATACCATTGCCTATATTATGCTATTGTATCTGTGAAGTAAAAACATTCCCAATTTTTCTCCCAAAAATTCTCCCAATTTTTCAAAAGGCAACTGGGCTTTCCTGATTTTTTTCGTGAAAATATTTTATTTCTCGTCCAGGAAGCTTCTTCATTTCTGAAAACGGAAGCATTGGGGCAGCCATGACCTAGATATCCCAAAAGTGCTTTTTCAAGAGGCAACTGAACTTTCTGTTTTTTCTTTGAAAACATCTCGCTTCTCATCCAAAAAGCTTCTTCAGATCTGAAGGATGAGAAGTGAAACATCTTCAAAGAAAAACTAAGACAGTCCAGTTGCCTCTTGAAAAAGCACCTTTGGGACAACCATGACCTGGATGACTGAGAATCTCCACAGACACTCACAATTTTTAGATTGGGCAAACTACCTATCCAGGTAGTCCTTGTCTTTCATCGTGTTCAGTGAGTTTTGCTCCTTTTTTGCCACAGGTGTTAAGTAATCACTGCAGTTGTTAAATGGATCATCTGGTCATTAAATAAATCTAGCTTTCCCCATGGTCTTTACTTGTCAAATCCTGGCTGGGAAGGTTACAAATGGTGACCACATGACCCAGTGGTAGGTTGCCCCCGGTTTGCACCGGTTCTATAGAACCGGTAGTAAAACCGTCAGGAAGCTCCGCCTACCAACCCCGACATCATCAAAATGCTTCTGCACATGTGCAGAAGCTTCTGCACTTGCACAAAGGAGTGTGCGTGCCTGCTCACTTTGCTCATGCATGCGCACGGTCCCATTGCAAACGGTAGTAAAAATAAGTAGAAACAAGGGTGAAATGCTCCCGGTTCGGACCGGATCGCCTGATCTGGTAGCAATGGAGGTGGGTGATTTGGAGAAGCAGTAGCAAAAATCTCTGCCCGCCCCCCCCCCCATTGCCCAGCTGAGCCGCTCAATCATCAGAGGCTCTTTTTAAAAAAAAATTTAAAAGCATTTTTTCTATAACCTCTTTGGCCGAAGAGGTTATAGAAAAAATGTTTTTTAAAGGAAAAAAAAAGCCTCTGCCAATCAGGCAAGTCAGCTGGGATCCTCAGAGGCTTTAAAAAAAAAGCCTCTGCTGATCAGGCAAGTCAGCTGGGATCCTCGGAGGCTTTAAAAGCATTTGTTTTACAAACTCTTCAGCCGAAAGACCATATAGAAAAAATGGTTTTAAAAGTAAAAAAAAAAAAGTTGGCCATGCCCACTCAGTCATATTACCACCACGACCCCACCAAACCACACCCACAGAACCAATAGAACCCACCCCTGAACTGAGTAGAACCCACCCCTGACATGGTCACCTGACTGCGGGGACAGAGCAACAGCTGTAAGTTTAAAAACCTGTCATAAGTCACTTTTTTTCAGTGTCATTGTAACTTTGAACTGTTACTAAATAAATGGTTGCAAGCTGAAGACTACCCCTACTGTAAAATGAATAAATAATAAAATATAACCATGAGAAGAACCATTCTAACAGTTGGAACATGTAACAAGAACAAATATTTAATGTAAGTATTCTATATTCTCTACCCCAAAAACATTCAATTTAAAATATACAGTGTTTGGAGTAAGTGCTCAAATGAATTACCTGTTTACTTCTTGTTGCCAAATGTTAACAATATGTTCAACTTAATGACTTCATCACTCCGGAAGACAGGTAATAAAATAATCAGTCAAGATCCAAAGTTCAGATAGTATATCCTGATAGGTGACAGGTTTGATTCATTACCACATTGATGCAAACTTCTTGCTGTGTTTCCTCACTATTTAGTTGTAATCAGGTTTGAAATATGATGCATTAGGTTCCCCAGAATTTATGAACCAACTGTGCATGAAATCCACGTGACAGCAGTGTCTGCATTGTGATTCTAAATTTGGAAACAATGACAGTTTCCAGATTGGTATATAAAATAGTGGCAGGAATGACTGTCTTGCCATTATGTTCTGTTTTTATACTTTTGATTTGAAAGAGCTGGAAGCTACCGAGTGAAAAAAAAAAACCCCTAATTGATCTATCACATTTTTTTCTTTTTATGACCTTGTAATCCCTTGATTCGGGGTAGAATCTGGGGCAGAGGCGAGTGGAGCTAAGGGTTTCTGGCTGGATGCCCTTCCTGATGCCTATATGGAGTTCACAGCAGATATTTTCTCTTTCGCCCTAAGAGAAAAACAACTGCCGTTACCTAGGTTTGAACTCTCAACCTTGCTTCACAGTCTCAATTTCATAGTCATTACCAGCCCTAAAATTGTAAATGGCTTTCAGACAGAGGTGTAAATCTGGATGATTTTTATAGTCCACTGGTTTCATCGTCAACAGAAAAGCCCATTTTTCTGTCAGGTTTTTGACAATTAATTCTCATAAAAAATGATCTGTTTTTATAGCCAGGGAACAGGAAACTTGAAATAATATTTCCACTGATAATCTCTGCTGCCATCCTAAAAAATGCCTCCTTGCATTCACTAAAGCAGTGGTCCCCAGGCTTGGCAACTTGGCGGCCTGGCTGGGGAGAGGAGTGATGAACAAGGCTATATGAGTGGTGAGCTTGTGTGCATACAGCTCAACTGCAAGTCAAGCTGTGTGCGAACATGTGCACAGGCCCACTGCTTATGTGAGTGGAGCTGCGTGTGTGTATGTGTACCAGCCTACTGCTTGCATGGCCTAGTTCCAGTAGTGGGCTGTGACCCAGGGATTGGGGACCACTCCTCTAAAGCAAATATAAGCCCAAATAAACATCATTGTTTGTCAGCTAACAATGGTAGACATCATTGTTAGTCAGCTAAAATCAACATTGTTTTATTTTAATGTTTCTCTTTGCTTTGAATATCTGTCTCTGGTTTTGACATTCTCTTGATTTACTGTAACAGTACACAAGAATGATCTCACGACACAGGAGGAAGAACTACAGACTAGCCAATGGTCAGATAAGAGGTAGATTAGCCTACGGAAGGAATGGGGGCATGGCAAATGTCTCAGAAGAGACACTCCCAAATTTCCTGAACTTTAAAGGTCAGGAAGAAAATATGTACTTTCAGACATGCAAGATTCTGTTAATGTAACTTACCATAAAAATGTAGTCAATACTCCCCATTTTTCTTCTTGTCTGGAATACCTAACAATGCTGACATCATCCTTGCAAGTCTGAAAGAACACCTCTTCCTTCTAAGGTAAATGTATAGTAAGTAAATAGTACATTTATCTACATATTATTATGTTTTTGCTTTTATTTTTGTTGTACACCATACAGAGTCCTTTGTTGGGATATAAGTACTATCAAATCAAATAATACAGTGAAATGAAATGAAATGAAAAAAAGAAAACAAATTATACCACTTTCCAGATCTCTGATTGGATTTATCCAGTTTCATGAGCAGTAATATGCAAAATCCTACAGTTAAATGAATAACAATGGATAGAAGAGAAATAAACCTGAGCCACAATCCTCCAGCACCACTTTCCGGAATTAGTTATGATGCATGTGAACATTTTGAATGGAGATTTTTTCCTCCCAGAACAATTGTTTGAGCAAAGCATCTTCTTGAAGTTTCTTCCAAAGCCATGTGGACACCTGCTTCTAAGAAGCAAAGTGAAGCTGCTATAGTGATTCACATGATATCCAGAAGAGGCTTCAGCACAAGAATGTGGCACTGAAATAAAGCATTGTCGTCTTGCACAAATCTATGAGTTACCTAAGCAGGAATCAGTGCCATTCATCCATCTGAGGAGAACATCACACAACAGAGAATAATAGGGTTGGAAGGGTACCTTGGAGGTCTTCCAGAAACCCTCCTCCCTTGGAGGTCTTCTAGACAAATGCCACCCCCCTCCTGCTCAAACAGGATATCCTATACCATTCCATACAAATTATTGTTCAGTCTCCTTGAAAACAGCACTCACAGAAGCCATTCCTCTGATTAATTGTTCTCACTGTCAGGACATTTCTCCTTAATTCTATGTTCTATCTTCCACCTATTACTTCTTGTGCTTGTTTCAGGTGCTTTAGAGAACAAGTTGACCCCTATTCTGGGACAGCCCCTTAAATACTGTAAGTACTAACATATCATTTTTAGTCCTTCCTTTTGTTAAATTAGACATATTTAGTTCACTCAATCATTCAGCATATGGTTTTGCCCCCATATACTTATCATTTCTGTTGCATCACTGGAACATCAAAACTAAACTTCACTGCTGATAGGCTAACAAGAACTTTGAGAGATCAAAAAGAATCCGCATATTTTCATGTTGGGACCAATTGTATACTTGACTAAATAATAGAATAAAAAGAGGATAAGGTTAGCGTAGCTTTTATTTCTTATTTGCATATTTGGACTGAAGATAATGTATTGTGTAAGGTTCTCACCGTGATCTATATGTTGTTATATATTTTGTTTGCAAAGAAATAAATAAAAATTAAAAAAAAAACTAAACTTCACTGCAATCATCAGATCTCAACATCATTGTTTTTAACTGTGTTGGCCCCTTTTCTGGCATATTTTTAAAATTTTATTTATTTATTTATTTTATCCAGTACATATTAGATAGTATATATAAGTATATATAAGTATAAGCATGAACTCAATACATAAAATGAATACAATTAAAGGGAACATTAGGACAGGGACAGTAGGCACGCTGGTGGTCTTATGCATGCCCCTTACAGGCCTCTTAGGAATTCTGCTATATTATATATGCTATATATAGGTTCATTCTGCCATAGGATAATCAATGAAGCTTCCATTTAAAAAAACAACAACTCCAAACCCATTTTAAATTAATCTAGAATATTTGTTCTATTTGGAGATTTAGAAATATCTAACATTTTACCTACGGAGGAGTTGATGTTTGCACTGACCGATAGTTATTCACTTCTTTAATGCCAAGTGAACTGAATAACTTAGAGCAACTAGATCCAAAACAGAAAAGCTGGAATAGAATTGTGTGCATTTTCTTTAGAAGAGGCATTGTGTTAAACTGTCTCTTTCTATTACATTTGTAAGATAGACATATGTAAGAAAGTACCACATGGTTTCTGTAATGATAGATAGATAGATAGATAGATAGATAGATAGATAGATAGATAGATAGACAGACATATAGATATAGATATAGATATAGATATAGATATAGATATAGATATAGATATAGATATAGTTATATAGATATAGATATAATGTTTTCTGAGGTTTTCGCGGGTGTTTGTATGTAGGTCTTTGGTTATTCGGGTCTTCTCACGCGTAAAATTGGAAGTGTCTTGGTGACGTTTCGACAATGACGTTTCTCATTCATCATCTTCAGGCTGGTGTTCTTGGCTTCGTGCTTCCAGGAGCAATCCTGGAAGCACGAAGCCGAGAACACCAGGGAGAAGACCCGAATAACCAAAGACCTACATACAAACACCCGCGAAAACCTCAGAAAACATATATATATATATATATATATACACATACATATATATACACATACATACATATATATACACGTATATAAGATCTAAGTTATATTTAATGTCAATATTTTAAAAGTCAATTTTATTCATATGTATGAAATCTCTGAACTTATCAAACATTTGTAAGCATTAACCTTTAAAGATTATATTGAGATTGACCTTCAGAGTATATTATACATGCAGATAAGTTTGTGAGTGAAAGAATGGGGGGGGGGCAATATAGTTATAATGCATGTATTTTACCCCATTACTAAATAAGAAGAGAGAAATAGTGGTTAATGGGATAATGGTTAAGGCATCAGGCTAGAAACTAGGAAAACTGTGAGTTGTAATACTGCCTTAGGCCTTAGGCATGAAGCCGGATGGATAACCTTGACCAGTTACTCTGTCTCAGCCCTAGGAAAGAGACAATGCTTCCATAATCTTGTCAAGAAAATTGCAGGAACTTGCAATTTTGAATCACAATAGTGACTCAAAGGACTAAAAAAAAAGTAAGAAAGGAAGATTAAATTAAATCTGAAAAAGAATTTCATTTCACTCTTTCACAAACAACCTGCTTAAGCTATTTTGTACATAACTGAGTGCAGAGTAAGAGGCATAGTTTAAATGTTACTTATGTAAAAAACAACAACAACAATAATAAACTCCATGCAATAGAAAATAAATGTTAAATTCCACTTATGGAATTGAAACACATGTCTTTACAGACATTTTTGTACTGAATAGTAATTTTCCCCGCAAATCTGTTTGAAAGGTAATATGAAGTCCTTGAGCAAGCAGGTAGACATTTCATTTCAAATTACCAAATCAAAAAACAGAAATAAAATTCCAAAGAAGGAAATGGAAAGATGCAGAACTGCAATTAAAAAGGAACTTATTTTTCAAACCAAGAAAACGTTCCAAGAATCATAAATAAATCAGAAGCAAATTAGATACTGTATGACCATGATATATTTTGGACTTATCGATGAATACTTTTTCTTATCCATGTCTTTCCCTTTCTTTTATGCTTCCCCCATTTTATCTACACATTTATCCACTATAGTAACAGAGGAGATGATGAAGCACATCTACTAATAATTACTAGAGGTGCAGTGGTTATTAACCAAACTAATTGCTCACTATGGGGTGGTTTTGCCAAAAAACAGAAGATAATCCCATTTTTGGCAAAAATATAAATCATGGTCAGGGTCTTTGGCCGAAGAGGTTGTAGAAAAAAATGCCTTTAAAAGCCTCTGACGATCACAACTGAGTTGCCTGATCGTCAGAGGCTTTTAAAAGCATTTTTTCTGCAACCTCTTAAGGTTGTAGAAAAAATGCTTTTAAAAGTAAAAAAAAAAAGTTGGCCACACCCACCCAGTCACATTACCCCCCCACCAAGCCACGCCCACAGAACCAGTAGTAACAAATTTTACATTTCATTACTGATACACAGTAGTATAATTTATACACCTATACATATCTATCTAATACTTCTGCCTAGAAACATCATGGAGTAGGTCCTGCAACCTTTCTGGCAAGATATTTAGAAGTGGTTTGTCCTTGCCCTCTTCCCAGGTCTGGGAGAAATTGACTGGCTCAAGGTTACCCACCTGGTTGTGACCTAAGGCTGGATTGGGAATCTTGGTCTCCCAGTTTTCTCACCTGGTGCCTTAATCAAAGTTACTGTGTCATATCCTGTAATGAAAGAACTGAAATACAATGGATGCTACACAGTTATAGCACTGTCTATTATATTATTAAATATCTGATGGTATGAAATAATAGCGGAGACATAGTCTGTATCAAATCAAACTATTTACTAACAGAATCCCTTCCCACTGACAAATAATTGCACATACTGTATACTACTGGAAGATAACATGGGAAGGAATCCTTGCTTTAGTATGGGGAAGAATGAGGACTTGTGATTTGTGTTAACTGTGTGTAGGCATGACAATATAGTTAGCATCAGCCTAGGCTGTGGCTATTAATTAGTTGATCTACTTGGTTGATCGAAAGCCTGACCTTTCTTCAAATCGGAATAAAGTTAATGTGAACACAAATGACCTTGGAGACAGCAGGATATATTACCATGGGAAATGAAAATACCTTACCTAAATATATTGACCATGAGTTGACACATAATTAAACATCCAGTATTGGGGAGAAGAAAGGAAAAACAGAGAGATAGAGAGATTAAAATAAGCAACCAAAATAGGAATTTGGTAGAAAAATAATGATAAACTGCAAGGCAGTACATCAATGGTTTTTATTCATAGCATTGCTTCATACATGAAACGATAGCTCACAGTCTGGCCAAAAATTAAAATGGATCATAATGCAAATAATAAAAGAAGCAGTTGCAAAGACAAATCTGAACAGTTTTGCCCATTTAGTATGCCTGGCACATTGCAAAATGCAGCACTGTGCTTTGTGAGGATTGCCTGTTGAGAGAATCAAGAAGATAACAATGAAATTCTTGCTGTCAGCCAGCATTCAGCAGCCGTTTCAACACCATGTTATTCCATCTACAGAAACTAACAAGTCACATATCAGAAAATCCGAATACTTTTCTGAAAGATGCTGAAACAGGGGAGGGGGTCATAACTACATAGCCGAGGACTGGGAAATCTGGCTGTGCCATGAGATACAAGGAACACTTGCCTTGAGCAGCAGAGACTTGCGAGCAAAGAGTAGCTGGAGAATAAAAATTTGAGCCATACTTCCTTTATGCCTACAAAGCTCCCAGTCACTCCCAGGTGGTCTAGTGTAACATTCTCTACATAAAACTGCCCTTGAAGAGCTACTAGAAGTTGAAGCAGGTTCAAAATGCAACAAGGTGAACACTTAGGAACATTCTTCAAGCTGCATATGTGACACTCATGTTTGACTCTGCCTTCAGTTCAAGTGGTGATTACCCATAAAGTTCTTCATGGCATTAGGCTAGATTATGTGAGATATCACTTCTCCCCTATTGTGTCTAAGCCATTCCATCAGATCTGCAAAATGAAACATTCTACATCAATTAGACTCCACTAATAGGAATCAGGACGAGACCTTTTTATTTTCTTGTGGTACTTCCTCTTTGGAACATCATTCCCCACCAGAGAACAGATTAACCCAACTCTTTTTCCCTTTTGTAAGTCCCTAAAGATTTGGTTGCGGGCCCAGGCATGAATGTCAGTTGAATTTGTGAAGTGGTTATGTTAATAGTTTATTTATTTACCTTGGCTGTCGGTTATGTATTTATTTGGTTCCTTATTGGTTTTTAATCACTTTGTTCAAATGGGCAGCCATATAAAATAAATATATATCTAAAAATCAAGATAAAATGTTGAATGGCCCAACCGTACCTTTTGTTCAATATAGAATTTGAAAGGAGGCCCAATAAGAATCAGTGACTTGTCATGGTGATTTAAAAAAAAAATGATTCCAGTGTGCCACCAACCCATTTGCCAAGTCTGGCTTTTTGGCATTAAGACAAACCTGCTGATCCCAATTTGAAGCAATTTTGGTCAGAATGGAGTGGGGGGGAGGCTTTAAAAATCTTCCCTCCTTGACCAAACCATAGTCCTGACCTCAATCTGTTCAATTGCTGGGGGAAAAAAAAGAATTAGACATTTAGACAAAATGAATATCTAACCAGTAGTAATGTCTCATTGTATTAGCTCTAAATAAATGCAAAAATCATCACATTCAGCTTGAGGGAAGAGTGGGCAAATGCTATCACCTTACCATACTCAGTGATAAAAAGTGCATAAGAAAGCATACCTACAGAAACAGAGAGAGAGAGAGAAAGAGAGAGAGGGAGGGAGAGAGAGGGAGGGAGGGAGGGAGCGAGTGAGAGAGAGAGACAGAAGCAGAGACAGAGACAGAGACAGAGACAGAGGCAGAGACAGAGACAGAGACAGAGACAGAGATTTGCAATGATATGCTCAGATACACTGGGCAGCAACAACAGGAAACGAAAGTTATGTCCATGCCATAGAAATGTGAATGCTCCATTAGATATTGGGCATCTCCCTTCTTGACCACATCACAAATGACACCATTCAATAGCATTGTAGCATGGCAGCAATTATAGAGAAGATGTGAGAAGGCCAGCTCCGCTGGTATGGACATGTCCTGAAAGCAACATCTTCCACCATGGCCAGGTTTCCCTACCAACTAGAAGTCAATGACCAGTGACCTCCCGGGCATCCAAAACAGAGATGGCAAGATACCATTAACAAAGATATGCGAGCTTCAGGTCTGTGCCCTGGAAATGCAGCTGACCATGCAAAGTGGCATTTAATGATCTGAAAAGCGGACCCTGCGCCTGCGGGAATACGAGAAGAAGAAGAAGGAGAAGGAGAAGGAGAAGGAGAAGGAGAAGGAGAAGGAGAAGAAGAAGAAGAAGAAGAAGAAGAAGAAGAAGAAGAAGAAGAAGAAGAAGAAGAAGAAGAAGAAGAAGAAGAAGAAGAAGAGATACAAATGGACACCAAGGTGAGTAATTCAATTCTCCCTTACATATATTCCAAAATTACCTTGTCCTTTCCCCAATTTAAATACCTAAGTGCAGTAGCATCCACTGACAGCATAAAACAATCCATAGCATAAGAAAATGGTAAGACCGCTACAAAAGTCTTGGTCTTGTTGTGTATTGATTTAGGATTGATACGAAACCAGAACATTAATGCCATTCTGTAGGCGTCCTGGCATTATTTGAACAAAATCTATACATGGTATTCACTGTGTTTGGAAGAACAGGAAATTATTTTATGAGGCTTTGAATCCCTAAGAGACAAGCAGTGTTCCTTTTCCTCAAACAAATCACTTTAACTTTTCTAGCTTTCTTTTTCTTTTTTTAAAAAATGAAAGTTGTATTTATAAGTGGCATTTTTCTTTGCAGACCAAGGATGGCTGGATTGTTTTTGCTGCAGATTTTATGCTAAGGCAGCACTTTGAAGTTTGTGTCACATGCATGAGCAGCAAATGGAGTGGCAAACCCCCTTCTTTCATTTCCCCCACCCTTAAATAAATTCACTTATCCAAAAGCCCTTTGAATGCTCTGAAAATAGGAGACATAGAATTTATGAAGAGGCTGGTGCTGCCTTGTCTCTATTTTCTTGTGAAAATATTGAGCAATCTCTAAACTTAATGATGTTTTGAATAATATTATGGAATTAGATGAATCTAGCTATAAATTGGGAATTGAGCTCCTCTTAGGTTACTGTCACTTTGAGTGACTTCTGAGCCATGAAGTTTGAGGTGGGTTGATCAACGAAACTTTCTGGAAAATAAGTTAACCTAACTGTAATTTCTCATGTATATACTTTCTAATATAATTAGAAACTGCCTGTGTGTGTGTGTGTGTGTGTGTGTTTATATATATATATAAATTCGTGGAAGCATGAAACTGAGAACACCAGCCTGAAGATGACGAATGAGACTTCGTCAAAACGTCGCCAAGACACATCCAATTCTACGTGGGAGAACACCCAAATAACCAAAGACCTACATATATATATATAAAACCACTCAGAATTACCTTGTGGTCAGATGGGTGGCCAAACAAGACAGTTGGAAAGTGAGATATACCTAGATTTATGATTGTTTTTTTGATACAAATGTTAACCAAATCATTCTATTTGTTAAAACGAGTTGTGTGGTTATTAAGCAAATCCAGCTTCCCTATCCACTTTGCTTGTTGGAAACCAATTGGGAAGGTTCCAAATGGCAATCACATGACCCCAGGACATGCAACTGTCATATATACAGTTTTAAATTGGGAATTTTTCGATTTTGTAGATCTGAGGATTTTGTTCAATATCTGGATGATAAAATAACTCAGATTCGGGATGACTTGGCCGCTGACTGGGTTAGTTCAGGCGGGGTGACTGAGCCTGGTCTTGAGAGTGTCATCTGGGCTGAGTTCGATCCTGTGACGAGGACGTGGACAGGATTCTGGGAAGACTGAACGCAACCACATGTTTATTGGACCCGTGTCCCTCCTGGTTGGTGCTGGCCTCCCGGGAGGTTACACGAGGCTGGCTCCAGGAGATTATAAACGCTTCTTTGAGCGAGGGTGTCCTTCTGACTACCTTGAAGGAGGCGGTGGTGAGGCCCCTCCTCAAGAAGCCCTCCCTGGACCCAGCTGTTTTAGCTAACTACCGTCCCGTCTCCAACCTTCCCTTTTTAGCGAAGGTTGTTGAGAGTGTGGTTGCGTGGCAGCTCCCCCGGTATCTGGATGAAGCTGTCTATTTAGACCCGCTCCAGTCCGGCTTCAGGTCTGGATACAGCACCGAAACGGCATTGGTCGCGTTGGTGGATGATCTCTGGAGGGCCCGGGGTAGGGGGTACTCCTCTATCCTGGTGCTGTTAGACCTCTCAGCGGCTTTTGATACCATCGACCATGGTATCCTGTTGCGCCGGTTGGAGGGACTGGGGGTGGGGGGCACCGTTTTGTGGTGGTTCTCCTCCTACCTCTCCGACTGGTCGCAATCTGTGTTGACAGGGGGGCAGCGGTCGACCCCGAGGCGCCTGGTATGTGGGGTGCCACAAGGGTCGGTCCTCTCGCCCCTCCTGTTCAACATTTATGTAAAGCCGCTGGGTGAGATCATCCGTGGTTTTGGGGTGGAGTTCCATCAGTACGCTGATGATACTCAGCTGTACATTTCCACCCCAGACCACCCCAACGATGCCGTGGAAGTGATGTCCCAGTGCCTTGAAGCTGTGCGGGTCTGGATGGGGAGAAACAGGCTTCAACTCAACCCCTCCAAGACCGAGTGGCTGTGGCTGCCGGCGTCCCGATATAGCCAGCTGACACCATCACTGGTTATTGGGGGCGAATCATTGGCCCCCACGGAAAGGGTTCGCAACTTGGGCGTCCTCCTGGACTCACGGCTGTCTTTAGAGGATCATACGACAGCCGTGGCCAGGGGGGCTTTTTATCAGGTTCGCCTGATACGCCAGTTGCGACCCTTTCTAGATTGGGACTCCCTACGCACGGTCACTCATGCTCTTGTCACTTCCCGTCTGGACTACTGCAATGCTCTCTACATGGGGCTCCCCTTGGGGTGCACCCGGAGGCTCCAACTGGTACAGAATGTGGCCGCGCGGGGGATTATGGGAGCGACGGGACGCTCCCACATGACACCTCTCCTGCGCGAGCTGCATTGGTTGCCGGTGGACTTTCGGGTGCGTTTCAAGGTGTTGGTAATCACCTTTAAAGCACTCCATGGCTTAGGCCAGGGTACTTACGGGACCGCCTTCTGCCACCAATTGCCTCCCACCGGCCGGTTTGCTCCCACAGAGAGGGCCTCCTCAGGGTACCGTCAGCCAGACAATGTCGGCTGGCGACCCCCAGGGGGAGAGCCTTCTCTGTGGCAGTACCCACCCTCTGGAATGATCTGCCTCCAGAGTTAAGAACAATCTCCGACCTCCTGTCCTTCCGGCGGGCTTTAAAAACCCATCTTTTTCAGCTTGCCGGCTTAGCCTGATTCCTGTAAATATTTTATCATTTTAGAGTTCTTATTATTTTAAATGAATTTAGTTTTAATCTACGGCCATCTATATTGTTTTTTATGAAATTTTAACTTTTGTGTGCTTGTTTTTAATCGGCTGTGCACCGCCCTGAGTCCGTAAGGAGAAGGGCGGTATATAAATCTAAATAAATAAACAAACAAACAAACAAACAAACAAACAAACAAACAAACAAACAAATAAATAAATAAATAAATAAATTGGTAATGCCGATCATTTAATTTATTTTAGCTTTTCTTAACTTTTGTACTATATGTGTTTTAAGTTCGGCTGTTCACTGCCCTGAGTCCTCCTGGGAAGAAGGGCAGTATATAAGTTAAAATAATAAATAAATAAATAAATAAATAAATAAATAAATAAATAAATAAATAAATAAATATGCTTCAAGAGTCAAAAAGAGGGCTGTGAAAGTATCTACAGACCCCTCACATCCTGGACATAAACTGCTTCAACTCCTACCCTCAAAACGACACTATAGAGCACTGCACACTAGAAAAACTAGACACAAGAACAGTGCCAACCCCCCAAATGGCATCTCTCTGCAAAACAAATAATTCTCTCAATACTGTCAAACTATTTACTAAGTCTGCACTACTATTAATCTTCTCAGCATTCCTATCACCCATCTCCTCCCACTTATGACTATATGACTGTAACCTTGTTGCTGGTATCCTTACGATTTATATTGACTGTTTCCTAATATGATTTGATTGCTTATTTGTATTCTTTGACTATCATTAAGTGTGGTATCCTATGATTCTTGACAAATATATCTTTCCTTTTATGTACACTGAGAGCATATGCACCAAGACAAATTCCAATCACACTTGGCCAATAAAGAATTCTCTTCTTCTACAGTATTCTTCTTGAGCAAGGGGCTGGACTAGAAGTTCTCCAGAGTCCTTTCCAGCTCTATTCTGATTCTGATTCAGAAGGCAAGATAAGAAGCAATGGATGGAAACTAATCAAGGAGAGAAGCAACCTGGAATAAAGGTGAAACTTCCTAACAGTGAAAACAATTAACCAGTGGAATGGCGTGCCTTCAGAAGTTGTGGATGCTCCAACATTGGAGGTTTTTAAGAAGAGACTGGATAGCCATTTGTCTAAACTGGTGTAGGTTTTCCTGTTTGAGCAGGGGGTTGGACTAGAAGACCTCCAAGGTCCCTTCCAACTCTGTTATTCTGTTATTCGTTTTCTCATTATTCTTATAGTGCATCTAGTGGAGAAATCAACAAATGCTCCATCGTTATTGTGTTTTGGGCATAGCTTAGGAAATATTTATTTCAGAACTAATACAAATATCCTGCTAGTATTCAATGGCACATTTCTGGCACTGTCTGCTTTGAAAAATTAAGCCTTGGGATGATTTGGCTTTCTCACTTTCCATGGCAACCTTATCATCTAATTAGCCACTCATGTCAGGTCCAAGAATTGTGTTTATGGGGGGATTGACTGCTTTTTGTAATTCTGAAACTTAGCTTGTCCTATTGATCCTATCTCGTGGTTGAAGATTATCCTTATAAAAGGCCATCAGTGGTTCTGAAGGTTCTTAATAACATTTCACATTATTAAAGGGCACAGAACTCAAAGCAAACACGGCCGAATGGTTGAATCCCTTTAAGTACTAAGTACTGTATATGAAAGCAGAGGAAACATGCTATAGTGAGGAATGCATTCTACTCAAAGGCTCTAAATGTCACTCTCTGCTTATTTTCTTGACTTGAGAAATGAGCACATGGGCAATGACCATTATCTGAAGTATGCTGCATTATAGCTCCTTCACAAGCTTTGTATATCAAGGTATAGAAGAGTAAAACAAGTGAATGAATTTGTGTCTTTTGTGAAGGCAAGGCTAACATATCCTATTGTTTTTGTTTTGTTTCTTTCTGTGGTATTTTCCATGGAAAGGAATGGGTATGGGTTTTTTTCATTGCAGCTTACAAGACCATAAGGTAAAGGTAAAGGTAAAAGTTCCCCTAACACATATGTGCTAGTCATTCCCAACTCTAGGGAGCGGTGCTCATCTCCATTTCAAAGCCAAAGAGCCAGCGCTGTCTGAAGACGTCTCCGTGGTCATGTGGCCAGCATGACTAAATGCCAAAGGTACACAGAATGCTGTTACCTTCCCACCAAAGGTGGTCCCTATTTTTCTACTTGCATTTTTTACATGCTTTTGAACTGCTAGGTTGACAGAAGCTGGGACAAGTAACAGGACCTCACCCCATTACACGGCACTAGGGATTCAAACTGCTGAACTGCTGACCTTTTGATCAACAAGCTCAGCGTCTTAGCCACTGAGCCACCATGTCTCTCTAAAGAACCATAGAATGACAAATATATTTAAATACAGCAGTGCAATTTCAGAGTATCACAAAAAGGAGTTTTGGTGTGGGTCACTTATATCCTAAAGCCTAAATTGCCTATCTCTGAATTAAAGCATGAAGAAGAAAATACAAAAAGACACTTAATTTGAAGTCCCAAAGGTGCTTTTTCAAAAGGAAACTGAACTGTATTTTTTTTTTCCTTGAGGAAGAAGAATCTCTGCAGACGCTCAGTTTGAAACTTGTATCTAAAATCACTGCAATTAAGATTTTGGGGGAAAAAACAGGTTTTGGGGGAAAAAAAGTTTAGACATAATTCCAGAACATATTATTAAAAAACTATATAAAGATGAGCTATCATTCTAAATGTTGTAAGGAATACCAATTTACCACCTGAGGAAACTGTAGACTTAAAAATAGCAATTCTCTTTTCAAGGTTTTTTTTAATCTCTCTTATTTCAGTTTTTATAAATATATTTTGAGGTGTGATTAATTTTTAAAATAGACAGAACTTGATGAATACTTAGAAGAAGCCCTAGAAAGAACAGAAAATAAAGTATAACTTAATTGATTATCATAATAAGTAAAGATGCAGTCCTACACTCACTTCTGTTGTGTTAAATCCCACTATTTTTAGTAGGGCTCTATTCTGGATAATATGAGTCTCCTTTCCAGAAAATTCTGAAATGTTCTATTTTTCTTCTAGATCATTCTGATCTCAGCATAGGTTTTACAACATTGAATTTTATTTGCTATAATAAGGATGATTATTACATTTCTTAAATTAGGTAGAAACTTCTATTAGCTATTTGTTCTGATTGATGCATCTGATTTATGCTTCTTACATTATGCTAGTTGTTGATTATTAATTAAATTTCAATAATAGTTATAATTGGGATAAGATAATCTTTATATGTAGCTTTTTATCTCTATTGTTTCTCTCTCTCCCTCCCTCCCTCTGTCCTCTTCATCCTCCTCCTTCTCCTCCTGCTCCTCCTTCTCCTCCTCTAGAATGTACCTTTAAAAATCTGTAAAATAAAGTAAAATAAATTGAGTAAGTCTTGCAAACAGAAAGAAGAAAAACGGCAACTTAAAATGGGTTCTCAGGGAATAGTTTAATGGAAAGTATTCATGAAAACATATATCAGGGAAATATTGCAATATACTCTTATAATAGTTTGTAATCATGGGCAAATTATAAAGGCATAACAAGAAAATTATAACTGACATTTTCTTCTCTTCAGGTGTCATGAATGATATTCCAGTTTTTCTGGAACAGATTGGTGATAATGTTTCATAATTCTCAACGAAGAAACATGTAACATATTATATGATTCAAATGAAGCAAATTAAGCCTTCACTAAATCAAAATCCAAAGTGGGTTGTTCAAATTTGCTAACTTGCTTATAATAGGATCTAGAGAAACTGATTTGATTCCCAGTTAAAATTTTCATTCATATGAATCATTTATTTTAACAAGACTTAATTCATACATGTTGTCGAACATGGTGGTAAAGCGTTGTTAAAAACTCTTTTTTTAAAAAAAACACAAAGTTATAAATAATTGCAATTAGAACATGTGCAGGAGGATTGAGGGGAAATATGGAAAGCAGCATCATATTGCCATATCATAAGCTCTTTCCTCCATTCTTTTTGGACATGTAGAACATTGCATGCATCTATTCAAAGAGTAGAACTTACAGCATGAAGATGTATCACAACTTTCATCATGAAATCCACATAATGCTTCAATTGCAAATAAACTATTGAGGATTTTTGATGGTTTGTTTTCCTTGGTCCAATCATAGAACATAGAATAATAGAGTTAGAAGGGACCTCAGGGGTCTTCTAGTCTTGCTTGAGCAGGAGACTATAGTAATTAGTAATTTCAGATGAATTGTGAAAGCCTTCAGTGATGAAACATCCACAACTTCTAAATGCAAGCTATCCAACTGGTTGATCGTTCTCACTGTTAGGAAATTTCTCCTTAGGTCTAAGTTGCTTCTCTCCTTGATTAGGTTCCATTCATTGCTTCTTGTTCTGCCTTCTGATGCTTTGGAAAATAGGTTGACCACCTCTTATTTGTAGGAGCCCCTCAAATATTGGAGACTGCTATCATGTCTCCCCCATTCTTTTCACTAGACTTAGATATACCCAGTTCCTGCAACTGTTCTTCATATGTCTTAGCCTCCAGCCCCCTAATCATTCTTTTTGACCTTCTCTGCACTCTTTCCAGAGTCTCAACATTATATATATTTAGCTGCTGTGACACACTGTTGGCTTCATCACTGAAAGCTTTCAAAAAGAGACTAGGCAAACATTTGTCTGAAATGGTATAGGGATTCCTGCCTGAGCAGGGAGTTGGACTAGAAGACCTCAAGGTCCCTTCCAACTCTGTTATTCTGGTGTATTTAAATGATTGTCCACTTAGACTCCAAGATCCCTTTCGGACCTTGGACTCCAATATGCCTCTCGGGTATCAGATCTTTACTGATTGTAGAAGACTTCCTGTTAAGAATGCTTGCAGGATTTCTGTGATTATGTGATTAGCTACAAACTATAAGGATTCAAACAGGCCTATCTCTGCCTCGCAATTAACTGCAAGCCTTCCCGCCCTAGTTAATTGCCTATTCAATCACCATATAAGTAGGAGCTTGCTGCCTGCCAAACGCTGATGTGGGGGCCTAACACAGATAGAAGGGCTACGTAGAGCTAGAGTTAGCTAACAATGAGCTGGAGCAAACAGAGCTGAAACAAAGTCACCAATGCCTGAGCTAAGAGCTGAAACTCAGAGCTAGAAAACCAGAAAGAAGAAAGCTTGCCTTTGCTGAGCTGAACATGCAAGCTAGCATATGCCTGCAAGCTAGCATCTGGTGATGTCTCTGAGCTGTTGCTGCTGCTGCTGCTGCTGCTGCTGCTGCTGCTGCTGAACCATGACCAAGAGGGAGAGCTGGAGAGTTTCCCTGTCAGAAGCTTCAAGCCACGATTGAATCAACTCTACAGGTGATTTGACTGAGGACCTTCTCATTCTTTCTGCTGAGAAGCCTATGTTGCCGTTTTCCACTACCTCGATGATGTATCGATTCTGAAACTACTAAGTGTTGTATTAGTTTCTTCCTTCCCCTTTGGAAAGGGTTAAGAGGACTGGTTTCGGTATTTTGGAGAGGAATTTCAGGAGACGGCCTGGCTTCGGCTAATGAAGATAAGTTTTGTTATTGATGTGTTTTTAAAGACATAGTCCTTTTAATGTTTTTTAGTAAAGTATATTTTTCTACAAGACTCCTCTGTCAGTTTTATTTCAGCCCCAGTGCGTTTGCATGTGAACAAGTTCACGGTTCGTTGGGACAAACCTCACCCCCTAGTAACACTTCCGCTACAATTAGTTAAGTCAATGATAAGAAAAGATGGGAGATTCCTTCAATCATATCTGGATAGCCACAAAATACTCTTATTTGTTTGTGTGTGTCCCCCGCCCCCTTGTTATGCAGTCAGTTGTCACTGTGAAATCCATTTTAAACTACATTATCAGCTAGCTAGACAACTTCCCAGTTAGGAGACTTCTCAGAAGAACCTCTTTAGAGATTTCCAGTCTAGGCATGTAAGTATCACTTGATTACACCCCAGTGTTGTTACAGAATAATCATATTTATGTCCACTCAGGAGGTATTCAACCAAAGTAAATGGGGTTTAGTCTAGATAAATAAAATTTCAGTTTTAACCTTGTATTTTCATTTCATTTTGCTGGTGTCTGCTTAATATTCATGTTGCCTCTAGATCCCTACTGCTTCTGTAATTTTTAATGTGTTTGACCTCTTTTATTAGTGGGAGAGTCTAAACCATATTTACTAAATAGCATGCTAAAATTTTAAACAAAGCAGATTTCCATTCTCTTCATGATTATGCATTAGTTTAAAAATATGACTAACAAGGCCAACAATAAATATTCTCCAGACACCCAAACAGAAGCCCTTTTCTTCATTCTTTCTCAGAATTGCCAGATAATTTGCATTTGACCTGTGCCTCTGCGTCTGAATGCAAATATATATTTTCCCCCAGGTTGAATTCTAATCTGCCCTTAATTAAGCTAGAAACATTAAAGAAGTTCCATTTTTCTTGGCTAAGTAATCAGCTTTTTTATTTGATTTTAATAATGCAACAATTACTTTAGTCTTGATCCCATGCTACTGAGTTCCTTTTTCAGAGCACATTAGGCTTCAGGGATGTCATTTCCAAACCATGTCCTAGAATCATTAGCATGCTACAGGATAATGTTTAACGTGTCATTGTAAATAAATGACATAATATGGTCTCCAGTATCCATAACTAATACCCTTTTTAATAAGCCAGCTTGGTCTAGTAGTTAAGGAGTCAGGTTAAAAACCAGGAGACTGTGAGTTCTAATCCCACTTTAAGCACGAAATCTGGCTGAGTGACTTGGATCAGTCACTCCACCTCAGCCCTAAGAAGAACACAATGGCAAATCATGTTTATGTTTATGTTTATGTTTATGTTTATTAGATTTATATACTGCCCTTCTCCTGAAGGAGTCAGGGCGGTGTACAACCATGATAAAACAATACACCATACCACATTTAAAACCCATTTAAAACTGAATTAAACAAATTTGGCTCTTTCCATTAAAACCCATACTTTAAAATGCCCCATCCAATTTTTTTTATTCAGCCAGGCCAGCCTGCTGAAATAACAAGGTCTTAAGGGCCCGGCAAAAGGTACGGAGATTGGGAATCGTGCGTATCCCAGGGGGTAGTTCATTCCAGAGGGCAGGTGCCCCCACAGAGAAGGCTCTCCCCCGGGGGTCGCAAGCCTACATTGTTTTGCCGACGGCACCCTGAGGAGCCCCTCTCTGTGGGAGCACATTGGTCGGTGGGAGGCTACTGGTAGCAGAAGGTGGTCCCTTAAATATCCGGGCCCTAAACCATGGAGCACTTTAAAGGTGGTAACCAACACCTTGAACCGCACCCAGAAGACCACTGGGAGCCAGTGCAGCTCACGCAGGAGAGGTGTCACATGGGTCCGTCGAGTCACACCCAAAATCACCCGTGTGAAATCACTTCCAAAATCTTGGCAAGAAAATTTCAGGGACTTATCTAGGCAGTTGCCAGGAGCTTAAATGGATCAAAGTTGCCAGGAGTTTAAATGGATCAAAAAACAAAACTTTATTATTAATAGGTAGGTGAGTAGCAGATTCTTGGAAATAATTTGTACAAGTAGCACTTAGCACTTAGACTTATAGACAGCTTCACAGCCCTCTTTAAGTGGTTTTACAGAATCAGCATATTGCTCCCAGTCTGGGTCCTTATTTTACCAACCTTAGAAGGATAAAAGGCTGAGTCAACCCTGAGCCGGTGAGAATTGAACTGCTGGCAGTCAGCAGAATTGGCCTGCAATAGTGCATTCTAATCATTGCACCACCATGGGCCTGTGGTTATAGCCTTCTCCTTCCTACTATCATGAATCCAGAGGAATGCAGGGTTACATTTCCTCACTAGAATAAAGGTATGATTGGAAATTTTAATCACAATCTTCCCCATTATTTTGACATGTAAGCCAATGTTGAGTTTGCATGCACATTTTTACATATTCAGTTAAATTACAAAGGTGATTAGAAATGTCCGTAGGAGGACCCAAGTGTTCAAGATATGAATAGCTGGTATTCAGCCCTACTCTTTATTTATGTCTGAACTCCAACAATGTTCATACTTTCTAAAGAGTAATGATAATAGCAAAACATTTGAAGGAACATGCCTGCAAATATTGAAAGGTAAAGAAAATTCAAATATTTCATCTTATTCCATTCTTAAACTTTCAGCAAGTCTACGAGACCCATAAGATTTGCCCAACATTGCCATCTTCAATCTTCAAGACTGAGTTGCATTTTTGAGCTTGGATTTCTTTTGTCACTTCCTTTTATAAAATGGTTTTATAGGAGAAAATATAAGGGAAAAGGAGTTGCAACTGGGGTTTCATGGCAATAGCTCAATAATTTATTCCCATTTTGTTCAACACCATCGAATAAACGTCTTTAGGAAGTTTAAGAGAAGAACAACAACAGGCAGTCTTTGTATTGTTGTCTCCAGCATCTGGTATTCAGAGAGATGCTCCGTTTGAAGAGCATAGATGGTGCTCTTCAAATGCTTGTATGGACACTGATAATGAGGAACTAATACACAGAACTTTGGGTGAATTAAGTCAAATGATATGATGGTGAAGATGACTTGAGAGAGAGACACTGAGATATTTGTAGTACATAGCACTAAATGCTGGTTAGAACCATTCTACAACACATGCACATAAACTCACTATGTATCATTTCTGATAGAAGCCTTCAGATTACTGATGTAGTTTTTTTAAAAAATTGCAGCCTAGAAGGCATCAGCTGCCCATAAAGATGTTTATCTGAAACTAATTAACCTGCACGGCATACATCTCCTTCTCAGAGGGACCCCAACAGTTCCATCTGAGATGTCAGGACTTCCTCTGTGCTATCTATGTCTACCACTTTATCTACCTTTCAACCGTCTTTTTTTTTTTTCTAGGTGGTTGAACACAGGTTGCCTACACTCTTATCTTTTATAAGCGACTCAATGAATTCTAAAAAATTCAGGTCTTTTGACTCCCTAACATTTAAATCAACACTCATTCTGCCAAAGAACCTATGTTTTTTTGAAAGTAATGTATCTCCCAGGGACGAAATAATGGAGCGGCAAACTTTTCTATTATTATTTGCAGTTTTTGCTTATATGCCTCCTGTGAAAACTGAACCGTGTCATAAATCTCCCGTTCCTCTCTGCCAGCAAGATGCAGAAACGAAGCACACTGAAGTCATTCCTCTTGCCACTCTGACCCGCCAGCAATCGCATACAACAGAAATGCCTGGAGCCATTTCCATCAAGTCTCTGCAATGCTGTTACAAGGATGCTGGAGGTAAAAGAAAGGCTCTAAATAGTTAATTCATTTCTGATACCATATAACATTTGCTGGACCGACATCATCCCTGGAGCTCTACTTTAAATCTACAGATTCACAATCAAATCATCTCAGATGGCAAACAGTCCTTTATCCACAGGAAGACAGTCAAGTACACACAGCTACTCTGCACATAAAACAACAGCAAATACCCTGCAGAAAGGAACACCAACAATGAATAATAAATTACACTTATTAAAGGCAGCTGTCCAGCAGACATTTTGCTGATTTGCAGCTCTCCTTAGGGGTATAAATACCCATATGCCACACTTATTTGAATACTGTGGACAATATGGTCTTCAGTTTGCCAATAAGCAGAGACATAAGTGAAACTTTACTAAAACCAAGATTGTATTTCACATGACTATTCTCAAGACCAATGCAAATGATGCTCACCTGCCACACATTTTTGCTAATCCAAAATCCACATATCTGTATTTTGGTGAGAACCATCTTTCCAGCTTGTGGCTCACAACTGAATATTAACTTAATAATAGTTCACTTAATGCAATTGATTTTAATTTAGTTTAAGGTTTATAGCATATACAGCATGATGTACTATATGGCGTACTACACAAGCTTGCCTTAGAGAAAATGTTAGGGAAGATGTACCACACTGAAATGGGGCAATTTTATCCTGATTTATATTCCTCTGAAGGGGAAGGAGAAAGGAACGGAGGTCAGAAGTCATTAGTGAAATTCTGACTAAGTGCTTGGACTTGGCATATGTCTACTAATGTCCACTTTCTTCTGTTTTGTGTAATTAGTTTCTTGCTTTACACTGCTATTTGCTAAAATCTATTTGCTAAAAGATGTCAGAATTGCATCATTTCTGTCTTCAGTTGTTGCTTGTAAGTACATTTTGTTATTATGTTAACAATGTCAATGATTCTATGCACATATCATTCAACCCATATATGTCAATAAAAAAATTATTACTTTGAAGCTCATTAGAGGATTGGATAAGTATCTGAAGAAAATCCAGTCAGATCTCAAGGGTGGCAATTTGTTCACGACTACTCTATCTTTTAGCAATTGATTCTCTTATCAGTGTCATCCCCTGAACAAGTAAAATCTTTGCCGTAGCCTGCCTGCATCTCATCAAATTGCTGCTATTTTCGTTTTACACTAATATAAATCAACTGACCTCTGCTTGGTTTCTCCCAATTTCTTCCTTCATCTAGAAATATCAATTCAGAGTGATTATGAAAATCCAATAGCAATCATGGCTTGGAGACAATTCAGTGACATCACTTATACTCTTATATAGCACTTCTTTAGAGCTTTTAACTTAATGAAATTTACAAGGGCAGTTGGAAAAACAGCTGTCATTGATTTTGAGATGAGAAAATGAAAACTGCTTCTCGCTTTTTGGACCCATCACAAATGTTTATAATCAATGCTTTATATTACAGACAAAAACACATTGAGCAGCACTGCCAAAGCTGAAATCTGTCAATTCTGCTCACCTATTGCTGTCTATGTTCTGCCTTATGCCGGTCCCGTATAATTCTCTGGCTGTTGATAGTTTTCATTTTACTGCTTGATAAATAGCCAGTCAAATCCAAACTTCAGGATTTCCAGGCAGGCATGAACTAGATACTGACTGTTTCTGAATATTGGCAGTGAGCAGACTAAGGCAATGTGGAGACAAGAAATATTGATAGATGGAAGATTTGATTTGCATTGAAATACAAAGCTTGCACAGAATTCTATTACGGTAAATTTGGGTGATCTACTCAATTAGATATTGTAATTACAAGATCTATCATACATAGAATCTTCTAGCATTTGACAGAAATATTAGGAGGCACATTGATTCAGTGGTTTAATGACACAGGAGGTGGTTTGGGTGCATGGAAGGGTGAATTCTTGCCACTCACCTTAGCTCCCATCCAGCTAACAGTTTGAAAGCATATTCTGTGCAAGTAGATAGATAGGTACCTCTTCAATGGGGAGACGAACTGATGCAGACAGTCAGTTTCCTGGTGGCTCTGAAACTTCCTGGTTTGTGGTGCCTGTTTGTGAGGCAATTTCAGGAAAGGAAGGGGCTTTGGAAGGAAGAGCTGCTCGTCTTTCTGTCTTTTGAGAAGCAAAGTCACCCTTCTGGTTCACAGTTTGGGAAGCATGCAAGTCAGTGGTGGCATTCAGCCCGTTCTATCCAGTTCGAGCGAACCGGTAATGGTGGCTGCAGAAGGCTCCGCCCACCCACCTGGACATATTCACATCCCATTTTTGACACTCTGTGCATGCGTGGAAGTCCCTGAGCATGCGTGCTCTCACATTTGCCAACTGGTAGCGAAGGTAAGTGAATACCACCCGTGATGCAAGTGTATCCTACAACAGGGCTGGTATCTTGGCAAGCCAAAACTACTTCTGTGGATTTGCTTTGTGGTCTCCTGGCCACTGTAACAATACCATATATTAATAATAATCTGAAATATTCTGGAAAATATTTGCAGGCATGAGGGGTTGGGGCAGGGGCTGTGAAAGCATTATACAATAGGGAAAACTGTATACAAATCTCTATTTGTCAGAAAGAGGTGCATTTGACCACACAGAATTTGTTACATTATTTTTTAGAAAATTAATGATGATGATGATGATGATGATGATGATGATGATGATGATGATGATGGAATGAAACAGCAAGGAAATGAATATAATTCTTACATAGGCTGGATTTTGATGAATCCACATTTGTATAGGACAAAGTACCATTTATTTTAAAGTATGTCCTACTGAAAAGACTTGTTCTTCTGTAACTACTGAATACTGTATATATCAGTGATGGCATGTACGAATGCCCTTGTCATGGCCACGACCAGGAAAAGGAGCTGCCTAGGGGGCATGCAAGCACTGGATAAGGTTATTCTGGTTTCCGGCATGTGCATGAACGTTGGCCAGTAAGTCTTCCGGTTACTGCCATGCATGTGCAACGAGCCAATCAGCTGGCTGGCGTGCATGCTCCTGCCGGAAAACAGACCAGCTCTTCCAGTTTCTGGCATTGCTGCACACACAAAGGCCATCTGATCGTTCTGTGCGCATGTACCCCAGAAACCTGGAAGAGGAACCGGCGGCACTGTGCATGCCAGGCGACATAACTTTGTGTACAGCTTCGGGCACACATGCCATAGGTTCGCCATCATGTGTACAGTGGTGGATTCCAACTGGTGTTACCACTAGTTCTCTTTGTGCATGTGTTGTGCATGATCACTGCATGTGTGCTTGCTTCGCTTGCACGCATGCCAAACTTGCGCTCTGCGCAAGCGCATTATATTTCTGCCCAGCTGAGATGCAGCAATCCACTCTGATTCACCTATCAGCTGGGCTAAAAAACAACAAATAAAGATTGGTATAACCCGGAGGCTGGCGGGAGGGCCCAGCTCACAGTCATAGAGAACCAGTTCTCTGATGTCACATCATCACCACTACCGGCTCGTCCAAACCAGGAGCAACTCACCACTGCACGGGTATATAACATGCAAAGCCTTAACTTTGTTAATTGCAATTGGATCAGCTGCAGTTAATTCCAAATACCATTGTTGAATCAACATTATAAACATAACAATGTGCCATCTATTTTCCATAGTACTGTTTTGTCATTAGAAAGTAACCCACAGGTTAGTCTTAGGGTTCCTTCTGTGCACAGTGATAAAATAGCAGCACCACTTAGAATCCTAATGGGTTTGTGCTTTTGTAGGAACAGTCTGTTTTTTAATCTTGCAATATATTTAGTCTTATACAATTTGGGGCTATCTAGCCAGAAAGGTTTTAGATAGCTTTTGGTAGCAGTAATAATAGGCAGAAAACTCTAACTCTGCTTCCAGATCTCAGAGACCAGTAAGGTAATGAATATAAGCTGAAAGAGCATCAAACCATCCATACAGAGATAAAGAGGAAAGAAGGACACAGAAATACTTTTCAGAAAGAAGATTGTACCATTCTTTGTATTTACTAAGACGTGTAATATGTAGCACATTTCACATGTGTGAACAACCGTATATCATTGATGTGGGTTCTATAGATTTTGATGCATGGTACATTTATTTCCTTTTCAGAGATTTATAGGTAAGATCCATATTAATTATTTTCCTCTTTTCAAATAAATTATAGAACTCATTTCTCCATTGAAATCCAGGCCTGATATACTTAACTAATAAACTCTTTGCCTTGTTGACCCAATGTCCATGATAGGGTGTTAAACTCGATTTCACTGAGGGTTGCATCAGAGTTGTGTTTGACTTTGGAGGGCTGAGTGGGTGTGGCCAGGGGTGGGCATGGCCAGCTTGACATCCTGCAGCCTCTGCCAGCGAAAACAGAGTCCGTGTGAGGTCCTCTCGAGCTCCATTTTTGCTGGCAGAGGCATCATGGGCTGGTTCTTCGCTGTTTCCAGAGCAGCCCCACAGGCCAGATCTAAGCACCCCATGGGCGGTAACTGGCCCGCGGGCCTTGAGTTTGATACGCCTGGTCTATGACATTTAAAATTAATTTTGAAAATGTCCTACCCTGAATTATATTTCTCAAAATGAGATGTTAAACATAACAACAACAACAAATGACATCTGGGGAAAATATGCATTGAATGCAGGGGTGGGTTCCAAAAATTTTTACGACTGGTTCTGTGGGAGTGGCTTATTTTGTGGGCATAACTTGATGGTCATGTGACAATTATTTAGGATTTAGCAGAGGTACTGGTCTACCAGGCTTTTAACTGCTTGCAGAGATGTACTGGTCTACCCATTTGTTTTTGGAGGCACCGGTCTACTCATTTGCTTTTGGAGGCACCGGTCTATCACCACACTGCCTTTTAACATTGATCAGCTGTAGGGTGGCCCTTTGAAGCCCCATGGCAAGATTTAAACAGGGTTTTTTTTCCTTCTAGCCGATCAGCTAGGACTCGGGAGGCAGCAATAGATTGGGGGTGGAGGCAAATAAAAAGTAAGAATAATGCAGGAGGGGCAGGGGGGACAGGAGGGCCCAGCTCCCAAACAAAGAGAACCGGTTCGGTGATGTCATATTGTCATTGCTACCAGCTGGGCCAAACCGGGCTGAACTGGGAGGAACCCACCACTGACTGAATGGTTAAAATTCAATAGGTCTTTAGGAAAAGCCTGCCACAGGTTCTCATCAAGTGTCTTGCTTATCAGTGTATAATGCATGGCTGTAAATAAAGCAGTAGTATCCATTTTTCTCTGTCAAGTGTTGTATGATATATAAGAGTCCTAACATAAACCATTTTGTTCTTGACAACTGGCTCAACCTAATTTTTTTTTTGTTTTTCTTTCCTCTAACAGAAAGCAGATACCATTTATTGGGTTATAGAAATATACAGTATATATACACTCCCCCGCCCCCCATTATCTCATCTGTTTTATAAAGTTCTCAACATTCTATGAGCTAATGAGCTGCTCCAGGCAAGATTTCACAGGAAAAGCTGCTATGCAAAATCTTACACATTATTATATATTGTATTTTTTTAGGTTTTAAACATTTTGGACCAGAATTCTTCCCCTTGTAATATGTCATAATCCCACTTCTGTTTTTATATTTACAAGGCGTTTATTTATTTTGTACATATATAATTTCCCTGCAGTGCTTCATTAATGTAGTCAAGCCTATATATAATCTATTGGAACATTTTTAAGTTATTTCTCTAGATTCGTAATTAACAATCTTGCAAGCAGAACAATCATGCCCCAAAGTAACTTGCCATGTTCTCCAAAGGTCAGTTTTATATAAACAGCAATTACGGATTCATATAAAGAGAAGGGATTGAATGTAATAAATTTTACTTAATGGTGAAGGAGAAGAAGGATAGCCCTCACTATTAAAATGAAGCAATTTCTCCCTGAAGCAACAATTACAAAATGGTTGGCAAACTTTATTTAAGATTTCCATAGCAAAAATATGCTCTGAGATTTCAAAAGAAGGATTGTTATACAATACAGTAAAGAAGACTGAATAATGTGTAACTCAGAACAGAGCCACCCAGCAGATTTTTAATTTTTTTACAACTAAGTTTGTAGTTGACATCCTATTCAATGGTTGAACCATCAAGCTTCAATTGATTATACTTACCCACTGATGATGACCATGTTCTGTGTTTTAATTCAGCCTTAATTATTGTTTTAGTACATTGTTTTTATTTACATTTTTATAGTTCTTCTTGTTTAACTGTGACTCACCCAAAGTCACATAAGCACAGCTAAACAAATTGAATTATTATATATTTTATTCATTAAACATGAAACTCAGTCAACTGAACATTCAAAAATGCATCACAAATACCATTGACTGGGGCTAATAATTGATACGGGTTTCTGCCAGCATCCTAGGTATCAACCAAGTACCTTCTTAAGATGTACGATGTTCCAAGTAGTGCAATTTTTTGCAGTTCCTCTGGTGTTATTGCAGGAAGCTGCAATTTGTTGATGTATCTTATAAAATTCTTGGACATGGTACCAAGTGCCCCGATAACAATGGGTATCACTGTTACAGTACGGCCTGACTGAATAGATTAATTTTAGTAGGTTTTAAATTGGTTTTAATGGGGTTTTAATAAGGGGTTTTAATAATGGCCAAATAGTTTTAACTTATTTTAGTAATTTTAATTTTTGTGTGGATTGTTTTAATATGCCTGTGAACTGCCCTGAGTTCCTCGGGAGAAGGGCGGTATAGAAATGCAATAAACTCAAACTCAAATTCAGACTCAACATGTTTCATCCATAGCCGTGTAGTTTTGATGGCCAGGTCATGATATTTCATGATTTTTTCCAGTTCTTTTTCTTCGACTCTGGCATCTCCTGGTACCGCGATGTCAATAAATTGTACGTTTTGGTTTTTGAATTATTATTATTATTATTATTATTATTATTATTATTATTATTATTATTATTATTATTATATTTATATTTATATTTATATTTATATTGTAGGCCATGTTCTCTTGAGGTTAATCTACTAGAAAAATAAATCCCAGGAATAAAATGTGACTGAATCCAAACTGTGTGAGATCATTTTTGCAACATTTTAATTTCTGGTTTGGGTTTTCATTTCTATCTTGTGTTTCTCTTCTATTATCACCCTTCTTTACCTCTCCCCATCATGTTGTTAAGAACTTATTCCTGCAGAAGTCCTAATCTGAGATAAGTACCCTTTGGATGTGATCTTAAAGCCCTTCCCTATTTATGGACCCAGAGCCATCCTTTGACTATATTTGCTAAAAATTGGTGTTACTCAGGGGTGAGTTTGACATATTGTTGCCACCAGTTTGCCAAGTGCACACATGCACCAAGCCTTCCACATGCTCGCTGCAGTGCACTTTGCTCACATGTGCACCTTCCAACATGTGCCCAGCCTCAAAAACATGGCTAAATAGGATGGTATTATGTCCATGCAGGCATTGCTACCAGTTTCCCCAAACTGTCTGAATACCACCTCTGGTGTTATTGTTTTATATCATTTGGAGACAAGAAATACACTAAAATTGGCTGCAGCCTAAATATATATGTATAATACACCTCCCTTCCCACCCTCAGCCAAAGGACATCATCTAAAATTCCAGCCTTTCAATTCTCTTTCCATGGATCCAATAATAATAGCTGCTACTAACAGAAAAAAAATATAAAACTGCAGACCCGCTTTGTCTACAATTATACTTAATTGTATACATTTCATTATATGAGTTTAGGATAAAATCCAAATTTCCCCCTGCCATCATATGTCTTTCTTGGTAGATTGCCTTGCCAAAGCAACAGTGACATTTTTACATGTTTCCAGAAAATGCCAACCCTCCTCTTTTGCATTGTGATATTTGGTGCAATAATCTCCATGTTATTTATAAACAGAATGATGGCTATGGGAAAACACCAATCTCAAAAGTAATTTTGTTTGAGAACATCGCCTAACGGTCACAACATCCCAAAACTTTGTGGCATCATTACCTAAAATGGACAGATAGAGTTTGAACCTGTCCAATAATTCTCTCCAAGTCTTCAGAAGATTTGAGCAGTAAGAAAGATGAAGAGTTAGTCTGCTCTGTTTGTTCCTGGTGGTTTCGACAGAATAGAATAGAATAGAATAGAATAGAATAGAATAGAATAGAATAGAATAGAATAGAATAGAATAGAATAGAATAGAATAGAATAGAATAGAATAGAATTCTTTATTGGCCAAGTGTGATTGGACACACAAGGAATTTGTCTTGGTGCATACGCTCTCGATGTATATAAAATAAAAGATACATTCAAGAATCATAAGGTACAACACTTAATGAGAGTCATAGGAAAGCAGTCAATATAGCACATAACTTGCATTAAAACTGAACTAAGAAGCATTGCGGTCAATATTACTCTATCTAGTCTTCATTTGAAAATGTATTTAAATCACTTTCCTTTTGTAGTTTTCCTGATAAAGACAGAATTCTCTTTTCCACTACTCAGATCAATTTCATCATCACCATCTTAGATATAATTAATTATTTGCATAGAGTGTTCCACAGCAAAGCAGAAATTATTTTAAAAGAAATTAATTGGAACAAGAAATCATTGAGATTTGATTCTGCCTTCCCAAAGCAGATAGTAAGTTTTGAGAGTGATACTCATGACTCTATACATGTTTTCATAAGGGAAAAAAACAAGTTTATTAGAAAAACAATTTAACAATGGAATGTGGGAAGAAAAAGGAGCTAGAAATAAGGGAGAGTTATTTCAATCAGTAGATTAATTTGTAGTAGTGGTGACCAGTAAGATGTTTGTTAAGTAAAACAATACACATTCAGAATCAGAGTAGAGCTGAAAAGGACCTTGGGGTTCTTTTAGTCCAGTCAAGTCTCTGCTGTCCAGTCTCTTCTTAAAAACCTCCAGTGATGAAGCACCTACAACTTCTGAAGGCAAGCTGTTCCACTGGTTAATTGTCCTCACTGTTAGGAAGTTTCTCCTTAATTCCAGGTTGCTTCTCTCCTTGATTAGTTTCCATCCATTGTTTCTTGTTCTGCCCTCTGGTGCTTTGGAAAATAAATTGACCGCCTACTCTTTGTGGCAACTTCTCAAATACAGGAATACTGTTATCATGTCTCTTCCTACCGCCCACCCCCGTCTTCTTTTGTCTAGTCTAGCCAAACCCAAATCCTGCAACCGTTCTTCATAAGTTTTAGTCTCCTGGCCTTTAATCATCTTAGTTGCTCTGCTTTGCACTTTTTCTAAAGTCTCAACATCTTTTTTTGTAAGGCAGTGACCAAAACTGGATGCAGTATTAAGGCTTTATAGAGACGTCCTAATATTTCATGTGATTTTGATTCTATGCCTCTGTTTATACAACCAAGGATTGCATTAGCTTTTTTTTTTTTTTGGCTGCTGTTGTACACTGGTAACTCATGTTTAAGTGATCGCCCACTAAGACTCCAGGGTCCCTCTCACAGTTACTGTTTTTGAGCAAGGTTTCACTTAATCTGGACTTGTATGTTGCAGACCCCATCAATTAAATAATTCTGGCTGGCAGGATCCAGGATGAGACCCTTCTCTGCCACTCCTCCTACTCTTTGGAGCATTCTCCCCAGATATAAGGTGGGCCTCCATACTCCTGACCTTTCAAAAATATCTAAAGATCTGGCTCTGCCAATTACAGTAGCTAATGATAGGATCTCTCTCTCTCTCTCTCTCTCTCTCTCTCTCTCTCTCTCTCTCTCTCTCTCTCTCTCTCTCTCTCTCTCTCTCTCTCTCTCTCTTCCCTACACCCCCCCCCTCTCATAAAAAAGGCTAAACAAGGACTCTCTGATGGAGTAAATGGAATTTAAAAAAAATCTGGGTGTTTAGTGCCTGAATAGTGATTATAATGTCACAGTAATATGGTTCGCATGGTCAGCATTTGTGTTTTGTTTTGTTTTTGCCAGCATCTTAAAAGCAAAATCATTTATAGGGAAGCCAGCAGGAGGTATTGTGGCCCATCAGCAGCCTGTGGGGATTGTAGCTGATTCTGACAACGAGGAGGTTGGTGTGGTGCTGCGCCAGCAGCCTGTGCAGCTGTGCTCGAGTTGGACAGTGAGGAGGCTGGAGAAGACATGGTGCCAGAGGCAGGGATTCAGCCAGGACCTTCAAAACCTCCAGAACTCCTTTAAGTGAAGAGGATGAAGAGGAGGAGCCTCTTCTCAATGCAAGGGCGTGCAGAGCTGCCAAAAGGCAGGAGTGGCTCCTCAGGAGGAGGTCTCCTCAAGAGTAAGGCTTGGGGCTAATTGGCCACTCCCTTAGCCTATTTAAGAAGGAATGCCGCTTGCAACAAGCTGTAGAGAACAACTTTAGTTCACTCTTCTTCGTGGCTGGATTCTCTGCAAAAATTGCTTCTGGGCTTTCTGTCAAATCTACTAAGACTGCGATTACCTTATTTTAGAATTCTGGTAGACTGTTAAGACAGTTTATTAACAGCCTTTGATTGATAAAGACTAAGTTATTTGAGTAAAATAAACTTTGTTTAGAGTTTGGGTGTGCTGCATTCTTTGGGGTCCATAGCTGGGGCAGAACAGGAGGTCACCTGTTGACCATCTGATGCCCTTGATTAATTATAGTACAGGATTTGCTTAAATGGTGACAACCAGGACATGCTGAAACTGCTGCTGCTAACATCATGATGTCACCGTATGACATCATGATTTACAACCATCCTGCTTAGCAGTGGAAATTCTGATCCCAATTGCTGTTGTTAAGCAAGCACTACCTTTAAGGTTTTTACTAGGAAGTGATTATCTAGTACCTGGATGCAAAGTCCTACCTGTATCATGCTTCCCTTTGTCACCTTTATTTTATCTTAGAGTGGTTTCACTTTTTCTAAATATCACTATAGAGCAGTTCTTGGAATTTTGCTGTATGATCAGCCTCCCTGGTTACGGTTATTTCATTTAAGTCAACTCCATATGTTCATAAGAATAGCATGAGCTTTGATTGTTTGGCACAAGAATAATGTTGTCCTTTCTAATAGTCTGTATCCATGAGACTCTCCACTATTCCAAGGGATCTGCGGTACTGAAATAATAGTACATGTGGGAACTACCACTGTTGATAGCTTTATTGACATATTGATTTGCTGATCTGTAAATCAACAAGACATGCATAAAACTAAAGATATAAAGCTAGTAAAAAGAGAAGACATAACCATGAGAAATGTTTTATGGGTTATATATTTGGGTTTACCTTTCACTGAACTATACCAAGATCTTTAAAACATAATAAAAGTGGGGTGGAAAGAGGGAGAAACTAAATAAATCCTTCCTTCCTTCCTTCCTTCCTTCCTTCCTTCCTTCCTTCCTTCCTTCCTTCCTTCCTTCCTTCCTTCCTTCCTTCCTTCCTTTGATTAAGTGGGAATGTCTCAACAGACTAAAGATGAAGGACTGCAGTTTTGTCAATGAACATTGCATCCAGCAAGGAACTTCATTCAATATACAGCCTTCCAATTACTTTCATTGATTTAGAAAGTCAATCTTCTTCCTGCTGTTCAAGTACATGATAGCAACGCCTGACAACCTGGTTTTTTGTGTGCTCCTATATCATTATATTTTATCTTTTAGCAGGAGGGTCAAGCAATATTTGTTTGACCCACCAAGAGCCTGGTGGAGCAGGGGACTGAGTGCTGATAAAGTAGCACTTAGTTGCCAGCTGCCTGCAATTACTGCAAGTTCAAATCTCACCAGGCTCAAGGTTGACTCAGTCTTCCATCCTTTCAAGGTAGGTAAATTGCAGATCTGGATTGTGGTGGCAATAAGCTGACTTTGTACAAAAAAGAACACCGTTTGGGGGGGGGGCAAAAGCCCTACTAAGCAGGTATATAAAAAGTATGAAGGCTATTGCTTAATGCATTGTAAGCCACCCTGAGTCTCCGGAGAAGGGCGGCATATAAATCTAACTAATACATAAATAAATAAATATTTGTCTTTCTCACAAAACATCAGCCTCTACTTCAAACTCACCCCTGCTGTGTTTTGTCCTCCCAGGGTTGCTTCTCCGCCCAATCAAATGATTATCTCAAAACAGTTTGGGCAGTATTTGTGAAGCCATGACAAAACAGGGTGTGACAGAACAATCTTTTGCTCATGTCTAGTGGGAAAGAACTTGGCAAAGTGAATTGGATGTAAATGAGCATTAGTAAGATCTGAATCGTTAGGGATGAAGACAGATACATTTATTGGCTTTGGTTTCTCTACCCTTTATTTTGTTAATAAATCTGGGCAAATTAGATATGCATAACTGCTCTGGGTAAATTGAATATGTGTAAATGTTCCCAACATGAAGCGAAGCATGCGGTATCTGTTTGTCATCTTGCTTTAAAAGATGAAGAAGGAGATTATGCAGGAGACATGAAAACAAAAGACAGAGATGGCACTTCTAATTTAGTCCTGTGTATATTGTTGAATAGGGGAAATGGTGGCTCAGTGGCTAAGATGCTGAGCTTGTCTGTCAGAAGGTCAGCAGTTCAGTGGTTTGAATCCCTAGTGCCACATAATGGAGTGAGCTCTTGTTACTTGTCCCAGTTTCTGCCAACCTTTTAAAAGCATGTAAAAAATAGGGACCACTTTGGTGGAAAGGTAACAGCGTTCCGTGCATCTTCGGTATTGAGTCATGCCACATGACCACATGACCACAGAGATGTCTTCAGACAGCGCTGGCTCTTTGGCTTTGAAACGGAGATGAGCACTGCCCCTACAGCTGGAAATGACTAGCATGCATGTGCAGGAAAACCTTTACCTTTACTTATATTTATTTATTTATTGGTTCGATTTATATGCCGCCCTTCTCCAGAGATTCAGGGTGATTTACAATGCGTTAAGAATAGCCTTCATATTTTTGTATATACCTGCTTAGTAGGGCTTTTGCCCCCCCCCCAAAGCGGTGTTCTTTTTTGTACAAAGTCAGCTTATTGCCCCCACAATCCGGGTCCTCATTTTACCTACCTTGGAAGGATGGAAGGCTGAGTCAACCTTGAGCCTGGTGAGATTCGAACTTGCAGTAATTGCAGGCAGCTGGCAGCTAAGTGCTATTTAACAGCGCTTTAGTCCACTGCTCCACCAGGCTCCTTACAGCTTATATCGTTGAATATAAAGCAAATCTGTATGGCGTAGTAATATAAGGTAATGGCATACAACCTCAATTTTTTGCTTTTACATAATAATATATACTAGCCATTTCTATAACAACAATCTATCTAATCAGCAAAACCCAAAATCAAAATTTCATTTTTTTCCACCTCAAGTACAAAATCCAAAAGTGGTTTCCAAATAGGAACAAAATTCATTGTACTTATTAATTAAAGCGATCAATTTTGCCATCTCTGCTAACTCTGTCAACTCTTGCAACCATTTTGCAACCATTGTGGACATCAAAGAAACGTTCCATTTCTGTGTATAAAGTATTTTTTGCTGTTGTCAACATATGTAACATCAAAGTTCCATTTTTTTTTCAAATTCTTTATCCATTAAGCTTAGAAGAAAAGTCTCTTTATAAAGTATATTCTTTATAAAGTATAAAGAATATAAAGTATCTTTATATTCACTTTAAGAAGCTGCTGTATTAAGATGTGAATCCTATTCCAATATTTCTTTGCTTTTTCACATGTCCACCATAAATGATAAAAAGTTCTTTCTTTACATTTACACTTCCAACATTCATTTGAAATACGTTCATACCTTTTTGACAATTTGTCCAGCAGTATGCCATTGTATAAACAAATTATTTTAGATTATAATTTAATGTAAATGTTAAACCTTTCATTCACATTTTTTTCCATTGTTAAAGCATTATATTATATCCAAATTTGTTTATTTTTAGTGTATGGCATATCATACATGGACTAGCAATATATATTAACATTTTATCTAGATTAGTAGAACACAATAAAATATAAACATTAAAAAGATCTATGTTCAAATACCAATGTTCAAATGTTCAAATGTTCAAATGTTCAAATGCCAATGTTCAATGTTCAAATATTAATGTTCATATCAAATATATCCAACATTCTTGGGCCACTGAATCATACAATGCTTTACCTACTCATTCTCCAAATTCAATTTCAGTAATAAGGCTTTCTTCTTTTGCTAAAGAGCTCCGTGCTTCAGCAGCTAATTCACATCATTAAATATGAAAGAGACATAATTTGGAAGATGAAGTTTTGCTAATGCAAAAATATTGGGCTAATGGCAATTACTTAGTTATCTTATCTTGCTCTTTCTGGTTTCTTTTCTATTTTTCAAATCTTCCTTGTTTACTGAGTTTATTTCTTATTAATCTGATGCAAAGAATCCGAAAGTCAGGATCGTGTGGAAAAAAAGCCAAATGTTCCATCTCTCTTAACGTTGCTCAAATAAAGCGAAGAAAGCTGTTTAATAGGAATAAATGGCTACACCGGTGTAGCTTCAAGCCAAGTTCTTGTTTCCTCATCAATGAAAATATCAGTGTGTCACCCTGGGATCAGAATGGAAATGACTGAAGGTTCCCAGCATGCAATAGAACAAAAAATTTCTAAGCCTCTGGGATATTCCACCACAGATGCCGCTTAAAAAATGAATGCACTAGACGAATTATGAACCAAAATATGTCTATTGAGAGAAAAATATAATCTGAAAAAATGCATTAACTTTTCTACCAACTTCTTACTGATGTGGAAATGTAATGCTGAAACAATTCTAGCTTTGTAAAAGCTCAAAGCTGCATGTTTCCTTTCCGATTACAATTTAAAGACAATGAACCCCTGTGGAGAAACTGATGTCCCTGGCAAGCGATCATGCCAATAATACATTAAACTCTGGGAACTGAAATGCTGGCCAAATATGCTCACATTCTTACCAAAACTATCTTCCTGAAGAGAAAAAAGAAATGATTTCATTTTGGGTATATTATTGAACCAGAAGTCGGAGTCTAATGCCACAAGGAACATATAACAGGAGAAGGTATCCAAGCTGTTATTTTAAGGCAATTCCTCTTGTTTTTAATATCTTAGTTCCCTCTTTGTATTTAGAAAATTCTGTAACATCAGTTTACATTATACAGTATATAATCAGACTGTAATCACTGCCATTTTATACTTCCATTAATTCCGATCTCATTTTACACTAGAATGTTAAATTTTATCTTTTTTTTTCATTTCCCTTCATTCTTCAGTATAGATCCCATCTGCTTTAACCTGTCTCTGGCATTGTCTCCACAAATCATTAAAAAAAAAAGAAGTACTAAATTTTCTCTCTTCTAATAATCATATACAGTAGTGGTTAAAATTGTGGAAACCTTTTGGGAAAGTGTATTTTCTAAAACTAGCTACTAACACTGGAGTAGTACCATAAAATTATACATCAATGGAAAGATAATTTAATCAAGAATGTAATGCAACAACTTTTATGAAGGATTTGCTATTAGAATAGCAGTTACAGTATAAAGAAGAAAAGTGAAACATGTAGAAAAAATGAGATATACAAAAATTATCACCATAGAAAAAACGAGATATTCAAAAATTATCACATCAGTTAATCCTTAGTTGGGCAACCTTTAGCATGAATTACGGCCTTATAATGTCTTCCCATGGAGTAAACCAAGTCTTTTAGTTCTGCAGCTATTATAATGTGAAACCAAGATTGAATGATTGCTTCTATTAACTGGGTTTTATTGCTGGGTTGCTTCTGACCAACAAGTTTCTTTAGTCGGCTCCATAGATTTTCAATTAGGTTAAGGTCTGGTCTATTCCAGCAGTGGAATATGATTATCTTGAACCCCTCCTCCCAAAAGTGGTGTTATTCGCCTCAAAAATACACTTTTCCCCAAAGGTTTCCACAATTTTGGCCACTACCATACAATAGCTGTTATGACTAACATTAAGGAAATATGGTCACTGGCATGTTTGTATTTTATGTTTTGAATATTGGTGGCATATCTTATGTGAGTTATTTGTTCTAAATATGTAATTACTATTTATAAAATACTACATCAGGAAATATCTTCAGAATTTGGAGGACAGGGCAAAGGAAGATAATTAATTGTGAAATTAATATATTCATTATTCTTCCAACCAGTATTCCAATTTTTGACTGCCTAGTATGAATCCAGCTCTATTTATATGTAACTGTGTATGTTCATTTGTGGTATGCATTTGTTTAAACTCAATATAATGATTTTAGTTTGATTAGGATAGAACAGTACTTTGAATTTTGAATAGGTGCTAGATTTTCAAACACTTCTGAGAGCCTGCAGAATTAAGTAATGTAGCAGAATATAGCTTTCAGCAAGTAAATTTCAGGGACCAGGTATTATAAATAGAAATAAATATAACCCAGGAAAACTTTTGCTCAGGATGAATTGAATCATTACTCTCAAATGATGGAAGTGGAATTCAGTCAAAACAATAACTCTTCCAGATGCCTTTATTCTAATATTGCATAACTTGTGGAGATTCCCTAATCCCTTAATTTTACAGGCCTGTTCAACCTTTGGATTCCTTTGTTTGAATTCTTCAAACGATTCCTATTCATTCTTACAAGCAAGATTTTGCCTGTTGTGTATTGTTTATTTAACATATAAGCATAAAAATGTGTCCATATTACTCAAACACCCAGAAAACAATCCTGAGAAAGATAGTTCCTTCTAATTTATTTATTTATTTATTTATTTTATTTCGAATTTATATACCACACCTTCTCCCTAGGGACTCAGGGCGGTGTACAGCCAGATAAAAACATACAATACAAATATTAAAAACAATTTAAAAGAAATATATTAATTTGGCTCCAATTTAAAATAACAAACCAATAAAAATATTTAAAAATATATATAAATTAAGCCAGCCTGGCTTGTTTAAAAAGGAAAGTTTTTAGGGCATGGCGGAAGGCACTGAGGTCTTGGATTCTCCTTATCTGTGGAGGCAGCTGATTCCAGAGGGTCGGTGCCCCCACGGAGAAGGCCCTCCCCCTGGGGGTCACCAGCCTACATTGTTTGGCTGATGGCACCCCAAGGAGGCCCCCTCTGTGGGAGCGCACAGGTCGGTGGGAGGTCATCGACAGCAGCAGGCGGTCTCAAAGATAACTAGGTCCTATGCCATGAAGATTCTAATAAGAATCTTCAACTAGGATACGATGGATGTTCCATTTGGACTGGTTTACCCCAGGACAATTTCTAAGTAATTATTTCTTAATAAATTACTAATAAACAGTTTGGAAACATCTGTATGTTAGGCAGCATTTTGCTGAGATCCAGGAATGTTACCTGAGTAGATAAGCTCCGATTACCAAAAAATTCATTTCAATGCATTATACCTACTACCCCTAATACCCTTTGCATTTAAATTGAAAGTGAAAGGTCATCTCAGATTGTTATTGTGATGATGATAATCATAATATCAGAGTTTGAGTGAATTAAAAATGAATTTAATATATGACTGAAAATTGCACCAATTTATGCTTGATTAAGAATGAGTATTTGTTTAATGGCCACACTAGCCTAGTTAAAAGACAAGGTTATCAGTAAAATACAATAGCTATATACATGTATTGGAGACACACACACACACACACACACACACACACACACACACGAATAATAGTTGCATTAGATAATTATACACAGAATTGTAACTATTTACAGCTAAAATTATACATTTTTTTCTTGGTTCTATTTTTTCACTTTTTTAAAAAAGCTTTTTTCCATTTCCATGCCATTTATTTATTTGCTGGCTATTTCAGTGTGTGCTACTCCAAGTGGCTTACAACAATAAAAAGAAATAGATGAAAAGAATAAACAAACCAGAAGTAAAATAATAGAAAAATAAAATCAACAATGAAAAAGAAATCAACAAGAATACATCAATATGATAGGAAAAAAAGTAATAAAGTAGTATTTTTTTTAAAGGTTATTACAGTAGGTTCTTGAAATAGACTTAACAGAAACACGTTAGTAAACTGTATAATATTATGGTCCCTGGCTATCATTTGCTGCAATTACTATAAGATTTACAAAGTGCTGATCAAAAGCACTGCTATTTGCTAAAATCAATAGAAATAAGTGAAATAATAACTATAAAAACACTATAAAATACTAAATAAGCTAAATATTATAACCAATCACAGGACTATAACATAAATTGAGGAATAAAGGACTAAAATACCTATATACTAATGATGTTTTATATCAGGTGTGAAATTGACTTACCTTTGCTACCGGTTCGCAAATGTGAGCAAGCACGCCTCCTCCACACATGCACAGAGGCTTCAAAAACGGGATGCGATGACATCCGGGTGGGTGGGTGGAGCCTCCTACCACAAGCGCCACCAGTTCACCCTAGCTGAATAGAACCGCCTCAATTTCACCACTGGTTTATATCCAGTGTGGGTTTATATACTAATCAATACTGCATCCAGTTTGGTCACTAATTACATGAAAGATGTTGAGACTTTAGAAAAAGTGCAAAGAAGAGCATCTAAAATAATTAAAGACCTGGAGACGAAAATATATGAAGGGTGGTTGCAGAATTAGGATTTGGCTAGTCTAGAGAAAAGAAGGACTAGTTGGGAGATGATGGCGGTAGTCCACTATTTGTGAAGTTGCCACAAAGAAGAGGGGGTCAACTTTTTTGCCAAAGTACCAGAGGGCAAGGCAGGAAACAATGGGTGGAAACTAATTAAGGAGGGAAGCAACCTGGAATTAAGGAGAAACTTCCTAACAGTGAGAACAATTAACCAGTGGAACATTTTTGCCTTCAGAAGTTGTGGGAACTTCATCACTGGAGGTTTTTAAGAAGAGACCAGATAGCCATTTATTGAAAATAGTATAGGATCTCCTCAGTGGTGGGTTCCTCCTGGTTCTGCTATGCCGGTAGCAGTGACGATATGACATCACCAAAGCAGTTCTGCCCCCCCCCGCTGCCCCGTGTTATTCTTATCTTTTATTTGGCCCCACCCCCAATCTATTGCTGCCTCCTGAGTCCCAGCTGATGGGCTATAAGGAAAAACTGTTTAAACTCTTGCCACGGGGCTTCAAAGGGCCGCCCTACAGCTGATCAGTGGTAAAATGCAGTTTGGTGGTAGACCGGTGCCTCCATAAACAAATGAGTAGACCGCTGCCTGCAAAAATAAATGGGTAGACCAGTGCCTGCAAAAATACATGAGTAAACCAGTGCCTGCAAAAATAAATGGGTAGACCGGTACAGCTCTGCAAGCAGTTAAAAGCCTGGTAGATCAGTATCTCTGCTAAATCCTAAATAATTGTCACATTGCCATCAAGCCACACCCACAAAATAAGCCATGCCCACAGAACCAGTAGTAAAAAATGTTAGAACCCACCCCTGGATCTCCTGCTTGAGCAGAGAGTTGGACCAGAAGACATCAAAGGTCCCTTCCAGCTCTCTTTGGATTGATTGATGGATGATTAAAGATTAGCATAGCTAAATGCTAAATTGCAACAACAACAACAACAACAACAACAACAACAACAACAATAATAATAATAATAATAATAACTTTATTGTCATTGTATGTGTACACACAGTATACCCATACAACAAAATTCTTTTAGCACCCAAAGACCAGGTCCAACATACATAACAATCCCCAAACACACTCCCACCCACCACATCTCCCCACCCCTAAAACCACCCAAATATCCACACAATAGACCAAGTAATGCTATCCAACAGCTCACCGATGGTGGCCCTTTAGTTCATTGTTGAGTGCAATTATATCTCTGGAATAAAAACTATTCAGAAAACATGTGGTCCGAGTTTTAATTGTTCTGTATCTTCTTCCAGAAGGCAACAGTCCAAAAAGATTGTAAGCAGGATGGGAAGAGTCTCTGAGAATGTTATGCAACTTCCTCAAACAGCGAGATTCGAAGATTTCATCCAGTACTGGTAGCTGGTGCCCGATGATACTCTAGGCAGTTTTAATGATTCTCTGTAGAGAATATATCTCTAGATATCTATCCGTCTGTCTATATGTAACTGGTAAAATACAACACAAACCTAAATCATAACACAACATAAAAGGCATTTTAAAAAGAAACAGTGTAATATGTGTTAATAGTATCACAACAATTAAGGGATTATTTTCCTGCATAAAGCAATGAAATAAATTTTACAACCCTCCTAGATATATTAGGGTTCCTGTACAACAGTAGAAAGCAAATGAACTCATTCTCTGAATTCGTGAGACTGCAATTAGTAAGCAGAGTCATTATGGCTATAAGATAGGGGATACAAATTGCTATTAAATAGACATTTAGGAGTTTTAGTTCCCACAGGTCATGGGACAGCTCACTCTGCAAAATGAGTACATTCCTTCCAAAATTTCAGAAGCATTACACTGGACTAAAGAAAAAACTGTAATTGCATTGTCAGGTAATACGAATAGATAATTTGCTGGCATGAAAGCTTTCTTCTTTCTACATTGCAATTTGTGTGACCTTGTTTGCCCTGTTCTCCCTGGAATGCTATGTCAAACAGTCACTGCGAGATAGCAGTTCTAATTGGTAACCTTATGGCCAAGACTCCTGCATTTGAGAATACCAAGTACTGGTGATTTGCAACACTGATGTACGTCGCTCTGGATTCTCATTTTTCAAAAGAAGAATATTTGAGCAGCCAGGGAACATAGAATAATAGAATTGGAAGGGACCTTGGTGGTCTTCTAGAACAACCCCCTGCTCGAGCAGGAGACCCTATACCATTTCAGACAAATGGTTGTCCAGTCTCTTTTTGAAAGCCTCCAGTGATGGCGCATCCACAACTTCTGAAGTCAAGTTGTTCTATTGGTGGATTGCTCTCACCATTAGGAAATTTCTCCTTATTTCTAGGTTGTTTCTCTCCTTGGTTAGTTTCTGCTATCATGTCTCCCCTAGTCCTTCTTTTCATTAGACTAGAGCTTGAGCCACAAGTAAAGTTGGCCTGTACTTTCTAGAGGCATCATCCTTCCAGATGTAGCAAGTTACCTAGCAATAATGTGCTGTTAGGAATCTGGAGCAGATGAGATCTAAAAACTTTAGATTGCTATAGGTACATACCTGGAAGCTCAGTGGCTAAGACACTGAGTTTATCGATCAGAAAGATCGGCAGTTCGGTGGTTCTAATCCCTAGTACAGGTCTCCTGCATCAGCAGTGGTTGAACTAGATGAACTCCAAGGTATTGTATTGTAATTTTATTTCTATACTGCCCTTCTCCCGAAGGACTTGGAGTGGTGAACAGCCAGTTAAAAACACACAGTATACAAACATCAATTTAAAAATGATTAAAAAATATTAAACACTTTCGGTCCGAATTAAAACCCAGAAAATTTAAAACCCAATTTAAAAACGTTTACAGAGATACAGAGTCCGGCCTGGAGGAACAATAGGGTCTTGAGGGCACAGTGAAACACCTGGAGGTCAGAGATCTTACATATTTCTGGGGGCAGTTCATTCCATAGGGCAGGAGCCCCCACAGACTTGGCCGATGGCACCCTGAGGAGCCCCTCTCTGTGGGAGCGAACTGGCTGGTGGGAAGCTACTAGTGGCAGAAGTCGGTCTCGTAGGTACCTCCAAGTTCCCTCCAACCAGGGGTGAAATCTAAAAGTTGTTACTATCGGTTCTGTGGGCATGGCTTCATGGTGGTGGTGGGGTAATGTGATTGGGTGGGCATGGCCAATTTTTTTTTTACTTTTAAAACCATTTTTTACATGTAAAACCATGTTAAAAAAATACTTTCAAAAGGCTCTGATGATCCCAGCTGAGCTTTATGGTTCTTTACAGAGAAGTTATTGTCTCCTTTGGTAAGAAAGAAACCTAATATGAGTTTGGCAATGTTTAAATTTATTGAAAAAAAAATAATGATTTAATTTGTTCCCACCAGACATCTGAGATTTAGAAAACTATGCCAAGTTATTTGAACAATGAGACCTATCTATGAGATTATAGTTTCTTTCATTGATGTTTGTGGCATCTTCGCTTCTTTATCAACACTGCAACTTTGGTTTTGGAATCCACAAGACCCCATAGATTTCTTGGAGGGCAACATGGTTTAGAGAAAGGATGGATACATTATTGGCCTAGTGAAGTACAGCCAGCTATCCATTATTAGGTTTGGGAGTGAAGAGTTCATTTAAGGTTTTGACCATTGAATTCATATAGATATTGCAAAGGGAAGGAGGGGGCGTCCTTTTAGCTTGGAACACTTGCAGAGAAATGGCTGCTGCCACCATACCTAAATTGCATAATGATGTTTTCATGCAACAGCCTAACAAGTTAAAGTAATACGTGCTGTGTAGAAGAATGAATTTGCTTCCATCAGAATCTTTCAGGGGTTGGAATTGAAGACTGCTTGTAAATTAATGGAGGGGATTGGGTAAACCCTTGTGCCTATCTCTACTAGAAGTATACATTATGGCAGATTATTCCATCATTAACCAGCCCTCCCCAAGCTTACTAGTCATTAAGTAGAAATTTGTCCTGTTCTAGCCAATCCAGAGGCTGAAAGTTTGTTGGCAATACTGAGGAGGCTAATCAGACAATAATTGGAAGAGCCCAGGTTGTCACTGTTTTTGAAAAATGATAATTGTGGTCTTTGGGCACTCAGAATGGGTAATTATTTTGCGAAAATAAGAAAATAAGCCAAAGGAAGAGCTATCTAATCAACGGCACTTTTAACCAAGGTCAGGTCATTAACAAGAGGTTTCTCATTTTAAAAAAAATGATTAACTAGTTTAACAATTTTTAAATGAGTGATGGCCAGAGGAAAATGCATTTAGGAATATAGCTTGAGGCAAAGGGTGAGTGGAAAAGAAGATGTATAGTATGTGATAAAAGCCTTCCCACCTCTTATCACCTTAATTACTGATTAGGCCATCCTACTTGCTTAAATGCTTGCCCTTATTTCAACAATAACAAAAAGGTGGCATTTCTATCCTCTTGTCGCTTGGGAAAAAAATTGTCCCAATTGTTTGGTGTAAATAATTGCTGCCTTTTCCTCCACATGGTTAGTACTGAGTCTTTGTTTCTTTGTTTTTGTTTTTTCCAAAGATGATGCTACAGCTCATTTAGTCACCTCTGGAGGCACTTTTGCTTCACCCAGTTTCTTTTGCCTTTCTCTCTTTTGGCAACCACATTTGACCATGTCTTTCTTTCTTTTCTTTTTTCTTATTTTAATATTTATGAATTTCAGCTTTCGAGCTGCAGTTGAAAAGCACCAATTTGCTATGGGTAGGAAAAAGAACCTGGAGCTTGGAAACTGGAAAAGGCAGTAGAATAGGTGAAGCAGTAATAAGCTCCTCACCATAAAAGTTTCTACTGAGGACTTAATTGCATGAAAACCCATGAAAAGATCTGAAATGGTCCCCTAGCAATCAATGATCTCTTCTCCCTAATGAAGTTTGCATGGAATGATGTCTTACAAGAAAATGTTGACTCTGGTTAATGTCTTGGCCATTTTGAAGATCCTCTCTATTAGAGACCAACATCTCTAATGTTGCTAGGGTCAGCTAGTAAAATAATACCCTAGCTTCTAAATCTCCACCAGATTTTTTGGGGGGTAAATACACTGTATTGTTTCTTAACTATGCAGACTATAATATAATAGCCTTGTGTTGGAAGAAATATCCTTCTGGGTTCAGTTCCAAGTGGGGAAAAAGACACTGGAAACATGGTGGCTGTTTTGGAAAGATGGTTTTTGAAAAGATGGTGGACAGGATCACATGCCTTGATGTTGGGTGAAGAAAGAAAAAAAAGGGAAGAGATGCTGAGAGTGTCTGAGTTTTAAACCCTCTTTGGGCTTTTGAATTTGAGCTTATATTCTGATTGGTTGTCAGACTCCCATGGGGCCATGCAGGGGCAACTCTGTAGGCTGTGTTTTGAATTCAAGTTTGCTTGAGCCTTGCTGGTTGATGTAATCTTCTCAGGTGCCATGTGGTGAGTTTCAGTTGCTAGATGGGTCCTATTATGTCCTGGAGGCCATGTCTTTTGTGTTGCAGATGAGCTGGCTCAGGCCTTAATGGCCCATTGACAAAGGGGAGGGACTGAGTTTCTGCCTCCCTTTTAGGGGAAATATTCTGCCCCTTTTAATATTTCCTAAAATATTTCATTTTTCTAGGAGAGGGGTGGATGCTAATTGCCTACGCTTGTTTGAGCAATTAACAACTATTCCTGCAAAAATAGATGATCCGAAGAAAACATGGGATTCCTGTATTGGACTGTTTTCAGAGATACAGAATGCAAATTACTCCCAACAAAATTCTATGCTGGATATCCCATTAACTGATTAGCAACCTGCAAACAGCAAATGTCATGCTCCCTTAATCCCAGATAATAAAAAGGACTCCACCCTCATAGATCAACATAAGCAATTAGTTCTGTCTCCTCTCAATAGCAGCATTAATGAAGGAAGATGAGCTTCTAGACCCTCTGCTAATTTTTTTTCCCTAAACCAAGCACCTGATTGACCTTGTTCATACTAATTAGCTCTCTACACCAATTAGGATTCAGTTGTTTTTCAGCAATCCAATGGTAGTATTGATGTTTTTAAAAATAAAGACCACTTTAAACATCTCTAGGAATTAGCTCCATTCCAGCATTCATTGAATAAAATGTCAGACCTCTTCTGAATAATATTTTTAATCAGGTAATATACTCTCAACTGTTGTATCTATCAAAGCTTCTTCTACCATATTTCCAACCTTGGCAGCAGGGAGCATAGCTAAATGTTCCATCAACACAAAGTATCATTTTGTCCTTTTGAAAGTGGATAATTAACTCTTACTAAAGACTAACAGAGATATAGTCCAAAATTAAAGGGCTTGCACAAGCAATGAAACTGATTCAAGACCCAGGAAAGCTGCCCTAGTACATTTGAAGAAAGACTCCAGAATGGCAATAATGGCAAGGACAATAAAAAATAACTAGATCAAAGGGACTATCCTTCCATTCTGCAAAGATAATTCTGAACTGGAAAAAATGGACACATTGAGTAATAAAGGCCCACAAGCTGGCTGCTTTCTTCCAATTGATAGTGTTGCATATCATTGTCTGTCTGTCTGTCAATCAACTATCTCTTTCTGATTGCATAAGAAGGTTTTCTGTGTATACGCTACCTCCAACTTGACACACCATTTTGGATTCTGTTTTCTTTTCCCATGCTTCCATATTAGCCCCACAATTTAATCCAAATCAATCTTTAGACATTCTAGTAAAGATTGGTGATTCCTTCACATGTGCTGTAGCCTTCTCAGCCATGAATCTCAGCTCTAGAGAGATTGATGCTAATCATAACTCCCAAACTTATTTCATTGAGTAAACCTCAATGAAAGAAATATCTGAAAGAAATATCTGAGAAGTACTCCAATAGATCATCTCCACTGATCTGAATTTCCATTCGATATATTGTGATCTGAGTTTCTAATCTTAGAATGACATTACTAGGAAGTCCTTTCATCATTTATTTGGTTCTGTTTTGTCATATTTTGTCCCTTTTTGTCTTGTTACACTGGCAAATCTCAAGCGGCAGTTCTATATGGTGGTTTTGTTGCTGTCATTGTAATAGAGCTTGTTATGTGTTTTTATTGTTGTATCTACTTTGCTAGTTAGTGATGATAATGGTAATACAATTTCAGTTTCAGTTTCAAGTATATATGTTACATTCTACATTGCAGATACCGTATTTTTCAAAGTATAAGACACACCTTTTCCCCCCAAAAAAGAGGTTGAAAATTTGGGTGTATCTTATACTCTGAATGTAGCCCCAAACAGAAGTTTCAGAGGCTGAAAAAAGCATCAGAAATGAAGCTTCAGAAAAGATGCCCCCAAATAGAGCTTCAGAAAAAAAAAAAGCTCCCTAACAGAGCTTCAGTGGCTTTTTTTCTGAAGCTCTTCTTTCAGAGGCTTTCAGAGACAGGGGGAAAAAAAAAAAGCAAGGCACAGAGCTCACAACCAAGGAACCTGTTGCTAAAATTAACCTCTGGGAACAGCTGATTGGGGGCATTCCAGGAGGCTGATCCACCTGCCAATCAGCTTTTTTCTTATTTTCCTCTCCAAAAGCTAAGGTGTATCTTATACATTGGGGCGTCTTATACTCTGAAAAATATGGTAGTTTTCCTTAAGGAACATTAAATGGGACAAACTGGAGGACTATCTGTCCTAATTTACTTAGGGCAGTGATGGCTAACCTTTTCCAGACTGACTGCCCAAAGCACGTGCACGCATGCGTGAATGTGCATGCACCCAAATCCCCAAGATGCAATGCATGCGTGGACCCACATGCTCCCATGCATGTGCAGCAGAGTCCTGAAGACTAGCTGGCCGGTGTGAGGCATGCACGCATGCGCAGCGGAGCTGAATTGGGGCGATTGCTCGCAAGCCCACAAAGATGGCACTGCATACCATCTCTGGCATGCATGTCATAGGTTCTCCATCACAGATTTAGGATTATCCAATACTGGTATTATAGTAGTAGGCCATCTTAACATCAGTCTTGGCACTAACTGTGTGACTCTTCTTATTTCATCTATCAAGTCTCCTCCCTGCTTCACACACATATACAGTGTTTTCCCTGAAAATAAGACATGGTCTTATTTTCTTTTGGGCTCTGAAATAAACACTAGGATTTATTTTCAGAGGATGTCTTTCTTTTGAGTGCTGCCACTGGGAGGCAGGGGAGTGGAGCTGTCCCACACCAAATTACCTCAGGGTCCCTGAAGCCAGGCCATTCATGCACTGATACCTGCCTTGCCTTATGGCTGTGGTACTGGCGTGTTACTTGGCCTCCTGCTCTGTTGCAGCTGCAAGCAAGCAGAAGAAGTGGGCTGGCAGCTACACGAGGTCTTGCTGGACGGGTTGTTGGACCTGCCGCAGTGAGGCAAGGCAGTTGTTGGGGCATGGATGGCCTAGTTGCGGGGCCCTGAAGTAAGCTGGTGTGCGCATGGGGCAGCTCCAACCTCCTTGCTTCACCTCACCTCGAGTCAGCAGCATCACGAGCAATCAGATGGAATGTGCAGGCGGCCGACTATGTAGGCATTTAAGTAGGGCTTATTTTGGGGTAGGGCTTATATTGGGTACACGGGCAGAAAACATGCTAGGGCTTATTTTGGGGATAGGTCTTATTTTTGGAGAATCCTGATATATATAAACCCAATGACAACTCCGGAGTTCATCCACACTCCAAGAATGAGGGAACTAATATAGTAGACTGGTGTTCATTACATATCACCAGAAGATTTATGCTCTGCATGAGATAAGGGATAGGTAGCTTAATGGACAGTTGACTTATTGGCATCTTGTACTATTGACTGTGTCTTAATCTCATGCAAAATTTGTGGTCTGGTAGCTATCTTCAAAATTAAACTATAGCCATATAGCAATTGCTTGCATTTATCACTTCATCTGAATTTTAGTTCCCTCACAGCACCTTTGGATAGTCCCACCTGAGCTTGGGACAATCGGAGGTCTGCCATCCCTAGCATTAAATGTCCCATTAAATGAAAAAAAAAAAAACTCAAAAGAACTCAAACGTTTCTTGATCTGATGAGCCTCTTGAGTTCCATCAACTCCTAATTAAGAGCTCAGACACTGCAGAAGCCTTAACTACATATAATGCTCTGATATACAACCTTCAGAAACCATTATCCTATCCATCAGCCCTCTGTGTTCAAACCTTCTGTCTCAGGCAGAAATTTTCCATTGATCAGGGCAACATACAATTTGGTTTAGATTCCATGGCAAAATTTCAAACCTTATATGTTCAAGTTTATGCTGCTTTAAAAGAAAAGAAATAAATGTGCTAGCTATTTATTATTTGTTCATGGGATAGGAAGAAAAGATGGAAGATGTAAAAATTGCTGAAATATCCTGGAATTACTGAAGCTGAAAGGCAGAAGTAATTAGCTGCAGACCCCATCAGTCTGCTTTTGTTTGGTACGAGGAAGCAATGGATTTTGCTGACTTCAAAGCAGCCATGATCTATTAAGATGGATTACAATGCAGAGGGTGAAAAAATCAACACTGTGCAAGGCAATACGTAGATTCAATGGCCTAAATCAGTGATGGCTAACCTTTTGCAAAAGCAGGGGGAGCGTGGGGGAATCACACGCATGAGTGCCCATACCCATAATTTTATGCACACACACCCCCGCGCATGTGCACACAACCCCCCACGCTCCCCCGTTTTTGGCACGCAATGGCATGGTGGGCCCAGTAGGCCCATTTTTCACCCTCCCCAGGCTCCACAGCCTTTTTGGAGCCTGGGGAGGGCAAAAACGGCCTTCCCCAACCCCCCAGAGGCCCTCCAGAGGCCAGAAACAGCCTGTTTCCTGACTTCCAGTGGGCCTAGAAGGCCTGAAATTTGTTGGCATGCGCACTGGAGCTGAGCTCCCATGTCCACTGATATGGCTCCGTAGGTTCGCCATCACGGGCCTAAATAGTGTGTAGCTCCTTCTAACTTGTTGAAGTATAGTTCTGGGAAGACTTGAGCAGAAGGAAATATAATAGTCAGTATAATAATCCTGGACTGTTTGGAAAAAATGTGCTTAACAAAGTAAGGGAACAATAATAAAAAAAATTGCAAGCATTCTTATGCACTCAGATGTCTCACTTATTGAGCCGAGGTGGCGCAGTGGTTAGAGTGCAGTACTGCAGGCTACTTCAGCTGACTGCTAGCTGAAGTTTAGCAGTTCAAATCTCACCAGGCTCAAGGTTGACTCAGCCTTCCATTCTTCCGAAGTGGGTAAAATGAGGACTCAGATTGCTGGGGTAATATGCTGACTCTGTAAACCGCTTAGAGAGGGCTGTAAAAGCACTATGAAGCGGTATATAAGTCTAAGTGCTATTCCTAATGCTATTGCTATTGTGGTTAATTTAATAAGGGTAGGGGGGATAAATGATAAATGATAAATCTGCCAGTACTTGATAGGTTCCACAGAGCACTGTGGCACTGATTTATTGTTCAAAAATCAGGGCACTGATTTACTCTTCAAAGCACCAGAGGGCAGGACAAAAAGTAATGGGTGGATGCTTGCTAAAGAGAGATCCAACCTAATAAGGAGAATTTTCTAACCGTGAGAACAGATAATAAATTGAACAGTTGCCTCCTGGAGTTATGGATTGTTCCATCACTGTAGGATTTCAAAAATTGACTGGACAACCATTTGACTAGGATGGTGTAATGATCCTGCCTTGAGCAGGGAATTGGAGTAGAAGATCTCCAGGATTCCTTCTAGGCCTAAAATTCTATGTTCTGTGGTCTATGTTTATGCACCTTTTTAATAGGTTTTTTAAATGTAAGTTTTTAATGTATTTATGTATTATGTTGTATGAGAGCTGAGGTGGTACAGTGGTTAGAGTGCAGTACTGCAGGCTACTTCAGTTGACTGCTAGCTGCAGTTTGGCAATTCAAATCTTACCGTCTCAAGGTTGACTCAGCCTTCCATCCTTCCAAGGTGGGGAAAATGAGGACCCAGATTGTTGAGGGAAATATTCTAACTCTGTAAACCACTTAGAGAGGGCTATAAAAGAACTATGAAACAGTATATAAGTCTACGTGCTATTGCTCTGGCTATTGTATTCTGACTAGAGACTTTCATATGAGATGAGTGAATATACAAATATAACAAATTAATGTGTATATTTCTTCATGTGCAATTATATAGATAACTTTTATTCATTTCTCACCTTTATCATTTTTATAAATAAGGCAGTGAACACATCTAATACTCCTTCCTTCTCCCGTTTGCCCCATAACAAGTCGGTGAGGTGGGTTGAATTGCTAGAAAAGGCAATAATGCTGCCTTATCTTTAGAGTTGATTTTAGGACTATCATTCCCTTTAATTTCTCTGGTTTTGATATAGATGACCAGACTTGTTACTAGTTGCAATGGATTGATATTTTGAATTCTGTCTATCACAAAGACCGGGGTAAAAGTGACAAACAGGCTTACAATTTCCACTGAGATGGTTTCAATTGTTTTGTCAATGTTATAATAATATAGTCTCATCTTTTATATTATTTTCTGTTTCTCTTTGGCTATTTATACAAGTACTACAATATTTTATTATTCTAGTCCCTAAGCAGTGATATAGATCCATTGGTCTTCAATAGAATAGATAGAATTCTTTATTGACCGAGTGTGATTGGACACCAAAGGAATTTGTCTTGGTGTATATTCTCTCAGTGTACATAAAAGAAAAGATACATTTGTCAAGAATCATAAGGTACCACAATTAATGAGAGTCATAGGATACAAATAAGCAATCAAATCTTATTAGGAAACAGTCAATATAAATTGTAAGGATACAAGCAACAAGGTTACAGTCATACAGTCATAAGTGGAAAGAGATGGGTGGTGGGAACAATGAGAAGATTAATAGTAGTGCAGACTTAGTAAATAGTTTGACAGTGTTGAGGGAATTATTTGTTTAGCAGAGTAATGGCGTTTGGGAAAAAACCTGTTCTTGTGTCCAGTTGTTCTGATGTGCAGTGCTCTATAGCGTCGTTTTGAGGGTAAGAGTTGAAACAATTTATGTCCAGGATGTGAGGGGTCTGTAAATATTTTCACAGCCCTCTTTTTGACTCATGCAGTATATAGGTCCTCAGTGGAAGGCAGGTTGGTAGTAATTGTTTTTTTCTGCAGTTCTAATTATCCTCTGAAGTCTGTGTCTGTCTTGTTGGGTTGAAGAACGAAACCAGACAGTTACAGAGGTGCAGATGACAGACTCAATAATTCCTCTGTAGAATTGAATCATCAGCTCCTTGGGCAGTTTGAGCTTTCTGAGTTGGCGCAGAAAGAACATTCTTTGTTGTGCTTTTTTGATGACGTTTTTGATGTTAGATGTCAAGTTCATATTATCATATGTTCCTCAAGTTCAAATTATTTACTTTGTTTTCAGACCATGTATATTGATCTACTGATTAATCTGCTCCACTATATAAGATTATAAAAATGCAAATTAAAACTAAATTATCAGTGTAAAAAGGTTTTGTCTGTTACGATGCATACCCTGTGGAACTGCATACTGCCTGAGGTCTGACCCCAAGCCTGTTGTCCTTTCAGAAGGCCATAAAAACCTGGGTTTTCCATCAGAGGCTGAGCCAGGATATTAGCTGAGCCAAACATAGGTGTATCAAAGTTGTATGAATTTTGTTTTGTTTTTTATTTTTATTTGGTGTGTAGAGGTTTTATTGTGTTTGTGTGGATTGTTGTTAGCCATTCAGGTACTGTCCTATAACTTCCTTATAAACAAATAAATATCCATAGCTGCCCTGTGAAGTAAATGACAACTGAAATTTTGGTAGCAACCAAAAATGTGGGACTCTAACTGCACTACTCTCCACCCTGCCCCCTTTTCTGAGTTTTGTTACTGATTTTGAGTTCTTCTTCTTTTGAGAAGCGAAGGTTATCAGGAGGAAGAAAAAGAGATAAAGTCAAAACAGGGATTCAGAGCTGTTTCAGAACTGTCTGTCCCTGTTGGTTTAAAAATAATATTAAAGGCTGCTGTTTCTTCCTGTCTGCTTGGAAGCAGCATTTATCCTGAATTCACCTATCTTTAGAGTGACTGTTACCTGTAGGGCTTGTGACTGGGATTTCAATTGGCTTCGCAGCAGAGAAAAATATCATTAAAAATAAAGGCCAGATAAAACTGTTGTGAGCCCTAGTGGCACAGTGGTTAGAATGCAGCACTGCAGGTTAACCCTGCCCACAGTCTCGAGTTTGATCCTGACAGGCTGAAAGTTACTCAGCTTTCCATCCTTTCAACATTACTAAAATGAGGGCTTAGATTGTTGGGGCAATATGCTGACATTGTGAATTGCCCAGAAACTGCTACAAAGTGGTATGGAATGGTATATAAACCTAGGTGCTATTGCTATTGCTAAAACAATCAAAAATCTACACCAGGTTTTACAAGTAAACTGTACATCACTTCTTTTGTTCACTGATAATTCTGATAGTTAAGCAAATACTTGCTTTAAGTGCATGAGTGTTTTCCTACAGACTCTTGTTCATTTTATTAGCGAATCATTTTGAAACTGTAATCAAAGTGGCATGATTAAACTGATTCAATTTGGGAAAAGAAAGCTTATATTATCCATACATGAACATATGAACAAAGGCAATCAATGAAGCTACAGTATATTTCTGGAATTGCTGCATAGTTACATTATAAAGGTCACCTTATTCTGTGGCTTTTTATTATTTCTTTTTAAAAATTTACATTCTGATTAAGGAAGAAGCAGAGTTGTTGTAATGAAGCTGCCAATTTTGGGTTCAGAGCAGGACAATTCAAACACATTTAGCACTAGTTGCTTTTGTTTGTTTAAGATTTCTTAAATCCCAGACATATCTGAATTTGAGATGATCTTTACTTATTAGTACAACTGCTCCTTTAGGGATATTCATTACTGGGAAAAATCAGGATCAACCCACTTATAATTAATCAGCTCAAAAATAATCACACACACACACACACACACACACACACACACACACACACATTTAGTTTGATACCAACCTTGTATAAAGCCTCTTTAACCATAGGAACATTCCTAGCTCTTAATGTCATTAGATGTGATGGAATGTAGTGTGGATACACAGGAGGGAGAGAGTGCATTCCAGGGAAGCAAATGACAACTCAATTCAGATAGTTAGTGTGAGAGAAAGATGGTGATGACAGTTTCTCCCTAATAGTTCCCAGAGTATATGTTTTATGTAGCTGGTAGTCTGCTTTATTTTGGCAAGATTCTGTCTATGGACAAAGAATAATAAAGAAATTTGCTTGGAAGGATCATATGTCTTTTTTGGTTTTGGAACCTAACGTCACAGCAAATTAAGCACAAGTTAATGTGTCCATGTTTAAAATATTTCCAACCCTGTGAACTGCTGGAATTAGAAAAATACGTTTGGAAGGAAAGTTATTCTTGGATTGTAGCAGCTTATATAGGGATATGTCATTCATGCTTTAGTGTGAAATTTATCCTTTTGTTACAGCTACTTGAAAATCAGTAACACATCCAATGAAAAACTTCAGCTATTTTCAACATCTCTCTATCCGTCACGCAGAAAGTCCTCCTACTTTCCTGGAGTTCTTCTTGATTTGATCTGAGGAGCTGCTAGACACAATCAACTCTATTTACCCTATTGATGGAACTTTGCACAAAACATTTCTGTCCTTATTTTGACATTTACGTAGAAATGAAATGTCTATTGGCAGCATAATAAAAGCTCACCAGGTCTTTAGAGGGAAATGTAGAGAGAATTGACACAAGGGTTATTATCTATATCTTTGTTATCTCTTTAAGGAGGTTCTGTTTTAGAGATAGAAATGAATTGTCCCTTCGATGTTTAGCTTCACAGGTAGTATCCATGGATTTTTTTTTTTTAATTTGATTTATATGCCACCCTTCTCCAGAGATTTAGGGCGGCTTACAATGTGTTAAGCAATAGCCTTCATACTTTTGTATATTTACACAAAGTCAGCTTATTGCCCCCACAACTGGGTCCTCAATTTACCCACCTTAGAAAGGATGGAAGGCTGAGTCAACCTTGAGCCTGTGGAGTTTCGAACTGGTATAATTGCAGGCAGCTGGATGTTAAGTGCTGCCTTTAGTAGGAGGCATTAGCCTCCTACACCACTCAGACTCCTGAGGATAAATAATCCTCATTCAGGATTATTTATATAATAATAATAATAATAATAATAATAATAATAATAATAATAATAATAATAATAATAATAAAATGAATGATTACAAAGCTAGAATAAATTATTACAAAGCTAGACATGACCGATTTGCTAAATTAATCCACTGGTCATTATGTAAAAAAATATGACTTTCCTGTATCCAAAAAGTCATGGGAACATAAAGTGGAAAAAGTTATTGAAAATGAGAAGGTGAAGATCTTGTGGGACTTTCAAATACAGATGGAACATCACTTGGAACACAACATGCCAGATATCACAGTTGTCAAAAACTGAAATGTACAATTTATTGACATCTCAGTACCAGGAGATGCTAGAGTCGAAGAAAAAGAACTGTAAAAAATCATGAAGTATCAACTATTAGCACCAGTCAATGGTATTTATGATGCATTTTTGAATGTTCAGTTGACTGAGTTTCATGTTTAATGAATAAAGTAAATAATAATAATAATAATAATAATAATAATAATAATAATAAGAAGAAGAAGAAGAAGAAGAAGAAGAAGAAGAAGAAGGGGAAGAAGAAGAAGTGCACCTGGACCAGATGAGCTGCATGGCTTCTGGTTAAAGGCACTTACAAGTGTGCACAAAAGATTGGCAACCCAGATGAACCAGGCCCTAAAAATACCTGAAAATGACGAATGGATGACAACTGGAAGGATATTTTTGATCCAAAAAGATAAAGAAAAAGGAAAGGATCCTGAAACTATAGGCCAATCACCTGTTTGCCAACAACATACAAGCTTCTTATTTGTATCATTGCAAACCAAATCTATGGATACCTGGAAAGAAATAACTTGCTTCCTGTAGAACAGAAAGGATGCTGCAAAAACTCAAGAGGAACAAAGGATAAATTGCTGACTGACAAGCTAATCCTAAAGAACTCAAAGAAAAGACGAATCAACCTGTTCATGGCTTGGATAGACTATAAGAAAGAGTTTGATTCAGTTCCCCATAGCTGGATAAAGAAATGCCTGGAAATCTTTGGCATCAGCAGAAACATACAAAAATTCATGGAATCTTCAATGAGCCTCTGGAAAACAAAACTTATGGCTAATGAAGAAGAACTAGGTGAAGTTGAAATTAAAGAAGGCATTTTCCAGGGCGATTCCTTTTCACCCCTATTTTTTATACTCTCAATGCTACCACTGATAATCATTTTGAGAAAGCTGAACTGTGGATACGAACTTGCAAAGAAAGGACTGAAAATCTCACACTTGATGTACATGGATGATTTGAAGCTGTTTGGTAAAACAAAAGCTGAACTGAATTTATTAACTGAACACACAAAAGAATTCAGCCAAGACATTGGTATGCAGTTTGGAATTGACAAATGTGCAACAATAGCAACCACAGCAGGCAAGATCATAGAAAAGGATGGAATAGAACTAGAGAATGAAGAAACAATAAAGGCAGTAAAATCAGAAGAAGGCTACAAGTACTTGGGGATTTTAGAGGCCTCTGACTTAATGCATAATAAAGTCAAGGAAATAACTTCAGCCAAGTACATTCGGTGAATTTGTAAGATATTAATGTCCAAATTGAGCAGAGGAAACATCATAAAAGCCATAAATACCTGGGCTATACCTGTGATTCAATACTCTGCAGGAATAATTGACTGGACCCAGATGGAGTTAGACAATTTGGACAGAAAGGTGTCCAAATTGGAACACCTTAGAAATGTCAGCAATTCAACGGTTCAAATCCCTAGTGCCACGTAATGAGGTGAGCTTCCGTTACTTGTCCCAGCTTCCGTCAACCTAGCAGTTCAAAAGCATGTTAGAAATGATAAATGAGAAAAATAGGGATCACCTTTGGTGGGAAGGTAACAGTGCTCTGTGCGCCTTTGGTGTTTAGTCATGCTAGCCACATGACCATGGAGATGTCTTTGGACAGCGCTGACTCTTTGGCTTTGAAATGGAGGTGAGGATCACTCCCTAGAGTCGGGAATGACTAGCTCATATGTGCAATGGAAACTTTACTTTTACCATGAAAACCTAGATGCAAATTTCTTGGTGTGATCAAGCAGGATTGTTTTTTTGTTCTTATGATCCATCTAATTTTTGAGAATATTGCAAACTGAAACATAGTAAAAATGGAAATTTATTTCATATACCGTCTTCTTCAGCACATGCTTTTTTGTACAGAACTTTTTGAACTGAGATAAAAGTCACAAAATATGGAGAACTGCATAATATGAAAGCTTTCTGTATAATATAAAGTTGTTTTTGACCTCCATGGTTTTTTTAAAAAAAGGTATTTTAAATATATTAATTGAAATGAAATTCTCTGGCATCACATGATACTAATGATCTTCTTCATGTGTGTGCTTTTCCCATTCCATGCACCCCTCAGCTCCAAAATAGATAGTATCTTTTATGTATCAAAACAGCATATTTTCCAAATCTAGTGCAAGGTACTGTATTTTCTTCTATGCATAGAACCAAGATGCCATCAGGCATTTTTCAATCTAGGATACAATGACATTAGAAACTGCTATATATACTTTCAGACCTTTGAAACATCCAGTTACCATTAACTCAAAAGTAGAGTCTATTCAGAGTTTCAGCTTCAAAGACAGATAACTCAAGATAATTATTATAATCTTCGACTGCATGTCTCTAATTGTTTATTTTTACTGTTTTATTATTGGGTATTGTAGTCAACACATTTCAATTATAGATTTTTCTCCTTGCAATTTTGGCATCTCACAATTGACAGTCCTCCTTTGTGACACTAATAATGTAATACATAAAGTAACCTTTTAGTACTCTTCTGGACAATGAATGTACAGTAATTGATTTCAAATGAGAATTGTAAAAATGGAAAAAAAAACTTATCTCACCATCCGCAGCCTATTATATACTGTAGCAGCATGAAAAGAAGTTCTAATTATTCTTCTTGGAATACCTAAATTGTTCGGGCTGATTGACTATTAATAAAGGCCACCTTTCAAAAATCAAGTCTTAGTACAGAGTGATATATGTTTCATTGGTAAATAAAATGAATGAGATAATTTTAAGAACACGTGAAAGATTTACAATACAGGTAGGTTTGACTGTCTTCATTAAAGAAAGGCTGTTAATTATTTTACATTAAATCAGTACAGCAAGATGATTAATGTAATAATCCGAAGCCGATCAAAATCAAATTAAAGCAAATCATTAGACACACAAAACAACCAAATAATATGTCAACCAAATAATAAGAATAATCCCAATGTTCAGAATCCTTGGCTTACTCCAATATCACAAATCAGTATTTCTACCTACCTTATTAAAGGAATAGTTCAATTATTAATAAAAAGCAGATAATATTGTTAAAATCCAAACTGTTTATAATGCAATAAATGCTTTTTCATTTAATGTACCTCTCCTTCGCAGGCTCTCAAATTGACTCAGGAGCTCTTAGCATGGTCAGAAAAACTACTCAAAGGAATTTTCAATAAGTGTTAAAAAAATCATGATGGTTTCTCCTGGTTCTCATGGTTATACCATGTTTCCCCAAAAATAAAATCTCCTTGGATAATAAACCCAATTGGGCTTTTGAGCGCATTTGGGTTTATTATTTATTTATTTATTTATTATTTCAATTTATAAACCGCCCTTCTCCTTGCGGACTCAGGGCGGTGAACAGCCAGAATAAAACATGATATACAAAAGTTAAAAACAATTAAAAATTATTAAATATTATTCGGCCGAGAATTAAACAACCCAATTTAAAATCAATGTCAAATTTAAAAATGGAGGATGGGATCAAGCTAGCCCAGCTAGATGGAACAAATGGGTTTTAAGGGCCCGACGAAAGGTCCGGAGATCTGGAATCCTGCGTATCTCCAGGGGTAGGTCATTCCAGAGGGCGGGCGCTGCCACAGAGAAGGCTCTCCCCCTGGGGGTCGCCAGCCGACACTGTCTGGCCGACGGCACCCGGAGGAGGCCCTCTCTGTGCGAGCGTACTGGCCGGTGGGAGGCTATTGGCGGCAGAAGGCGGTCCCGCAAGTACCCAGGTCCTAAGCCATGGAGCGCTTTAAAGGTGGTCACCAACACCTTGAAGCGTACCCGGAAGACCACCGGGAGCCAGTGCAGCTCGCGCAGGAGAGGAGTCACATGGGAGCGCCACGTCGCTCCCATAATTCCCCGCGCGGCCGCATTCTGGACCAGTTGGAGCCTCCGGGTGCACCCCAAGGGGAGCCCCATGTAGAGAGCGTTGCAGTAGTCCAGGCGGGAAGTCACGAGAGCATGGATGACTGTGCTTAGGGAGTCCCGATCTAGAAAGGGACGCAACTGGTGTATCAGGCGAACCTGATAAAAAGCCCCCCTGACCACGGCTGTCATGTGTTCTTCTAAAGACAGCTGTGCGTCCAGGAGGACGCCCAAGTTGCGAGCCCTTTCCGTGGGGGCCAATGTCTCGCCTCCAATAGTCAGCGATGGCGTCAGCTGGCTATATTGGGATGCCGGCAGCCACAGCCACTTAGTCTTGGTGGGGTTTAGTCGGAGACTGTTTCTCCCCATCCAGACCCGCACAGCTTCCAGACACCGGGACATCACTTCAATGCCATTGTTGGGGTGGCCTGGGGTGGAGATGTACAGCTGGGTGTCGTCAGCGTACTGATGGAACTCCACCCCAAAGCCATGGATGATCTCACCCAGTGGCTTTACATAAATGTTGAACAGAAGGGGCGAGAGAACCGACCCCTGCGGCACCCCACAAACAAGGCGCCTCGGAGTCGACCACTGCCCCCCTGTCAACACAGATTGCGACCGGTCAGAGAGATAGGAGGAGAACCACCGTAGAACGGTGCCCCCCCCAACCCCTCCAACCGGCGCAACATGATACCATGGTCGATGGTATCAAAAGCCGCTGAGAGATCTAATAGGACCAGGATAGAGGAACAGCCCCTATCCCGAGCCCTCCAGAGATCATCCACCAACGCGACCAATGCCGTTTCCGTGCTGTGCCCAGGCCGGAAGCTGGACTGGAGCGGATCTAGATAGATAGCTTCATCCAGGAACCGGGGAAGCTGCTGTGCAACCACACTCTCAACAATCTTCGCAACAAAGTGAAGGTTGGAGACTGGACGGTAATTGGCCAAAACAGCCGGGTCCAGAGAGGGCTTTTTGAGGAGGGGTCTCACCACCGCTTCTTTCAAAGCGGCCGGCAGAACACCCTCACTCAAAGAAGCATTAACAATCTTCTGGAGCCAGCCTTGTGTAACCTCCCGGGAGGCCAGCACCAACCAGGAGGGACACGGGTCCAATAAACATGTGGTCGCATTCAGCCGTCCCAGGATCCTGTCCATGTCCTCGGGAGCCACAGAGTCGAACTCCTCCCAAACCACACCCCCAAGACCTGCCTCGATTATCCCGTCTGGATCTACCCAGTCAGAGGCCAGACCTTCCCGAATCTGAGCGATTTTGTCATACAGATACTGGACAAAATCCTCAGCTCGACCCTGCAAGGGGTCATCCCAAGCTCCCGGTTGAAGGAGGGAGCGGGTCACCTTAAACAGAGCGGCTGGGCGATTATCTGATGACGCGATAAGAGCGGAAAAGTAGCTAGACTTTGCCGCTTTTATCGCCACTAGGTAGGTCTTAATATGAGACCTCACCAGTGTTCGGTCAGATTCGGAACGGCTGGCCCTCCAACCGCTCTCCAAGCGTCTTTTCCGGCGCTTCATCTCCCTCAGCTCCTCAGTAAACCAAGGAGCTGGCTGAGTTCGGTGCCGGGTCAGAGGCCGCAAAGGCACGATGCGGTCCAAAGCCCCGGCGGCCACTCTATCCCAGGCGGCCACCAGGTCTTCAGCCGAATCATGAGCCAGAGTCTCAGGAAATGGCCCAAGCTCCATCTGGAACCTATCAGGTTCCATCAGGCGCCTGGGGCGGAACCACCTAATTGGTTCCGCCTCCCTGTGGCGGGGTGTAGCGGTCAGAAAGTCTAGTCGAAGGAGAGAGTGGTCCGACCATGACAAGGGTTCGATGACTATATCCCCTATATCAAAACCACTCGACCACTGACCAGAGACAAAAACTAAGTCCAGGGTGTGTCCGCCCGTGTCAGTGGGGGCGTGAATTAACTGAGTCAGGTCCATGGCCGTCATGGAAGCCATGAACTCCCGAGGCACCTCAGACGTTTCACCAGCAGATGGCAGGTTGAAATCCCCCAAGACCAAAAGTCTGGGGGTATCAACCGCCACCTCGGCTATCACGTTGAGTAGCTCAGGCAGGGCTGTTGCTACGTGGCAGGGAGCCAGGTACGTAAGCAGCAGACCCATCTGAACTCCGCGACCCCACTTCACAAGGAGGGATTCACACCCGGTTATCTGAGGTACAGTGGACTCCCTCGGATCAAGACTCTCTTTTATGATAACCGCCACCCCCCCCACCCCTGCCCCGAGCTCTCGGCTGATGGAATGCATGGAAACCTGGAGGGCACATATCCACAAGGGGGACTCCCCCCTCCTGGCCCAACCAGGTCTCCGTAATACCTGCCAGGTCCGCTCCCCCCTCCTGGACAAGATCACAGATGAGGGGGGCTTTATTTACCACGGACCTGGCATTGCACAACAACAGCCGGAGACTCGGGCCCTGAGAGTCTGCGCAACCTGGGGAGTGAGAAGGGCTTTGGGGACCGGGGCGCGCCATCGCTTGGAGATAGCAAGTGCGCGCCCCCCTCACATGATATGGTCCCCTGCACTCGCCATATCTGCCTCTCCCACTCAGCGTATTGATAGAAAGGCCCTCTGCAGAGTGAACTTCAATGTACCCCTTACCCCCGGAATCTACACCCCCCGTAGCCCCACTAACAGCTGGGCCTGACCCCTCCTCCTGTGGGTTAACCCCCACACCCACACAACCCTCCCACTTCCCAGAACCCCTTAAAAATTTATCTAAAAGTTTACCCAAAAAACCCCTCAGACCCCTTTTTGCTCCATGCCACCTCTCGGGGCTCCAAAGCCTGTCATAAAGGTAGGCCCTCGATAGAGTGGAGGGCCACGCCTGCGAGAGGGGGGAATCTCGCAGAATCAGAAGTTCTGCCACTGAATACATTTAATACATTTAATACTTGGGGGAAGTCCATGGCAGGGGGTTAATCAAGATGATCCAAGATTCCGGCAAAAAAGGGGTATCCACTCAGGTTCAGTCAATAAACTCCACTGCTCTCTCACCACAGTGGATAGAGTCTTAAGCCATTTCGGACCGGATGTCCACACCAGCCGCCCTCTCACGGAAGCTGGGAAGGGCCAAGAAACAGCAGACTTGGTCCGACTTTATTAAAAACCCCTCCCCAAAAATAATCCCTTCCCAAAAATAACCCCTCCCCAAAATACCCCCCTGAAATATTTAAATGCATGTGCAGCCAGTCCCCACCATTTCCTCTGGATAGGGTTAGGGAGACAGAGCTGGAAATCAGATAAGTGTCAACTTGCAAATCTTTCAAGTTGCCATAAGTAGGAGGGGGTAGAACTGACGGAGCTGCTTGATTTCTCTAACTGAAACTACATTCCACAAATACCTTTCTATAGATTGTGACCTAGGTTACCAGAGTCAGTAGGAGGGCTATGGGTTTCACAGCCCACCAACATGGTCAATTGGACAATGTGATTTATGACATGCCCAGGGAGGAGGGGGGAGACAGGGTCATGGGAGACCATAGATCTACGTGAGGTCAGTTCTGACTGCATCAGAATATTGCCGGAATGGTGCTTCTAATAAATGACTGTATTTCTTTTGAAGTTTGGCTCATGGCTCATGGCTCATGAATTAATTAGGGCATCTTTCGGAAACTTCACAGAAAGATGGCAAGAGGAGCCCCATCTTTACACACCCCAAAATAATAAGACTCCCTGAAAATAAGGCCAAATGCTTATTTCGGGTTTCAAAAAAATATAAGACAGGGTCTTATTTTTGGGGGAAACATGGTAGATATTTAAGTTCTACCTAAATGCACTCTAGTGCAGGAACTGAAAAGGCATTCTTCTAGGTCAGCCATAAAGATATTGGCCTGTTGAATGTCTATGGCTGTACCAATGAGTCACAGATACGTTATATAGAAAAGGGACATAGCTATGGAAGAATACAAAGTCACATGGCTTAATTTAATTTAATTGCAATGAATTTAATTAAGGCACTGACTGATTCCAGCCTGATTCTGGACTATGTTCATAAAACAAATACAATAAGTTTTTAAGTTCTACACTTAGGCAAGAAAAGCTAAATGCATAGGTACAGATTAGGTGAACTTTGGCTCAATAGCAATAACAGTGAATCTTGGAGTCCTAATGGACAATCACTTAAATATGAGCCAGCAGTGTGCTGCAGGTGCCAAAAGAGCCGATGCAATCCTAGACTGCATTAAAAGAGGGAAAGAATCAATCAAAGATATTAAAATCCAGGAAGAGTGCAGTGAACAGCAACAAATATGAGATGATTAGGGGGCTGGAGGCTAAAATATATAAAGAATGGTTGCAGGAATTGGGTATGTCTAGTCTAGTGAAAAGAAGGACTAGGAGCAACATGATATCAGTGTTCCAATGTTTGAGGGGCTGCCACAAAGAAGAGGAGGGTCAACTTATTTTCCAAAGCACCAGGACAAGAATTTGAAGATGCTCCATCACTGGAAGCTTTTAAGAAGAAATCCATTTGTCTAGAATGGTATAGGATCTCCTGCTTGGGCAGGGGGTTGGACTAGAAGGCCTCCAAAATTCCTTTCAATTCTGTCATTCTCTTATTCTGTTATAACATAACTTTGAGCATAGAGTTGATATCCCACTGATGATGGTTCCAATGTTTGAGGCAATGGAACAACCTATATTTCCTGAATTATATATTTAAGGAAGGAAGTATAAGATGTCTGGCCACAACTTCTGGGGTGTCCCCATGAAGTCAGTTTTGTATGTCCTTAGGAAATTCTTTCCATTAGATTGTGTGGTCTTCATCTGAATTTTTGCTGTGGGATTTGAGATAGAATGTGGTTTTGCTTCTCAGCTTCATTGACATATTCCATCTTATTTGTAACAAGAATGTCTACTTCTACTATTCCTTTCTTATTTGTAACAAGAACTTCTACTTTGTCAGCTTCCTTGATTATGATGTCAAGTTGTTTTTTGGGGGGGGGGGTGTTATTGTATGTCATTCTGCTCTGCTGAGCTTGTTGTGAAAGGGGGCAGGTGGTTGGAAAATTGTTGATTTCTCTGACTTTACATATTGGTGAAAGCATTCAGGGTAGAAATCAAATTCAATGTTGCCTTGTCCATTCATTCTTTGTTTTTCATTCTTTGTTTTCGTGATTTTGAAATGTGTGTGATCAGTAATGTGCGTTGTCCCAAAATTTGTTGGGCTGGCAATTATTCTATATCTGAGTCTTGTTTCTTACCTTGAAGGTATACCTTAAGTCCCAAGGACCTCAAAATGTTTTATAAGTTGCACATTCTTGTGGGTTTAGTACAACATAATTTTAATAGGACATTGTGCAAAAATAATTCTTTAATCTGGTGGAGTATGTGATAGATAGGTTCACAACATTGTATGAATTCTATAGAGCCCTTTCATAGAGTAGAAACTTGGACAATCAGTTGTCCTTCTTCAAGGAGGTGAACTCTACACTTTATGTCAATTGTCTTCTCCTGAGAAAGTTCTGGCACAGTGAAAATTCCATGGTAAACACTTCATCCTAATTAAAATCATCAAGCACTTTATTCATTCCATACACAGAACATAGAATAACAGTACTGGAAAAGATCTTGGAGGTCTTTTAGTCCAACCCCCAGCTCAAGCAGGAAACCATATACCATTCTGGACCAATGATTCTTCAATATATTCTTTATAAATTCCAACTATGGCACACCCAAAACTTCTGGAAGCAAGCCATTGCACTGATTAATTGTTATGTCAGGAATTTTTTCCTTCTAGTTCTAGGTTGGATCTCTCCTTGATAAGTTTCCATCCATTATTTCTTGTTCTGCCCTTAGATACTTTGGAGAATAGATCAACCCTCTATTCTCTATGATAGCTCCTTCAATATTGGAACACTGCTACCATGTAACCCCATGTCTTTCTCTTCTCTTAAACTAGACATACCATGTTCCCACAACCATTCATCTTATGGTTTAGCAACCAGACTCTTTATCTTCTTTGTTACTCTTTTCTGCACTCTTCTAGTTTCAAAATCTTTTCGTATTGTGGTGGCCAAAACTGGACACAGTATTTACATACAAGTAAAGTGGTACTATCTCTTCATGTGATCTTGATACCATTCCTCTGTTGATACAGCCTAAAATTTCATTGGCTTTTTTTTTTGGCAGCAGCAGCACACTGCTGACTCACACTTAAGCAGTGCTCCACCAAGATTCCTAGATCTCTCTCACAGCTGACAGCTGTTGAGCCAGGTACCACTTATTCTATCCTATGCATCCTATGTTTTTATTTTGGTTGTTTTGTTTTGTTTTTTTCTTAAGTGTAAGAGCCTACTTTTCGTATCACTGAATTGCACCACTGAATTGTGATGAACTAAGTTATAGCTCACAAGGTGTAAGCTTTTTAATAAGATTGGTAGTCAGAAAGGGTGCTACAGGTCTGCTTCTGTTTATTGGGCTGTTAAATTATTTTTAGAGGGGAGGCATGGTTTGATCTGCCCACTGAATGCAGTCTGCTGGCAGCAGAATACAGTTGATACAATTCTATTTTAGCAAGTTACACTTTAACTCAATTCCCATGTACAGCTTCTGCTAAAATAGAGTCCTTAAAAAAAATATTTTCCTAAAATCCATACAGGCAGTGGTGGGATTCAAATAATTTAACAACCGGTTCTCTGCCCTAATGATTTCTTCCAACAACCAGTTCACCAAACTGCTCAGAAAGTTAACAACCGGTTCTCCCGAAGTGATGCGAACTGGCTGAATCTCATCACTGCATACGGGACAGCTTCTATATACTTTCAATTTTATTGATGGTAGATTTGTGAAAGGTAGCTTAGATCTGTCTTTGGGAAGAGTTATCTGGGCTGTAGCAAAGAGGAAGTGTCATTTGTTTTCATAAAGTATTCCAGGCTGCACTCAAGATTCTCCCTATCCTCTCCTACCCCTTGCCAATGCCAGAAATGTCTTCACTGAGGAGGCAGGAAGAATTTTTTTCCAGCCACTTCCAACAAAGCTTGAAGTAAGTGCTGCTGGAGAAAGGAATGATTTCGCCTTCTGACCAAAACTGGAGAAGAGTAGTTCAAGAGACTTCCAGAGAAGTTGTACAAAAAAAAATTGGGAACCAGAGCACCAACATGGTTGCTTAATAACAGAGTTGGAAGAACCTTGGAGATCTTTTAATCCAACTCCCTGCTCAAGCAGGAGAATCTACTGTATACTATTTCAGACAAGTGGATCAGGGGTGGGTTCTACTTACCTTTACTACCGGTTCACAACAGAAGCTTCTGCGCATGCGCAGATCATTAATTATGACATCCGGGTGGGTGGGCGGAGCCTCCCGCCAGTTTTACTACTGGTTTTGAAGAACTGGACAGAACCAGGAGCAACCCACCACTGAAGTGGCTGTCCAGTTTATTCTCCAGTGACAGAGCAGCCACAGCTTCCAGAGGCAAGCCATTCCACTGGTTAATATTTCTCACTGTCAGGAAATTTCCCCTTAGTTCTAGGTTGCTTCTCTCCTTGATTAATTTCCATCCATTGTCTCTTGTCTTGCTTTCTAGTGCTCTGGAAAATAGGTTGACCTCCTCTTCTTTGTGGCAGCCCTTCAAATATTGGAACATTGCTATCATGTCACCCCTAGTCCTTCTTCTCACTATACTAGTCATACCCAATTCCTGCAAATGTTCTTCATATATTTTAGTCTCCAGCCCTATAATCATCTTTGTTGCTTTTTTCTGCATTTCATAGTGTCTCTTTTCACTTAGAATTATGGTATCCATGTTGCTGTGAAAAATGGTTTCAAACAGCTGGTTATTTGAACTTTTTCTGAAATGAAGCACAATTTCAAAGGGTTGTACAGCCATAATTAACACAACATCATGTTACAATTACTGGAAAGTTTGATACCATCAAAACACACCTGCATATGATAATAGGAAATGTTACTCTACACTTACCAGTCTTTGTTAATATAATATATGCTGAAAGAGACTCACATCTGGGTTGAAATATGTAAGATTTCACTGTTTTATGTGTCAGAGGACTTTGCAGGAAACATTCTTGTATTTCACTCAATTATAAAGTTGAAAAACTTGACATAACTTACCTAATTTATTTTGTTGTGCAGAACACTTTCCCACTGAACAATAATTCATCTCAGCAAGGGATTATCCAGGTAGCAAAGAGAATTGAAAGTTTCCAATATGAGCTGAAAAACTTATAATGATGCACTGATTTAGATAATGTGTCATTCATTTCCTTCAGGAGGTGTAGGATCAATATTATCCACATTTGTTCAGTATATTTGGTGAGCGTGTAAAAGTCTAGCTTCAAGAAGGTGTCTGAAAGTGTAGTTATTATATTCAAACACACTTGTACACTCAGATATAGTTAGGAATCTGCTGTTAATATTATCTATTATTTAATTTTACGTAAAAGCTTTATTGAAGGTTATTCTGTGTTGTTTTTGTTTGTTAGCGGCTGAGGCTTTATCTGCAGCAATGTAGAAAATAGGTAGAAATTATATATTATATTACATCAACAAACATAGGTAGCTGCAATAGTGTGATTAATATTAAATTAATATTAAAAATATAATATTATATTAATATTATATTAAAAATAACAGCAACAACAACAGAATAATAATATGTGCCTGAGAAACATCCATGTCTTTTAAGGATTTACAAAATGTCAGCAGGGTTTGGGTCAAACAATCCTCAGAAGTTTTGGTGTTCCAAAAATTAGGTGCTATGATAGAGAAGATATGCTTCCTGGTTCCCAACAAATGGATAATCTAATAGGATCATAAATAGAATAGAACACCAAAAGAGTCCAATTAGCCAGATCCCATGTAGTGAATATTGTTCATAATGGGGAGAAAATAGAGAAACGGATGACGAGAACAAAAATACCCCACGAGAGTGAATTACTGAATGATTAAATTGCTAAATAGGAGTATTTTTTTATAGCTAGTAGATAAAAAAAAATCTCTTCCAAAATGTTCTCATCCTAAAATGGCTGATCCAGTCTTGAAACTGGACTTTTTCATTTTCTTTTTCAATAAACTTATTTCTATAAATTAGCTTTACTGTTATTTCCTAAGTTGTTGTTGGTTTTCTATGGTATTCTACTATATTGTTATAATTCTAAATCACGGGTATCAAACTCACATCACATTGCCGTCACATGATGTTTCAGGTTTTTCCCCTTTGCGGGTGGGCGTGGCCTGTGTGTGACACATCCAGCTCATGGGCCACCAGTTTCACACCCCTGTTCTAAATTGTCCACATAATGTTTAACTCACTCCCAGCTGATCTTGATTGCTTCAGCATTACCTTTCTTTTACTGTAGTTTCTTTTTAACTCTGGATTCTTCTTTCCTCTTAATCTGGCAGAATCTTTATTTGTTATTCTGAACTAAAAAATCAGCCAAACGCACCCGAACCAGTTCCCGGGACCAGTGTCACCTTTTGAAGTAGCAAGGTCAAGAAACAGCCGCAAGAAGGGTTTCTAAACCCTTTATTCATCCGTTCCCGATTCCCAAGATCTGATTCAGATCACTGGGAGTTCTTGTTCACCTTGGGAAAGCACCAAAATCCAGAACACAGTGCTAACTTTAACAAAAATAAAAAATAAAAAATAGAGCTGCATAGCAGAGGCTTGTGTGATTCCTTAAGAGGAAATGGTATATCAACTTTTCTAGTTATTCAAGTCTTATAACTCTTGTGATCTACACCCTCCCATTTTGATGGAAATAACAACTCTGGCTTCCCAACTCATGTTCCTGATTCTTACTGATTTCTTTTTAATTCCTTGCCTTTGGACATAATCTTTGGCTTTCAACCTTGATCTTTTGGACTTTCTGAACCTCTGAATTATAGTAGCCTTTAGGGAACTTTCACCCAGCAGATTTACCAAGATGCTTTGCTACAAATCTCTAGCAAAAACACTAACTGCCTACATACCTCTAGCTAATTTACAACCTTCCATTTGAGCATATCTCTTTCTCTAGTACTGTCTTTAATGATTTAAAGCCAAGTCAATAAACCTCAGAGACCTGTAAGTGGTAGCTCTCTGCCTGCTTCTTGCCTCAATCAGGACAATTCACCCCTGTTTGAAGATAGGAACAACATTTGCCATCTCAAATTCTCTGACACCCGATTTCTCAGAGATCATAGAGCATGACTTCCAGATGTCATTTTGAAACTCCTTCAATAGTTGCTGATGCAACTGATCTGGTCTTGGAGTCTTTAACCCATTCATAGTAGCCAAATACCCTGCTTCCCCCAAAACAAGACAACCCCTGATAATAAGCCCAATTGGGCTTTTGAGCGCATGGCAATAAGGCCAAGCATTTATTTCAGGGTTCAAAAAATTATAAGTCAGGTCTTATTTTCTGGAAAACATGGTACTATGGCTACTAATCCATTTTTAATCCCTGGTAATCCATTTTTTTTATCTTGGTTTTCCACTTTCTTCTGTTTAAATTGTCTTTATATCCTGTTAGGAAATGAGTATTACCTACCTTGTTGGTTGGCAATATATAAACCATCTCTATAGCTTTAAGACTGTTGTATTGCATCATACTGTGTCCTGATTGGTTAGCATTGCAGCCAATCTCCTTAAGAGGGAGCTAGAAACATGGCTGATTTCTCTTTGCTGTTCTTGCTCTCCGATATCTCTGTGTGCTACTGTTAGCAAATCCAGAAGAACTGTTTATTGTGAATAACTATGACGACTGGTAAGAAGACTTTCTTATTACATTATCCCTGGACTGTTGTTTTGCTATCTCCTGCTTTATATGTGTATGATCTGGACTGTTTATTGGACTGTGCCTTACTATTTCCTGAACGTAAACACAATTCAGTGTATCTGTGTGTTGACTGTGTTTATTTGTACCTATCTCAAATGCTTTCATGTACACACACTTGATATTCAAAGGTTACTCTGCAAATTCCTTAAGATATCCATTTGAACAGAATTGTCATTTCGGGAGAAGACTAAGGCAAAGGAAGTGAGAACTTATTCCTTCTCCCTATCATCTGCTACCATCTTACTATATTTTTCAAACAGCCTTTCTTTTTTTCCTTGTCAAACAGGAGAGTTAATACTCCACTAGGTTACTTTTAAAAAAGAATGGGTGTTTTAATTCTTGGCTCAGTCAAAATCTTCTCATATATACACAGTAATTTCTGAACCTTTTCCATTCAGGTGGAAAGACCTTTACCATTTCTCATACAGTTTATCAGTGATGGGTTCCTCCCGGTTTGGCCTGGTTCTCCCGAGCAGGTAGCGGTGATGATATGATGTCACCGAACCGGTTCTGCCCCCCCGCCCACCCCCACTCCCTGCACCCCCACCCACCCCTCACATTATTCTTACCTTTTATTTGGCCCCATCCCGAATCTATTGCTGCCTCCTGAGTCCCAGCTGATGGCTAGAGGAAAAAAACTGTTTAAACTCTTGCCGAGGGGCTTCAAAAGGCTGTCCTACAACTGATCAATGTTAAAAGAAAACATTGTAGACCAGTGTCTGCAAAAATATATGAGTAGATCAGTGCCTGTAAAAAATAAATGGGTAGATCGGTACAGCTCTGCAAGCAATTAAAAGCCTGGTAGACCAGTACCTCTGCTAAATCCTAAAGAATTGTCACATGACCATCAAGCCATGCCCACAAAATAAGCCATGTCCCCAGAACCGGTAGTAAAAAAAATTAGAACCCACCCCTGCAAGTCATCCTTGACTTATGATCACAGTTGAGACCAAACTTTCTGTTTTATTTCGGTGAATTTTGTCCCCTTTATGACTTTTCTTGCTGCATTTCTTAAGTGAATCACTGCAGTTGTTAAGTTAATAACCCGGTCATTAAGTGAATCTGGCTCTCCCCATTGACTCTGCTTGTCAGAAGGTCACAAAAGGGGATCACGTGACCTTGGGACACAGCAACTTTCATAAATATGAACCAATAGCCAAGCCTCTGAATTTTGATCACATGACCATGGGGATGCTTCAATAGTCATACATGTGAAAAACAGTCATAAGTCACTTTTTCAGTGCTATTATAACTTCAAACAGTCACTAAATGAACTGTTGTAAGTCAAGGGCTACCTGTATAAATAATAGCTCCCCCCCCGACACTCCCTGATTATGTCTATAAAGAAGGCTCTTCTCCCAAGCCTATGTAGATGCTCTCCAGAGGTGGTATTCACTTAATTTCACTACCGGGTTGCAAATTTCAGCGTGTACACCTCCTCCATGCATGCACAGTGCCTTCTGCACATGCTCAGAGGGTCAAAAATGGGGCGTGGTGATGTCCGGGTGGGTGGGTGGAGCCTCCTGTGGTCAGCGCTACCAGATTGTGTGATCTGGATAGAGCCAGCAGCATTTCACCACTGATGCTCTCCCCATTAGGGGAGATGCATCAGTTGGATATGCCAACTTTCCATATGAAGATCAAGCACTTTGAGTTGAACATAGAGGTTGATTCTGTTTGAATATAGAGGGTGAAACTGTTTCACACTTCCTTATAAAGCCCCCACTGTGTATATACTGGTGATTGGAGCCAAGAAATTAACCCCTTATTCTATTAAACTCTGCTAAAAGCCCTTCAGATCTGGTTTGCAAGGTGACTCCAGACATATTATTCCCAGCTTTCTTGAAATGCAGACCATCTCTTGCCAAGAATTACTCTTCGTGACCTCTCCTTGCTCTTTCCTTTCCATAGATAAATTATATCCCCCTTTGACAGGGTTGGCAAAATTTTAATAGTGAGATAGGTATCCATTTTTATAAAACAATCAGTATTCATACATCAATCAATAAAGCAATCTGTTTGATGTTACTGATTGTGATTAATTCACGTAACTTCCAATATATGTTAGTGTTTCATATGAATAAAATATCAAGTGCATTTTCCTCCAAGGAGCTTATAATGCAAATATGTATGTTCTTGTCTTATATCTGGTAAATGATATCTGGTAAATGTGAGCATGCTGGCCACAACATTTGGCTCAGACATCAATTTAAAAAGTGGGGGGGGCAGTTTAATTTGAACTAATGGGGAGGCTGCCTCAGGATCAATTCCAAATCTAAAGAACTTATTGCCTTGTCGTCACATTGATATAGGATATATACCCTGTTTTCCTGAAAATAAGACCCAATCACAAAATAGGTCCTAGCATGGTTTTTCAGGATGCTCATAGTATAAGCCCTACCCCAAAATAAGCCCCAGTTAAGATTGTCCTGCCAGATGGATGCATTTAGTACCATATTTCCTCCAAAATAAGATCTAACCAGAAAATTAGCCCTAATGCATCTTTTGGAGCAAAAATATAAGACGCAGTCTTGATTTCAGGGAAACATGGTTATATTAAAACAACAACAACAACAACAACAACAACAACCTGTGAGGGGAGGGGATGTGAGAAGTTTATAAATTTTTCACTTGCAGTTAAAGTACACCCTTCTGTATTTCAGAAATACAGCATTTTAGTGTTAGATCCCTTTGAATCTTCTTGTTTTCTAACAGGAATCTCTCTGATTTTTTTTTATAGAATTGGATATCACTGTAAACATAGTTGCTGCTTCAGTGGGCATTAGCACAGATTGCAACTCTCAGGGGGCAGAGAGTTAGGCAAGGAGAACCTTTATAGATTTTGCTAAAAACAAAAAAGTGTCTCTCCTTTTGGGAAGTCATGCATTTCTTATGAAAATAGCAGATCTTCTCATTCTTTTTGGTAAAAGGCTCCAAGACAAATTATGAAAGGATGGGTGCAGTATTAGGTGTTATGCAGAGGTGGGTTTCAGCAGGTTCTGACCAGTACTGGAGAACTGGTAGCAGAAATTTTGAGTAGTTCAGATAAACCAGTAATAAAAATTCTGACTGGCCCCGCCCCTATCTATTCTCTGCCTCCTGAGTCCCAACTGATCGGGAGAAAATGGGGATTTTGCAGTAACCTTCCCCTGAATTGGGGAGGGAATGGAGATTTTACAGTATCCTTCCCCTGCCACACCCACCAAGCCACACCCACAGAACCAGTAGTAAAAAAATTTGAAACCCACCACTGGTGTAATGAGAGTTTAATTTAGGATGGGAAAACAGTGAAAACATCTCTAAGACTGGAAAACATCGAGGCGGAGGGGGAAAGATTTGATTCTCCCATTCAGTACATAATGTTCTGGTGCTGGCTCATCTATAAAATGATTGCTTTCTGCAGTGACTGTGAATATTGCAGCTGATGCTCACAAACTCAGCTACAGTACAGGCGAGAGAAAAAAAAAACTGCTTTTCTTCTACAAGCTCAAAGAACCAAGCATTGCACCACTTCAACATTTCTTTCTTTTGTTCTTTCTTTTTCCCTCATAGCAAAGATACCGCCGACCAATATTTGACCGCCTGAAAATTATCCAGTGAACTGTCAGGTCTGAGGGTCAGCAAATATTCTACTACGTTAATCACCACATTACACCCTATGAATCTGGTTATGCACATACAAAATATATTAAGGGTGGTAGTGTTGATATTACTAAACTGAGCTAGTCACTATCCATTCATACTAGGTAGCACAAGAACTGAGATTGGTGATGGAAAACTATTGTTACTTACTGTATTTTTTGGAGTATAAGATGCACCTTCCCCCCCCCCCCAAAAAAAAAAGAAGGTGAAAATCTTGGTGGGTCCTATACTCTGAATGTAGCCCCGCCCAGCTTCTCAAACTGAGGTTTCAGAGGCTGAAAAAAGCATCAGAAACCAAGTTTCAGAAAAAAAGCCCCCAAACAGAGCTTCAGAAAAGAAGCCCCCAAACAGAGCTTCAGAGGCTTTTTTTCTGAAGCTCTGTTTCAGAAGTTTCAGAGGCAGGGAATAAAAAAAAAAAAGCAAGGCACAGAGCTCAAAACCAAGGAACCTGTTGCTAAAATTCACCTCTGGGATCAGCTGATTGGAGGCATTCCTGGAGGCCAATCCACTTGCCAATCAGCTTTTTTCTTATTTTCCTCCCCAAAAACTAAGGTGCATCTTATACTCCAATGTGTCTTATACTCTGAAAAATATGGTAGGTTAGAGACAACTATTAATTCAGCATAACTTCATGTTAAGACTATCAAGAAATTAACCAAGGATCCATTAACTTCAAAGATTGGAGGGGACCTTTAAATTCTGGAGCAAAGATACCCAAAAGTTCCAACTACTTTTCACTTCAGCAGTGAATCAATTGTTGTGTTTATTGCTTCGTTCTTATCTGCAATAAATATTTTATCCCAGCTGAGTCATCCTGAAAAGCCTTCTGCCAAGTTAAACCAAGGAGGTAAGCATCTGATGAGCTATGATCTACTGCTGAACTCTGATGCAAAGCTTGATAACTGGGAACAAATTAAGAAATGGAACAGAGAGAAAATTTCTTTGAAAACAATATCAGTATAAAAGATAACTGTCTCCCTTCTTCCATGTCTCTTTTCTTTTCTTTTTTTCTTTCTCTTTCTCTTTTCATTAAACTAGACATACCGAGTTCCTGTAACCGTTCTTCATATGTTTTAGCCTCCAGTCCCCTAATCAGATGGAGGAAGGGGGTGAGAGAGAGTGAGGAGGGGGGGCACAGAGGGAGAGAGAGGAAAAAGAGAACACAAAAACTTTAAGTCAGGCTTAACTTCTGCTGCTTATTTGGGCAGGTCAATGCCGTTTTCTTAATAACAATATGAAAATGGTTTGACTCTATATTCCTCTGAAATGTTTTCCCTCTGGTTTTCCAACTTATCCCCCAGTCCTGGGTCTTTTCGTTTTTGTGTCTTTCTTTTGTTTTTGTCTGGCTCTAATCAGTTCTGACTTGGCTTAGATTCGTTTTGAGATCAGCCAAGGTTGGGTAAGTGCTGCCACTTGCTATCTGATGCATGTAAGGATTTATTTAAACTTAAGGGAAAAAAGAAAAGAAAAGTAAGGCAGATTGACTAAGTCACCCCCTGCAGCGTGAAATATCTTTTTCTATACCTTGCTTGAATTCTTTATAGAAATACTTTCATTACATGTGAAAGAGGCAGGAAAATATGCCATTTCTGGCTGAGAGAAGAGAATTATTGAAATTCAGAGGGCAGGATTATTCAGAAACTGGTATCTTTCCAGGAACATGTAGTCAGTTGGTGAATAATGAGAAGGGATATTTGTAGGATTTGCAATATTCAGTTGCAAATTGAAAAAATCTTGAATTAAATGCAATGTGAAAACAAAAATCTCTTGTAATGTTTTCGAAATACCAAATATCTGCATTTCTGCCCCAGATCAGGCCAGGGGTTGCCCAGCCAATCGGTGGAGGAACAACAACTGCATTTTATCCAATCTCATTCTTCATTGCATTGCATTAATTTTGGGTTGTGAGGGAAGAGAAAGGGGCTGGGTGAGAAAGAGGGACATCAAGAGGTCAACAATATCAACAATATTATTGAGTGATCAAAGCCCCACTCTCTTTTATGTGCATTGATGCATGTTAAAAGAGGATGAGGTTGATGCTTCTGATGATGGAAAATCATACAGTCTTGGGAAAAATGAGATACTAACTAAAACAAGAGTTCAGAAAGGGTAGTTCATCATAGCTTTTCTTTTGTAAGAGGATCCAACCCAGTTAATTTATGAAGTTAACTGGCTGACTTTTGAGAATGGTTAGGAACCATTCAGCATCATGGGACAAGCAAAAGTTGTCCTGGTCCATCACTATTCAGTGAAAAGCTTCTAGACCATGGTCTTGCACCTTCAATTGATTCTGCTTGATTAATGAAGAAATTACTGTAGAATTAGAGTATCTGCTAAATGGACAGATTACATACTGTATTCTGTCCATGTTTCATTGCTGGTAGTTTCTCATCAATTGTAAAAAAAAATGAATGCAAAAAATGTGTGAATTTATTTATATGTTATGTATATAATCTTCCTTCCATTAGCCAAGTTACAAAATCTGCTATATTTACAAGAATTTCCTACAATCCCTGTGTATTTTAATGTTAACAATTTAAGAAAAGCAATTTTAGTGAAAATGTAGCATTCGTCTGCCATCTATTGGTTCCTTATAATTGGTTGCCTTTTATCTTTGTAAGATTCTATTTTTCATGGCCTTTTCTAAAACAAAATAATATTCATTTGTTTCTCTAAATTTAGAAAGTGCTTCCTTTTTTTTATAAAGATCTGATGAAGATTAGATAAAGATTTTTTTTTGATAAAGATCACACAAGTACTATGTACTATTTTGAGGCCGCTCAGAAGAATTATAACATAGTCCCTACTTCTGTGTATCATCTCTCATTTAGACAAGTATGTGGATGATTTCTGTATTCACCTTTAAATGACAATCTATTCATCATTACATTAACACATCACCACTTAATTGCATAGGAGCTTCTACAGTGAGTGAATGATGCCTTTTCTCTCCACATCTAGGCATAAATTCATCCAGTATATCTCCAGCCCTTTTGCTTATTCAGAACAGTTATCCATGAATGAACAACAGGAGTAAAAGAATCACGAATATTTGAAATATTTATTACATTACAACAACATTGCTTTCTGTGGTGTGTATATTCTCTCTCTCTCTCTCTCTCTCTCTCTCTCTCTCTCTCTCTCTCTCTCTGTGTGTGTGTGTGTGTGTGTGTGTGTGTGTATCTACCTACCTACCTACTTACCTACATCTGATTTGGGGATAATTTTGTGCCATTTAAAAGAAATAAGGAACCAGGCTAATAAGAGTCAAAACTGGCAGAAAAGGACCTTGGAACATTGTGGTATTTCAGAGTCCTATTGTTCAACATGAACTGTCCCACAAAAGCTTACCCTTTTTGTTATTAAACCATCATGTGGAACTGCTGCCAGGAGAACTTATATAGACTTGTGAAAGGATTTGTTGTAAGTATGGTGATGATCTTCAGTTATTCTGCCTCCTAACAATTAACTCAACACACCTGAACATTGCCTAAATTTGATAATGACTTGGATAAAGAATAAACATTAATTCCATAAAAGGTGGAGATAATATTATCAATGAGACTTTTTTTAAAAAAATTAGATTTATATGCCACCCTTCTCCGGAAACTCAGGGCGGCTTACAAGGCGTTAAGCAATAGCCTTCATACTTTTGTATATTTTTAATACAAAGTCAGCTTATTGCCCCCACAACTGGGTCCTCAATTTACCTATCTTAGAAAGGATGGAAGGCTGAGTCAACCTTGAGCCTCGAACTGGTGTAACTGCAGACAGCTGGATGTTAATAACAGGCTATTCAGCTGGTTGAGCTATCTGAGACTTGGGATTGAGGCGTTACTTGTTCTGCATGAGGTTACATTTCTCAATCAATCAATCAATCAATCAGAATAGAGCTGGAAGCAACTTTGGAGATCTTCTACTTCTACCCTCTGCTTAAGCAAGAAATCCTATACCAGAGGTCTTCAAACTTGGCAGCTTTAAGATTTGTGGACTTCAATTCTCCAGCCAGCATGAAGTCTATGAGTCTTAAAGCTGCCAAGTTTGAAGACCTCTATCCTATACCATTCCAGACAGGTGGCAGTCCAGGCTTTTCTTAAAAACCTCCAGTGATGAAGCACCCACAACTTCTGAAGGCTAGCTGCTCCATTGCTTAATTGTCTTCACTGTTCGGAAGTTTCTCCTTAATTCCAGGTTGTTTCTCTCCTTGATTAGTTTCCAGCCATTGTTTCTTGTCTTGCCTTCTGGTGTTTTGGAAAATAAGTTGATCCCCTATTCTTTGTGGCCGCCCCTCAAATACTGGAATACTGCTAACATATCATGCCTTTTTACAATTTTGGGGTGTTTCTGACGCCAGAGCTAACACTGGAGCATATAATGGTGATTACAGAAAATATGCACAATTATAACTCGTGCACACCAATTCATAACCCCTCATGAACCAGATGTCTTAGGAATAGTTATTCACAAATGTGGGTTTTTTCTTCAATAATATCAAGAAACGATCGACAGTGAAGAAGGAAGGTTTCTAATCAGTGCAAGTCATATGATGTCTGAAGATCTCAGTTGGTTGTTTTCTTTATCATGCACAATTTGAGTTGCTAATGTTGACTTTTTAACCCCTAAATGACTTATATCTGACTAAATGGGTGACCAACTCTCTGTCCAGCAGGAGATACCCTTTTGAAGATGTTGTTTGACAGAATCTCATCTTTCTGGCACATCAGAGAAACCTGTCTATGATCTGCCTCCCAAGAATCCCACAGATGGCATTATTTCTATTAAGCTTTTAATTATTAACTGAACTTGATTTTAATGATACTGGTTTAAATTTTATATCCCATATAAGTCAACTGCTTTACCTCCATGATTTATTATTTGTTTTGTTTTTAATTGTAAGACCTTTTGACTGTTGTATGGTAAGGAACCTGGGTTACAGATAATTAATTATAAGTACTGTGGGAAGTTAGCACCCACCCCTTTCCTAGAGGAATGAAATTTTTTAGGAAATATTAAAAAGGCAGAATATTATGTTTCCCTGGATGAGAAATGGAGAAGAATGTTTTAAAGCAGCTCTCACCTTCTTGCCCCCCACACCCTTTGTTAATGGGCCAGAGGCAGAAACTCAAATCTTTGTCAATGGACCATCACAACACAATAGGACCCATCTGCAACACAATAGCAGCAGAAACTCACCACATGGCACCTGGGAAGATTACACCAGCCAGCAAGGCTAGCTAAAACCCCCAGCCCCTGGGAGTCTGATAACCAATCAGGATACTCTTTCTGGGCCCCAGGAAGTTCAAAGCCAGAGAGAGCATAAAAACCGGAGACTCGCTGTATCTGCCCTTTTCTGTTCAGGAACTCAAGTCATGTGATCCTGTCCACCATCAAACCATCTTTCCAAGCAGTCTCCATGTTTCTAGTGTCTTTTCCCCCACTTGGAGCAGAACCCAGAGAATATTTCTTCCTACATTACAATATATACTCTTTGCACTCTGCTTTCATTTCAAGTAACCATTGATATCTCAATTAAAAGGAAGACTCCTTTAATGAGACCAAAAAAAAAAAAAAATCAGGGCCATGTGTTCACTTTCTTTGACAAGGGCCTTGTGACTCAGACAGCTTGCTTAAGTGCTAAACTAGGCTTGTCCTGTAATTAACTGAAAAACATTAGAGCTTGTCTAGACAAATTTCCAAGTTTCTGATTTTCCTCATCTCATTGTTCTACAAATGAAAGGGCTTCCATTCTGAAAAGAAACATACTCTGTTAGCGTGATATCCTTGATTGCATGAAGGAGGTTAGCTAATGTGTTGTACAAATCCCTAAACTTCACACTCTCACACTCTCAGCAGAAATATTCCTCTTAGCTGGAAATTTGGATGTTGTAAATTAAGATGTCCTTGCCATGAGGATGTGTGAAGTCCAGAAGAAAGATAATTCTTTACTCTGTGGAGTGATCTCAGATCAATGGTGGGTTGCCCCTGGTTTGGACCGGTTCATAAGAACTGGTAGTAAAACTGGCAGGAGGCTCCGCCCACTGACCCTGATGTCACCAGAAAGCTTCTGAGCATGCACAGAAGAGCGCATGCATGCATGAGCAACACTTGCACACACATGCAGCCCCGTTACAAACCGGTAGTAAAGGTAAGTAGAACCCACCCGTCTCAGATATGTAGATCTTTCCCTAGCTTTGGATTTATTTATTTTTTTTATGAAAGGGTCTGGCATCGAGGTGGAGTAACTTTGTAGATTGTCTTTTGAGTCCAAGGTTTGGTTGACTCTTGCTGGGTAATGAGGTAATGAAAGGGCTTTGGGCAATTCCTACTATGGCTCTGCCTGAAGGAGGTAGACCTTTGTTATGTAGAATAGAGTGGCTCAGGCCTTAATGGCCCATTAACAAAGGTGGGAGGATGAGTTTCTGCCTCCCTTTTAAGAGAAGTATTCTACCCTTTTAATGTTTCCTAAAATATCTCATTTTCCTACGAGAGGGGTGGGTGCTAACTTCGTACAATTGTATGAGGAAAAAAGAATGAAAGTTCAGCAGAGAAATGGCCTCATGCCAGCTTCACTGGAACATCAGTGATTACCTTCACCTGTTTTTAATAATCTAATAATTTCTAAAAGCTTAAGGTAGAAGCTGATTAGATATAGGGTGCAGGTCATTCATCTCTAAAATAATTTAATTAACCATGAGGCATTGTAAAACCAGCTAGAGGTGAGTAATTCAGTTTAAGAAGAGGCAGTGGGACCAGAGGTGGGGACCATGGGAATAAAATTCAAAGAGATTCCATATTAATGAGCTTATATTTTTCAAAAAAATAAATAAATTACTCCACTAGAAATAAATACAGTATGTTTTCTGAAATTGGCATGATTCTCAAATATTGAATTTATTTATTTATTTATTTATTTAGCTTGTATGCTGCCCTCTCTAGGACAAGGACTCAGGGCGGCTCACAGGAATAAAACAAGCAATAAATCAATATTTATTATTGATTATTGAATATTACTAACTACACAGGAATCGTAGAAGATCTGTTATGGGTAGGGCTATCTGGGCAAATGTGGGAATGAACCTAATTTCCTTTGGGGGGGGTTCCTTTGGAGGACACCCCCCCCCCCCGCAAAGGAAATTAGGGATAGTATGACCCACAGCAACGCAGATGCATCAGGTCCTCAAGTGGCTGGGAACAGCTATAAAAGAACCCTATCCATTTGATCAGAGTTCACAGACTGAAACTGATCCCAGGTTTTTTTAGCTCCAGAAAATTTGCAAGAGAAACCAGGAGCTGTAATGTACAGTACACAGGGCTTCTTTATCTTAGAGTTACTAATGGTTACAGCAACCTCTGCCATCATTTTCTCATAACTTGAAAACCATTGATGTACCTTTGCATTTTGTCATAACTTGCACCTCTGTAAAAATTTTGGGTTAAGTTTTGAAGCATTCCAAATACGCACAAATTGATTTCTTGATTAATGAATTTCTCAATTGTCTAAACTTGCAAGTTGACCTTTTACTTTTCAAATTGTGAGAACATTCCAAGTTGCTCCATCATGCTTATTACATACTCCACTTTAATACTAGACCCCCTCATAAAAGAAAATCGACAGCTAGGGAAAGATCTAAATCTTTGAAAAAGAGCCTGGATAGCTCAACAGACTAAAAAAAGCCTGTTATTAACATTCAGCTGTCTGCAATTATTACAAGTTCGAATCTCACCAGGCTCAAGGTTGACTCAGCCTTCCATCCTTTCTAAGGTAGGTAAATTGAGGACCCAGTTTGTGGGGGCAATAAGCTGATTTTGTATAAAATATACAAAAGTATGAAGGCTATTGCTTAACGTATTGTAAGCTGCCCTGAGTCTCTGGAGAAGGGTGGCATATAAATCTAATTAAAATAAATTAAAAAAAATTAAAAAATAAATATCTGAGATCACCTCAACTGAGAAGGGAACAATCTTCCTTCTGGACTTCACACATCCTTAGGGCAAGGACACCTTAATTTGCACATCCAAATCAAAGCTCATTGTCACTATAAGGACCATCACTCTGCTCTCTAACCGTCAGATTTCTGAAGCTCCATTCAGCTCTTTGGCTCTTCAAATAAAATTCTGTCTCTACTTCTAGCAATTGTCCTGCATATCCCCCCCCCCCCACCCCATAGGGTAACCTGACTTCAAACCAAACCAAGAAAATTATTTTACTAAAACACTTGTTTAACTGGGGAAAATGTGTGTCAAAAGGCAATAATTCTTGAACCAAGGTACCTTAAATGGCTAACTAGTAGAATGTGCCCAAAATCTAGGACCTATGATTCTTGAGGGAATGAAAGTTGGAGAAATTGTGGCTGCTTCTCTCCTGCCAATTCAATGAGGTTGAATTGTTTCTCCAGTCATGTGATCAATTCAAATGACTGGTACAGTTAAAGGCCTTAATCAAATGCATTAATGAGGTCCTTAATGTCTTTCTTTTCGTACTCTGAGCTTTTTCAATTATCCAGCATATATCAGTAACATAGTAACAGAGTTGGAAGGAACCTTGGAGGTCTTCTAATCCATCCCCCTGCTCACGCAGGAAACCTGTACTAGGGATTCAAACTGCCAAACTGTCAACCTTTCTGATCGACAAATGGTCTTAGCCATTTGAGCCACCTAGTCAGCAATGTCTCTTCTCTCTCAGCCTTTTCTAAAGCCAGAACCTCTAGCATCTTTCCATGTAGATCCCAAACATTACTTTGCTGCCCTGTGATTAATAGGCAAAAGCAAATTTATTTCACAAAAAGAAACCAGTGGAAACAATCTGGTTTGAAATGAGGATTTGTGAATCTGTAAAAGATTTGTGGATCTGTGAAAAGATTCACAGTACCTGTTCCTCTGATGAGGCACAATCAGTAGCTTTCCCTGCCTGTAGCAAAGAAACAATTTGACAATTAAGTGCCAATTGACAGTCAATAATCTCCCACAATGAAGCGACTTCAGTTAAATTTTCCTCTTTTTCTCTCAGCTTCCTCTACTTGGCACGCAATAAGGTTAAAATAATGTTTTGAATGCGGGGGGGGGGGGGGGGGGGGGGAAGCCTCTTCTATAGATAAACTTAGAAAATATTTCTAGGGCTGAAGTACTTGAACAACATATGGGAAAGCAGATGGTCATAGGCAGGCATTGCCATCTCAGAAAAAAAAGGAAAAGGTTTTCATTGTTGATGACATTTAAGTGGATGTGAGAAGATGTGCAGCATGACAGATGAAGACCATAACAGCTAGTCAGTTTCCTGATCAAGCAGCTTAGAAATGTCTGACAGAAGCAGTCCCTGTGTTAAAATTAGAAGGAGAGTTGTCTGCTCAAACATAATCATTTTGTATTTCAGTATTGTTTATTTATTTATTTATTTTTTAGTTTGGTTTTGATTTTAAAAACCTGCTGGTCTTTCTCTTAAGATTCATAGAGAAGAACTAGAGAACGGCAGCAACCTGACGTGACTTGAACAGCAATTGTATTTTCAGAATTGTCGCAATAATGTAAGCAGAATAATTCTGGTTTTTATTGCCGTTCCACCAATAAGAGAAAAAAAAAACTTTGTATTGAGGCAATTGCTGTTAAAGAATATGCCCCGTTTTCAATTTTACCAGGCTGATTGCTCAGTCAGTAAAACTATGAATGTTGCATACCTAAATCTGAGGAAATGATGCTTGGTGAAAATTATGTCACAGAACTCATTCTGAGGAACTAGAATTTAAAAATGAACAAGCCAAAAGCAGCAGCAGCAGCATTTCCTAAACTAATAAGCAAAGCCTGACTAGGTGGCTCAGTGGCTAAGACACTGAGCTTGTCAATCAGAAATCCCTGTACTAGAGATTCGAACCCTAGTACAGGTCTCCCGCGTGAGCAAGGGATTGGACTAGATGACCTCCAAGGTCCCTTCCAAATCTGTTACTGTTAAAAGGATGATTTCAATGACAAATGCACAGAGACAGGACTGAATTGTACTGATTGTGGACCTTTTTAATTCATGTATTTAATGATGTATAATATGAAATATCAGGAGCATATCATGATGTACTCCCCACATTATTGGCCATGAACATTCTAGAGAAGCATAATGGTGGGTTTGCTTCAATTTGGAAAGTCAGTCCATTGGAACTGATGATCATTTTGTAAATTTTATGTTTGCTCACACATATTATACAGTGACATTTGTCATAAACAGAAGCGAGCTTGATGACTGTACTAGAAGAAAGTCTACTGCATATTCTTTCCTTAAATGCATCTGTATTTCGATGTTATTCACTCTATTCTCATTTTAAAAAAACTTTTTCCTCTGTTTCCCACTGCAAAAAAAAAAAAAAAAGTGCTTCCACTGAGTACATTGATCTTGCCTGAACTTAAGGGAGAAGACAAATATGCCATTCAACACACTTTTCAGATTTTTAAGAGAATATTTGTAATTGTGGATGCTCTGGAGGTTTTCAAGAAAAGATTGGACAAGCATTTGGGCAGAATGGTATGAGGTCTCTTGCCTTGGACCAGAAGACCTTTAAGGTCCCTCCTAAACCTATGATTCTATGTAACTTTATATAAATTTTACTAGTTGATCTATGACTGCTTGGTAATTTTGTCAAGCACTTCTAATTGGAAAGTAGGAATGAATTTACGGTGCATAGTGAAAGTTTAAGTTCAAATCTCACCAGGCTCAAGGCTGACTCAGCCTTCCATCCTTTCTAAGGTAGGTAAATTGAGGATCCAATTTGTGGGGGCAATAAGCTGACTTTGTATAAATATACAAAAGTATGAAGGCTATTGCATTGTAAACTGCCCTGAGTCTCCAGAGAAGGGCGGCATATAAATCAAAAATTAAAAAAATTAAATTAAATTAAGTCTATGTGAGAATAAGGGAGAATACTATGAGCAACAGAAATGTCACCATAGAGAAGGTTCAGTTTGAATCCTACACATCAGTTCAACTTGGTCCACTTTAAATACGATCTGTTTCAAGCTGGGTCAGAAGTACTGCCTCCATTCAGCTGGTTCAAAAACCCAAGAGATGAAAGGAGAAATCCCACTGACTAATATGGGAAATTGAAAAACAGTTATAACCTTTTCATTGATTGATATCAGAAGTGGTATCCAGCCGGTTCGGGAAAACCAGTAGCAGAAATCGTGGGTGGATCCTCTCCCTCCCCTGGCTCTATGCCATTCCATTTAGGCATGTTTTTGAGGCCAGCTGCATGCGTGGGAGGGGCGCACGCAAGTAAAGTGAATACGAAGAAACAATATAATATTTGGCATAAGAACAAATAGCTTTCACATTGTATGAGCTATTGTATGAGGTATTGTTGCTATTGTTTTAAGGGGGAAGCCTATCCCATTTAAGATTATTATTTCATAACAAAATTAGAATAAAGTAATAGCCATGGTTGTTTCTCTTCAAATTTTAGACTGATAGATGTGAAGTCCACTTTCTACAGTTTGGCCCCAGTTAGCTAAACACACACACACACAAACACACACAAATCCTGCTCTTGTAGATGAGCTGTGTGAAGTCATAAATTGATGTTCACAATTGATGTTGATGAACTCCACTTAAAAGTCCATTCCATCAAGTTCCCATGCCATTCTGCAATATATTTTAAAAGAAGAAAATATACATTAGTTTTTGTGCACAACTTCTCTTTTCTTTTTAAAATACTTTTTATTTTTTTTAAACAACAAGACATAACAAACACAAACATAAAACATAAAACATATATTCCTTCTTTACAACAGTTTCATAACGGTAATCCTACATTTTCCCCTCTATTTTTCTTTGATTATACTTATCTTTTTGTCCCATTATCCCTTGTTTCTATATATATTCCATCATACCTTATAATTATAACTATACATTAGTTCACAAACTTTGCATTTTTGTGACATTTCCCCCTTCATTCTTATTTACTATTTCTAATTTCAATCCAATTATACCATTTATTCCATACTGCATAATATTCTGTATCTTCCTTTTCTTTTATCTCCTTTGTTACTTTGTCCATTTCAGCACAGTCCAGAATTTTCCTTCTCACTTCTTCCTCCATTAGAATATTCTCATTTTTCCAGTTCTCTGTGTAAGATAACTTTTCATTAAATAAATGTAGTTTTATATAGTGTTTGTGTAAAGAAATGTCTCACCGGTTCAATGAAATATATGTAATGCCATTGTCAGATCTGAAAGAATAGGTTAGGGAGAAATCACCTTGGGGAAAATCTGTGTTGGTGGCTAGTCAAAAATGACTTGAGGACCCATAATCCATCAATGCAAATCAAAGAATACATTCCAATTCACCCAACAGCTGGAAAATATTATTTCAAACAATTCATTTAAAAATTCCGACTGAACAAAATTATCTGATAATCTAATTTTAAATCTGTAGCTTTTTTTCCAGATAGATTCAGAAAAGACAAGAGGGGATGTTTTAATCTCTGGAAAGTTTTGTTTTTTCCTAAGAGAAGTATATAGTGTTAAGAAATGGTTATTTGTCTAACTAGTTGGTCAGACAATATATAAACCAACAATATATGTTTGCAGTCAGAAAGGTATTATATTGCTTTAAGACTGTATTGCATCATCCTGTATCCTGATTGGCTAAGCTCTGTAGCCAATGTACTTAAGGGAAGTCAGGATCATGGTTTGTGTGGACACTACACCATTTTACTTGCTTACTTGCTGTAACTCTCTACCTGATCTCTCTGCATGATCACTGTTTGATCATAGCTACATGTTGCTTTCTACTATTTATTGAATGTTTTGATATTGAACTTGTTCCTGTTTTGAAACTCAAGAAGAACTGTTTTATTGTGTATGACTACAACTGATAAGAAGACTTTGTACTTGAAATATCCCTGGATTGATCTTTTAACATACACATACATCTGTGTATGACTTGAATTGTTTTTGGACTTTGCTTTACTTTTTCTAAAAGTAAAAGACTACAACTCAGTGTGTTTGTGTGTTGACTGTGATTGTTCACAACCACTCCCAGTCACTTTTCATGTGTTTACTCAAAGGGTACTCTGCTCAATAACCCACAACATCGGTTATGAGCCAAGAATATCCTTAACATATAGAATCTGGAGGAAAAGGTATCTGCATTTTCCTTGCACTTTTGTGGAAGAGTTCTATAAAAATTGCATACAAATGCCTTTAGGTAGCATTCTACAAAAATTCAGACACATGCAGCAGTTTGGGAATTATAGTGAGGATTAGATTTTGATGCACAAATGATACAAATGTCGGCTTTGGAAGCCATATTAGGCCAGAAGCTTCCATGCTGCCACCTTCTTATTTGTGGGAAAGTAGGAGGAGGGATTTAGTAAAGGGGTTGTCAGTAGACATAATAGCATTCTTTCTATCAGTCAAGGTCAGGGCGATCCTGCATCTGGAGAAGGAGTGGTCAGAGTGATGTCTCCTCAGAGGGATGGTTTTGTAGTTTTCATTTACTAAGGGAAAACCCGGATGTCTCAGATTCGAGTTTTCCCAGATGTGCCAGTTTACCTATTCTAGTAAATAGAACTTTGAAAAATGCTTGCTTCAGTGTCTTTACTTGGAGTTGGGGTTTTTCTGGAATGCTGACAGCTGGAAAATAAACTGATACTCTGTATCCCAAATGCACTATTATGTTTTTTTTTTTTAAAAGTGCTCTAATTTTAGTTGAAAATTAAAACACGGTTATACCTTTCAGCACTCTCTGCCCTTTTACTATTATTTATTTGTTTGTCTGTTTATTTATTTCAGCTTTTATGGACCTCTTATCATTGTGTCTCTTGACGCTAACAGCATCAACATTAAAACACAATGTTTTTTTAGTTGAGAAATTGTGTCCAACCTATTGTGACCCCATTGTCTACATTCCTCCAGGCCTTCCTGTCCTCCACCATTTCCCGGACTCCATTTAAGTTCATGCTGACTGCTTCAGGGACTCCATCCAGCCACCTCGTTCTCTGTTGTCCCATTCTTCTTTTGCCGTCAATCTTTCCCAGCATTAGGCTCTTCTCCAGTGAGTCCTTCCTTCTCATTAGGTGTCCAAAGTATTTTAGTTTCATCTTCAGGATCTGGCCTTCTAAAGAGCAGTAAGGTTTGATCTCCTCTAGGACTGACTGGCTTGTTCACCTTGCAGTCCAAGGGACTCACAGGAGTAAAACACAATATAACAACATAATAAATACATAATTTGTAGCTAAGATAAAACTACAAGCAGCATTGGCATAATCATTACATGGAGTTGGCCATACATTCTGACTCCCTTTGCCCATAACCTACAAGTCTTCAAGACCATAGAAAAGACCAAAAGAGTTGGGGATAATATAATCTCCAGGTTGGTAGAGTGGTGAGGAAGTTTCAAAAAGCAGATGCCATGGCAGAAAAGTTTCTTTCTCCTGGGTCCTATCTGAAGGTGCTCTAAGGGAGTTTAGAAGATAAAAGTAATTTTTTTTAGATTGAGACAGATAGTTGCTGAAAGTATCTTCTGAATCTCCAAGACAAACCCAAAGTTTGAGGCATATTTAGATCACTACAGGAAGGACATTCTTCTTTGTGAAAATTTTTGGACAGTGTCTTATTCATATAAGGTTATAATGTGGGATAGATTACATTAACCCACCAAATCTGAAATAATAAAAAGTGGAAAATAACTCAGGGACCTATAAGTACAGGCAAAAATCAGAAAGACTATCATGCCATCATTACTACCTCAACTATAGTGTCTTTGAAGGAATAGAGAGGTCTTCAGAAAGAAATCCTTCAAATCATCATTTTCTTCATGGTTTGTCCAGAAAATATCAGAAAATGGGTCAACAAATGTATAAAAAAATTGTGAACTATATTAACTACTTGACTAGTTTATTAGCTATTTTTTATAATGGAGAAAATATTTATGTAACTATCATCTCTCTCTCCTTAATACCTGTTTAATACTTATGACTACTGTACTGTGTCAGGGTTCCAACAGATGCCCTAATTAAATCACGAGCCTTGAGCTAAGCTTCAAAAGAAATCCAATTATTTATTAGGAGTTTAATGTTGGCACGTTCCAAGTGAAGCCAACTCTGCCTCTAAGTAATTTACGGTGCATTATTGACCTGTTTCGCCCTCCCCTCAGAGTGTGTTAAGAGTCACATAACGGAGCAATTTCGCAGGTTGTAGAGATCATTCCCCTCAGGCTGCTATGGGTAACCCTGGGAGACAGCCTTGAGAGAGATATGTCTGGAATGTGCTTTTGTTTTTGGCTGCCATGCTGCTTCGCCGGTTTCCCATTCCCCTTACCTATGTCAACTCAAGAGCCGGCCAGGGATGCTTTGCAAATTGACATACTGCTTCTGCCATAATTTAGTTTCGCTTATTTATGTTTTCTCTTCCATACCTAACCATAATTACTAGGAAAAAAAAAACATGATTTGGATTGAATTTTAAGGTATCACTTTAAAAGAAAAAGTCTTGCAAGAGATCAAGTCGCTCATTGATCTGGGTCTGAACTACCATGATTTTTATGGCAATAGCACAAAATATAAGTAACGTTATTATGCACAGATGATTCCTTTGAATCTGACCTTCTATGTAAAATATATTTTTCTAATTAATTAAAACTCATAAATTGTGGAAAGCAGTGAGCCATCTTGATCTTTAATTGCAGAAATTTGCCTTTTTCAATGGAGCACCTGAAAGAATAATTGCTAATTATAAGCACTTTCACATCTACAAACAGTAATTAATTAAACTATACTGCATGCCTGTGAAGTATTGCTATGATTATTTAACTTATGCGTATAGAAAAGTAAACCACCTTTCTAAGGAAAAACAAATACATATTTCCATGTCACAAGAGCATATAAACAGTTTGTAATATTGCAAAAGCACACTAAAACAAAACCTGAAATTTTCCTGTCAGAATATAATAAAGACTTTGAACCCCTTTCAATAACTATCTCCACATGCTCGCGGTATGGTTATGCATACCTCAAAAAATGATTTAAAAGTGTTTTGGACATTCCATGAGCATGATTGAGATTACAACATGAGTGTCAAACTCGTGGCATCATGCTGCCTTCACATGATGTTTCATCACCGTTTTCCCATTTGGGGTGGGGTGGGCGAGGCCTATGTGTGACACATCTAGCCTGCTGGCTGCCAATTAGACCCTCTGGATTACAACAACCCCTCTTTGTTTTTCAGTCTTCAAGTGAGATTTGCAAAAAAAAAAAAAAAAAAAAAAAAAAAACCCAATATCCATGCAATTGCAGTGATTTTATCCAATTGACTAAACAGTCATATCTTTTTTGAGACTTAACATAAAACGTGTGGCATTTGGAAAAATACATTCCCAAAGTTATTGACATTGGTTTTCTATGGAGGTTCTCAGTCACGCAGGTCATGGTTATCCTGAAGATTCTTACAGTTAACAACCTATGCTCTAAGTATGAATTGGTATAATTTTGTTACTGTAGTGTCTATAAAAGTAGGAATTCATAGGTTAGTGATAACCACATGTTGCACCGTAGTGATAGAGTGAACCAGGACATACTAGTTCACATACAAAACATATTTTGTATAAAGACAATGTAGGAGGGGAAAAAAGTATTGTCCTAGATGCGTGGGAGTAAGACAAAAACCTAAAGAAAAAGTGAACAGTCATTTCAAGATCCAAAATGCATGGCAATCATGATTAGAATAGAATAACAGAGTTGGAAGGGACCTTGGAGGTCTTCTAGTCCAACCCCCTGCCTAGGCAGGAAACCCTACACCACTTCAGACAAATGATTACCCAACATCTTCTTCAAAACTTCCAGTGTTGGAGCATTCACAACTTCTGGAGGCAAATTGTTCCATTGATTAATTGTTCTGTCAGGAAATTTCTCCTTAGTTCTAAGTTACTTCTCTCCTTGATTAGTTTCTACCCATTGCTTCTTGTCCTACCCTCAGGTGCTTTGGAGAACAGCTTGACTCCCTCTTCTTTGTGGCAGCCCCTGAGATATTGGAACACTGCAATCATGTCTCTCCTAGACCTTCTTTTCATTAAACTAGACATAACCAGTTCCTGCAACCATTCTTCCTATGTTAAAGTTTTGTTTCGAATAAGTGGATTAAGCATACACACATCCATACGAAGATATGCACAAAGTGAAGAAATGAACAGAAACCTAAACCATGAGTGATTTAATTGCTAATTTATCATATATAGATAAAGACTGGAATAAGTGGGAGAGATTATTCGCTCATTGTATTGCAAGAAGCTTTGGGGGTGGGGAATGGACATAGAGGGAAAGGAAAGTAGTAAATTAAATGAAAATGAAAGCAGTCTGACATCAAGAAAAAAAGGACCAATCTTTAAAGAAAAAGTAATAGAAGGTTAATTATAGAATAAAAGAAAAATGGGTGGGAGGGAAGAGGCTTAGAACAAAAGCCACACAATTCACACAATTGTTGAATTATGCTAATGGGATGTATGGAAAAAGAACAATTGATACAATAATGATCTGACAAAAAAGATGACAAAAATCTGTAGAAGCAAATTATTGCCAGAAAAAGGAGCATTTACTATATACATTAGGACAAAGATAATTGCCAATAATGTAGTAAAAGAGAGTAAGGAACAGTTAAGATTCTGCCCCTTCTTCTCAATTGCTGTTGACACTGCTGAAAAAATAGCATTAAATATAACAACCACATCTACAGCATCTCAGAGACAACCATCTTCACTCACCAATGAAACATCATGAGCCAGCTGCCAAAAAAGCCAACACAGTTCTGGGCTGCATAAACAGAGGGACAGAATAAGGATCACATGAAGTGTTACTACCACTTTAAAATGCCTTGGTAAGGCCACACCTTCTTAATATTTTAACGATCAGTCAAGGGTGACCAGAGCTGCCATTCGTTGTGTCCAACCAAGCATCTGTGCAAGCAATGTCTATGTCTTTTCAGACATAGCACACCGATAGAACATTCACTACGGATACTTGTATTGATCCATAGGCAAACAGATTGCAGGGAAAGGCTATGGATTTCTGGAATGTGGATTTTTCAAATACACTGCAAGTGAAAAAAAAAATTCCATTATACTTCCATAAAGAACATAGGTAGATAAATGCAGGTGCACCTCATCTACCTTGGAACTGGGTTTGAGAAAACGAAAATAACTAGGATAATAGTTAGAAATTTTCTTAATTTAACTAAGAAAACTGTAATAAATGAAATATTTTTAATTGTGGTGAAAGTAGAAATGATTAAGATGTGGTTTGGAGGAAGATAAGGGGAAAATTATTTGATACATGAAAATGGAACTAATATATATATATATGTGTGTGTGTGTGTGTGTGTGTGTGTGTGTGTGTGTTTTCTGAGGTTTTTGTGGGTGTTTGTATGTAAGTCTTTGGTTATTTGGGTCTTCTCCCGCGTAAAATTGGAAGTGTCTTGGTGACGTTTCGACGAAGTTACGTGGGGATTTTACACGGGAGAAGACCCAAATAACCAAAGACAGACAGACAGACAGACAGACATATATTCTCTTTTCCTTCTAGTTCAAATATATAAATGAAAAATATATCTACATAATTAATTGATTTATATTAAAATGTTGGATTGTATTAAGGAAATGTATGTTATGAAATAAGTGGTTTTTATTATTACTACAACAATTAAATAACTGTAACACCACATAATTAATTAATTTGATGATGGATATAAAAATAGATGATAATGGGAAGGAGTTTAATATAGAATAGAAGGGGAAATGAAATTTGTTTAAAATTAGAGATGAAAATGAAAGGTAATATTGGTAAAAAATAGATGAAAATAAATATTATGGCAAAAAGGAGATATAGAAGTTGTAATTTTAGTTGAAAGGACTTCAGATTGTTTAAATATGTTAACCGTCCAAATACTCTGCTCAGCAAAAATACATTGTATGTTTGTGAGTGTGTTTGTGTAAAAAATAAAAAAAAACTTTTTTAAAAAAAGAGAAAACGAAAATAACACAGGAAAAGAAGGGGATAAAAAAAGCATGCAGTAATGCTAAAACAGGGGTGTCAAACTCACATCATCACAGCAGTGTCACGATCACATGATGTATCAGGACTTTTCCCCCCTTTGCTAAACAAGGCATGGGCGTGGCCAGTGTGTGACACATCCGGCCGTCAGACCAGGAGTTTGACAGCCCTACTCTAAAATAAAGCTACTATAAATCTGGGGTAGAGAGCGAGAGAGAGACCAAAAGAGAATAGGTCTCAAGTAAACTCAATTAAACCATAATGCAGATCCAATGATCTATGAAGAGTTGCGAGTTATACTTCCAGTCAACTTTCTCTCTCTCTCTCTCTCTCTCTCTCTCTCTGCCTCATCTTGTGGGGATAAAATGAATATATGTAGATACCTCCCTCCCCAGCCCAAAGCCTAACTTAGTCTCAGGTAGATCATCTAACAAATAATAGTAATCAGTGGTGGGATTCAGCCAGCTCACACTTATTCAGGAGAAATGGTTGTTAACTTTCTAAGCAGTTCAGAGAACTGGTTGTTGGAAGAAAACTCATTTTGGTTTTTTCCACTTTACAGGGCTAATCCTGTAAGGAAGGCAGGAAGGAAACATTCTGGTGTTTCTAGCCTAATTTTTATTGCCCTGCTTACAGAAACTCCCTCACTGTTAACCCTTATTACATTGTAACAGCAAAGGCAAAGCACCCCTTGATGTGAGTGACATTGAGTTGGCCACACCACCCAATCACATGACCACCAAGCCATGCCTACCCAGCTGGTTATTAGGGCAGAGAACCAGTTGTTAACTTATTTGAATCCCACCACTGATGGTAATGATCATCATAATAAAAAAATATAATAATATCACTTTCTTCGTTTCTTGAAACAGAACAAAATCTGAAAGAATTTACATCAAAATACCTGTGCCGCCTCGGTTAGAATTTGGCAACTTTACCATATGTGCAATGCTGTTAAAAACAAAAAAGAAAAATCATTTATTTGTTGGGATTTTCATATAGTACTAGACAAGGGGAAAGCTCGAATCGAAACCTCAGACTTGGCTTTGAAATCACCTCAAGTATGGGAATTTTACCATTTTAATCCTTTCCAAATTAAACTGTTTTCTAAATTACTGATGGAACCTAAATCAGATTTTTAAACACAGCACAAAGAGTTAAAACAAAGTTTCAAAAGAATATGGCATTACAACCTAGTTCAAAGAGCTAATATAATATATTAATATTTATAATATTAATTATAATATAAATACTAATCAAAGTCCAAAATATTTTTTTTTTGACTAAGAAGCTGAAAGTATTTGTATTTCTTGAAGGGCTTAAACTATTAGTTTGAACTACCTGTATATATTGAGGGAAAAAAGAGGAGAAAAATAGCAGGATATGTTGATATTTATATTAACAAATTTTCTAACAGAAATCAGAAACAACTGGCTACTCCACAGCAAATAGCCTGTTTTAGATGGCACTAAAAGTGTCTAACAGTTGTGCTATGCAATTAAGACATCAAAAGCCTAAAATGCCCCGAGGAATTGCAAGATGTAGAGAATTACATTGGTTAACAGATGCTCAGCTAGAACAGGATCAAACTGTAAAGTCTGGGAATAAAATTGTAAATAAGCAGAATGCAAGTACGTTTTTAAAAATAATAGTGATTCAAAGTGATCAAGCCAAGTCTGTTAAAAGCACCACACTTATATATTGGTTTGCTCGTGGTTTTCTTTCACTTGGAAGATCACTAGTCCCAAAGAAAAAATGATTCACGGGTGATCCTGATCCAGGAAATACATGTGATTCTATTATGTGGCTCATTATACAGCATTTACAATACTTTCAGAACTACACTAGTCTTACCTAACTATATATTACCCCAGTGGTGAAATCCAATTTTTTTTGCTACCGGTTCTGTGGGTGTGGTTTGGTGGGTGTGGTTTGGCTTAGTGGGCAGGGCTTGGTGGGTGTGGCAGGGAAAGGATATTGCAAAATCCCCATTCCCTCCCCATTCTGGGGCCAGCCAGAGGTAGCATTTGCCAGTTGTCCGAACTACTCAAAATTTCCACTACTGGTTCTCTAGAGCCTGTCAGAACCTGCTGAATTTCACCCCCGAATTACCGTCATAGTTTTATGACCAACACTATTTGGAGAGGGCCTGATTTGAAATGAGAAAGCTGTGGGGCTCTGCACATGGTTTTGTCCATTCAACAGGTTCACTTCAAAATTTAAGTCACTTCATTTTCCTAGGGAGTTTAAACATCTGGATTTTAAACATTTTTTTAGAACTCTGCAAATAAATAACTGTCTAGAGTATCTAATTTTACTAGATTCAGTATAAACCAGGTTTTATGGAGCATATCCAATGCTGCCCACATTGAAACCTAAACTAGTCAAGGCCCATTTAGGGAATAAGATTTAGATTATGCCAGTGATGTCTAATGTATTTGCCATTGCGTGCCAGGAGAGGGGGGGGGCGGGGGAGGGTCACGCGTGCGCGTGCCCAAATCAATAATTCTATGCACCCTGCCCTGTGCATGTGCACGCAACCCCCCCCCTCTTCCCACCCTGCTCCTGCCATGCAATGGCCTGGTAGGCCTGTTTTTCTTTCTTACCTGGCTCCAGATCCCCTCTATGCATCTGTGGAGGGCGAAAAAAGCCTTTCCCACTCCCTCGGAGGCCCCCCAAAGGCCTGAAATGGCCCATTTTCCAACTCCTGGTGGGACAGGAAGTGACTTTTTTGCTATCCCCAGCTTCTCTAGGAGCCTCTGGAGGCTGGGGACAGCAAAAAACATCACTTCCTGTCCCATTGGGAGTTGGGAAATGGGCCATTTCAGGCCTTTGAAGGGCCTCCAAGGGAGTGGGAAAGGCTGTTTTCGCCCTCCGCAGATGCATAGAGAGGATATGGAACCAGGTAAGAAAGAAAAATGGGCCTTCACCACCCCCACCACCCCAGCCCCTTCAGAGGCAGGAAACAGCTTCTTTCTCTACTTCTGGTAGGCTCAGAAGGCCAGAAAATCAGCTGGCTGGCGCGCACATGCATGCCAGAGCTCAGCAGGCATGCCCACTGATATGGCTATGCGTGCCATAGGTTCACCATCATGGGATTATGCCAAAGTATCTTCATGGTTTAAGAGGCAACCCCTTTTGCCCCTTAAACCCACCCAGCACCTCCTCTAAATGCAAAGGTTTATTTCAAAAAAGAAAGAAAGAAAATTGAAACAAGCTCTGGGTGGTAGAAAAGGAAAAAAACAGAAAAAGTCCTATTTTCAGCACCTTCTAGAGATCTTGAAAAGCTGGTTATTAACTTCTTCAGCCTTTTCATTCATGAGGTTTTCTTACCTAAAAAAGGTAGACTGAAAGCCATTTGTACACATATCAAAGATTTGATGAGCATATCCCACTTTTACACCATTTTGCACAGAATATGAATATGTCTGCCTGTGTGTGTGTGTGTGTGTGTGTGCGCGCGCGTGTGTGTACCCAAATATGGGAAGAAGCATACTGCTTCCTTTTCACCTTTCAGCCCCATTCCAAGAGTCCTCAGGAAATTGCTTTCACAACAAATTATTTTGTGTTAAATTTATATTTACTGACAAAGAAATAAAGGGAGACTAGTATAGTTCTATTTCAAGCTATTTAGCTCTCATCAGCTAGCCATACCCTTCTGGGATTTGAACCTGGATTTGAATCCCAGAAGGGTATGGCTAGCTGACGAGAACTAAATAGCTTGAAATAGATCTATACTAGTCTCCCTTTATTTCTTTGTCAGTAAATATAAATTTAACACAATACATACACACACACACACACACACACACACACAGAGAGAGAGAGAGAGAGAGAGATGATAGATAGATAGATAGATAGATAGATAGATAGATAGATAGATAGATAGATAGATAGATAGATAGATAGATGATGCATGGACGATAGGTAGAAAGACAGACAGAATGAACCAACCAACCAACCAACCAAATAGCTCTTGGTTTTCTGTTTTACCTTGCATGGGGCTCTCTTGTATGGCTGGGTAGTATAAGATATGCACTGATGATTTTTTGTTTCCTCCCACAAAATAATGGATGGCATTAAGGGATGGCATTTTCTGTTGAGGGATCAGTCCCTTCTTGTTGAGAGATACAAATGATTTGATAATTTAATGCTGAACAAGATCTCATTGGTATAAAGTCTAGATTACTCCAAAATAGGTCAGAAGCAAAGATATAGATGAAATCTTGTAATGCACAAAATTGGGAGTGGGGGGGGGGGAGATTCCAAGATGCCAATTTGCTTTCATTTTTAAATATTTCTTCATAAATCTCCAAGCCAACACAATTTTATTCACAATGGAGCTTTTTAGGAGGGGGAAAAAATCCATCCATCAAACATTCATGGACAGTTTTAAGTGGGCTATCGCTGCCCATTTTCAATAATGCTCTGGGTGATTTAAGGGTGAAAAAGAATAATGCAATAATAACAGTATTTGTACCCACAATATCAACAAACTAAGGAGAAAAAAGCATAACGATTTTTTTCCTTTCCATATGTTTTGGTGTATAACTCTAGATGTTTTGGATTACACTTGTTTATACTTTCTAATACCAGCAGGAATTTTTTTGGGGGGGAAAAACACAAGCAAACAAATGCCATCCACAATTATTTCCTATTCACTAGTCAAATTGATATAAGTTAAATCTGAAACATTTGAAAGATGCCAGCTTGTCAAGCCCTTCACTTAAAGCATTTTTTTGCAATCTGCAAAAGCTTTAGAAAAACATAAATGTCTTCATATGCTTCCAAAAGGATTTCAATATTGGCACCAAGACTGTGTTTCTAAGCAGAACGTCTCACTATAAGTGATGCATTACTGAAAAAGCCATTTCCTTAGGGACCATCTGCTTCAACTTATTTAGAAGGAAATCTGAAAAACACAGAAGCTGATCTTTGCTGTGGACAGGCTTTTAAGGGAGGAGAGATGATGCTTCAAGTAACCTGAACTATATTTCAATACTTTGAAATTGGCCCCCATACTGGAAGCCAGTGCAGATTATAAAATGCTAGTGTTGGCCGATTATTCTTAAGAATATCATTGTCTTATTTGGATTGATTGATTATGTGCCATTAAGTCATTGTCATCTTTTAGTAATCATACCAATAGATTTTCTCCATGGTGATCTGTTCCTATCCTGGACTTCCAATTATGCACTTTCAGTTGAATTGATCCAACTATGCACTTCCAACTGCATTGATCCTGTTGCAAGAAATATCCTTCTGGGTTTAGTTCCAAGTGGCGAAAAAGACACTGGATTCATGAAAGTTGCTTGGAAAGGTTTATTGATGAACAGGATCACATGACTTGGAGATCTTGGGCAACAAAAAGGGAAGAGATGCTGAGAGGTCCTGGGTTCTATATCCTCTCTGGCTTTGAACTTCCTGGGGCACAGGAAGAATATCCTGACTGGTTGCTATCAGAGGTCATATCTAGCTTTTTAGTTGTCTGTGTATTAGGTTTGGTTGAATCCTGCTGGGTGATGCAATGAGGGCCAATTAAATGGCTCTGCCTGAAGGAGGTAGATCTTTGTTATTTAGAATAGACTGACCCAGGCCTTAATGGCCCATTGACAAATGTGTGGAGGGCTGAGTTTCTGCCTCCCTTTTAGGGGAAATATTCTGCCCTTTTAATATTTCCTAAAATATTTCATTTTTTAGGAGAGGGGTAGGTTTTAACTTCCTACAATCCATCACCCCTTTCTCTTTTTTTCTTTTCACTTTTCCCAGAACCTTCTCTAAAGAGCTAGGTATTCACATAATTTTCTCAAAGTCAGATAAATTGCACCTCTGGCTTGATTTGTTCAATGAACTTTTGGTTTGTTTTTTTTGACTGTCCACAGTATTGGCAGAAGTTGCCTTCTCCATCACTGGAGTTTAGAAAGCATCAATGCTCTTCCTCTATGGCTTCTTCAAAGTCCAATTTTCACTTCCATGTGTCACAAGGTAATATCTATTTTACATCAGATGAACTTTCCAACAACTTTAAAAATAATGTGTAGAAATTGGCTTTATCTCAAAGTGATGCAAGAGATTGTACAAGATTTGGTGATGCTAAAAATCTTTAGTCTCTCCAACACATGAAGCATCTTTCTTTTTTGTCCACCTATGTGTAAATGTGAAAGAAGATGGCAGTTAACAAAACTATTAAAAAGCCAGAGTGCCCTGAAGCCAGAACATTCTATCATAGGATTATTCTGGAAAATATTAAGTCATCCTACATAGTAAGTTACTGCAGTTGAGCAGTAGCTGAAGCACTTCTAGTACCAAAAGTACCAAAAGTGCAACAGTAACATCATTTACTTAGGGTGATACTTTAGAGGTGTTCTTTCCTATTTCTCTAAGCTTGCAATAAAATAGAAAAAGGATGTGTATAATCAATGTTCTAAGCAGAATGGCCCCAAGAGGTAGAACTTTGAGGAGAACATGCTTACTGTTTTTTTATAGGTTCATAGAAGATATAACTATGGCTAAACTGAAAATTATAATTTCAAACATAAAATCATCAGAAATCAGACTTAGTTTTTAATATAATGTACAATTGAAATAAATGTTTCCATAAGTTATAATGCAACGATCATTTTTCAGCCAGCCAGGTATATAAAATCACACCTGTTATCTCTGCTCCTAGCCTACATCAGATCAACTGCTATCCCATATAGCCTTGAAAATTTGGAAACTTTGATTGAAAATATAGCGATCACATTAAGAACATAAATATTGGAGATTCCATGCCCTTGATCATTCTTTTCTTAAGACCTAATTGCACTAATGCAGGAAGCATTATCATGTTGCTTGTTTTTTTATTAATTATTCGTTAATCAAAATTAAGGCTGTCCACCTTTCTAACAAAATATTAATTCTAAATAAAAGATGTGCAGTTCTAATTGTGGGAACTTTCAACACTCTCCTCCATCATCCTTCATTGAACTCCTTTCGTTATTCTATTCAAAACTTTTAATAAAAGTATGATTTTTTTTTTTTAAAAAATAGCTTTTTGAGAAATAATCACAAAATGTGCTTGGCAGAAGAATCCCACATTTTCAATCTAACTTGAATTTTAGTGGAGAAGACTTGTTGAATCAAAACATTGCAGGCCTGATCCGGATCCAAGCCCAGCAAAAAGAATCAAGCAATCCATCTGATATCCATCTGCCATCAAAGTCGGCTAATTGTTCTCTTGAATACTTTAACATTTTTAGGAGTGTGGAATCTCAGAACTCCTTACCAATGACAGCCTAACAAAAGCTTAAATTAGTTTGCACAAGATTACATTTAAAGCCTCAATCAATCTAACAAAATCCATAGAACAAATGTGAAGAATTAGTAAGACTAAAGGTGTTTTGGAAGCTGATTTATTATATCCACTTGACCCAGTCTTTGTGTTAATGTAACTTATGTGATTTATGGTGTCCTCTCTTAGAACCACAAAAGAATAAAGAAGTGCGATTAACATCTGTGACATTAAAAGAATTATCAGAAAGTACAAAGCCCCCAAAAGAGAGAAAGAATGTAGCTTTCAGAAGCAGGGAAACGACTTTTTATCTATTTTTAATTTGGCTTTATGTTTAAGATTACATTCTATCAACCTGGTAGCTGTGTGGAATGTAATTGCAGGCAATTTGAGTTGACAGGAAAAAGTCATCTGACATATACTGTGATTGTTATTCACTAAATAAATTTGTGATGGATATGTGGTTAGCACATAATTTCAGGAATGGGGCTAGATGCCAAACAAATCAGTTGAAATTAACTTCCAAGCTTTTCAAAGAGAATGAGGCATTACTAAATTCAGCTGAAATCTTAGAATGTTTCCCTGAGTATAAGTTCCTATAGTATAGTGTTATAAAATAATTATTATATTGTATGAGAAAGAAGACCAACTTGGATGCAGCATGGCTTGACTACAAGATGGCATTTGACTCTGCCACATGATTGGATGATCAAATGCCTAGAAAAAGGGCGAGTCAATAGAAATATCAGAAACTTGTACAAAAATAAATGGTACAATGGGAGACAGTGTTGCTGCTCAAAGGTGATAGATTGGGACAGCTTACTATCAAGAGAGAAATATTTCAGGAAGCTCAATATCCCCACTGCTATTTGCCATTGCACTGATTCCTTTGCCAACAATACTGAACAAGTCAGGCCATGTCTGACAAATATCAAAAACAACTGTCAGGTTATCCCATCTCTTTTAAATAGAAAAACTGTAGCTATGGTATATGGAAAAATACCAACTGAAATAAAAAACACTGCCCAACACTGTCCATATATACAGCCAAGATACGTCAATGAAGTTTGGCCTGCCCCCTTACCAATAATATGGGAAAAATATTGAAAACTGAAGTAATCAAGTGCACCATGAAAATAATATCAAGAGTGGATGTAAAAGATCACTCCAAATACCTGGACATCTCTCAAGCTGATAACTTCAAATACACTAAAGTCAAGAAGGTTTGTAGTAAGTATAACATGAAAGTGGAGAAGTCCAAATTCTCTGGAGGTACCCTGTTTCCCTGAAAATAAGACATCACCTGATCACAAGCCCAATTGGGCTTTTGAGTGCATGTGCTAAAATAAGCCTCCCACCCGAAAATAAGTTTTTCCCAAAAATATTTAAACGCAGAGCTGGAAATCAGGTAAGATGGCAAGAGGAGCCCCATCTTGCTCCACATGCCCCAAAATAATAAGACCTCTCCAAAAGTAAGGCCAAGTGCTTATTTCGGGATTCAAAAAAAATATAGACAGGGTCTTATTCTCGGCTTGCTTACTGAACCTGGCTATGCTGGATAACAAACAGGACTCAGTCACAATGCTCCTGGTCTAATGTTGGTTCATTTGTGCTCCAGGCTGGTTGTAGACAAGACCGAGTGCGATATAGATTACACAAAGTCGGCGCTGGGAGCTACCACCTCCCAGCGCTTTTTAAATATCCCACAGTAACAACTCCATCAATATGAGTTACTTCCGGGGTTTGTAGCCAGCTGCTAAAGGGCTGGTTACATCACCCGTGCAGAGTTGCCTCACCTGGCCACAGTGTGCCCAACCGCCTTGTTTACATCACACCAACCATTCCCACCACCGCTATGTGCACAGTTTGATGGTGATGGTGCGGAGCTCCCCAAAGGCTCTGAGGTATTTGCTTCCTACGATCCCGCGATGCTTGCCCTATCCCCAGATGTGTCAAGCTGATGTGAGTCTCAACACTTATTTTCAGGAAAACACAGTAATACTATCAATGCAATTAACACCAGGACAATTCCAATCATTAGATATATATCTGGAATAATAAATTGGACTCAAGCAGAACTAAAACCCTGGATAGGAAAACCAGAAAAATAATGACAATGAACCATGCCTTTCATCTGTACAGCAACATATATGTCTCTATGTTGCCAGTACAACGAACAATTGAAGAAGAATAAAAGGGCACCAGAAGGACAGTGAAGATGATGGACTAAAACTAATATACCAGGGAGGACTAGTCCCTATCATTTGAGAGACCAAAGTGGCCTACAAGAAAGACCAAATGAAGAAGAAAAGAGACATGGAAAGGCAAAATATTACATGGCCACTACATTAAAAAAAAATGAAAAAGAAAAGCACAAACAAAGCATATAACAACAAAATATTATAATGGCTAAGGGTAGGAAAACTGAAGAAAGAGACAATGAAGCTAATTCTGCACAAGACCAAGTCTTAATAACAAATGAATACAAAGCCAGAGTGAACATGACATCAAAAGATAGCAAATTCCACTACTACAAAGAAGCTGAAGAAGCGGTGGACTACCTAGTTAGTTGCCACAAGAAGATTGCACAGACTGACTACAAACAATGGCACGACGAAGTAGCAGTATGGTGCATTTAGAGTATTTGCAAGAAATACCTTTTGCTGCAAAGAAGTACTGGTGGGATCACAAAACACACAAAGTTATAGAAAATGAAGAAGCTCAAGTGCTCAAATGAAGAAGCTAAAGTGCTTTGTAATTCAAACAGACAAGCACTTGCCACATTTCACCCCAGATTTAACTACTGTTGATAAGAATGGGGTGGGAAAAAGGCTGGATATGGGTCATTGCAGTATCTAGAGACAGTAGAAGAGAAGAGAAAGAACTGGAAAATGCCACAAAACACAAAGGCGTTCAAATAGAAGTAGAATGACTGTGGCAGAAGTAAACAAAGATGGTACTTAGGGTGCAATCCCAAAACATTTGGAGCACTATTTGAATGCCATCAACAAAATCGCATCAGTCAAGTGCAAATGGCAAGCTTTACTCAGAAGAGCAATAATACCTTCAATGCCATCAAACAATAATATCTGCCTAACCTTGATCCTTGGGAAGATCTCAATAGATTGCTAGAAATGCCAGATCCAATCTAAACGTCTGGTTGACTGTGCAATCAATGTTATTATCTCTGTAGGTCTCTGTGCTCTATGCCCTAGAAAAGACTGGGTTCAGATTTTCCGGAGTATTTTCTGGGGGCCAGGGATTCCATCCATTTTCTTTTCTTACAATGTATTTGAAGTCTATTGTGAGAATGGATTCTCATGATTTGAAAAGAGATGCTTCGTGCCCTCTCAAATTTCAGAGGAACTCTTTCGATGGATTTGTAGAGTCACATTAATCTGCACCTCTCCTGTATCGATAAAATTATACAATCCTCTATATTTCTTCCAAGGAACCTTCCTGCAAGGCATATTTTCCATATATACCACACAGATGCTCAGAAATTCTCAGTTATTATAGCATGCTAATTATGAGTCTAATTGAGTTTAATCTCATGTAAGAGATACTGCATGGAAAAAAATCATTATGTTTCCATGTCTGCACATTGTTTAGGAGCATTGTTGATGATAGCAAGCACAAATGTATTTAGCTGCTGTTAGTGATCTTTTCATTAAGATATTCTCTCCATCAGTATCTGAGTAAATATAGGAATATATCTTAACAGCTTCAACCTATTCTTTTTTTTAAGGGAAAATTTAGGTTGTAATGACAAAAGGAACTGTTGTGTTTAAAATGAAATTATGTTCCTATTTAAATCAAGCAAGGAAATTTCCAAGCATTTGCATTTAAAGCCCAAAGTGTATTAATCTTCATAATCCAAATGTAGCTGTGATCGTTTACTTTACGTAAAAATTAGCAGCCTTTGGCTTCTCCCATAAGGAAAAATATATACTTTTGTAAAACTAACATCTGTGCAATCTTCAACAAGCTCTGGATAGTAGATAACACATCCTCCAGTATTATTATTTGATTAAGATTTTAAAAAATAATAACCTCCTTCCACAACCAGGCAAGATATGTTTATCCTAAAACTTTAGAGAATAGGAACCAGCCTTGGAGACTCTATCTTAACTATAGTGTCCCCTTTCTAGATTTTTTTTTTACCACTTTTGTAAAATTGTTTGCATTTACTTTCCTTTTTCTTTGCTATATTTAGTTGATATATAAAGAGCCATGGTGGTGCAGTGGTTAGAATGCAGAATAGCAGGCTAATTCTGCCGATTGCCAGCAGTTTGATTCTCACCTACTCAAGCTGACTCAGCCTTCCATCCTTCCGAGGTGGTAAAATGAGGACCCAGATTGTTGGGGGCAAAATGCTGACTCTGCAAACTGCTTATAGAGAGCTGTAAGGCACTGTGAAGCAGTATCTAAGTCTAAGTGCTATTGCTATATATTCTGTTTTATTTGGTCACTGACCAACATAAATACATTATCTATCATTATGTTATCATATTCCATTCAGATCTAGACTGCACAACTTTCTGCCTGTGGGATGCTTCTATAATACATAACAACAGTTCTAAGGCATAATAATTCAGACAAAAAAGTGATGTTACTAAGCCTGTTATCCTAATGACAAATCTTCTTTTTGCTTTTATCTCTGATATGATTATTCTCAAACTTTAGAATAGAATAGAGTAACAGAGCTGGAAGGGACATTGGAGGTCTTCTAGTCCAAACCCCTGCTTAGGCAGGAAACCCTACACCACTTCAGACAAATGGTTATACAGACAAATCATCACATGCATTTGTATGGCACTTCTCTGACTCTCTATTATTCTTATTACTTCAAGAGTGATTTAAACATTTGGCTCCAAATTAACTAGTCCACCATGTTTTCTTCCAGCTAGAGGTAACCATATGGCAAAGTTACCCATTGCAGGAATTCCAGAGGACAGAATTTACCTGATTCTCTATTCCCAAAAATCTAGTTCCAGAATTGTATTGCTCCTAAACGGGTGTGTACATATTACTTAGTGATGAATGGAATATGTATTGGGTCATTCTTTTTTTTTAAAAAAATGCATATAATTAGACACCTGATCACAAATAGGTATGGATTGAATTTTAGCCATAATCACTTATATTTCCTTTTGGTTTTTTTTTTTTCTGTAGTAATATCATTTGTAGAATGTGATCATAATGAGATGCTAAATAGCTTATCAAAAGAGTGAATATGAAAGGACAGGATCTTGGTTGTCTTAGGTTTCAGTTTATCTGTACTTAATAAACAATTGTGTAAATGTAATATTTCTTCAATTATGGATTTTAAAAAATTAAACAGGGTCTCACTTGCCTTATTAATATTGCACTGAATGGTTTTCCGAATTTCTCAGCTCTTTCCAATCAGGAATACAATTTAATTTGCCAACTTAATCCTAACTGGCTATCAAGTCTGAAGATGACTATGCCATCCTATATCAAAGAAAACAGTTTACCATTTCAGAGTTAAAACAGATGTCATGATTTAGATGCAGCAGATATACTATATGACTTTCCAGTACCCTCTGCTTGTAGATATCTTAAGGAAAATAAGACATCTTGGATTAATAAAATGTCTCCATCACCACTGCAGCTGTTCTTTTACAGTTCATGGGCAATCTGTATTCATTGTAATAGTCCCCATTATGCACCATAATCTATAAATCTATGTATCTCATAAGAATAAATTATTGCTGGCCCTTGTATTACAGATCTCATCCTGGCAGAATTGAGGTGATCTGAGGAAATAGTTTTCTTTTTTGTATGTAATCGTATGAATTTTTTTTAACCAACAATAGTTAAGAACTAATGCAACCTAAAGTAGAATAAAAAGAAGAAAGAAAAGAGATGAAAGAAAAAGCTAAAAGTGCAAAAAGAAAAATGTAAGTAGACGGGAAAAAAGATATAAAGGACTGGTTTCTGATCTTCTTCTTTTTTTTTTTTTTTACAGCAAATATAGGTACAATTATATGTTAACCTTTCATTCTCTAAAGTCATACCATGATCGTCTTCTTTCTATCTATCCTGCCTAATCATGAAAACGATAAGTCACAACTTCATTTTGTTCCCTTTTTACTCAAAAAGTGTGTAAGAGGTTTCCAATCATCAAACAAACAAACCTTGACTAGGTGGCTCAGTGGCTAAGACACCGAGCTTATCGATCAGAAAGGTCGGCAGTTCGGCAGCTCGAATCCCTAGTACAGGTCTTCTGCGTGAGCAGGGGGTTGATGACCTCCAAGGTCTCTTCCAACTTTGTTACTGTTAAAGGTAGATATTGTCTTTTCTCTCATCCAACAAGCCAGTTTAACCATTTCAGCAAGTTGTGTCATCTTCCCCAACCATCCCTCTATTGTGGGTATTACCAGATCTTTCCATCTTTGTGCCATATAATTGTCACGCATCAGGGAAATCAGGAGATCCAGGCAGTTCGAATGGGTATAGATTTATTGCAAGCTTAAACTCTCTACAAGAATCTGAATGACTAATAGTTAAAGCAATTTGGCAATAAATAAGGAATTCTATTTTCAAGCTTGTCTACCCATCCATAAAGTATGATAAAAAGGTCATCTCCTTTTTCACATTTCCAACACAAATTTGAGGTTCCTTTATACATGCTAAATAATTTTTCTGATGCCATGTACAAATGGTACAACATTTTATATATATAAAAAAATCTCTTTAAGATTATAACAATGAGTTACTCGGTTTCCATAGGGTTTCATTTATTTATCAAACTTATATGCCACCCGTCTTGTCAGAGATGAGTCTAGGCAACTTATAGACATTAGATAAAATGCAGAATACAATATTAAAGCAATAAAGATTTTAAATTTAAAAATGCAATTAAAATTCAAGTAAGCAAGATAGAGAGGGAAGGTGCAAACGTACAGAATGGAGGTATAATTGCTCATAGCTTCACAGGCAGTGGTGAAATCTGAACCGGTTTCCTACCTTGCCGAATAGGTTGTAAAAAAAATGCTTTTAAATGCTTTTAAAAGAAAAAAAAGGCTCTGAGGATCAGGCAGCTCAGCTGGGATCTTCAGAGCCTTTTTTAAAAAACCTTTTAAAAGCATTTTTTACAACCTTTTCAGCCGAATAGGTTGCAAAAAATGCTTTTAAAAGTTAAAAAAAAAAGGCTCTGACAATCAGGCAGCTCAGCTAGGATTGTCAGAGCCTTTTTTAAAACCTTTTAATAGCATTTTTTAAAAGAAGTGGCAAGCAGGCGACCGGGCAATTCGGTGGGCATGGGCAGAGGGTTGGGGGGGGCAGGGATTTTTGCTACTGGTTCTCCGAACCACGTGCTACCATTGCTACCGGATCGGTTGATCCGGTCCGAACTGGGAGCATTTCACCCCTGTTCATAGAGGTGAGCAACTATGATATATTTATGACCTGTGGACTTCAACTACCAGAATTCCTGAGCCAGCCTCTCAGGAATTCTGGGAGTTGATGTCCACAGGTCATAAAGATGCCAGAGTTGCCATCCCTGCTCTACAACATTAGCTACCTCCAACATGCCACAGCCTCCTTTAAATCTTCAAAGCGCTCCATGGCTTAGGACTGGGATACCTACAGGATCGCCTTCTGCCACCAAATATCTCCCACCGTCCGATACACTGTCACAGAGATGGCCTCCTCAGGGTGCCATTGGCCAGACAATGTTGGCTGGTGACCCCCAGGGGGAGAGCCTTCTCTGTGGGGGCTCCTGCCCTATGGAACTGCCCCCAGATATAAGAAGGATTCCCGACCTCCACCCCTTCCGTCGGGCTCTGAAGACTCTTTTGTTCCATCAAGGCAGCCTGACGGAATAGATAAATTTTAAATGGGTTCTAATTGGTTTTAAAGGGGTTTTAGCTAGGGGTTTTAATAACGGCCAAACTGCTTTAAATTATTTTAATAGTTTTAATTTCTGTGTTGGGTTGTTTTAATATGGCTGTAAACCGCCCTGAGTCCTTCAGGAGAAGGGCGGTATAGAAATGTAATCAATCAATCAATCAATCATGAGCTCTTCCTTGCATAAGCAACAGGATTACTTCAGGTGGTAGGAGCTAATCATAGATTCCAACTTCCTTACACTGTGGTTTTCAGACTACAATCCTGCGCTTGAAAATTCTTAACATAAAACAACTTGAAAAGTTCAGAATACCAAAGTAATTTATTCTAACTGGTTTACAAAAAGACCAGAGTTTTTGTTTTATGGAAGAGTTAGAGCACAAATGGTCTGAAATCTCTCAATTGGAGGTGGCTGGGAGGGGATCCGTTCAACTTTTTATTTCACTTTTGTGAAAACTTTGTAAAAATTATCCAAATTCTTTGGGGCATCATACATGAATCACTAAAACTCCCTGGATAAATAAAGAACCAGTATTATTTTAAATGAATTACTGACAGTTTGACAAACAATTCTAAATACTCAGTTCAGCACTAAATGAATCATATATAATAGATCCCTTGCCTATTCCTTCCTTTCTATAAGTTCCATTTTAAGTCAATATAAATTTCATGAATGATGTCATTAAAAATCATTGGTGGATTTCAAGGAAGCCAAAGTTTATTTTAAAAGCTAAATATGCTTTGAAATGTATGGTGCATGCTTAGATGTACTCCATTCTTCTGCCTGAACTTATCTGCCTCTAAGAAGACTATAAACACACTGCAAAGAGAGGAACACATAATAATAATAATAATAATAATAATAATAATAATAATAATAATAATAATAATAATAATAATAATAATAATGGAGATGCCAGAGTCGAAGAAAAAGAACTAGAAAAAATCATGAAATATCACAACCTGGCCATTGAAACTACATGGCTATGGATGAAACATATAACAGTGATACCCATTGTCATCAGGGCACTTGGTACCATGTCCAAGAATTTTCTAAGATATATCAGCAAACAGCAGCTTCCTGCAATAACACCAGCAGAACTGCAAAAAACTGTGCTACTTGGAACATTGTACATCTTAAGAAGGTACTTGGTTGATACCTAGGACACTGGCAGCAACCCATATCAACCATTAGCACCAGTCAATGGTATTTGTGATGCATTTTTCAATGTTCAGTTGACTGAGTTTCATATTTAATGAAATAATAATAATAATAATAATAATAATAATAATAATAATAATAATAATAATAATATGAATGCAGCAAAATTGCACAAACTGATTACAAAGCTTAAGACATGACCAAATTGCTAAATTAATCTCCAGAAGTTGTGGGTCCTTCATCACAGAAGGCTTTCGAGAAAAGAATGGACAACCATTTGTCTGGAATGGTATGAGGTCTCCTGCTTGAGCAGGGGGTTAGACAAGAAGACCTCCAAAGTCCCTTCAACTCTATGTTCTTTCTATGTTTAATGTATTTCTTACTCAGGATTATAAATTACTTCAATGCAGTGACTCTAGCAGAATAAAATTTGTCTGTTACAAGGTTAAACAACAATACCAGTATTTAATAATCATTAATCCTGTTGCATGAAGAAAACACTTTCCACTATAGATAAGCACCAATTACTTCAACCTTCGAGAGATTTCTAGAACAACAGGCCTTTAATGGCCTTCCTGAATGCTAAAATTTTTGGAGCTTCTCCAATCCTGCTGGTACGTGTTTTATAGAAGAGTGGCACCAGCAGATAAGGCTTATTTTTAACTGCTTTGAAACAGTGTTGAATTAAAGACTACTGAGTCTTACTGGATAAGCAGATATAGTACTTCAGGGAGCAAATAGCCCAAGTATTTTCCCTTCACTGTACTTAACATGATAGTATTTTCTGAAGTCTCTTTTGTCATAGGATTCAGTTTAAAAGCCAAGTACCTTCCAAACACTTTCTTCACGGTTTTTGAAAGTTCCAGCTCATCTTTTGCTAAGATGAGGTATTCATCTTGAATAGATATTTCCTTAAAATAAGAATCCAAATTGTTTTATTCGGCACCATCTACATAGACAGTCTTCTTCCTTTTCTTCCAAACCACATTCTTCAATAAGAAGAAATGAAGAAAAACTCACCAGCTGTGCTCTCAGCTATTTCACTTTGCCAGACGGCACTTAATAGTCCCCTTGCAGTGCCTTCTAGTTTGTATCAGACTGTTTCATTTATTCCCATGGGGTTCAGTAGAAAGGGATAACTGTCAGTGGGATTGAAGAAAGTGAGCATCAGGAAAGCAGAAGAGGCTTCTTGACAGAGTGACAAATTGCTGTTCCAGTCCCTTAAGTGAGGTATCTCTGATCACCCCTTATCTGTTGCTACCCCATCTCTATGGCAGAGACAGAAGTCCTTATCTTTTCGGAGCCTCTAGATCTGAATTGTTGAAGCCATCAAACTGAAATAGAAGAGCTGCAATTGGCATAATAAAAATGAAGTGTGTTTATTAATTTGGACTCTGGTCTTTCTGCTTTTATATAGCAAATGTTACTAAGAAAACTAAGATCATGGCTCCCAACCCTCTCAATTCCTATCGAATAGATGGGGAAGAAATGGAGGAAGTGACAGATTTTATTTTCCTGGCCTCCAAGATCACCCGCACATGGGGACTACAGCCAAGAAATTAAAAGATGCTTGCTCCTGGGGAGGAAAGCTATGGCAAAATTAGACAGCATATTAAAAAGCAGAGACATCATCCTGCCAACAAAAGGCTATAGTTTTCCCAGTTGCAATGTATGGCTGTGAAAGTTGGACCATAAGGAAGGTTGATCATCAAAGAATTGAGGCCTTTGAACTATGGTGCTGGAAAAGACTCCTGCAAGTCCCTTGGACTGCAAGGCAATCAAACCAGTCAGTCCTAGAGGAGATCAACCCTAGATGCTGAAGATGAAACTGAAATACTTTGGTCACTTAATGAGACGGAAGGACTCACTGGAGAAGAGCCTAATGCTGGGAATGATTGAGAGCAAAAGAAGGGGATGGCAGAGAATGAATTGACTGGATGGAGTCACTGACGCAGTTGCCGTGAGCTTAAATTGTTTCCAGGGGATGGTAGAGGACAGCAAGGCCTAGAGGAAACCCAACGTGTCCATGGGGTCACGTTGGGTTGGGCATGACTTCACAACTAACAACAACAACAATAGCAAATGTTATTAATGTTATCATTACTATAGTTGTATACACATGCTGAATGAGAAGCCTGCCTTCTCAGAATATCCAACACAATCTCATTATTGGTATGTATAGTAACACATTCATCTCTAACTTTGTAATGTTATATTTGAAACAGCTGTCTGAAATAAAGGGACACTTAATGCATCAGACTCCTGAACAACCCTTGGGAAATATTTCCAGGAACACAGCTTGCTGCTAGCATTAAACATGGAGGCTCTCTATATAGGCTAGAGAAGAATCTTAATTTAATACTATAACATACTCTAGAAAAACGTTGAATGTTCTCTGTATAACTCAAGATGCAACTTTCTTGCTATATCCCAGGGCAATTAAAGCTGTTGCCTCTTCTTCCTCTATCATTCCACATGGACTCCTTGATTTCTGTTTCAAAGAAAAAAGACACTGAAAATAAGTAGTTGTTGATTATGTATATTGCTCATATTTCTGTCAAATAAGTCCAGGTAATTTTATCACATCTGAAATACTGTATATTTTGTATGTTTAAGCTACTGAAGAGTTGTGGGAGATTTCTCTGCGTGCTCAGATGAGAGAGCTAAAAACAGGTGAGCTGTAAAACTCATATCACACGTATAACCTCACCAACCTAGGGAGCCTGGGAGGAAACAGCAATTATTGTTCATTTCTTTTCTTCCCCACAGTCAGGAGGAAGAAGGAAACTTTCTTTCCTACTAATCAAGATACACGAAGTAAGTTTAAACCCACAATTTAGTATTCAGTCTGGAGAGATCAAACCTTAAGATCATGTTGACAGAATACAGGGCCTCGAGATATAACCTGGCACCAAAAAGAAAAAAAAAGTTCAGTGTTGTGTTTGCAATATTGCTGTGTTTTAGTGAGAAAAGCTAAAGTGACATACAAAGGCCAACACCTTTCTGTGTGCTCACACAACAGCCCAACAGCTGCAACCCTTTCAAAGGACTTGAGGTCCAGTGGTAAAAGTTGTTGTGACTTCAATGTTTGTTACAATCAAAGACCAGAGACCAGAGCACTTTAAAAACACTCAAGGAGTTAAAAATTCTAGTCGAAAATAATAAGTAACAGATAAAATATATATTAAAACCCCAATTTGCCGTATTTGTGCTGTCAGCTTCAATCTCAGTGGAGAATCCAGGGATCTGAGGATGGATGACAGAAAGACCAGATATTCTCATCTTGGATCCTACCCATTGAACACATTACACAGGGGAAAAAAAATCAGGAGGAACTTAATGCTGTGATCAGATCATTCCAAGGTATGGTTCCTAAACTAAAGGAAACAGTCATGCCTGAAAATGTATCATCTCCATTTTACTTAGTGCCATATGTAAATGTTGTTTTTGTTGTTCAGCTTGCCTCTCAACCTAGATCCCACTAGGCAGTCCTTACTTAACAAATCTGTCGTTCCTAAGCTTTGAAAGCGCGTCCAAAGAAAACCATTGAAAGTCCTGAAAACTTACTTTATGATGATTTATGATTCTTCAAGCCTTTGGCTTCCATTGAATTCCCAGACACGTATTTTTGTCACCAAGTGTTTTAAAATTGTGAAGAAAGAGGTAAACAAGTGTTCAGAAGAACAGGCTAATTTCCACATTAATTTCATTTCCCACTTGTGAGAGCAAGCAGTGATTACTCATACAGAAAAATGTGCCCTGTGAAAAAAGCATATTATAATTACTACTTTTATTAGATACTGCTAGATATTGAAAGCAGTTTCCCCCTTTCCATAGTAGTTTAAAGTGTAAAATAACACATGTACAATTAAATGTAAAGGATGTATATGCAATAGAGTATAGTTATCATACTAAATATGTGTCTAATTTGAACAGCTGTTTAGTCATATAAAAATAAAAGTCTTTTTTTCATTCACAGCAATGAAAGCTAGCTAACAGAAAATATATACCGTTTAGAGTGCAAATGCAGATCTGCACCTTTTAAAAAGAAAAAAAAGGCATATCTGCAATAATAAGTTACTATATTTATTCTGGTTTTTCACATACAAAATCTCACTTTTCTACTAGTGATTAATAGTCTCTCCTATGGTGCTGAACAACATCATTGTGCAAAACTAACAGTGTTTATTTATTTAGAAATATCTTATTTAATTTATAGGCTGCCCAACTTCCAAACAACTCTCAGTAGCTTAAAACTAAAACCCAAGTTTTTAAACAAAATGTACAACAGACCAGAAAAATAAAGTACCCACCTACCTAAAGAAGGGGGAAAAAATTCAGGGGTGAAATCTATTTTTTTTTGCTACCAGTTCTGTAGTCGTGGGTTGGTGGGCATGGGTTGGTGGGCATGTGACTGGGTGGGCGTGGCCAGTTTAACATCATTCACGTCACTCACCATTAGAGCCAGGAACATCACATTCTGACACAGAAGCACATTCTGTCTTTCACAGAATGTCACAGAAGCCAGGAGCTGCACAAAAGCGCATTCTGCCTTTCTGAAGCCCCCAACGCTTTGAGTTTCCCTCTGGCTTGACTGCCCAGGCGAACCTTGGAGCCTTCTCTTGCCCTGCTCTTCATCCTGGAGGACCGTGCATCCCCCCCCCCCCACACACACACCAATCCTCTGTACAAACCGCCCATTCCGTTTCTGCAAAGGCAGAGCCTCCCCCTTGCAGGGCAATCCAAAGAGGAGAGGGGGATGCTGCTGAAAAAGCCGCCTTCCACCAGGGCCTCCTCCTGCAGCCAAATGTGCCCAGCCTTGCTTTCCTTTTCCTCAAATGGGCTGTGCATGGGGCGCTTGGAGAGAGAGTGAGCAAGACAGCTCTCCAACCTCTGCTGCAGAAGGAGGCACAGTGCAATGGGGTTGTTTTGTTCGCCGCAGTGGTACTTCGGGAGGGCAAGCGGATGTCTGCAGCTGACAACTATAATGAATATGTCCACCTGCCCTCCCAAAGCACTACTGTGGTGAACAAAACAACCCATTGCTATGGATCCATAGCTTGTCGGGGCTGAGCAGGGAAGCCGCTGCTTGAGTGGAGGGGGGGCGAGTAAAGTGCTAGCTCCTTCCCCGCAGACCTGCCATGCTTGCCTGTCTTCCACATGGGCTTCTGCTTGCCTGTCTTCCCAAGCTGGCCACCGGGATGCCAGGAAGGCAGCATGGAAGGCAAGCAAGCATGGCAGGACTGTGGGCTGAGGTTCAGGGGCATGGCCAGCCAGCCATTGCTCCTGGTTTGGCAAACTAGCCTCAATCTCCACTACCTACTCACTCGAGCCGGTCCGAACCAGAAGCATTTCGCCCCTGAAAAAATTACTAAAATAAAGTAAAGCAAAAGAAAAGGATAAAGGAGGTTCATGATCACCATGTCCATAGAACAATAATTCTTCAACAATTTCCTAAAGAATGTAAAGGTGGGAGCCACACAAATCTCTGGCGGGAAATCATTGAATGATTTCTTGCATGAACCAGGAAGTCTTACATAACTTCCTGGATCATGCAAGATTATTTAGTTGATGGAACACAGAGTGCACTCACTCTGCAGGACCCATCTTGCCCTGGCCAAAAGCCAAGATGTAAAATTGGGTATTATCCAGTGGTGAAATTCAAATATTTAATACCGGTTCTGTGGGCGTGTCTTGGTGGGCATGGTAAGGCTTGCTGGGTATGGCTTGGTGGGCATGACAGGGGAAGGATACTGCAAAATCCCCATTCTTTTCCCACTCCTGGGGGAAGGATATTGCAAAATCTCCATTCCCACCCCACTCTGGGGCCAGCCAGAAGTGGTATTTGCCAGTTCTCCGAACTACTCAAAATTTCTGCAACCGGTTCTCTAGAACCTGTCAGAACCTGCTGGATTTCACCCCTGGTATCATCTGTATATTAATAATACCTGACCCCAAACCAGCAGATAATTTTGTTCACTGATTTCATGTTAAATTGAATGTGTGTATCAAACAACTGAAGGTGGCAGATAATAGGCAGAATATCTTCCCACTTGTCAATACCATTTGAAACTGGACAAAGAGAAGGGAGGACAGTTGTCATAAAACAGGTCTCCTATCCACAACTCCTGAAGCAGACCCTCAACACTGTGATTGACAGTGTCAAAAGGTGCTGAGAAATCAAGGAGCCTGAGGATGGAAACACCACCAATCCCATCCTGGCTTCACCATAGGTCATCAAGAAGTGCAACCAATGAATCTCCATACTAAACTCTGGCTTGAAATCAGGGTCCAAATAATGTGTTTCATCTGGAGATGAAGCCCAACTATCCTCTCTACCACCTTACCTAAAAAGGAAATGTTAGAAAGTGATCAAGCAATATCTTCTTAAATGTTACTGCCTGGACCCAAACACAGGTAACCTCCAAAAGGGACCTGGATTTAACAAGCAGGTGGCCAAGCTAATTCTGAAAAGTCTGTATACTTCTTCAGTAATCACAGGACCAAACTCAGCCCCGACAACTGTATAAAACCTTTGCCCAGGTACCTTAATGGACCCATCTAGTCAGAGTCCAATTCTTTGTGCATTCAAGAGACTTTATTTTTCTAAGAGCGAGAATATTCTTCACATTAATTCTGCTAATGGTCCTGCTGCATCTCCTTCCTCAGCAGAGACCAGGTTGTCGTAAACAGGGCTGCTAGATAGCTATAACGATGAAAAAAATAAGAAAACTATATTGATATATTATTTGGAATTAATCCCTAAAATCTATCCTGGGTACATGGATCTCCTAGGGTGGGTTGCTTTAACAGGCTCAGCCTCCCTTCTGCAAGTGAAAAACAATCAGAAAGTGACCCAACTCTGGCAATGGAATAACATCTATGTCCTTCAAAACCAGATCGCTTCTCAACTACCACAAGACAACAACCAGATCTAATGTGTGGCCTCTGCTGTATCTTGAGCCCTGAATGACCTGGGAGAAATCTGTGATTGCCATGTTAACCATGGATTTTTGAGTTGCCTCAGTTGTAATGTGACTTAGGGAAAGAATGAAGTCCCTTAGCACCATAAGCCAGGATCTCAACCACCGGCCCAGCAATGAAATCTAGCAGATTAGCAGCACATCAATGATGATGTTATGCAACAGGGAGGGTTGCATAGCAGTAGCAATTTCTGGGAGTAGAGTAGAGCCTCTATAAACTCTAAAAATAAAAATAAAAATACCTCATAGATGATACATGTCCCTCTGATCTGCCCCCTCCCACAGATGCCAAACCTAAATTTGGCAAACTTCTGAGCACTCCACATCTGGCTCACCTAGATTTTAGTTCAAGCTGGATCAGCTAACAAATTGTGAATGAAGACAGCTTTAGTATAAACTTGACTTGACATTGAAACAGCAACAGTTAGGGCTACCAAGGATCTGGTAATCTGCTCCAAGAAGAAATCCTTTGAGCCGGATACTGAGTTATACTCAATTTTCCTGAGAGTTGATCACTTGCAGATTCCACCATATCCCTCTGTCTATTTCGGTCTTGATTTTTCAGCATGTTCCTCCTACCCTGATGTATCTCCAGATTCCTCAACCCTTTGCTTTTCTACCCCAGGCCATGGCAGCCATTCTCCCCTTCCTGCTTACATTTATTCCCATCCCAATTCACATCCACATCCACAACAGCTTTGCAACCCATCCAATAACAAGGACAAGTTTTATATTACGTCAACGAAGGCCGAGTGATGATATGAAGATATTCTATGTCATAATAGGGAAAAGACTTACACTTTTCTCAGTTTATTTATATATTCTTGTCTTGGAGCAGAGCAGGATGCAAAGAAACAATAAATGAGAATAAAAAGAAGCAACCTCATATCTCAGCATTTTCTCTATGATTATGTAAATAGTGCCAAATAAATCCAGGTGATTTTATCACAACTGTAATACTGTATATCTTGTATGTTTAAGCTACTGAAGAGTTGGGGGAAATTTCTCTGCATGCTCAGATGAGATAACTAAAAACAGGTGAGCTGTAAAACATGTATATCCCCACCAACTTAGGGCAGCCTTGGAGGAAACAGCAATTACTGTTCCTTTCTTTTCTTCCCCACAGTCAGGAGGAAGAAGGAAACTTTCTTTCCTACTAATCAAGATACACAAAGTTGGTTTAAACCCACAATTTAGTATTCAGTCTGGAGAGATCAAACCTTAAGATCACGTTGACAGATTACAGGCCTCGAGATATAACCTGGCACCAAAAAGAAAAAAAAAAGTTCAGTGTTGTGTTTGTAATATTGCTGTGTTTTAGTGAGAAAAGATAAACTGACACACAAAGGCCAACTTCTTTCTGTCTGCTTACACAGCTGCCTAACAGCTGCAACCCTCTCAAAGGACTTGAGGTCCAGTGGTTAAAGTGGTTGTGACTTCAATGTTTGTTACAATCAAAGACCAGAGCAATTTAAAAACACTCAGTGTTAAAAATTCTAGATGAAAATAATAAATAATAGATAAAATATATATTAAAACCACAATTTGCCATCCGATCTGTCAGTCGCACACTGTCAGCATAGCTGAACTATAATATACCAATCCTTAAACTGTGAGGCCCATAGTCATTAAATAATAAAATGCGAGAGAATGATAATGCAAAAGGGTTTGCTGCATTAATTGTGTAAAATTCAATTAATTCCGTGTTTTCCCGAAAATACAACCTACTCAGAAAGTAAGTCCTAGCTTGATTTTTATATATATGTGCGCCCAACAAAAGCCCTATTCCCCAAAATAAGCCCTAATTAAGACCCCATCCACTCCAGGGTACACAGGTAAAAATTAAGCTAGGGTGGGGATGGGGGTAGAGCTGCTCTACTACTTATCTTCAGACAGTTGCAGCCAGGCCTTGCACACCTCGGCCCATTTGTTCTGCAGTCGGCAAGGCTTTCCTGAAGACCTCTATAGCCGATAACAGCACTTCGGATAGATCAGCTACAGAGACCTTTCCTAAAGGCCTTTTCTGAAGGCCTCTCAAGCTGTTATTGGCTACAGAGACCTTCAGGAAAGCCTTGCTGGCCTTGCCAGATGAAGAAGTTTCTGAAGGCCTCTAATAGCAAAAAATAGGCTGGGGGCAATGCGCACAATGGAGGTGAGTCAGTGGATGACATCCCCCTGAAAATAAGACCTGGTGATACCTTTTTTTGGTGGGAAAATATATATAAGACAGGGTCTTATTGTTGGGAAAACAAGGTAGCTATGATGGTTTCATTACCTATTTCCAATGTATCCCCAGTGTTGCTGTATAAAAACTAGTCACCTGAGCTATGATCACAGTCTGGAGATAAGTACTGCTGGAATGGCCAGGATACCTATCAATTATTGGGAAGATAAGGTGTTTTTTTTAAAAAAAAAAATCTCTATAAAAAGAGCACCAAAGGCGTATTTATCCAATGGTCCCCATCTCAATGTTATTGCTAGCACCTCCAGCATACAGAACATGTCTATTAAGAACACTCCATAGGAAAACAAAAAGCAAACAAAAAAATGAATATGCATGTTAGACTTACAGGAAAAAAGCATTCTTTAGGTTTAAAGAATCAGGATAAGCAAAGGAAAAAATGGATAAGCCCATCCAACTGGACAACAAGGCCTCAAGGAAAATAGATTTGAAGGAAACGGACTCTTTGTTGAGCACAAGCAAAATTAAATCTAATGCCATTATCTACATAATTACATCCCACCCCACTGATGCTCACTGCCAGTGAAAATCCAAAAGGATTAAAATCCTCCAGCAAATACTTCCCTCATTTTTAATCTTAAGGGAGGGGAATTTTGCTTGCTGGGGTATTTAGTCAATTGGCTGGCGTAGCCTTCCTTTACTATTTATGGAGCTGTCAACCTCGCTAGCTTTGCCTTGCTGCTTCGGCTGTCATAGAAACGGAGGGAGGGGGGTTTAGGCTCACGCGGGCTTTGTGAAATCTGAGAAACGAAACCATTTCTTAAGCTGTTATCAGACCAACGGACACTACATTCCTGGATGCTGACATGACCAGACGTTTGATCCCACCTGACCTCTGGGAGACCTGTGGATTGGATGATTTATGGTGCACAGGGGAGGGGATGCTTTCTAATTGTAACTTTCGCGCGTTTTGCTTCAGAATCCTGCTTTCCACTGTTGCGTTCATTTCATATCTAGTAAAAGTACCAGTCTTAAACCTATGATGAAGTCTGGGTCTTCCTTTCCTGGATGCTGAAGGAAGCATACCTGACAGGAGCTTAATGGGATCTCTAACCACTTAACATTGCATTTGTGCCTGTTGTTCAACATATTATATAATAATTTGCTATTATTCAAAGATGCATGATGAAGGCTGGTATCTAAAAATCTCTGTTTTCTAACGCTTGTGTCTGGTGGATAGGTCTGCTTGAAAATAAAGTGTATATATCATTACTTAGATCCAACTTGCATAACATGGAAAATATAATTGGTTACATTATTTAATTTTGCATTACAACATAAGGATAGTGAGAATAAAAAAGACCTCCGCTGACATCGTAAGACACAATTTATGTTAAATTGTTATTTCTAATATTCTTAACACCAGTGGTGGGATTCAAATTTTTTACTACCGGTTCTATGGGTGTGGCTTGGTGGGTGCAGCTTGGCTTGGTGGGCGTGGCAGGGGAAGGATACTGTAAAATCTCCATTCCCACCCCACTCCAGGGGAAGGTTACTGCAAAATCCCCATTTCCTCCTGATCAGCTGGGTCTCAGGAGGCAGAGAATAGATGGGGGCAGGGCCAGTCAGAGGTGGTATTTACCGGTTCTCGGAACTACTCAAAATTTCCGCAACCGGTTCTCCAGAACTGGTCAGAATCTGCTGAATACCACCTCTGCTTAACACAGCATCTTAAGGATTCTTTAATTAAATAGAGAGAAGGATTTTTCCCCCAACTGCAAGATGTGTCATTCTATCCTCAGTCCTTTTAATGATGTCACATGCTGAACCTTCTAAATGAATCACATCAACCCTTCCAGATTTCATTCACTCATAGACAAATTTAACAGAGCTTCATTTTTGTTACAGGTTTAAGAGGTTTATACACTTTGTTGACCTTTAGATTTCAGACTTCGAGGGAGGTCAGTGACATATATTCATTCATAATACCTCGGAGTGAGTTTTCTAAAGTATCATTTTTCATGATTCAAGTATCAAACAGATTTATTTATTTATTTGCTTGTTTGATTTATGTGCCGCCCATCTTGTCTAGCATTACATTCAGACTTCTGGGCTTTTAAAGAGTATTGTCAGATAACACACACTTTTAGGTATTAAATCCTGAACAATGAAATTTTTTGAACTATGTGTTATCCAAGGGTAACAGCCTTTTACTGTTCAAATGGGTTTCCATTACCATCATTCCAAGATGTCATAACTTTAAAGATCAGAATCATGAAGGCAATGATTTTTTTTCCCCTCTAATACTCCATGGAAGTGAAAATTGAACTTTGAAGAAATAGAACAATTTTTTAACACTTTGGAACTTTGATGTTAGAAAAGGACTTAAGAATAACAAAATAACAGAGTTGGAAAGGACATTGGAGGTCTTCTAGTCTAGCCCACTGCTCATACCCTTCCAGACAAATGGTTGTCCAATCTCTCCTTAAAAACCTCCAGCAATGGAGGATCCACAACTTCTGGAGGCAAGTTGTCCCACTGATTAATTGTTCTAACTGTCAGGAAATTTCTCCTTAGTTTTGGGTTGGATGTCTCTTTGATCAGTTTTCATCTATTACTTCTTGTCCTGCCTTCATATGTCTTGGAGAATAGGTTGACTCCCTCTTCAAGGCGTTGGTTACCATCTTTAAAGCGCTCCATGGCATTGGACCTGGGTATCTTCGAGACCAACTTCTGCCACCAGTAGCTTCCCATCAGCCAGTCCGCTCCCACAAAAAAGGTCTCCTCAGGGTGCCATCGGCCAAGTTATGTTGGCTGGCGATACCCAGGGGGAGGGCCTTCTCTGTGGGAGCCCCTGCCCTTTGGAATGAACTGCCCCCGGAAATGCGTAAGATCTCTGACTTCCATGTATTTCGCTGTGCCCTCAAAACCTTGTTGTTCTGCCAGGCTGGGCTATCAATGTAATGATTTTAACTGGACATTTTAAATTTGGGGTTTTAAATTTGGGGTTTTATATTTTTATATTTGAGCTGAAATTATTTAATAATTTTAATTATTTTTAATTTATGTTTGCCTTTGTGCTTTTAACAGGCTGTACACTACCCTGAGTCCTTCGGGAGAAGGACGGTATAGAAATAAAATTACTATTACTATTACTATTACTATTACTATTACTATTATTATTTGTAAGAGCTCCACAAATTTTGGAAGACTGCTATCATATCATCCCTAGTCCTTCTCTTCGTTAACTAGATAAGCTGATGTTCCTGCAACTATTCATCATATGTTTCAGCCTCAGCCCTCTTATCATCTTTGTTGTTCTTTTCTGCATTCTTTCTAGAATCTCATCATGTTTTTTGTATCATAGTGACTAAAACTAGACATAGCATTCCTGTTGTGGTCTTACTAAAGCAGTATAAAACAGTGCTAACACTTCTCATGATTTTGACACTATCCCTGTGTTGATGCATTGGCTTTTATGGCAGCTGCAGGCTCATGTTTTGGTGCTTGTCCACTAGGATTCCCACTTTCAGGAATATCATGAATAACCCAGAAAAGAAAAGACGGATCAAGGAGCAAATCAATCCCAAACTGTAAAGGCATAAATGACCAGGCTCAAATTGTAACATTTTGTGGATATTTATTTATTTATTTATTTATTTATTCATTCATTCATTCATTCATTCAATCAATCAATTTATATGCCGCCCTTCTCCGGAGACTCAGTGTGGCTTAAAATGTGTTAAGCAATAGCCTTCATACTTTTGTATATACCTGCTTAGTAGGGCTTTCGCCCCCCGCCCCCAAGCAGTGTTCTTTTTTTATACAAAGTCAGTTTATTGCCCCCACAATCCGTGTCCTCATTTTACCTACCTTGAAAGGATGGAAGGCTGAGTCAACTTTGAGCCTGGTGAGATTCGAACTTGCAATAATTGCAGACAGCTGGTACTATTTAACAGCACTTATTATGCAAAGACCCAACATTCTTGAGAAATCCATTATGCTGGGTAATATGGAAAGAAACAGAAGAAAAGGATAGTCAGTAGCAAGATGAATGGACTTGATATAGGGTGATTGCTGCACCACTGGAAGACAAAAATTATCAAATTCAAGAAAGAATCCTAGAAATATTTAGCTATGTGGTTATTAAGAGTCAGTTCTGACTTGATGGCTCATAAGCAGCCATGAGCTTGAAAAAATATGACTGAGAGATGAAACCAGAAACATCTGGAAAATTTAAGGTTCAGTAGTTGTCTAATAAACTTTTCCCCATTAATTTCTTGATAACTCTCAATTTCTTGCCATTTTTCTCTGTTTTTCTTGGATTGGTATCTTGGATATTATCATCTCTATTGTGTAGGATTTCAGTATTTTTTTAAAGCTTTCTTTGATCTCCTTTGAATTGGTTACTATCTGTCCATTGGCATCCTTTAGCATACCAATTTGAGGTTGGAACCTCTTTCTGAGTTCAGAGATCTATCACTATAGATTAAATCAAATCTGAGAACCTGTTTGACTTTAAATATCCTAAGAAAATGGTACGCATGAACTTTGAATAGGCAAGAAATTAAATTCTATGTCAGATTTGTTTGTATGAATTTCAAAGTATGAATGTATGAATTTCTTCAAGTATGAATTTCTTTCAGACACTGAAGCACAATATTGTGACTTGGTAAACCATTCCTCCAAAACGAAAATCACATAACCATTCCAGTAAAAACTATATTATAGCCACAGTAGAGTGTATATAATTATATATGTTAACTATAATTAGAGGGAATATATGCTTAGTAAGTTTTAATAAGAATATCACAAGTTGAAATGGAAACTTGGGTTTTAAATTTTGTTTAACTTTAATATGAGTTACATTCTTGAAGTCAAGCCAGCTCAGTGAAAAGGGGAGGGGGGAGTTCAGTGAATATCTTTCAGAGAGAAGAATTCAGATTAACCAATCAGGTTGTGGCTGCAATCAGTTTAATAGCATCAATTTAACATAAAGCCAAGACATATGGAAATCAGGCTGGAACATGGAGCCAAATATATGTTATTGCTGCTCTTGTTTTATCTAGACATGGTGAGATCTGTTCCATATTTAGACAATGCAGGGATCTTGAATTCCTCTCATTCAAAACACCTTAGAGGAATACTTCTCCAGCCATTTCCTAAATACAAGTTCCTCTGAGGATACATTAGTGAATCATCCTTTCATTAAAAATAAATCACTTTTGAACAAGTGGCCAGCAGCAACCTAACAAATCCTATTTTTCGTCCCTTCTTGAATGGAAAGCTAATATGGCCATAGTGTTTGTCTCCTGATCTAAGTGACATTTGATAGAATGATATTTAACTTTCCACACTGAGTTAAAAATAAAGTATATGTGCACTTGATTTCAGCAAAATACTGTGATTCTTCATTTTATTTAAGAAGTATAGGAGAACATAAAACAAACTATAAAAAGGCTTTGCCTTTTTCCATTATATAACTTCACATTATAATGTGAAAGTATAAGAAGTTGGTTACCACTATAGTTCCACCTAGTTAATGTCACATTTAATGAAGATTTTCTTTCATTTTACAACAACATCCCACCTCAAGTGAGCTATTATATTTCATAGAAGATTTATAAAGATAAAATGAATTGTAAACTTTGGTTAATTGTAATTCTGGTCCAATTTGAAACAGCCTCTTTAAATAAAATTATTGATTTTCATTTTTTTTCCAAATTGAGATAGAATATAATATCCAGTATTTAAGTTAAAGCAGCGTCACTAAGTAACTTCATTTATCTTCTCCATTACTCTATTACAGTAGGTTTTTTTTCATCTTGGGCTTCCCAAATTTATGGACTGATTAAATGAGAGGAGGAAGAGGAGGAGGAGGAGGAGGAGGAGGAGGAGGAGGATGAGGAGGAGGAGGAGGAGGAGGAGATTATAGAGGATGTCAAGAATGACAGACCAGATAGGAATAAAAGTCTAACTGCTTGTTAGAGAGTAGGTTGTCTCTAAGAAGAGGGTAATGGATTGGTTTATGGTTGATTCCATGACTTTGCAGGTGATGCAACATAATGAGATTGGTCTGTAATTATCAACTAGACTGGGGTCACCCTTTCTGAAGACAGGGATGACCATGGCTAGTGACCATAAGTTAGTCAAGGAGCTGGTTCTAAAAGATATTTCATAGGTTATGCTAAGAGGTTCTGCTATTGTGGCTGAGAGCTTTTTTAAGAAGTAGAATTAAACACGTAGAACCTACAGATAGTTTAAAGCTATGGAATGGGACAGAAATATGCTTAGAATAAATGGAAATAAATTGATTATTTTTTATCATACTCAGTATTAATTCACAATTCAAAGGTTATTTCATATAGCTATTTTAACACCATTAAGTTCCTGATGAGTGCATGAACAGAGTTCTCCATCTCAACCTTTGCCGAAAAACCTTATATCCTTTTCAAGGATAATTCTATATTTTGGGGGGGATCTTATCTATCCATTTGTCCATGATGATCTAATTCTAGTTTCTCAAGCATTCCAGGCATAGTAAATGTCTAATTGCCTCTCATCCATTCTCATAACTTGTCCAAGGTATATTCATTTATGCTTGCTAATGATCTTAAGAGACAGTCTTTGTTTTGTTCTGTGTTGATTGGATTACAGTTATCAGATCCATAATGTAAAGGTTCTAACATGTTTTATTGCTGTTTATTAGCAATCTTTTCAAGCTGAGATATATATATTTCCTCTGGAAAGTAGATTCTGATCTTTATGAAACACAATTGCCTCTGTCATTTCCTCCTTAGAATTAATCTTCTCTTTACTTTTACTTCACATTGTCCATCTTTCTCTACTTTAACTTGGATAAATAAAATTAATACAATGAAGAAGTGTCTATTCACCAATCATAATGACTGTCATTATTATGTCTTTTTATATTTAAATTAATCCCAGTTTTCACTTTCCATTTTTAATTTTTAATGAGATTCTTTATTTTTAACTAGCAAATTGGTGTTGTCTGTATTTATCACCTTTTAGTTCTTGATCTTTAGTTCTTGAATTCCAGGTGTGATCTCATCCCATTTTGATATCCTTATACTTCCTGTATAGTTGAACAGGTATGTGAACAAAATGAATCTTATTTTTCCCAATCAGGTGGACTTTCGGAAAAGAGCAATATACTGAGCTATAGTTTGCTGCTTTCTATCATTGGGAATTATTATAAATTATATTTGGGCTTTTTTAAAGGGTAAATACAGTTGTTATTAAACCCTTGCCTATTAACTTTGGAATTTTAGAGAACTAGTATGCCTCCCCATCAGAAAAATAAACAAAAAAATACATGAGTCAAAAAGACGGCTGTGAAAATATCTACAGACCACTCACATCCTGGACATAAATTGTTTCAACTTCTGTCCTCAAAATGACGCTATAGGGCACTGCACACCAGAACAATTAGACACAAGGACAGTTTTTTCCTGAATGCCATCACTCTGCTTAACAACTAATTCCCCCAACAGTGTCAAATTAACTACTAAGACTGTAGTTCTTCTTATCCTTACTAGTACCTATCTCTTCCCACTTATGGCTACATCCATGTTGCTTCTATCTTTACAACTTATATTGTTTTTCTTGTTTCATAGTATGATTTGATTTCTTATTAGTATCCTATGACTATCACTAAGTGTTGTATCTTATGATTCTTGATGAATATATTTTATTTTTTTCTTTATTTACACTGAGAGCATATGCATCAAAGACAAATTCCTTGTGTGTCCAATCATACTTGGCCAATAAAAAAGTTCTATTCTATTCTATTCTATTCTATTCTATTCTATTCTATTCTATTCTATTCTATTCTATTCTATTCTATTCTATTCTATTAATTCCAGCTGTTGTTTTTTCTATTCTGATGGCATTGTCTCCTGCAGACACAAAAATGTTTACTAGCTGTTGATCCAACTACTTCAGAATTTAGCTGCTTCTGAGATTTAACAGTTTGGCCAAAAGCCAAACATTATAGATGATCAATTGAGAGATGTTCAGAGAGGATTTTTGACTCCAGAAATACTGCTCAGAATTGAGCCAAGAGAAATTACTAATTATTTCATTTCATTTCATTTCATTTATTAGATTTTTATACTGTCCTTCTCCCAAAGGAATCAGGGCGGTGTACAGCCATGATAAAACAATATGTGATACAAAATTTAAAAACCAATTTAAAACAAATTAAATAAATTATGAGTTGCTTGTCATGCTGCGATAAAAATAATAGAATACTTTCAATGTATGCATTAAAATTGAAGAGCAATATAGATTTCAAAAGGGCTTGGTAAAAACAATGCTGAAAAGAAGGATTCAACTGTTGGAGACTATAACCACAAGATTGAAAAAATAACTGACAGCCTTCCAAGACAAAATGGCCCAGATTCAAGGTCAGATTTGTCATGAACATCTTCATATTTTAAATTTTCCCTACTCAAATGAATCGTTTTAAAGGCTGTCATGAAGAATTGTTTACTGGTCATGGAGAAGTTGTAGAAGATGTGTATCTAAGCCAATTTAATTATAGAGAAATTGTAAAAGCTGCATATCAAAGTCCATCTAAATTTAAATCTTATACTCCATATCTTGTGAGTTTTGTTTTGTTTTTTTGCTTTGTTTTTGGAGATCTGATAATGACAATATTTTACAACTTCCCAGGAAAAAAATAAATTTCCTTCCTTCCTCCCTCCCTCCCTCCCTCCCTCCCTCCCGGTTAAATTTTATTGTCCAACCAGAGAGCAACCTAATATTTTGCATGACAGAGTTTAATGGAGTTTTTTAAATAGTAATTTTATTAAAAAGTATACTTAGAGTGACAAGTAACTAACTAAAATGAACACAAACTTAAAAAGGAACAATAAGAAAAATAGAAGGCATAGAAAAAATAAAATAGAAAAAATAGAAAAGAAACAAAAAAATGAGAATATGATAAAAGAAATGGAAGAAATATATAAACAAGTTACCTGCCCCTTTATACAACAAATATTAACAACTTTTTGCTAAACATTGAAGGCATTCTCTAGTGTTTTCAGATGTATTCATTCAAAGGTACTTAATACCTGAAAAGCAGTTAATAAGCATTTTTTAAAGGAGATTCCAAAAGGAAGTATGTGAAACCAATCTCGTTTTGAAGATGCCAACCATGTTTTGAGCAAAATGGCTTTTCCTTCATCTCCTAGAGCTCTAAACTCACTAGAGATCACCGTCATGTAGTCTCCTCATGGGAAACAAGTGTCTGGAGCACTTATGGATTATCTCAAATCCTCTTCTTGTCCAAAGAGGAATTACAAAGAGCTGACCTATTTGCCAGCTCATCATTTCTTCCCTGGAAGTTGAATTTTGATTGAATTTTGGACTATTAATTCACTTAACATCAATCTCTAAGAAATTTTGTTTAAAGAGTTGAAGCATTGTCCAAACTTACATTTAGGAATTTGCTTGATACGATTATTGGCAACTAAATGTAACTAGAGACAAATACACATTTCTACATATATGACACATGTTCTAGTTTGAGTTTATACATAACAAAGTGCAATCATGTTCCAGTTATACTTTTACTGCGTTTATTAAAAATGTCTATTTGGTCTAATGTAATATTTCAATGCATTATTGTTTGAAAAACTATTACTTATACTCCAGTGGAATTGGTTTCTGGATATGTGATATTTTCTGTCATTCTATAATACCATTTTGAAAGGCTTTGCTATAGCCTTTCCATCTTCCTTTAATCTCACCTGCCTCTATTACAGCTTTCATGATTATCCTTATTATTCCTACCTTAGCTACAAATTTTTCTTATGATTTCTCTGATTTCTCTTCTTAAAAATTATCATTTCTCTTTTATTTTTCTCCAGTTTTTTTATGATTATGTCTTTTCTTGCTTAGCACATAAAATTGTACTATTAAATATATTATGCCTAAAGATATGCACATATAATTGCATTAAGCATACACTGTAATCAGTGCTTATGTTTCAGTTAGAGTCATAAGATTCCATGCTCTAAAATAGTTGTGTGTGTGTGTGTGTGTGTGTGTGTGAGAGAGAGAGAGAGAGAGAGAGAGAGAGAGAGAGAGAGACAGACAGACAGACAGACAGACAGACACACACATACACACACAGAGAGAGAGAGAGAGAGAGAGAGAGAGAGAGAGAGAGAGAGAGAGAGAGAGAGAGAAAGTTTTTCTTATCAGATGGAGAAAACAAGAGGTGTTTTGAATCTGTGCGAGGGACATATTCTCCAAAATAAAGCAAGGTTGATGCAATCTACTTTATGTGGGTTTTTGGGGAGATTTAGGCATGTGCTGGTTAGGACACAATACTATTTTTTTTTAAAAAAAATACTATTCTTATATGTGTTTTCCTAGATCTGTTTCTGGATACTTTCTATGTAATACTATTTAGCATAAATAGTATTTTTTTTATCTTTGTGCATATTGTTAGAAAATAGATGTAGTAATACAGTTCCTTACTCAAGTTTGTATGAAGCCTTTCAATTATGCCCTTATACCTTGATTTTTTCCCATTCATAATTATTTTAATCCTTTGCTGTCCTGTTATGTTTTACTGTTTATTTTTCTCACATTTTTTCACAACAATGGGATAATTCTTTGTTAGCAATTTACAAAGTCATACATTTTAGTCATACTATATAGCCATTCCATAGGTTGGTCTCTACAACCAGAGATAGCAATAGCAATAGCACTTAGACTTCACAGTGCTTTTAAACTCTCTAAGCATTTTACAGAGTCAGCATATTGCCCTCAATAATCTGGGTCCTCATTTTACTGACCTCGGAAGGATGGAAGGCTGAGTCAACCTTGAGCTTGGTGAGATTTGAACTGCCAAATTGCAGGCAGCCGGCAGTCAACAGAAGTATCTTGCAGTACTGCATTCTGACCACTACACCACCTCAGCTCTTCAACATTATTAAATATCATTAACAATATAAATAATCTTACTTCTGATTGGTTCCCTTTACTTGTTCATGAGCTGGTCATGAGCTGCCAAGAAATCTGCTCTATGTCTCAAGAGGCCTCTGCCTTGACCATGCGGATCATTTTTCCCTCCATTTTCCGTAAGCCTGACCTATATCTAAGGTGACCAACTTTTTTACAATGAGAACGAAGACACAAATAAATTGAAGAAAAATGTGTGTGTGTGTGCCATGTGTTTTAGTAAGAAGTAAACAAAACTTTTTGTGTGTGGCGCACTCTTGTGCGTGGCACACTCTCTCAAAACAATTCTCTGGATAACTTCCGGTGGCGCCTTCCTCGTTGGCGGCGGGCTTTTCCTGCCCGCCGGCTTCTCGGCGCGTTAGAGCCGCCTCACAGCAGACAGGTGGCTCGAAAAACCTGCTCCTTAATGGGAGGAGCAGGGAGAGCTTCTGGGGGTGAGGTTGAGCCCCCTGAGTCACCCCAGGAATTTTTCCTTTGTCCTGGGGAAGGCTCAGAGGGATGGCTCCCTCCATACCCCCAGGGTATGCTCCGCGCCGAGAGGGTCCTCCGCTAATTACTTAATTAGTGGAGCCAGACGCTGGGAGCAACACCACAATTGAAATGATAATTGGAGCAAGCTGGAAAAGAGAGAAGATAAATTAAAGCAAGTATGGATTTTTCTCTACTGATTTTTTGGAGGAGGAAGGGGGGGGAGGGGGAAGGAGAGGAAGAAAAGTGAAAGTTTTTTAAGATGGTGACTGGCTCTGCTTGAAAGAAAAGTGAGAGCAGAAATGGAATGCAGAGTTCAGTCCTGAAAGACTTTGAAAGAAATATTTTGTCACAGAAAAAGAATTTAAAGGAACAAAGGCTGATTTAAATAGATTTCTTCTGTTTTTTTTTTTTCCTTTTTTTTTCTCTCTATTGAAGTAAGAAGGATTTTTTTTGGTCCTTTTTAAAAGTAAAGATGCCTAAACTTAAAGGAAGGGGGGGCTCCCCCTTGAGTCAGATGAATAAAGTTGAAATGTCTCATTTGCAGAGACTTACAGAACTGGATTTAAAAAAGTTAATTACAAGGTCCTTAGAGAGTGTGGTAGATAAGATAAAAGGATCACAGAAGGATCTTGAGGAACTGGTTTCTGGGAAATATGACCAACTAAGTCAAATTATTGCTCCAGTAGCTTCAGATCTTTCAACTGCGGTGGCTGCAATGGGGAAGAAAGTCACTGAGATTAGTAGTAAATTTGAATCTCAGATACAAGAATTACAAGGGAAACTTCTGGAAGCAGAGGCCAAAAACCACAACATTCAGAATGATGTTATTATGCTTCAAATTAAGGCTATGGAATCTGCAATTAGACTAAGAGGGATAAAAGAAAACAACAGAGAAAACTTAAGAACAACTTGTGCAAAGGCCTTTGCAGAATTATTAAAGCTACAAGATGAACTAATTTTGGGTTCTATAGAGAAAGTTTACAGAGTTAACTCACGTCTGGCTAAACAAAGGAATCTGCCTAGAGATGTCGTTGTTTATTTCACTGATAAAAGACTGAGAGATGATATTTTACAAAAGTCTTATTCTGAGAGAGTGCACGTAGCAGGTACACAAATCAGGATTTTTAAAGAGCTACCATCGAAGGTTTTAAAGGACAGGAAAGATTTTGATTTTTTGGTCAAGGAACTGAAGAGAAGTAATATCACATTTAGATGGGATTTTCCAGTTGGCATAATTTTTAGATATCATGGTGTGAGACATTGTCTGAATACTATTGAAAAAGCAGAATATTTTTACCAAAATATTTTTAAGGGAGCACCGGAATATCTCAAGAATAAAAAATCCAAAACAGAGTCTACAAAATGTGAACAGAAAGAAGAAAATCAAAGTGTGTTAAAAGTAAAAGGAGAATTTGGTGGTTGTCCAGAGGATTTTACTATGGATTTTTCTGATGAGAAGATGGAACACCTCAGTGACCTTGGAGGGGGATCACAGGACCTTGAACTGCTGGAGGAAGATTCAAAAAACAAAGTTTTACTTCGAAATGACCAGCAGCAGAGGTCCAGTACTTTTCAAGAAATGGGGGGTGATGCTAATCGACAGGAACTAGAAGTTAATGAGGAAATCTGACTGGAAACCACAGATGATAAATTTAAGGAGCATCGTGAATCGTTTGATACTGAATCAGAAAGCATTGAAAGATTTGGAAAAAATGGATTACAAAAATTTTTACTATGAAGTTTATCCTGGATTGGACATGATATCCTGAGTGTTGATAGATTGCTGCAAAATTAACAGCGATTACTGGTTACCCAATTATATATTCTTTGTGGAACTCATCTTCTAGGAGAAGACTATGTAATTGAAAATACCTTATAACCCGAAGGATTGAATTGCAAAGGGTGGCAGGATTTGAAAGAATTTTAAGGGAACATCTGGGAATGCAGCTCCTAGTTGGTTTTTTCTTCTCTTTTTTTTTCTTCAAGGTTTGGTTAAGGCTGCGAAAGCCTATTTTTAGGTACAGCATAAGTTAGTTTGAATGAATCTTCCTAGAGGTGTGAATACCTTCGTGGTTGGATATTATTTATATAAAGTCACTCGGGGGGTTGTGTGGAGAAATGTTTTACTTTGCTGATGGGGGCAGCGGCAAGATGAAGATTATTGAAGCAGGATTTATGTGAGGAAATATGTTTGACTTCAATCAAGTTGAAGAGAAGATTGAAATTTGGATTATAGAGACTGAGAAATGAATTAAACAAAAGATAATTTTCTTAATGACATAATTGTATGATTATAACTATATATGCATATATATTTCTTATGTTTTATGTTTTTGGGGGGTTTTCTTTAGTTAAGGGGTGTAGTTAGGATAGAATTATAATGGCTATTAATGTTTTTTTTTTACTATAATATTGTTTATTTTAGAAATATATTAATGTCTGGTTTTTTTACCTTTTTTTTCTTCCTTTCCTTCTTTCTCTTTCTCTTCCTCTTTCGAAATTTGTTTAATTTAGAATTTGAATATTTAATAATCTTTTTCTTTTTCCCTTGTTCTAAACTTTGTTTTTTTTTAAACCTGTAGCGGAAGTCAGGGGGGGATGGGGAGGGAAGGGGTTGGGGTTGAGGGAGGATGGGAGGGGTTGGGGAGGGGGGATTGGGGTGAAAATGAAAAAATTCCTGTATTGTAAAACTTTTTCAATAAAAAAAAAACCAAAACAATTCTCTGTGTGGAGCGCATGTGATTCATAACCGCGTCTTGCCACACTGTACCAAACCTTGAGGAATCATCGTATCAAATACAAATACATCACATCACACGCAACGGATTGGATTGGCATCGATCAAATACAGAGATGTACAAATTAGTCTTCAAATATCGAAAAGGAGGACATGTAGGGAGGACACTTTTCAAGAGAGAACAGAACTTACAAAAGAAGGACTGTCCTCCCTAAAGGAAGACAATTGGTCACCTTACTATATCTGATATATTTTTATTCATTGATATAGTAAAATGACTGCCACTAAGGCCAGTTGTTTATAGAATAACATAATTTCATGACAGAGGGGCAAGAAAACAGTTTCAAATTTAAGCTGTAACTGTAATTTTGTAGCAAACAAAGTGATGCTTTCATCATCTGGAATTGGAAAAGGAATGTAAACAGGATGGAAGGGAGGGAGGGAGGGAGATCAGGCCAAAGAGATGTAAATATTTGTTTTAGATAGGAAAAAGTCATTACTAATGTACCAAATCTTATTCTGTGTAAGGACATTTATTTAACAGGATTTGAGAGTGAAAGAATCTTAGAACGACATTTATAGGCAAACTGTTAACTCTTTTCAGATGAATTCCTTTATCCATATCAAACGTTTCCTGAAAGAAGATAAATAATTTATATGCACAATAAATATTTATTTCCCTCCAATGCTACAGTAATGGACACCAGATTATTTATAAAAGAGCTGACATGTGAATCCATTCAGAAGACTGCTGTTGTTTGTTTGTTTGTTTGTTTGTTTATCATTTCATAACATTCCCATTATTAAATTTCTGGAAAGAGAAGTCACATAAATGGCTTTTCCTGTTCTGGTCATTGTAACATTAAAATGTAAAAGCAAGAAGGTAGTATGATTTGAGCCGTTTTAATTAATGACAAGGCAGGGTTACTTAAAGGTTAATTAAAATGTACTTCCTGTGACTACAGGGAAAGTGTTTTATTGTAAGTACTTCAAGAGGCGCTGCAGTTTTTCCATGTGTGCTCAGGTGCAGTAAAGTTAAACTATCCATTTAACATGTGCAAATAAGTGTTGGTGAGAAAGAATTAGAGAGAGGTTTAATAAAGAAAAACCCTAAAGATAAAAAAATATCCTACCATTTGTATAAACATATGAAATAGGTCACTAATCTCTCCCCGTGAAAATAATGTCTTTACAGGGGATTAACTCAAAAAGTTCTATTACTGAACTCCTTATAAATTTAACAAAAATGTTGTACAGGGTTAAGATTAAAATAGTTTTGTGGAGGTCTTTTGGAATACTGCAGCGGCAGTAAAGTCAAACACTTTTTGATTAAGCTCATTCTCAAAGGTGACTTCTTCTGCAAAGAAAACAATAATTAAACAGGTAATTACATCACTGTCATATCTTCTGACCTTGGAAGCAAATGGAATTTAATTTCAAAGGAACATCAAGGTTTTCTTTTCTCCTTCCTTCCTTCCTTCCTTCCTTCCTTCCTTCCTTCCTTCCTTCCTTCCTTCCTTCCTTCCTTCTTGATGTCCTCAAGGGGTGTCAGATTATTAATAGAAAATAGATGAGGTAATATAAATTGTGGTACCGTTATAGTTTTTCCATTGAACCTTCAGTCAACTCCCAACATCAAGTGGTGGGACTAGATATGGAAGCACATATCTCTGTCAAAGAACTAGGAAGAAGGTGGATGGAAATATTTACTGTTGAGAAGGAGAACAAGAATGTTGTACCCACTGGGTGGGGTGGGATGGAAGAGATGTTTTTGATGCTGTGAGAACTGTTCTTCCTTCTTTTCTCCCTCTTCTCCTATGGAGAAGTGGGAGAGAAGAAGGAAGAACAGTTCTCACTTCTCCATAGGAGAAGAGGGAGATGCTAGTTTTGAGCCTGACAAGAGACGCCGAAATGGCCTACTGTCAAAAATGCCTATATAGCATAAGATCAGTCTACTTGTGGTCACTATAGCACTTTTCTCCCACTGCAACTGTCTGCATCACCAGGTTTAGTCAGGGGTGGGCTGCTGAGGTTTGCAGGGGTTTGGGAGAACCTCTAGCTAAGATTCTGTGCAGTTTGGAGAAGCCCCAAATCCCACTCCTGGCAGCCCTGTCCATACCGCCTCTCCCCTCCCAGCAGTCCCCACGCGGCCCGTTTTGGATACAGGTAAGTGCAGGGTGCACACGAAGGCTCAGGGAGGGTGAAAAACAGGCCAGAAGTTGAGGAAGGCCAGAAACAGGTCCTAAGCGCTCCATGGCTTAGGACCTGGATATCTGCAGGACTGCCTTCTGTCACCGACTGCCTCTCACCGACCGATACGCTCTCACAGAGAGGGCCTCCTCAGGGTGTCGTCGGCCAAACAATGTCAACTGGTGACCCCCAGGGGGAGAGCCTTCTCTCTGGGGGCCCCTGCCCTATGGAACGAACTGCCCCTGGATATACGAAGGATCTCCGACCTCCGCGCCTTCCATCATGCTCTGAAGACCCTATTATTTCAGCAAGCTTTTCTGATAGAACAATAATTTTAATGGGTTTTTTTAATGGTTCTTAGAATGGATTTTAGTTTTGGGGTTTTTAATTAATGGCCAAAGATTGAATTATCTTAATTGGTTTTTAATTTTTGTGTTGTTGCTGTTTTATTATGGCTGTACACCACCCTGAGTCCTTCGGGAGAAGAGTGGTATAAAAATGCAATCAATCAATCAATCAATCAATCAATCAATATCACTAGGTACAAAGCAGTTACCATCCATAAACTGACTGCATAGCACAGTTTCTGCCAGCAGATATTTAAAAACAATACACAAAACAACCACCCAAATACCTCTTGAAGCAGAGGAGAGGGGCTGCCTTCAGGCCAAACCAGGGTGGGTTGAGGACAACATTATTCATGTTTTTGACAAATGATTAGTGGGGCAACTTTGCACCAAGGCAAATAGGATGTGTACAGCAAGCCTCATAACTTACACTTAGACCAACTATTTGCCTACTATATTTTATTGCAAAATCACACCTTTACAGTGGATTGGCAAAGCCAACTCTTCCCCTAAGCTTGTAGCTTCAAATATTGAAACAAATATAAAACATTCAGTATAGATATACTGTACATACATACAAAGAAGGTTAACATTGGTTCAGTCATGAAGATTAAAAAGTGAGAACGGGTATAATTTTGCCATATAGCTAAATCTGCACCTACAGTAGTGGCTAAAATTGTGGAAACCTTTTGGGAAAAGTGTCTTTTCTAAAGCTAGCTAATAACACCACTTTTCTTGGAGTAGTACCATAAAATTATATATCAATGGAAAAATAATTTAATCAAGAATGTAATGCAATAACTTTTATGAAGGATTTGCTATTGGAATAGCAGTTACAGTATAAAGAAGAAAAGTGAAACATGTAGAAAAAATGAGATATACAAAAATTATCGCCATAGAAAAAGTGAGATATACAAAAATTATCACCATGTCAGTTAATAGTTGGGTAACCTTTAGCATGAATTACGGCCTTACAACATCTTCCCATGGACTGAACCAAATCTTTTACTACTGCAGCTGTTATAATGTGAAACCAAGACTGAATGATTGCTTCTATTAACTGGGTTTCATTGCTGGATCGCTTCTGACTAACACGTTTCTTTAGTCGGCTCCATATATTTTCAATTGGGTTAAGGTCACATATTTTCAATTGGGTTAAGCTATTCCTGGGCCATTTCAGCAGTGGAATATGATTATTTTGAAACTCTTTAAAAAAAAATGGTGTTATTATCCATCAAACCTCAAAAATACACTTTTCCCAAAAGGTTGCCACAATTTTGGCCACTACGTATAAGCCAAAGGAAAGTTATGAAGAAAATATATGCAGGAACTTAGAACTCTCTCTCAACATGATAACTCCAACAATGAAATGGGTCCAATATTTTTGGTGTGGGTATTGTACAAAGTCAGCAAAAGAAAAATCAGGGCTCAGATGTGGCTTAAGGAAGTTAAAAAAACCATAAGAAAGTCCCTTGAGCAGTGACACTGTATTGTTGCATTCTAAACTGAGTTTGTCCATCAGGAGGAATGGAATACAAGGGTGAAATGCTCCTGGTTCAGACTGGTTCAGCCGAACTGGTAGCAATGGTGGCTGGTGGTTCGGAGAATTGGTAGTGATGGCGGCGCATGGCTCTGCCCACCAACCTGATCATCGTTACTTCCTGGTTCTAACCAGAGAGTAATATGTCTTTTACCCTCTGTGCATGCGCAGAAGTGTTTGCACATGTGCAGAGGGTCCAAGCGTGCACATGATGTGCAGCATGTGCACTTCCAAACTGGTTGGGAAGGTAAGTAGATTTCACCCCTAATGGAATGTATCAAGCTCAGTGCTTTAATGTACACAGACACATAGACATATAGATAGCATAAAAAAGAGAGAAATGTTACATACCATATTTTTCAGAGTATAAGACACTCCAGACTATAAGACACACCTATCTTTTTTGGTGAGGAAAACAAGAAAAAGAAATCTGTCTGTGCCTCTGCCTCTGCCTCCCATCAATCTTGCCTCATTGCAGCAAACAGCAAATAGCCTGCTTTATTTACATTTTTGTTTTCAGCATAGCTTGATTGGCACAAGAAAAAAAAAATCTGCTCCCTGCAATTTACCTCCTTGCAGCAAGCAGCAGACGCCCACACAAAACAGCTGAGAGCAAATCAGCTGAGATTCAGGAGGCGGATCCAATCAACTTGTGCTAATTAGGCTGTGCTGAAGCTGTGCTAATTAGGCTGTGCTGCTTGCTACAAGGTGGTAAACTGCTGGGAGGCAGAGGCCAAAGGGGGGGGCAGTGGGTGGGCGGGGCTACATTTGGTGTATAAGACGCACCTAAATTTTCACCCCCTTTTAGGGGAGAAAAAGATGTGTCTTATATTCTGAAAAATACGGTATATTCCCTGCTCTTATTAGACATTCACAGACACACATAGAGAAAAAGCAGATATGTAGACACTCTCATTAGTCTCTGCAAATAAAGTGTACATAGACACAATACATTATTGATACAGGAGAATATTTGTAGCTCATGGTTGAAAATGAGAGGCCCTTGGTGCTTCCTGAACTTGGCTGATACCTTGCAGGTGTTTTATTATCCAAACTAGTAGTTTAGCTCATAGTAATGGAACATTTGCAAGGAAACAGCCAAACTCAGAGAGCACCAAGGACCCCCGCATAAAACATTATTTCATTATACAGAAAGAAAAGCAGAACCCTCTTATATCGTGGTTGGTAAGGGGACTGGGAAGAATTTCTGAAGATATGCTTTGCATTTTTAGTTTCCTGTCATGAGCATCTAATAAAACATTCTAGTTTATTGGAAGAAAGAGCTGGAATAATAATAAAAAAATTGTGAAGTGTATTCAAAGTTAGCTGTAATGCAAAGAATTATTTAAGATGCTTTGCTGATCGGTCAAAATATTTTTATGCCCTATTGCAACTCATCCTAAAGCTAAATTAAGTATCTGCAAGTTAAACAGTTATATAATGCTTTGCTATGTATTTGCCTTTAAATCTTCCCCCCTTTACTGCTTCTCCAGCATTGAAATATAGAACTTATTCTTCTTGAAGCAAAAGAACAGTTTCTATAAAATGAGTCAGCAGCCTTTTGGGGAAGGTGGCACCATTATGAATTATGACATTGGCACCCAAAACAGTTAATTTTCTAAGCAGGTAAAATAGCAATGAAATACAAACGTATGACTTTTTTTATTTTAATAGCTGATTTCTCATGGGATCTTTCCAAAGAAATGATCATGCAGGATTTAGCCAGCTCGCGATATTTTTGCTAATTCCATTTTTTTAAACAGAGAAAATAAACCATTCCTTATTATGAATCCAAGATGTGAGATATAGCTATGATTTGAATGGCATACTGACTTGTCTCTCTCTCTGTCTTCCCCACTTCAAAGTAGTTAATTTTCCTTCATATTTCAAAAATGTAAACTATTTCATGGAATCAGCAATTGGGCAAATCACTAGCTAAATTAATGAGATTGGCAAATACGTAGATTATAATTCCTTTCATTTTGTTTCTCTTCTTCCAGACCACAATATGGTTTCAAACAAGATTCAAATCTGCTAACAATTAAATTTCAACCAGATAGCACGAAAAAAATAAATGGATACATCCAATAATTGCCTCTGAATTTTTTTTATAAAAAATACCTCCATCAAACTGGAGTAAGTTGTCAAAAGAAATGCCACAAGGACTGACTGATTTTCTTTCTTTCTTTCTTTCTTTCTTTCTTTCTTTCTTTCTTTCTTTCTTTCTTTCTTTCTTTCTTTCTTTCTTTCTTTCTTTCTTTCTCAGAAGTCAATAACATGGATGTAAGATGGCAGATATTTAGTTCTCTAATAGTATTCATGAAAAGAATATTGGAATAGTAGCTGATTACAGACTGGACAATTCAAACTAATTAGAACAGGTCACAAAAGAGGAATGTTGAAGTACCATATTCAGGTGTGTTTAACTTTAAGAAGAGAAGACTTGGAGAGGAAATTATAGGATTCTTGAAAGGATATCACATGAAATCAAGAATTATCTCCATCACTCTAGAGGTCAGGGCATTAAAAATGGATCTAAGTCACAGGAAATCAGGTTTTGATTAAATCTTAGAGTGGAAAAACACATTTCCTAACAGGAACAATAGTTTTATAGCAGAAACATTGATAGGTTCCCAGTCACTGGGCATTTTGAAGCAGAATCTAAATATTCATCTATCTCAGTGTTTCCCAAAGTGGGGTACGTGTACCTCCAGGGGTACGGGAAGAGTTTGGTGGGGATACGTGTTGCACCGGAGTTTAGTGGGGATCATGTGGGAATATCCACTGCACCGTGCTTAGCTGCGCCCACAGAACAAAGAAAGAAATAGGCGCGTATCACAGTTTTTACACAGGAACTGGGAAACTGGGAAACGGGAACAAAATAACTTTCGTTTATTTTGTGTATGTACCAAAAAAATAAAAAATAAATATATTTTGATTTTTATTAAAGCATATGTTTTTTATGAGGGGTACTCAGCGTTACAAAATTATAGAAGGGGTACACATATGTCAAAAGTTTGGGAAACACTGATCTATCTGGATGCTATCATTTCAATGTCTGCAATAAATAGGAAGTTAAACTCAAAACAGCCCCTTTGGATGTCTATGATTGTATGCATTCAGTGGAAAAGAAGTCAGCATTCTGTAGCAGAAGATAAGAATAAGATTAATTCATGTAAAAATCTGAAGGTTTTCATTTTGCATCCATCTCTTAATTGGTTACGCATATTGTTTAATATAGGAAGGTGGATTATATCAGCAAGACCAAGGACAATACATAAATCATACTGGCTGTTAACAAATCCACACCATTACTTTGGATTTTGCTAAGTATTTTTCAGACTGATAGTGTGGTCACTGTTAATATTCCAAACAAACAATCAATATCCACTACCTTGACTTTACTGCTGGAGATGCCAATTGTATTCGTCACTCATATTCCATCTTGTTTTTGAGTGGCATGGTGGCCTAGAGGTAGATCGTTCACCTCACAATCAGGAGACTGTGAGTTCGTTCTAGGTAGCAGCAGATATTTCTCTCTCTGAGTGAAAAGAGAAAATATCTGCTGTGATGTAGGCATCAGGAAGGGCATCCAGCCAGTAAATGCTCAGCTCCATTCAGTCACCCCAACCCCAGTCCAATGCAAGGTATTACAGGGTCATTAAAAGATCTATCTTGTTATTATATTATGCCTAATTGGAATAGAGTCTGTATTCACTGTTAGGTAAAACAAGACAGATTTCTTCCAAGAAAAAAAAATAATTAAAAGTTTCAATGTGAGAAACAGCTATTTGATTTGGTGCTATTGTTCTTTCGCTGTCATTTATTTCCTTACGGTGTTCATCTCTCTTAAATAGAGAAGGAAATCTGACACATGAAAAAGAGCGTGAGTTTTGGTAATAAAAATGAAAGATATTTAAACAATTCATTGATCTATGTAACAACTGTGTGGAAAATAAAAGTCTTGTCACTGTAAGTAGTTTGGAAACATTTGATCCTGGATCAAATGTTCTGGATCGTAATATCAGAAGATTCATTAAGCAACAACAATTTATAATCTCTGAAATTTCTTAGTCTTTTTGAGCATAAGATAAAGATTCAATTTTCTGCATGGGTTATGTTATTTATAGAAAGATGTCCCTTCCTTCCTTCCTTCCTTCCTTCCTTCCTTCCTTCCTTCCTTCCTTCCTTCCTTCCTTCCTTCCTTCCTTCCTTCCTTCCTTCCTTCCTCAATTTTGGATTCTCTGAACTCCAGATTGACTCTCAACAGCCCACAATTTGATAAATGCTAAGCAAGTTGTTAAATCCACCAAGTGGTGGAATTCAATTTTTTTTCCAACTGGTTCTGTGGACATGGCTTGGTGGGTGTGGCAGGGGAAGGATACTGCAAAATCCCCATTCCCTCCCCACTCCTGGGAGAAGGATATTGCAAAATCCACACTCCCACCCCACTTTGGGCCCAGCCAGAGGTGGCATTTGCCAGTTCTCCGAACTACTCAAAATTTCTGCTACCGGTTTTCCAGAACCTGCTGAATGGTACCCCTGAATCCACCCTACCAACACAGAAAAACATATACTGTATAAAACATGTTCCACAAGCTGTTCCAATTTTCATAGTTCATGATTTACAAGATTATTCTAACAATAGCTCAACAAGCTTCACTAATAATGATGAATGCTGAGAATCATATTTCAGCAGGATCTTGAGAGCCATGCATTTCCATTCCTTGCTCAAATCTACTATAACACATTATATTTATGAGCTTAATTTAATTTTCATCTTCACTATAGATGCATGGAATGTATGAGATAAAATCTGCTGATTCCTAAATAGACATTCTAATATCATTTTATCAGAGAACAAGTATAGATCATTAATGCTATATTAGACAGTTTTAAGAGGTCAATGTTAAGGACATCTGGTTTGAAAGAGTGCCTGGATAGGATATTATGTATCTGGGAATCTTACTGAAATTGTGGCTCAGAGCAGCATTTAACAAGTTTTTCAACTGCAATTCTAGTTACAATAATTCAGATTTTTGTATACTGACATTTGGATTAGCATACTTAACAAAGGTGGGCAGTTTATGAATATAATCTAAATTTTTCTTGATTATGGACATTTTAACTGGAATAGAGCATCATGATTTCATCACACTGGTCCTGCCTTGCCTCCAATGGTTTCTGACTAATTTTTTAGTCCAAATTGCTGGTTTGGTCCTATAAAATTTTAGAAATAAAGGGTTGGAGAACACCTTCTTCCACATTATCTAATATTGGATTTCAGAAATCTTTAAATTCTCTATTGAAGATTTTTAGGATTTTAGTCACAGGCAGGGTTCTTCTGTAGGATTCCTTCATCTCTGTGATGGTTTCCTTCAGAAGCTTCCATATAACTAACATTTGGTATCAGGGAAATTTTGTTTGTTTTGTTTTTTTCAGACACTTGTTTTAGGGGTTTTCTTTTGAATATTAAATTTATTGTAGTATTTTTAACAAACAACTTCTCAATGTTTGCTCTTATAACAGTGGATCTTTTGATTGTGTCTGATCTTGGTTCTTCTGGGAGACTTTTAGGAATGGCACTGACAACTGAATGATTCCTTGGTCAGCCGTAGCTGCAAGCTATTAGAAATTAGGAGGATTTATTCTTGACTGCTAGGTTACACTGTTTTGTTTCTGCTTTAATTGTTCTTGGTTTGCAGGCTTATTTGTTTTAATCCGATTACTGGACTGTGGAATATATGCCACTGAAAGTCGTGTCCTGTGGGAGTAGTATATAAGGCATGTAAACCAAACCCAACCAAATCGAACACTAAATAAATGAATAAATAATGTTGTATAGACATTTCCAAAGATGTCCTGCCATATCTATTGGACTGTTTTATTGTGATTCTATAATCTTTTTCTTGTGGCTTAAATTAAACTCTGTAATGCTTATAGAATTTTAGTTTATTTTAACAAACAGATAATAGATTTAAAATCAATCCATAAACTATCATTAGTAACATATTAGTGTTTATTACAAGATTTATGGCTAGACATTATTGAAGATACTGTGTTTCTTTTAAAAGAAAAGATGTGATATTATTATGATAATTTCTATTAGGATGGTTCTCACTGATCAGACTTGATAATAATGTGTTTGTGTTTTTATAGATAAGCTTGCTGTTGTACAGAAACTGGAAAGAAGAATTATTTGGTGAGGTCTGCTTTCTATATATAAAAAAAGAGTTTTCATACTCGCTAAAGTATTGAACCAACAGTATTCTGTGTTTTTCTCTTCTACCACCTCCTTGCCAATTTTAGCAGTGAAATATATATAAATATAAAAATACTCTGTGATTTATCATTGAGCACTCAGAACTCAGAAAGGACAAGTGAGAAATTTGGATCTGAATGGGAGAAACAATGCTTTTATTAACAACATTGGCACTGGAAGATAAATCCACTAAATTTTTCAGAAAATCATTCAACTGATTACAGAAGGTGTGTGTGTGCGTGCGTGCACACGCATATGTGTGTGTGCAGTAATTCATCTATAATAGGCAATACAGTTAACAAAGTGTTGGTGTCAGCAACCATAGGAATAGCTAAATAACAGAAGTAGCTAAGAATACTTAAGGTATATGTAAATCACCATATACGATGCATAACGGAAGGAACACCTTGTAATGATTTTTATATCTAGATCTCTGAAACGGACAAATTTTGGAACAGTATTTAACAAATGTATAATTGCAATGTTTCTGTGAGATGGGTGGTCTCTAAATCAGATGTATATAAATGCAATGTTTGGCATTAGGAACAGCTTTTGTTTGTTTGTTTGTTTGTTTTTTCAAAAGGGTATCTGAGGAACCATCTCATCTTAATGGGATTGCCCTGTTCCTGTCATGCCAACAGAAGAAACATGCTGTGGACCCATTGGCCATTGAATTTTGGGTGGTAGGGTCCAGAAGAAGTGCCTTTTCCCCTTTGACTCCTGCCATTTGGAATGTCTTGCTCCTTAAGATGAGATCTGCACCCACCCTTCTGATCTTCTGTAAGGACCTGAAGACCTGGCTCTACCAGTTGGCCTCCAGTGCTTAAAACTGGAGGTGGATGATGGATTAAGACAAGGCTGCACCTCCCCCTATGGGCATCCTTCTCCCTTCCTCTCCATCTTATTAACTATAAATTATGATTGCTATTAATTTTGTTTCAATGTTTCACTGGCTTGTAATGTTCATACATTTCTCAGAGCCACTCCTAAGTGAGATGACCAGCAAATAAATCTAATAAATAAATAAAATAATTAAATTTTCCAGACAACTGCTCTGATCCACTGTATCTACTTCTCCTTCATACATGAGGGCGCTAATGGTATCATCCTCCTCTTTTAATGACCCCATAATCCCTTATGAGGTGGAGTCTGGGCAACTGAATGGAGCTGAGTGTTTACTGGCCAGATGTCCTTCCTGTCACCAATGCTGAGTTTTTTTTCAGCAGATATATTCTCATTGTGTCCAGAGAGAGAAATATCTGCCTCTACCTAGGATTGAACTCACAGTCTCCTGATAGTTAGGTGAGAGCTCCATCTGTAGGCCACCACACCACTTGAGGGAGCTAATGGTATGAGGGAGAGAAATTGGGCATGTCCACATTATATCTTAAGTGGCTTCTGTTCTGGCTCATGCGGGTTGACACTAAATCAGTTAAAAAAAAAACCCATCCGCCTGAAGTGCCACATTCTCCCATTGTGGACATTTTTTTCTGTTTCTATGCATTCACACCTTTCTGCTCCACTGAACCACACCCTGTCTGTGTGTGTGTGTGTGTGTGTGTGTGTGTACACATACATATATACCAGTGATGGGCTCCAATCTGTTTAACAACCGGTTCGGTGAGCGCGTGCTTTGCCCGTGCTTAACACACTTGCACACAGCGTTCAAAATACAGCAATTTGAAGCTCAGCTGCTTATCTTCTAAGGCAGCCCCTGAAAGTAGAACAGCAGAGGCATGGATATCAGCTGTGCCACACAAATCAGCCGAGCCAGAAAGAAGGAAATATAGGACAGGATAGGGCGGAGGCAGATGGGCGTGGCCAGCTTATTATCGGAACTACCGGTTCACCCAAACTGGTCAAAACCGGTAGCAATCCACCACTGATATATACTCCTAAAGATTAATCCTCAAAAGGTGTATGGAAAGAAGAGGACAACCAAAAAATTCCTTTCTTACTGCCCACTGGGCCCAGTTGCCTGCTTTCCTCAGTAACCTTTATCAGAACTGCTATAAGAGCACAAATGTGTGACATTTGCCTTATAAATTGAAGATTGCACGTGTCTGCAGTGCGCCAAGGGGTAAATATAGTACCTGTCAATAAATCATCAAAGCAGCTGTCAATCTTTCCTTGTAGCCTGATCCAAGAAAAGATAGAGTAACTGTAATAACTATGGATGGGTGCTATAATCATGTTTAAGTATAATCATATTAAGAAGCAAAAAGCTTCTTAAAATTGAATTCCAAGCATTCAAGAGAGCTAATATCCACTGTGTATTCAATTAAGAGCCACGGTAGCGCAGTGGTTAGAATGTAGTATTGCAGGTTACTGACTGCTGGATGCCTGGAATTTAGCAGATCGAATCTCACCAGGCTTAAGGTTGACTTCATCATTCCATCCTCCCGAGGTGAGTAAAATAAGGACCCAGATTGTTGGGGACAATGTGCTGACTCTGTAAAACACTTAGAGAGGGTTGTAAAGTACTGTGAAGTGGTATACAAGTCTAACTGCTATTATGCTATTGCTATTATCTAAACAAATCTCAGTTGTATTCATGACTTTGTGAATAGAAGCCCATATGGGCAGTTAGGAAAATTTCTCATTGTTCTCTGCTGAACAAGCTCCTGGCCTTCTTGAAACCTTCTACTCAAATGAAGATCTTGATCCACTTTGGACATTGGCTCCATGCTCCAGGCTTAACTCCACATTCTGCCCTGCCAATCTTAAACATATTCTTCCACATAGGAGCAAGTCCCTTGATGCCTACAGTGATAGATAAGACACTCACTTTTGGTCAAATCTTAGGAAAGTCATTGTTTGGAAATGAAGTATTGTTTTAGACTACTTGATTTCTAAGTAGCCATTGAGAACCTGATGTTTGCTCCAGTCAGAACTCAGAGCTTATCCTGACCTGAGATATCCAGGGGGGAAAAAAGCTTTCAAATGAGCACTATAGGTCAGCAGTCACCAACTGGTGGTCAGCTAAAAAATTATTTCCATTTTTTATATTGCACTAAATTAGGGGTCCTCAAACTACGGCCCCTGGGCTGAATACATGCAATGAATGTTTGTGTTGCTGCATGGAGTCTCCCCCTTCGGGGTCTTCTTGTGTGGGTCAGAGGGGGGAAGAAATTCTGACTTGGGGTTTGCTTCAGCCTCCTGGTGCAGGACTTTGGGTGAAGGCTGGAGGGAAGTGCTGCTGGTGGCAAAGAGCCAGAGGGCCTTGTTCCAGTGGGACTGCATCATGGCCTGAACTGGCTGACTATCTCAGCCCGCTGAGCCTCCAGATGCCAGTACCTAGCCTTGCACTCCTGCAAGTCTTCACTCTGCTTGGAAAGCCTATGCTCATAGTCCTCAGTGAGGTGCTTCTGCTGAGCCTCCTTCTCGGTCAGATCCAATTTGAACTGAGCTGTTTTGCAAACTCTTTCTTGTGATGGCTGCTTAGCTCCAACAATTGTTTCTTGTTGGGGCCCTAAGGAGCCTGGGTGGGGAGGAGAGGAGTGGCTGGGAGGGGAGACGCAAGTAGAGGCCAGCAAGGCACCCCTTGATGTGAGTGACATCGAGTTGACCACACCCACCCAGTGACATGACATCTAGCTACACCCACCCAGCCAGTCATTAGGCAGATCATAATAGTGGTCCATAGGATTTAAAATTATGAATTTAGTGTTCTCTGAGGTCCGAAAGATTGGTGAGCCCTCCTGTAGACAAAACAAGACTTTTATGCTCATCTAACTTTGGGTACAACTCTAATCCCCAGGGATAAAGATAAAGAGTTGTCAACAGAAGAATACATGGTTACGTACAAAATGTCCTACTGTGAGGTCCTTGCTGTTCTCTCAGTTTGGTTGTTTTCTATTCTCTTCTATTGGTATGTCCTAAATTTAATCCAAGAAATTTTAATGTAGGCATTGGTGGGAAAAACAACTGTGTTTCAAATTAAGAAGGAACCCTGAAAATCAATGTTATGAACCCTAAGGCATATGGACCAATAGTGTCCATTAACTGAGAGCACTTTCTTAAATAGTAAAATGGATTGTTCCACTCTGAAACCATTGTATGCCTACTTTATGTTAAAGGTAAATGTTCCCCTCACACATATGTGCTAGTTGTTCCTGACTCTAGGGGGCGAAGCTCATCTCCGTTTCAAAGCTGAAGAGCCAGCACTGTCCGAAGACATCTCCATGGTCATGTGGCCGGCATGACTAAAAGAAAAAAGCGCATGGAACGCTGTTACCTTCTCACCAAAGGTGGTCCCTCTTTTTCTACTTTTCATGTGCTTTCGAACTGCTAAGTTGGCAGAAGCTGGGACAAGTAAGGGGAGCTCACCCCATTATGTGGCACTGGGGATTCGAACTGCTGAACTGCCGACCTTCTGATCGACAAGCTAAGCATCTTAGCCACTGAGCCACCGCACCCCTTACCTTAGGAACAGTGTATCTGCTATTCAGACAGATTTCAGTATGTGTCTTAAAAATAATGCCTTCGAAAAGCAAATGTTTTCTTTTTTTTAACTCTCCTGACATGAATTTTAAGAACTGACAATGTCACTGCCACCATAAGTGATTCATATATAACTACCAAGTAGAATTGCCATCCAAAACAAAAACAAAACCTCACACAGTTTTTTGGTAAATACTGTTGTGTCATAATAATAAAAATCTAGGTTATGTTGAAAGCACATAAAACATTGTCTATCCTGTGATGGTTCAGTTCTACTCACATGAACTATAGCGATAAGATCTGAAACAACTCTCTGTTTCTCATTTCCATCCGCGTTTCTGCTCATTATTCTTACTTTGATAAGATCTGGCAAATTTTAGCCTTTTTCAGAAAAGCTGCAAGGAGATTTTATACAACCTAGAATTATAGAATGGGATGACTGCAGATACTACCTTGCATTATTTGGTATCATATTATTTTATGAGGTAAGCTATTCTTATTATCTCTGTTCTACAGGAGAGAAGTTCATGTTTTGAAATAGGAATTTGCAAGAACAAAAGTGTTGCATTGGGGAAATCAGTCAGGAAACGAACAAAACCACAGGATGGCCAAAGGAGTGATAGATTTTACTTTATTTCTTGGCCATTTTAGTTGACTTTATTTTCATGTTTGCATGTTTCTGTTTGTGTGTGTGAGAGGGAGGGAGGGAGGGAGGGAGGGAGGGAGAGAGAGGGGGGGAGAGAGAGAAGATGTATTCATCAACAGTAATGAAAATATTATAAAGATAAAATGAAAATGTTTAAAATCCATTCTTAGAGTGAAATTAAATTTTCATCAGAAAGAAATTATTATGAGCTTTGTTTAAGACCAATCCTCTCTTGGATTGGGTTGGATTGGGAGAATTCATCCATCGCACATCTTCTAATGTCCCAAGACATATCTTTTGTCCTGTATCTTAAATAGCATCAGCCAGCATCTTCTACAAGAACTGAAGAAAACAGATTCTGATTTTGATGTTTCCCTTTGAGGATTGTCCTCCTGCTACATCATGCCAGAGATTCATCTAACTACGATTCTCCCTCAGGGATTATAAAATTGCTACAGTATCCATTTTTGCTCAGCCAATTCCTAAATTATATATATATACACACATACATATATATAGGCTCGAACACATTGGGAACATCTGTCAACTATATGGCTTAACTTTCAGATTACGAGTAGAGAATCTCATTTTGTTCACATTGAATGCCAATATATCCAATTCCTGGTTTCTAATCAAGTATGCATCTGAAATGCAACTATACATCAATTTCATATATTTTCAAATATTGTGATCCACTTTGCCAGGGGAAAAAAGGCAAACAAATATGTGTCTGTTATTGAACAAAATGCCTACAACATGCAAATACTAATGCAATTATAATAGATGATATGAACAGAAAAAACATTGGAGGAAATGTTTTATTGGGTTAAATTATGTGTAATTTTTTTTTGCAGGGTTTTAAGACAACACAGCTTGAAGTGAAAACAGGATGAAATTTGTGTATGTGTGTGTATGTGAATTACATCAAAATTAAGTATTACCAATGGTTTAAATGTATCTCACTGAAGAAACTGAACTGAACTACCCATCCTATCCAAATAATGTGCTCAGCACAATGACAAATTGCAATGATTCAGAAAGCCCATAAACTCCTGCACAGTTCAGGATGCTATTACTACAGCATTTCCATCAGTTATCCATCCAACCTCTGTTTAAACATTTCCAGTTAAGAGCAAGCCATCACCTCCCTAGGAAATCTATTCCATTTAACAGGCATTTAATTATTTTCATACAGTTCTCAACCAAAATCTTTGCCAGTGGGAAATTCTGCATTAATTAAAAATTCATAAAATTAAGCAAATTTTATGGACTGCTAAGAAATTAAAACCCATTATCTGTCAAAACATTTAGTGGAATGTTAAATCTTACAAAATAACTTTTTTGTAGCAATATTGTTTCTTACAAAAATGGCTTCTACAAGCACTGTGTCTAGCATTCAAAGGGGAAAACTATAAATATCTAATACTTACAAAATTCTACAAAACTCTTCTCTTCTCTTCTCTTCTCTTCTCTTCTCTTCTCTTCTCTTCTCTTCTCTTCTCTTCTCTTCTTCTCTCCCCTCCCCTCTCCTCTTCTCTCCTCCTCTCCTCCTTAATATTCTATTCCAACCTGACACCAAAGAGTAAAATAAAATCATTTCAATTCATTGGCTATTTAATTTGACAATTTCAGGCAAATAATGGACAATGTGTTGAGAAAGAGCAAAGAGTAGAAACTAACCTCTCTTTGTATTCCATCTTCTTAACTAAGGAAAACCTGGAGAGTCATCAAGGAGAATTTAAAACTAAGTATTTCATGCCCACTGTAATGAAATATAAGCCATGCTTCTCACAACAAGGGCTGTTCTAACTTCCTGCTAAATTACTGCTCTTTTCTTTGCTGGAATGTAAAATAACATTATTTGCATATCTAAATATGACCCAACAACTCCCATTTCAAAGAGTAAAGAATAAGTGATGTATGATTCTAGAAACTGCTATATTTATAACAGATAAATTAGACATGAATCTATTATATGAATTTTGGCTGTTCTTAAATTGAAGTAGGTTTTCAACGATTCCATTGTATTCTGCCACTGTTGATCAGAATCCAAAAATCATTTCTTTAGGTTATTAGTATAAGCTTGGCCCATTTCTTCAGCAGAATTATCCATGCTTTGAGAACAAATGATCAAGATTAGAAAAAAAAATCATGACAAAATATCTGAGTTTGTTGTATGAATACAGTGGCTGAGATTTCTGCCCACAGATTTAACTCTATGCATGTTTTGAAATGCCAAAATGAAAGTCATCTTTCTAAAATAATCTGCCTCCCTATCATTCATATGTATGTATGTATGTATGTATGTATGTATGTGTATGTGTACACACACACACACACACACACACACATACACACACACATACACATATACACTACATATACATATACATATACATATACATATACATATACATATACATATACATATACATATATACACTGTGTTTCCCCGAAAATAAGCCCTCCCTGAAAATATTTAAAAGCATGTGCAGCCAGTCCCCGCCATTTCTTCTGGTTAGGGTTAGGGAGATGACAGACCTGGAAATCAGGTAAGATGGGAAGAGGAGCTCCGTCTTGCTCCACTCACCCCAAAATAATAAGACCTCCCCAAAAATAAGGCCAAGCTGAAAGGCGAAAGGGAAGCAATATGCTCTCTCCCATATCGGGGTAGACCAGGTGCTTCAACATATATATATATATATATATATATATATATATATATATATATATATATATATATATATATATGTATATGTATATACACACACACACACACACACACACACACATACACATACACATACACATACACATACACATATACATATACATATACATATACATATACATATACATATACATAATGTTTTCTAGGTTTTCGCGGGTGTTTGTATGTAGGTCTTTGGTTATTCGGGTCTTCTCCCGCGTAGAATTGAAAGTATCTTGTATATGTATATATGTATTGTATATGTATATGTATATATATATGTATATATATATATACATATATATATATATATATATATGTATATATATATATATATATATATATATATATATATATATATATATATATATATATATATAATTTTGTACATTTAGAAGAGCATGCTGCAAAACTAAGTAGAAAGGAGTCCTACTGCCAAATACATAATATATTACTGCAGTTCTATATGACCCATATATGCAGAGTTTGATGTTTTTATAAGTCTCCAATTATTTTCCTAACATTCCAACTCCTGGCACAGTTTCTTCCAGGGTTTTTTCACATCAGAGAGCCTCCCATTATATATCTTTTCTTTCTTTCCCACATTCTTTCAGATTGTCTTTTTCTTACCTTTGCAATAGAATCTGGACCATGTTATCTGAACCATGTTTTCCTTTGTACACAAAAATCCAAGGGCTAGCATTTTCTTCACCATTCTTTATCCCGCAACTAACAGGTAACTTGACAGCAAGTTATATCTTGTTTTCCTTTTTTTTTTTTTAAAAAAAAATGAAAACTCTTTCTAGCCCTTGTTCAGCTACAAATCTTTATTCTTTCATGAACTACACAATGATATAAACTAAAACACTTAATAGCCCTAGTTATACTGCTTTATTGCAGGCAAGAGAAAAAGTTATATATTTGCAGGAGAATCCAGAAATTGAACCCTATACAGTAGTGTACTGGATTTGTTTAAACCAGCTTGGGAAAGGCAATTGTTAATTTTTAATTTTCTAGAATTTTGAAAGTTCCTTAAGAACAGAACTGAAACACAGTGTTTAGAGGGCCAATAAGCTGTTTGACAGTTGGTAATGGACTGCAAGGTGACCAAACCAGTCAGTCCTAGAGGAGATCAACCCTGACTACTATTTAGAAGGCCAGATCCTGAAGATGAAACTCAAATACTTTGGCCACCTAATGAAAAGGAAGGACTCACTGGAGAAGAATCTAATGCTGAGAAAGATTGAGGGCAAAAGAAGAAAGGGATGACAGAGAACGAGGTGGCTGGATGGAGTCACTAAAGCAGTAAGCGTGAACTTAAATGGACTCCAGAGGATGGTAGAGGACAGGAAGGCCTGGAGGAACATTGTCCATGGGGTTGTGATGAGTCAGACATGACTTTGCAATTAACAACAAAATGTAGCTGTGGTTATTCAGCTGTCAGAGCTGGTTGTTATATATTTATCAGCTGGCCCTATAGACAGTGAAATCCAAGGTTTACATTCTAAAACTTTTTCTCCTGCGTTTTGGAGTCAGCAAAGTCTCTTTTATTAATCTTGAGAATAGAATGTGCTTCCTACCTGTTTATGCAAAAATTATGTCTGTCCTGGCTATATAACTTGTCAGCTTCAGCCCTCACATTACTCGTTCAACTTATCTCTGGAGATCCAACCACTCTCAAATTATAATATTCACTTGCCTAACTTACAACAATTTAAGAGTTACATAACCCAGTACTTACCAGTTAAGAATTTCTCAACTATTCAAAGTTGAAACTAAGCTTTTATCCTTCAATTTGTGAAAAACATTCCATTGACCTTGCATCTTTGAAGTTCAACTTGCATATAAATTTTATCTCTCAGCTATCTCGTTACTTTTAGAAATATAGCATTTCTCAAACTTTACAACCAACATTTCATAATTAAGCCTCTGCTTAGCTGACAGCTCAAAAGAATTATAAAGGTTCAGAGCATCAGAACTCTCCAGAGCCAGAATATTTGCTGTATTCTGAATGTCTGAAATACAAGTTTCTAAAAGTTTTGTAATTTTTCTTAAAACTTTTGCTGATCTTTGAAAGCCTTATGCAAACAGGAGATTTATTTATTTATTTATTTACTTGTAGACTTTTATTTTTCTGTCTTGTCTGAATAAAGGTTTGGTTTTGCTCTCCAAAAGTTCCTGGGTGGCAATCGGTTAGGAGACAACATGGAGGGGGATGGAGAATTTAGTCAGCACACTCTTCTCCTTCAGCTTCGTCATCACCATCCACTGACAAAGCAACATACTTGCTAGCACAGCTAAATTTGGGGACAGGGTTCTCTTCAAATTTCTTTGGCTCAGATGAAGATCTCGAGTCATGCTCCTTGTTGTTTTCTTTCCATTCCAGGTCTGGCCAATGTTCTCTGCTGCCTCCATTTCCAGGACCATGGCCAGAGCTCCCTCTTTTGCCCTTTGGAACACTGTCCTTTTCCCCATCAGGTCTGTTTTCATCTCCTTTTCGTAGGGCACTATGCCATCTTCAGATGACACAGTATGACTGTTACTTTTGGGGAATGCTGATCGGAGTCAGAGCTCTGTGAGCATGCTGGGTACAAGCACGAGATTTATTATACCATCCACAATTCAGGCTAATTTTTGAAATATAAATATTATCTTCTGATTTGAAGAGCAGGAAGATCTACAGAAGGCCTTGTCTTCCTGGTCTAAGTAACTGGATGGGGTCATAGTGGGAGCAGTAATAATGAGATAATCAGGCCCTATCCATTTGAAGCTTTACAAGTCAAAAACAGAAATTTGAACTGTGCCTGCTAAGTAATATGCAATCTGTATTGGCAGCATGGGAACAATTTATCAGCTTTGATTATTCCCCCCTCCCCCAATAACTGCAATATTTGGACCCTTCCCAGTAGCAGTCATCATTAAAGCACCTTGCAGGAGTCAAGAAAAGATATAACCAAGGCATGGGAAACAGCTGCTAAATTCGACAAGCTCAAAGTTAAAGGAGATATGAAGGCAAGTACTGTAATACAACCATTTGCTTGAATGCATGCATGAGCTTCCATGTGATTCAATCCTCAAAGCAGGAATACTGAATTGCACTGATATCTGTATTTATGCTCAAATAAACATGAGTATGGTTTCCTTATAACATCTCTCTTGAATGTATGAAAGTTCAAGAGAGTTAGAGCAATTGTGCATGCACTGTTTCCTTTCAGCTCTCTGGGTATTCTAATGAATGCCTTAAAGGGCCATCACAAAGAGCAACAGGAAATATGAAAGGTAACATAAAATCATATGACTGACTAGAACATGCAGTAATAATGTTCATGTTCTACTATGTGTTTATTCATGACTTTACCTTATTGATTAGCAAACTGCAAACTGTAATTTGTTGTCTCTCAAACTTGGAGCCGAACCAAAACCTTGGATGTGGCATCACAGTTCAGGACATTACATCAAAAAACTCAGGATATCACAATACTAGAACTCAGGATGTTAACACACAACCCATTACCCAGGTCGTTAAAACACAAAAGACTAATGGGTACCCATCAAGGACCTCACCCACACAAGATGTTAGGAAACAGCTGACTAACCTGCAAACATCTACTCCATCAACTAATCAAGATGTAACAACACAGGCAACCGACCCGCTCACAGCAACAAAGCCAGCACCCCACACCTCCCCACCAGTATTTATAGAGAGATGGCAGAGTGGGACCTCGTCAAAACATCATGAAGATACTCTCAATCTTACACAGGAAAAGACCCGAATACACCAAAACTTGCATACGTGTATGTATGTGTATATATATATACACGTGTATATATATATATATATACATGCTTCCAGGAGCAATGAAACTTCGTGCTTCCAGGAGCAATGAAGCTCCTGGAAGCACGAAGCCGAGAACACCAGCCGAGAACATCAGCCTGAAGATGACGAATGAGACTTCATCGAAACGTCGTCAAGACACTTCCAATTTTACGCGGGAGAAGACCCGAATAACCAAAGACCTACATACAAACACCCGCGAAAACCTCAGAATGAATATATATATATTCTGAGGTTTTCGCGGGTATATATATATATATATATATATATATATATATATATATATAGATATAGATATAGATATAGATATAGATATAGATATAGATATAGATATAGATATAGATATATAGATATATAGATATAGATATAGATATATATCAAATGAAAGGCAAAAGGGAGCAGAAAGCCCCCTTCCACATGTTGGGGTAGACCAGGTGTCTTGATAAACACTTAATCTTTGTGGGATGGAGTCTGGATAAGTGAATGGAGCTGAGCGTTTACTGGTCGGATGCCCTTCCTGTCACCAATGTGGAGTTTTTTTCAGCAGATATATTCTCAGTGTGCCCAGAGAGATAAATATCTGCCTCTACCTAGGACTGAACTCACAGTCTCCTGATTGTGAGGTGAGACCTCTAGGCAACCGCACCATTCAAACTACTTCCAAACTATTGTCAACAAAACTGCAGGGACTACTCCAGGCAGTTGTCAGGACTCAATACTGATTTGAATACAAACACACACAAAGTGGTCATGCAGGTACCCAGTTGTCAAACCATGAAGGGTTAGTAAGTCAAAAACAACCCTTTAAACCTGGAAACCAACTGATAACCAGGACAAGGCCCCTAACACAGTAGTAGCATACTCCCACCATTTGGTGCCTCTTAACACACAACATTCTGGATTGACTATAATTTCTAAACAGTCTTTTAATTCCACTTTCAAACATAAAACCTGCACTGCATATTGGACATTAATACAATTGAGAGAGTCCAGAGATATTTCACGAGAAGAGTTCTCCATTCCTCCCCTGGAATAGAATACCTTATGCCACCAGACTTGCAATTTTGGGCTTAGACAATTTAGAACTTCATCATCTTTGGTCCGACCTAAGCGTAGTACATAAAATTATCTGCCACAATTCCTACCTGTCAATGACTACTTCAGCTTCAACCACCACAATACACAAGCACATAATAGATATAAACTTAAGGTAAACTGCTCCAAACTCGATTGCAGAAAATACGACTTCAGCAACAGAGTGGTCAATGCCTGGAATGCATTACCTGTGGCTTCTTCACCAAACCCCAAAACTTTAACCTTAGACTGTCTACTGTTGACCTCACCCCATTCCTAAAAGGTCTGTAAGGGGCATGCATAAGCGCACCAACATGCCTACTATCCCTGTCCTACTGTCCCCATTTATCTGTATCCATTTCCTGTATTCATAATTATGTTTATACCTATATCTGTTATCTAACACATGCTTGACGAAAATAAACAAACAAATAAAATAAATAAATAAAAAAGATTCACAGAAAAAAAAAAGGTTAGATATTAAGTACGTCATTCTGCCTTCAATTTTAAGGCTTGATTTCTGAAAAGGTCAAATAAAAAAACGAACAAATAAATAGTGTGTCTTACTGTGAAAGATTAATTAAAAAAGAAAACGAAGGATGGCAAATAATGAGAAACATTTTTTTTTCTAATACTGCCATGTATGGCAGCTACATAGAAATCTCTTGTCGGGTAATGTTTCCCTTAAATAACAAGCTGGTGGTCTGAACTAAGAGTAAACACATTTTAGGCCTTGTTTGCATGCATGTCATGTGGCCTTTTCAACAAGTGTTTGGGCAACAGGAGGAACCGTATGTTGTCTACTCTAGCATGGGTTTGAAAGGAAATTCACCGCAATCACCCCATCAGCAACAGCTTCAAAAGCTAGATATGAAAAGTAATTGCCTAGCATTTTTTCTACATTCCTTCTGCATGACCGAGTCTTGAAAGAAATGACAGAAAACCTCTGCACATTTGAATAGAACATGAAGCGGATTGCAAACTGATACAATTTCCAGCTCCTCTTATTTCCCACTTGCACTGACAGTGTGTAGAATGCAAATATCAGAGTGTTCAAAAGCCACTACAGCTTGACTTCCCAAGTGCTTCTGAAGCATAACATAATGTACACTGGGAAGAATAATTTAGGTTGCCAGCATTTACTGATGGGTTCTAAATTAGGAGTGTCCTCTTCACGGAAAAGGAAGCTAAGTATTCTGGTCTATGAAGGCATTGTAATCAAGCTTCCTTCTCAGTAAAATGCCAAGACCTCAGGAGAGATTACAATATTACTTCTTAAAGGAGAGAAGAAATATGTGCAGAATCAAATCAGATAGCTCCATGACATAATCTTGTGCAAATAAGGATTTCAGCTTTTAGTTTGTAACTTGTGTTATAGTGCTTGTGCCTATTAACATATTTTTACATTATAACTCTGTCAGATCTCACAATGTGAGACAAACCTTTGCCTTCATTCATGAGATAAACTTTCTACAAATGTCACAGTACTTAAGTACTGCTTCAAACTTTTCCTGACAGTAAAATATCTAGTGTGTGTGTGTGTGTGAGAGAGAGAGAGGGGGGGGGGAGAGAGAGAGAGACGGAGGGAGAGAGAGAAGGAGGGGGGGACAGAGAGAGGGTGGGGCGGGGCGGCGAGCAGTGGGGAAATCCAAATGTGTTTACTACCGGTTCTGTGGGGGTGGTTTGGTGGGCGTCGCAGGGGAAGGATATTGCAAAATCTCCATTTCCACTCCACTCTGGGGCCAGCCAGAGGTGGTATTTGCTGATTCTCTGAACTACTCAAAATTTCCGCTACCAGTTCTCCAGAACTTGTCAGAACCTGCTGGATTTCATGCCTGGCGGGGAGGCAGGACAATTTTTTGTATGTTTTATGAAAATAATAGCAAAAATGCTAAAATTGACCTAAATATGGAATTTTTAGACAAAGATTTGTGACAGGCAGAAAATTGGTATTAGAACCTGGAAGAGGAGAGGAGAAAGAAGAAAGAAGAAAGAAGGGAAGGGAAGGGAAGGGAAGGGAAGGGAAGGGAAGGGAAGGGAAGGGAAGGAAGAGGAGAGGAGAGGAGAGGAGAGGAGAGGAGAGGAGAGGAGAGGAGAGGAGAGGAGAGGAGAGGAGAGGAGAGGAGAGTGTGTTCGACAACAACCTAATTGATTTTTTTTCTCAGAATCACCCAATGTTCAAATTATAGTCTATAATTTTATAGATTATAAAATCTAGTCTAAATTATTCATTTTTCTACCTTGAATAAAATACATTGACCCATTTGATCATTTCAAATACTGAACTTTGTTTTCCTTCATAGTGTTGAATGGTTCCACATTTTACAGTTTAATTACTTTAATTTACATTTGTTTTCTAGACAATTAGATATCTGAACAATGATATTGTTTAGATTAATTTTCCATAAGTGTTTTCTGCAAACATGGAAATTATTGCATCAAGAAGATATTGTATTTGTCGTATTAATATTAAACATAGTATTAGTCAGATGAGTGTTTTTTTAAAAGAATGACATTAAATAAAAGAGCAGTAATATTTGACAAGATTATTATCTTAATGAAGAAAGAATGAATGTTGATATAAAATGGCTGAGTTTAAAGTGCTTTTCAAATATTATCAACAAAATTGAAATCCCAACAATATAGCAATATATTATTGGAGCTTTAGAGTTTACAGATTAGTGCTGAGACATAGCTCAGTATAATAGAGGAAATACAAACTTCACACAAATCACAAATGATCGATGAAATGAGTTCAGAGTTATTGTATTGAATTACAGAGAGCTAAGTGTGCATCCATACTGGATGAAGTCTCACTGAAATGGGACACTTTGGAGACTTATAGGTGACCCAGATCAATTCTAAAGTTACTCTGAAAACTTCAGGCTCATTTTTCAGGGACATAGTCAGGACGTTAGCTAATGTTTGATTACTTTTTCCAATCAAGTAAGGGAGATGGAAACAAAGAGGCTATAGCTCCTTGAGCGACAGTCTAATCTTCTGGGAATCATTTTATTATGGCTTTTTTAAACTGCCAATAACAGGGTTAATGAAGAAGTTCAGAAGAGGCTTAATTAATTATTTTCCAATCACTATACTTATTATCTTTCTCTTTCTCTTTCCCTCTCTCTCCCCATTCCCTCTCCCCTCCCTCTTCCTTCCTTCCTTCCTTCCTTCCTTCCTTCCTTCCTTCCTTCCTTCCTTCCTTCCTTCCTTCCTTCCTTCCTCTTTCCTTCCTTCCTTCTCCTTGGGGCCTGACCAACAACAACAGAACTTAGAAAGGGCTCATGGCAAGCCCAAACAAGAGATGCTCTTAAACTACCCAACCAAGTCTATAGAGCCCATCCCTTCACACTGGCTTGAGAGTTGTTAATGCCGGAAAAACAACTTAGTTTCCTCCTAGTAAAGCTACAGATAAAAAAAGGGAGGCCATGGGTTGAGGAAAACAGCTTTTGCCCACTTGGATTCATCTTCTTCATCCTCCAAGATTTAATAATTGTAAAATTGGGTTGGGTTCTTAAGTTTCTGAAACTAACAAAGACAAATGTCCTACCATTTCCTTCGTACGTGCATTGCCTGAAAAGAGAGAATATTGATGGTATTAAGAGACTGTTCAGATAAAGTTATATAATACTTACAAAACAAATTCCCTCAAAAGGAAAGAAAGGAATTTTTAAAAAAAAAAAAAAATCCATATGTTGAAGATACCCCTGTATAGGTAATCCTCAATTTATAACAGTTTGTTTAATGACCATTCAAAGTTAAAACGGCACTTAGTGTGACTTATGACCATTTTTCACACTTACGACCATTGTAGCATCCCCACAACTGACTCATATTTATGATGGCTACAGTGTCCTGGGATCAGATAATCATCTCTGGTAACTTTCTAACAAGCCAAGTCAATAGGGAAGCCAGATCCACTTAATAACTGGGTTACTAACTTCAGTGATTCGTTTAACCACTGTGGCAACAAAGGTTGTAAAGTGGGGCAAAATATACTTAGCAAATGTCTCACTTAACCACAGAAATTTTGGGCTCAGTTATGGTCATAAGTTGAGGACTACTTGTGCTGTGTGATTCAGTAATTCCCAAAATTTACAGTGTACATTTTACAGTTACAGGACCGGGCATGGCTAGTCTAGTGAAGAGAAGGACCAGGGGAGACATGGTAGCAGTCTTCCAATATTTGAGGGGCTGCCACAGAGAGGAAGAGGTCAAGCTATTTTCCAAAGCCCCTGAAGGCCAGACAAGGAATAATGGATGGAAACTGAACAAGGAGAGATTTAACCTAGAAATAAGGAGAAGTTTTCTGACAGTGAGAAAAATCAACCAATGGAACAGCTTGCCTTCAGAAGTTGTGGGAGCTTCATCACTGGAGGCTTTCAAGAAGAGATTGGACTGCCCTTTGTCAGAAATGGTGTAGGGTCTCTTGCTTGGGTTGGTGGTTGGACTAGATGATCTACAAGATCCCTTCCAATTCTGTTAATCTGTTAAAATCTGTACTATGCTTTTTTTCTCCAGAAGAAATGTAATCTTTCCTCTTTTTAAGATGAAGGTCTCTCTAGGACTCCTGAGAACAAAAATAAAAAGATCTTAAAACTGATTTTAGTCCATCATAATTTCCCATCCTCTGAAGATAGGTTGCTGACCTACAGGGGAACATCTTATAAATTTCAGCCTTGGTGAGCCATCTTTCTGTACTCAGTTCTATTCTTTCTTCTTATTGCTACCAGAATAATCAGATCTTCTCTAACAATATGTTCTCATACCTAAAGCAATGAATGTGAACTATACATGCTTGACCCAAGCAAATGAAAGGCTTCAAGACAGTATAAAATGAAGATTCCATCTCCAAAACAGAAATTGTGAGGGAAATACAGAGCTTATATAGAGATTTGTGTAGACTTCTTCCAAAATAAAAACGGAGAGCTCTTCAAAGAGTTTCAATAAAACATATGATATTTTACACCCATGTTTCAGACCTATAATGTACATATTCCCAAATATTTTTTTTAAATCACTAAGACTTTATTTTAAAGTACATTTTCAAGTGATCTTACAAGTTTCTCTTTTGACGTATGTCTAGGAATTGGGAGAAGTTATGATTTCCATGAAAACTTTTTAGAACTTTGGAAAAAGCAATTGCCCACTATTTCCCCGAGATTCCAAGAGCTTTTAAAAACCACTTTGATTGAAATAACAGAAAGCAAAGGAAACCGTACACTAATGCTGCTGGAGTTAAAAGCCAGTTTAGATGGTAAGGCAATTAGTGTTGGAGTGAAATAAAAGAGGCATCGTACCTTTGAAGCTTTTATTGTTGGCAAGTAAAATTGCCAAGTAAGGTAAATGTTGTCTTTCACATTTTACTTTTCCAGTTTAATGCCATGTATCTCTTTCTGTGGTATCTAAAGAAATGCTGATACTTTTAGTTTTCTTTAAGTGACTCAGCTTGCTTTCTCACTGTGAGTTCCTAATGCCACATGACACCTTCAGCTGTTGTTTCAGTGTATTATGGAATGTAACACCTCAAAGATTGCACTGGTCTCTTTTGCACCAGTGATTTCAGCCATTCCCCTCCCACACACACCAAAACAATTTTTTGTGTCAAATGAAGCATGGTCTCCCAGCTTCCTTTAATACTATTTTTATTTTATTTTTCTAGGTAGAACCTCTACTATATCTCTGTATGTTCAACTCTACGCCTGCAAATACATTTTAACTTTCTGAATCAAGATCATATCACAATTAATTTAAAGGAAAAATGTCAATGACTGAATTTAAAGCACATGTTCCCATTATTATTTTGCCACATAATTTGCATTGTAACATGGTCTCTATTGGGAAGTTCAAACAATACAGCTGATGTGGCTTGGGAATCTTTCATTTGTCATCACAGATGTTCAGAAACTATCCAAGTAGGATCTTTTATTTCTCCTTTTTAAATCAATCAAGTCCTATAAAACAGCTTATTTACATTATAATATTATAATCGCAATAGCACTTAGGCTCATATACTCCTTCATAGTAGTTTACAACACTCCCTAAGCAGGTTACAGAGTCAGCATATCTCCCCTAACAATCTGGGTCCTCATTTTACTGACCTCTGAAGTATGGAAGGCTGAGTTAACCATGAGCTGGTCAGGATCGAACTCCTGGCAGTCAGCAGAATTATCCTGCAATATTGCGTTTTAACCACTGCACCACTATGACTCTTCAACCAGTTTACATAAATTCTTGACCTGAGCACAAGAAGCAGCTTTTGTCAAACCATCTCCCACCACAAAGTAAATATTGGAGCTGAATAGCATATTATTTTAATTGCTGTTTTCCTATTGAAAAGTTTTATGCAAAACATTATTTCATAGTTCAATTGAGTATTTGGATGATGAAGGGCATTAGATTTTACATCTTTTTGAAGATATTCCACATGATGTAAAATAAAGCTCTTTTAAGAACATTTTCAGTTATTTTTAATTCCTGAAATAAGAGGAGCCAAATATTCACATATGTCTTAAGCTGGTAATAAGAATATGTGTCTTTGGTTAACATGACAAATTGAAGCACATGCTATTTAATTACATATATTATGATAACACACTATATGAAGGAATACTGAGAAATGTAAATCTTCTTGAGAAATAATTGAATTTAATATACTTATGTGGTGCCAGGGACCTTTTATACTAAGTGGCCCAAAGACAAATGATAATTTCAGTTTATCCTATTCATTTTTTCCCCACAGAATCAATCTATGTTTAAATAATTATAGTTAAATTATTTTTCACTACCTTGAATAAAAAGCATTGATCTATTTGAATATTTAAAATTCTGAACTTTATTTTGGTTGGGGTTTCCTTCTAAGTATTTGATGATTCCACATTTTACAGATTAATTGGTTTTAGACATGTTTGTTTTCTATACAATCAGATATTTGAACAGTGATACTATTTGGATTACCTGTTCATAAGCATTTTTTTCAAACATGAATATTATTGCATTAAGAAGCAGGCAGACTCATTTTATAGCACTAGCATTAAACGTAGTATTAAAGCACCCAGAATAGTTTTTTTTTAATGCCATTCAGTAAAAAAGCAGTGGCATTTGACAAGATCATTATCTTAATGATATGTAATGACTATATCAGGTGCATGCACTCTTAATGAAGAATACATGCACCTGATATAAGATGGTCAAGTTTAAAATACAGTGTAATATTGTCAACAAAATCACAACCATATAACATTAAATTGGAGCTTTAGAGTTTATAGATTAGTCTCGAGACATAACTCAGTATAATAGAAAAAGTACAAACTTCCCACAAATCACCACTAGTTGATGAATTAAGACAATTCAGCATCAAAATGAAAAAGGAAGATAGTGCACCATAAGATTTCCCCCATTCTCTATTCATATTCCATTTCCTCTTTCCCTTCTTAACTTCAGATTCTCAGTTTTATGTTCTCATGTTTCAGTATATAGATATTATAGTCCCACATATCCAGGGAATAATGTGTGTGTGTACAGGGAAAGAAATGTATGAACAAAACCTGGAGTTCAAAATTAACAATGTTATTGTGTGTATTGTGTGGACTATTGTATCTTCTCGCTTTTCAAGAGTTGCATTCTTGAAGGATCCTATCATGTAACTTTCTATAGGAGCTTGCATGTAAAACCTGCACTTGAAGTATACCACTAGCAAAGCCAGGATATCCATATGTTTTGCAAAATTGGATATTCTACTTTTTCTCGTTTCCTTTAATTGTGCAGTTTAAGAACACAATAAATCTACTAAGCAGGCATATCCGTGCAAAATCACTGCACTCTGCTCATAATGTTTCATATAGAATTGATTCTATATTAGGCATAAATGGGTGATGTTTTTCTGTCACATCTCATGTAAAACCTCAGAATAATTTTTAGGGGAAAGGAAATCTGAACTGCAAAAAAAAAAAAAAGTTGTTTATACCATGGAAAAGCAGAAAAGACAAATACCTGCTAGAGTTCTCTCTCTCTCTCTCTCTCTCTCTCTCTCTCTCTCTCTCTCTCTCTCTCTCTCTCTCTCTCTCTCTCACACACACACACACACACACACACACACACACACACACCTCTTCCTTCAGGTACTGGGACTTAACAGAATAGCAGAACAACAGAGTTGGAAGGGACCTTGGAGGTTTTCTAATCCATCCTCCTGTTCAAGCAGGAGACCCCATACTATTCCAGACAAGTGGCTGTGTAGACTCTTCTTAAAAGCCTCCGGTGATGGAGCACCCATATCTTCTGAATTATTGTCACTATTAGAAACTTTCTTTTTAGTTCTAGGTTGGTTCTCCCCTTGATTAGTTTCCATCATTTGTTTCTTGTCCTGACTTCTGGTGCTTTGGAGAATAGGTTGACCTTCTTTTCTTTGTGGCAACTCCTTGAATATTGGAGCTATCATGTTACTCCTAGTCTTTCTTTTCACTAGACTAGATATAGTCAATTCCTGCAACCGTTCTTCATAAGTTTTAGCCTCCAGACCTCTAATCATTTTTGTTGCTCTTTTCTGCACTCTTTCCAGACTCTCAACATCTTATTTATATTCTGGCTACCAAAACTGGGTGCAGTATTCTAAATCTTATTAAGGCTTTATAAGATTTCTGCAGATAATTTTCCTTCTTCCTGATGTGCTTTCACTAGGCACCACTGCATCTATCACAACTGCTGTCTTCTGATTCTTGTCAACTGCTAAAATATCTGCTTGATTGGCTAGTACCTGGTCAGATACTGACTCCTGTTTCCTGAGCAATGAAAGCAATGAAATATTTCTGATAATTATAACATAAAAAGATATTTATTTATGGAAATACATTATAAGGATAAACAAACCACAGCACATACCACCTACCGGAAGGAAATGCAGGATAAGAATAAGAATGAAATACGGTATTGGAAAGAAATAGATTTGTTTTCCCTATGTGTGCATCAAGAGGTAAAGCAAAGAAAAGTGATTTGAGATTAGCAATGCCATAGAGAAACAACAGGCAGAGTTAACCCCTTAATCTGTAGCTATTCCCCACAATTTCACTGTTCCAGAATTTCCAGGAGAGCCTCAAAAAGACCTGGAAAAGATAGAAATTATAGATTTAATTAAATTTTGGATTGCAAAAATCTGGTTTCAAAACTAGAGACTGAAAGCGTTTTAAAGTGGAAACTGCACTGTGTTTATTTGCATTGGGATGGTGCAGTGCTTTATATATATATATATATATATATATATATATATATATATATATATATATATATATATATATATATCAGATTTTTCTGCTATATTACCTGTACACACACACACCTATCTATCTATCTATCTATCTATCTATCTATCTATCTATCTATCTATCTATCTATCTATCTATCTATCTATCTATTTAAAGAAAGCACTGCACCATCCCAATGCAAATAAACACAAATGCAAATAAACACACATAAAACCTATGAAAAGTAAGAAAATAGATATTGTACCTTTACAGGGAGGATACATGAGATGTGGGTGTGGCTTACTGATGATGGCTAATGAGCCAGAAATAGCTATATAAGTCTCCCAATGGGCAGCACAAAACCTGCTGGCTGCCAGAAGGAAAAGAAGGAAAAAAACCCAGAAAGTAATGAATGTGATTTCACTCAACTAGGGTTGCAGAAAAATCTTGGTTACATAGGAAAAAACCTGGCTTAAAGAAACACACACACACACACACACACACACATTGTTTCTACCTCTTTTTCATACTTGCCACACAGATGCATACATCTGAAGTTATTTAGAAAAAATGAAAAATAGTGGATGCCAGATAGGTTAAGCAATATCTCACCTCCCCACCTTCCAAGTTAAACTTCTTGAAATTTAAATCGAACCAATAACTTGGATCGTTCACGGAACCAGTACTTTGCAATGGAAATGAACTTTTATGAATAACACCAAGTACATTAAACATAAATAAACACAAATGTTGTTTTTTTTTTTCAAATGATAAAAATGGGGAAGAAAGAAGGAAAAGTGAAATAATACCTTTTATTTATTTTTTTAATTAACACAGTATTTCAGAATATACATCAGAAGGGAAAGTGTGCATCAAACACTTGGAAACCCAGACACCCCCCCCCCCCCAAATGACTTCAGTTTCCTGGAAGAATATTATTTTTAACCACTTTTCTAATATTTCCAGTATCTTTTCTACAGCCACAGATGGTTACATATAGGTAAATTATGCTAGCTTCTGGATGAATCTATCAGATGCATTGTAACCCAGACTTTGGCAGAAGGCAGCCAGAATTGGAGTAGTAAGAATATGTGGTAACATTAGAATAATGTCCCTAATGTATTTCAGAAAATGTTGTACGCTACAGCAGGTATTGAAACAAAAGCTGTGTAGAACAAAGAGAACCTGGTGAGTGCCTATGGTTAATGTCATAGTGCTGGAAATGGGATATATAAATATAGTTTCAGGAGAAAATAAAATAAACAAATCCTACAAATAAAGCTCTCCTCTCTAGCTTGTCCTTTTGAAAGCTACTAGCCTTTTTCACACACTCAGTGAAAACTAGTACACCTGTTCAAATTGCAAAGTGCACTCACAGTGGAAGGCAGACACATTCATCCACAGGATTCTTTTTCCAAATCTATTTGATGTGTGATTCCTATTTTATGTGCTGTTGCTCTGGCTAAATATATGGTCCAGTGAAATGATGGAAAATATATTTATGACAGTTCCTTTTAGCTAATCTGTCATAACAAGAAAGCTTTTTTTTAAATCGCTTAGTATTATTAAGGCAATAATTCATTATTAAACATCCTAAGCAGAACCAGTATTCATGTTATTTTTGTGCAACATTCCCTATGCCTTTTGTCTTTTGTTTTATTAATCACCCATAGTAGGTGGAAAGCTTTTTGTTCTCAAACTTTGAAAATGTCACTGGCCCTGTACAAGTGACAACACCATAAATCCATGTTAATAGTACCAGAAGGCCAATAAATATAGAGAGGAAGACAAAATATAGATAGAACTACATATACAATTACTTTCATAGTAAATGGTGAATGTATTGAATGGCATTAACTAATAAGAAAAGATATCAAGAATTAGTTGCTTGCCTGCTGCAGTGCATTATAACCTTCTGAATATCCAAGGTATTTTCTGTGCACAATGCGACTGGGAAATGAAAAAAAATAAATCATTGAAGCTATAACTAATAGATGACTGTGACACACAATTTCCAAAGTCATAGAAGAGAAACAAATATAACCATAAAAGATCTTTGTTCATTGTCAGAAACCATAAATACTTGATATTTTCTCATTGCCTGAGATATCCTTTTTTTTCATCAGATCCATGGAAACTAACATTGCTGGGGAAAAATATATAAATGTTACCACTGTGTATATTCTTGCAGTTTTGTCACTGTTCACTTCCAGGAGTTGATAAACATGAAAAAAAGCCATTGCAGTTCTCAGCTCCATCAACAGGGGAATAATATCAAGACAACATGAAGCCTTAAGATCACTATACGTTGTTTTGCTAAGACCTCAGTTGGAATACTGTGCTCAGTTCTGGTCACCACGATACAAAAAAGATGCTGAGATTGTAGAAAAAGTTCAGAGAAGAGAAACGATGATGATCAGTGGTCTGTAGATATGTCTTGTCTAACAAAGAGGTGACATGATAGTAGTCTTCCAATATTTGAGAGGCTGCCACAGAGAAGAAGGGTCAAGCTATTCTCCAAAGTACCTACAGGCAAGGCAAGAAATAACAGGTGGAAATTTATCAAAGAGATATTGAGCCTAAAACTAAGGATAAATTTTCTGAAAATCAATGGAATGGCTTGTCTTCAGAAGTTATGGGTGCTCTATCACTGGAGGTTTTTAAGAAAAACAACTATTTGTCTGAAATAATATAAATCTCCTGCTTGAATAGGGTGTTGGATCAGAAGAACTGTTCAAATTCTGTTATTCTGTTATGGTTCCTGCCAACACATTTTTTTTTATCACAATGCAAGTGCAAAGCTGCAATTCTATGTCTCAGCTGCTTACCCTTGTTGTGATTAAAAAGATGGAAGCCTAACTGGGAGCTTTGATCTTAGCCATGGCCACCATCTTGACTTTTTTCCTACCCTGAGGACCTCTCTGTCAGCAGTCAGAAAATAGAATAGAAATAGCATTTAGACTTATATACCGATTCACAGTGCTTTACAGCCTTTTCTAAACAATTTACAGAGTCAGCATATTGCTGGATCCTCAATTTGCCAACCTCGGAAGGATGGAAAGCTGAGTCAACCTTGAGACTGATGAGATTCGAACTGCCAAAGTGCAGTCAGCTGACAGTCAGCAGAAGTAGCCTGCAGTACTGCATTCTGACCACTGTGCCACCATGATATCGTTCTACGCTGGCCATGGATAAGGAACATGAGGCTTAGAAACCTCTCAAAATATTTTTTTTATTATATTTATCAAAAATATAAAATAAAAATGCAAATTAAATATTGGGAAAGTGGGGAATGGAGAAAAGGGGAAGAGAGAAGTGTAGGATAAGGGGGGGAGGAAAGAAAAGCATTAACTTCTAAGTTTTTAGCACAGTAGAATCAAAATAATATTACAGCCTCAATTTTTTTACTTTTGTATACTTAATATATACTAGTCATTCCCATAGCAACAAACTTACCTAATCAGCAAATCCAAAAATCAAACTTTTTTTTTCTATTATCAAGCACAAAAACCAGAAACGGTTTCCAAATAAAAATAAAGTTGGATGTATTATTTTCTTTGATTAAAGCAGTTAATTTTGTCATTTGCCATTCATTCATTGTTGGAATTAGTGTGTCTTTCCATTTTTGCACATAGAGTATTCTTGCTCCTCTCAACATGTATAACAACATGTATAACAACATATATAACAGCATGCTGGTGTTCTGAGAAGAAATAGTTAGAATTAAACTTTTCATATAGTATTCATGGAAGGGATCAAGACAGAGGTGTCAAACTCATCTGCAGGCTGGATGAGTCATGTGCTGCCCATGCCCAGCCCTGTTTTAGCAAAGGGGGAAAAGGCACAATACATCATGTGATGACAGTGTGATGCTGTGAGTTTGACACTCCTGGCTTAAGATATTTGGGATCTTCCAAAGACATGTGTGTGTGTGTGTGTGTGTGTGTGTGTGTGTGTAATATTTTTAGAAATTCTGTTTTCTCTGATTCAAAATAAGTACAGTTCATTGTTGCTTTCATATACACATCATAGGTCTTATATTTGTAAAGACTTGGCTAAGTCTTCACATTCTTCCATTTTCCGTACAGTTTCCAAAGAGTTTGGCACAGAACTCAAATAATAGCACTGTATTATTTAGGGAGCTAAAATGTTCTGAAAATGTTTTGTGCCTTATTTAGTATTAAATCAATTTTATTTATTATTAGATGTATATTCTGCTTTTCTTCCAAGGAGTGGTATACTCACTCATGCAACATTTCACCACCACAATGATTTTATGCACTAGGTTGGCCTGAAAGAAAATGATTGTCCCAAATGAACTAGTTGCTAATTAATATTACAATCACAACAGGAGTTCTGTATTTGGATTTTTTTTTAAAAAAAATGGAGTGTGCAAATGTGAATAAAAAGTACTATTTCCTTTGTCACCATGGTAATATTTAGCTGTTTCCCTAGCAACAACACTACCAGTCATATTTGCTATAGAAACATTGTATTAGTACAATCTTGTGTGTTTAAGCATCTTTTGCATACAATTTGATAAGGCTGGGTAATGATAGATAGAGGAAAAATGAGAGAGAGAGAGAGAGAGAAAGAAAGAGAGAGAGAGAGAGAGACAGATATGAGAGGATAGATTAGGTAGATAGATGATAGATAGATAGATAGATAGATAGATAGATAGATAGATAGATAGATAGATAGATAGATAGATGATAGATAGAGATAGATAGGCAGGCAGGCAGGCAGGCAGGCAGGCTGGCTGGCAGGCAGGCAGAGGCTAGAATAAATTCATCACTATATTTATTACTTTCAATATTATTATATAGACAAAATACACACAACTCAAAGTATATCATTTTTTTTGAAGAAGAAGAAAACATAAGAATCATGAGTTTTCTTTCATGTTTAGACTTTTTGACCATCATCTCAGGTTACAGTATAATACTACAATATCTGGAATGGTGACCAAGAACCATCATTTGGGCATGTTTCCCTGTCTGCTTTATGAGACAGATCTCCTACTTGGCAGGGTGGATCTTTGGAGGGAATGTCTTCCCTTAACTCCCAAAACCAGAACTGATTGGTGATAGCATATATTTTGCATGCAGGTAAGAGCTTTCTGGTGAATTTCAGCTGAATCCCAAAATTCTCCAGACAAATTTGAGAAAGGAAATTTCCAACTGACCCCTTTCTATCTCCTTATCTCAAAGGTTCATTACTGCATTATAAATATTGCACATTAAAAGGCACTAAGAAAGCGGCTTCCTGGCTTTCAAAAAGAAACATCGTTGTTTCAATAGGCGCTGACAACCATGCTTGTTTTCATTCACTATATACAGTGTAGGGGATGAAGCCTTCCAAATACCTGAAAGGTTCATGGTACTTTTGAGTACCATAGTACCAGTGGTGGGTTTCAAAAATTTTAACTACCGGTTCTGTGGGCGTGGCTTGGTGGGCATGGCTTGATGGGCATGGTATGGGAAGGATACCGTAAAATCTCCATTCCCTCCCCAATCCAGGGGAAAGTTACTGCAAAATCCTCCCGATCAACTGGGGCTCAGGAGGCAGAGAATAGATGCGGGTGGGGCCAGTCAGATTTTTTTACTACCGGTTCTCCAAACTACTCAAAATTTCCTCTACCGGTTCTCCAGAACTGGGTCAGAACCTGCTGAAACCCACCTCTGCATAGTACTATGGATAAAGTTCATAGTATCTCAGGAAAGTAGGAAGTTTTGAGAACCTGAGTTGCAATTCTCACCAACAGCAAACTGTCACATGACAGAGGAAATGCTGGGAACATAACTGAATTGAAAATTAAATGGCCTTGCTTGCAAATACCTTCCTACATTTCATAGCATAGACACAGTGTACAATTCTTGCATATGGTAAATATTCCACTCAGAAAATCTGGAATACCACTGCTAGTTAATTTAGAAATTACTGAACCAGATGAATCAATATCCACCCATATTCTTGAGAAATTTACTGTATATTTGTCACTTCCGAAGTGTAAACAATGATGGGATGATAACATGCATTATTAAATTCATCTAAGAGAACATCCAAAACTGCAACTAAAATATCTCTCTTGGAAGCATTTTACAAATTTCTAATATGAATATTTCTGAAAAAGAAAGAAAAATGCAAGAAAGGAATTGAAACACCAGTTCTTAGGATGATGAGGAATGGATTATATGGGTATGTCCCTTTATTTTATTCTTAAAGCCTAAACTTATGAGGTAGGGTAAATTGTCAGAGAATGACTGGCTAAAAGTCATCCAATGAGCTTCAAGACTGAGAGTCAACATGAATGTGAGATACATTAATGGATATGAGGGAACAGAAGATTAGTAATATTAGCTGTCATAGTTATGCTTTCAAATACTGTACCAGTTGATGAAAAACAGGAGCCATTGAGTATCACTGCCATCATCCCTCTTTTTGACTTTTCATAGACATTTAAGAAACTGTCCAGCAGTGAGTTTCACATTATATTATTACCAGTTCGCTGCATGTGCACATGCTTGCTTCATGCGCATGTATGCTGTTCCACATGCGCCACTGCCTTTTGCGGATTCACCTGGCCTTCTGCATATGTGCTTTGCTCATGTGTGTGCCTTCCACGCATGCACCAGGCCTCAAAAACGTACCTAAATAGGATGGCATAGAGCCGGAGTGGGTGGGTGGGGACGGCCCCACCCATGGATACTGGGGCTTTCTGATCAAAATTTGCGCTGTGCCATATTATTTATATCAGTCTTAACATATATTTCATTCTTGAAATTGAATTAATGCCTTCTCTCCACAATAGGCATACTTTTGATTTTGGACCCAGGTGGAAAATGAAACCCCTTTTGTGTTCTCACTAAAACCTTTGAGCACATCAAATATATATATTTTTTTCATTGCGGAGTTCACTTGAAGGCATTTTTTTTCTAGTCACAATATTTAAGTGGGCTTCACCATTAAAATTTTATACACTATTGTACAGCTGACAAGGTGAACTGAACCACATCATTGTTGCAGAAAAGACTTTGAATGGTTTGGTGATATTGAGAAATAACCTATGATATATGAAAGAATTCCAAATCCAAAGACCTCTTTGCTTTTCAATTTTTGGAGAAAAAGGCGTGATGTACTTTTGTTTTCAAGTTTTGAATGAAGTAAGTTCAGGAACTGAAAAGGGAAAAAAAACTTCTAGCTGTCACAGAGCTCACTGGTATATGCATGGGATAGATTTAAGGATGTATTCTAAATTATTAAAAGATGTGTTTCTATAATATGTAGAATAGAAAAATCAAAGCGAATCTACTTCTTCGCTGAAAAATTTCAGTGCTGGATATGCTGAGAATTGGGTTTTTTAAAAAAATAAAACCTACCCAGTTTTTTACATCCCTCTCTAGCTCTAGAGACCTCAGCAAAGTTTCTGTTTCTGAAAGATTCAGCACGATAGTCATTGAAAGTCAAACAGTGAAGCTATCATATATATATGTCTACAAAGTAAGTCCCATGGAGTTCAGTAGGCTCACTCTGAGGAAAGTTTTATGGGATTTCAGCCTCAATGAATTTTTGAAACATCAAATGTCAATATTTTTATCCGTCCTGCCACCTGTCTATTGTGTAAGAACAGGTGGATTATTTCTTCTTCCTCTCTTCCTCCTCCTCCTCCTCCTCCTCCTCCTCCTCCTCCCTCAATATATGGGCCTGCTTTTGTTTTTGCCTTTTTCCTCTTCTACCAAGACTGACAGTAAAAGTAGAATTAGAATTTACTTTCTTGATTAGCTCTTGGGCCATATCTAGGTGCAGAGTTCCAGACACAAATTGTTACTAAAATCTGATAAAAACAATTTAAAATGCAATTGGAATAAAATACAATTTAAAATAGAATTGGAATAAAATACAATATAAAATGAAATTGGAATAAAATACAGTTTAAAATTAAATTGGAATAAAATACAATAATTAACTATATAAATAAATAAAATATGATAAAATTATATTTCAGTGTCACTCCAAAAATATACCCCAATCAGTAGATCACCTATGCTGATCTCAACTGAACCATTTTGCTCAAATACTGTGCTGTGTTATATGTTATTTTCAGATTCTGGCCACACAGAAGGTAAATTGTTTTGATATGAGGATTCCAATAGGTCATTCGTTTGGTATATAACCAAGATACCTGTCTGTCACCCTCTTATACAGGCAACAATCAAATAGGATGTGAGCCAGGTCTTGGTACCTCTGCTACTCCGCAAATGCAAAGATATCCATTGTAGGGTATAGAATAGAATCTCCCATATCTGGGAGGTATTTTTACTTTAGTTAAAAGTAGAGTTGCACTCCATATATTTGAAGTGAGTCAGAATATGTGTGACGGGCTCTGATTTTCATCCAATTAGTTCTGCACAGTCTAAGCCAAAGGATTAATCATGAATTAATTTGAGTGCAATAAGAATTTAAGTAATGCATTCTGATTTTAATAATATTTGGATAAGACTGCTTTTATTTCTAATGCATTATTCTTGGATTACGATAATGTCTACCACTGCCATAACTATTACTACTACTACAATTTTGTGGAAAAATAATTACAAATTATATTCATTGAATTTTTTTTCCTGCGAGCTGTCTTGATGCCTCCAAGACAACAATGAAATGAATGGGAAAGTGCTTAAGTAGATAGGTAGGTGATAGATAATAAATTCCAGGAGGTGGAGGTAAAAATAACCTTTCTTTTTCTGTGAATAGGAAATAAAAAACTAGGGGTGTTCTTGCTTTCATGCACATATATACCTATGTTAATGAAAATAAAACATCTTTTTTTACTCCTTCCTTCATTTCCATTGAGTATGTTGGGAAGGGTGGCAGGAATGACAGATGAATGAACCTGGTAAAATTATCCAAATGAGGCAGAGGCAATTGCAGGAGGGGGTTCAAGAGAGGGACAAAGGGCGCAAATAGCAATAGCATTTAGACTTATATACCACTTTACAGTGCTCTACAGCCCTCTCTAAGCGGTTTACAAAGTCAGCCTATTGCCCCCAACAATCTGGGTCCTCATTTTACCCACCTCAGAAGGATGGAAGGCTGAGTCAACCTTGAACCTGGTGAAATTCGAACTGCCATATTGCAGGCAGCCGGCAGGCAGCAGAAGTAGCCTGTAGTACTATACTCTAACCATTGCGCCTCCAGGGCTCCTTAAAATGCAATCTTGCAACATTGTGGTGCATGTTCTTCCCCTTTTGAATATTGCCCTGAACATGTAAAAGTGGGCAACACTGCTTTTGTCATTTTGATGAATACCTTGGAACGCTTGGAGGTCTCTGAGAATATAGAATAAAGCCAGAAGTGTTGGTTTTATATTGCTCATTGAAATATGGCCATCAATATGTGCTAATATTTCCAGAGGCTCTTTTAGTTTAATTATATTTTGCCTTGTGGTTTCTTGATTTAGCAAACACTGACAAGGCTGTTTCCTTATGAAACCTACTTTAATTAATAGCTGGTTAGAGTACGGCTTTAAGCTCCCTATTGGACTACAAATAGCTTATAAAACAGCATATAAATGACACTTGATTGCATGGAAAATGACAATGAATCAGAAGCTTTTGTTTTCTCAAGAATCTTAAGAAGCTTATAATTAGTTCCCTATTTCAGTATCAAATATAACATGCATTAGGAAAAATAGTTAAAAATTGGCATGGCCCTACCTAATTATCTTTACATGCTGGCCTTATCAATTTTTCCTATATAATGAAGGAAAGTGTTTTCAAGTTATCATTCACTGCATACTGGACGAAGCATGGAAATGAATTAATTCCCAGCATTGCTACAAGGAACTTTTATAAAAGAATGCAATCTGAAGTCAATACTGCCTGCAACCAGAGAATGTACTGGTTGTCGTCTCCAGAGATTTGAAATTAAAAGTTATAAACTTTAATGCGAAGAATGTGATAAATGCATGAAAGGGAAATAAGTAAGTATGTAAGTCATATGAATGCAGTCCAGATGTATGACAATCATTCACCCTGATCAGAGAAGGGTTTCAGCTGGTTCTGACCAGTTCTGGTAGTTCTGGTAGAACTGGAGAACTGGTAGCAGAAATTTTGAGTAGTTCGGAGAACCGGTAAATACCACCTCTGACTGGCCCCGCCCCATCTATTCTCTGCCTCCCAAGTTCCAGCTGATTGAGAGGAAATAGAGATTTTGCAGTAACTTTCCCCTGGAGTGGGGAGGGAATGGAGATTTTACAGTATCCTTCCCCTGCCACGTCCACCAAGCCATGCCACACCTGACAAGCCACATCCACAGAACCGGTAGTAAAAAAAAAATTGAAATCCACTACTGACCCTGATGAAATGTTTTGCTCTAAACATTTGTATATGCATTTGTATAGGTGTGGAATTGAATCTCTTCAGTTTCACAAAGTGTCAAGGTGGGTTGATAATTTTGATAAGTTATGTTACTATAATGGAAATGGCTTCTGTGTATGTTGTGTGTGCACAAAATCCTCTTTTGACAAGAGAGGTGAATTATATTTGCTTAGCGAGTTAAAAGAAGAGCTCAGAGATGCTTTGTTGCCTTCCTTCAAAGGGATGCTTTAGTTGAACCTTCTTCAAAGTGAAGCACCTCTATGAAGAACTGAAGAGCTTCAGAATTAATGACGTTTAATTTTAATTAAGTTCAAATGTAGACAAAATGAAGTTTTTGACCAGTCATTCAGAACCCAAGTAAGTCTCTTGACCCAGAAAAATTTGTACCTTCTTTTAACCTTGGTCAGTAATAGGAAAGAACACAACATAGTCCCAGAAAACTTAAAATAAACTGCATTGAGGACATTAAGATTAATTGTATTGGGGACTGCAGATCTAACTGCAAAGAAAGGATTGAATCAGGAAATTTAGTTGGCAAAGAGACAATTTGAGAATTCATGGAGAATTTTGGAGATGAAACACAGGATGGTGGAACCAGATTGACTTCTGAGTTACCTTTAGTCAAAGCATGCACTGCCAAAATAATTTCAAAAGCAGGCTTTGGATAGAAGACAGAAGTAGAAAGTATAAGTCTTTGGCCATCATCTGGGATGTATTATGAAAAGTGAGACAAGGTTACTATAAGTTGTCCAGTTCTAGAGTCAAGGTGAAACAAAAAAACTGACTGGCAAGAGATTGTAGTGCATATTATGCAATGACTGAAAGACAGAAACAACTTTATTTGTTAATTGAGTTGCCATTTTTCCAGCTAGAGATTGTGTGCATTTTCTAATAATTGGAGGGGGTTGTAAGCAGATGGTCATAAAAAATGACATCACCTGATGGCAAAGACTTATTCATTATTAAAGAGATGTGTCAAACAGATTGAAGGTTTCTTTTGCTCTTTCTCTGTGTCTTTTGTTACAAAGCCATTTGGCATTATGGTATTATTGGGACCACAACAATTTTCTGGGGGTCTCCTTTACTATATTTTTCAGGGTATAAGATGCTCCTGACTATAAGATGTATCAACCTTTTTTTGGAAGGAAAACAATAAAAAAAAATCTGCCTCTGTCTCCCAGCAATTGGCCTCCTTGCAGCAAACAGAAAACAGCAAACAGCTTGTTTCAGTTTCAGTTTCATTTTCAGCACAGTCTGATTAGCACAAGAAAAAAAAATCTGCCTCTGCCTCCCAGCAATTTGTCTCCTTGCAGCAAACAGCCTGTTTCAGCTTCAGCACAGCCTGATTAGCACAAGCAGCTGATTGTTGGTTGGTTCAGCCTCCTGAAGATCAGCTGTTTCAGGTTGCAGGGATTGCCATAATTTATTGCTGCCTCCGCAAACCCCATTTTCCAGTGGGTGGGTGGGTGGGGCTAGATTCGGTGTATAAGATGCACCCAAATTTTCAACCTCTTTTGAGGGGGGACTGTGTTTTATACTCCGAAAAATATGGTAATTCCATGGATTATGTGTTCCTTTCCTAACAACCTAATGAATAAATAGAGAAAGATTTGGAATTAATTAACCCAAAAGTCTTAACTATCCATGGAGATGTATTTTCTAAGGTAATCTTGACAAGCTCATTACTAACTTAGGGTTGGTATTACTATTCTATGGAGAATGTCGGTAGTACCTAGCAAACTGCTAAAACAAAGAAATGAGGGGTATGCAGGGGTGAAATCCAGCAGGTTCTGACAGATTCTGGAGAACCAGTAGTGGAAATTTTGAGTAGTTTGGAGAACCAGTAGTGGAAATTTTGAGTAGTTTGGAGAACCAGAAAATACCACCTCTGGCTGGCACCAGAGTGGGGGAGGAATGGAGATTTTGCAATATTCTTCCCTCAGGAGTGGGGAAGGGAATGGGGATTTTGCAGTATTTTTCCCCTGGAGTGGGGAGGGAATGGAGATTTTGCAGTATCCTTCCCCTGAAGTAAGGAGGGAATGGAGATTTTGCAGTATCCTTCCCCTGGAGTGGGGTGGGAATGGAGATTTTGCACACCCACCAAGCCACACCATGCCCACCAAGCCACGCCCACAGAACTGATAGTAAAAAAATTGGATTTCACCACTAGGGATATGACTCTGGCATGTTGGACAACCTTCAGCATGATGAGAATGAAGAATATTAATATTATGTTTTATTAATGCATGACAGAAACATTGTAGAGTTATGATGGGTAGACATGATTGATCTCCTGGCCTATCAAAGTTCTGCTTAGGAACAGGAGTCATTTCCAGCTATATTTGAACTGCAGCAACATGAAATCTTCCACAGCTGAAGTTCTTTTTTTTATTTATTAAGGTTATTTCCATGAAAAATACTGTTTTAGAACATTCAAAGAGAAATAAAACTGGATGAGCCTGGGGATATCAGCAGTAAGATAGACAAGCTCTTTTCTAGTCTTAAGCTTTGGGGGGAAAAAATCCACCTCAAACTCAGTAGGATAACTGGCCCTACAGGCATTCCACCATTTTGATATTTCAAGAAAATAATAAAGTCAACCCTTTAATCACACCTATAGGAAAGTTTCATTCACTTTAATCTTACAATAATTTTTTTTGCTTTCAAAAGCAGAAGAAAAATTATGTGTGTGTGTATGTGCATGAATGTGTGCATATGTGTGATTGTGTGTGTTATGCATCCCATACTTCCACTGTCTGTTGTCTCTTGTATTTTTTAACTTTAATCTATAAATTTGAATACTTTTATATCACATAAGGAACTGACCTGCTTTCTTTCTTTCTTCCTTCCTTCCTTCCTTCCTTCCTTCCTTCCTTCCTTCCTTCCTTCCTTCCTTCCTTCCTTCCTTTCCTTTCCTTTCCTTTCCTTTCCTTTCCTTTCCTTTCCTTTCCTTTCCTTTCTTTCTTTTCTCTCTCTCTCTTTCTTGACTACTTTTTAATGTACTAAAAAAATAATAGTTGTCAAAAATGTTTGGGTGTCAAAAATGTTTCCAGTATGATCATAGATATATAACATAGAGTAATAAAGTTGGATGGGACTTTGGAGGTTTTCTAGTCCAACCTCCTTCTCAAGTAGAAGACCCTATACCATTCCAGACAAATGGCTGTCCAATCTCTTCTTAAAAACTTTCAGTGATAGAACACCCATAATTTCCATTCCACTGATTAATTGTTCCCACTGTCAGGAGATTTCTATTTAGTTCTAGATTGAATGATCTTTGACCTATTACTTCTTGTCTTGCCCTTAGATGCCCTCTTCTCTGTCACAACCTCTCAAGAACTGGAAGATTCTTTCTCTTTGTTGGACAAGACGTATCTAGTTCCCTCAAATATTCCTTGTACAATTTATCCTGTTATTAATGAAGGTGAAGAGTGCTGGCTTAAGACAGAATCTTGGGGTACCACATAGTTCCCTCCATGTAGATGCGGTTCCAATAAGAATTGCATACTGAGTGTGGATGGTGAGTCAATTCAGAAACTGGTAGTGGATTTCACATTGTTTTGTCTCATAAAGAAATGGGTTGTGGTCTACTTTGTCAAATGTCTTACTGAAATTCAACTAATATGAGTCCAGAGCATTTCCCTTATCCACTAATTTAGTCACTTGTCAAGCAAGGCAATAAGGTTTGTCTTGGCTTGATCGGTTTTTGACAACACCATGCTGGCTTCTAATAATTGTCTTGCTTCTTCTAGATGCTCATAAATGTACTCCTTGATTATATTTTCCAGTATTTTCCCAGGTATTTATATCAGGCTGATTGGTCTGTAGTTTTCTCAATCTGTTTTAGATTTCAGATGCTCCCAATTGGGCCTTTATCATATTATTCTTGCATCATTAACACCATTTTGCAGGGCAAGTCCATCATCTTTATCCCCGGAACCTGGTGAAAAATCAAAAAAGACATACAGTGCCTTTCAAATATTAATAGAGAAGGCATCTATCTGGAACTAGCCTATAGATCAAATAATATGCAATATTACATTCTAGAGCTAGTTTGCATATATCTGCATGTGAGTGAAAATCACTGTATTTGCTGAAAACTGAGAATTGAAATTTATTCCATCTGAAAAACAGTAATCGAATCCAATTCCATGACAATGAGTAAAACCAATACTACAAAATCTCCTGCTAAACTTTAAAATCATGTTATCTTTACCCTTATTTACAACAACAACAACAAAAAAAGTAGTTTATTCCATCAGGCATTCTGTTGCATTCTGAAGAGGAGTGGAACCAAAGAGGTAATTATTTAAGGGTTAAACATTTCTTTTATTCTGATCACACTTCTCAGAAATGTAGGACTTTTCTGACACTAAAATTAAACCTCTGGAGTCTGCTGTATCATATACTTCACTTGCTGTCAATAGAACTTACCCAGGAGGTGAAATCTAAAATTTGTTACTACCACTTCTGCAGGCGTGGCTTGGTGGGGAGGGGTGACTGGGTGTGGGCATGGCCAACTTTTTTTTTTTACTTTTAAAAACATTTTTCCTGCAATCTCTTCTGCTGAAGAGGTTGCAGAAAAAAATGCTTTTAAAAGCCTCTGATGATCAGGCAACTCTGCTGGGATCGCCAGAGGCTTTTAAAGGAATTTTTTCTTTCCTACAACCTCTTCGTCTGAAGAGGTTGTAGAAAAAATGCTTTTAAAAGTAAAAAAAAAAAAACAGCCTCTGATGATTGTGCCGCTCAGATGGGCATGTGGGGGGGGGAGGCGTGCAGAGATTTTTGCTACTGGTTCTCCGAACCACCCGCTGCCATCGCTACTGGATTGGGCGATCCGGTCCGAACCGGGAGCATTTCACCCCTGAACTTACCACACATCAGTATTTCCAAAGATCTAAAAGAAATTCACAGATATCAAAGAATATGGGACAGCTAGAAAGGGGCTCAGCAAGTGTAAACCAATTTCTTAATTTAATGTGACTCTTTGTATATCTTCAGTTATTGTAGCCATAAATAAAGTGTTACCAGGTAAGCTCAATGTCTACTATAAAGAACTGATGCTGATTCTTATTTCTATCTCAGCTGCTCATCATGAGGGGCATATTGTTGGGAACCTTAGCTTCAGGTTGCTGTAGGTAAAGAGACTTTACTCTTCTGTGACCTTACTGAGGCACACACAGATCTGGTTGGTGAAGATTGGGAAGAAAATTTAAGCTACACTTGTTGCTAGTCTGCTGCTGGGTGACATTCAAGGTGCTGGTGATTATCTATAAACCTTAGGTTTCTGCCTCACCAATATATAATGGCATAATTGACAAGCTGTGGATTCCTTGAGTCATGTATGTCATGTATGTCATGTATCAGGATTCAGGAAATGTTCTTTCTCTATGATATGACTTGTCCTTTAGAATTAGATTCTTCCTGAAATCCACAATTGGTGCTCCATTTTTTTTTCTCCCAATGAGTAAAAGGGATGAAGTCCCTTTGGCAGTATGTTTGTTATTTTTCTTTTAAGCTGTATATATTGTGCCAGATCCCATCTTGTTTTGGTTTATATTGGTTTCTAACTTATTTTTTGAGAACCACCAAGAGCCAATTGGATCAAGGTGATCTAGAAATTGAATTAAATAAATCAACAATACTTCAGAAGACCTTAGATGTTCCCAGACCGGATACATCTGTAGCTGAAGGCAAATATCTGTACTTGAATTTGCAGAGATAAACCAGGATTACCATTCTCTTCTGTCTAGCATTGTTACTTTTAAATTCCTAGATTTAGTCTCTTTTGTGTAACAAATTTTCAATCTCCCTGTCCTGGAAAAAAGCTCTAGAATGTCTTATGTGTTAGGGTGTTCATGGCAATGTCCAAATGATAATTAGCCCAATTAGTCCAATACAAATATGATCTGGTCTTTATTCCAGATCATCAGATGAAAATGAAATACAATGCTTTAATTCCTTTGTCACAGTCAGATAATTTTTTGATCAACCTATGCCCAGGTTTCAGTTTCTAAGTGATTCTGAAGACATTTCTCTGAAAGAACAAGTGGAATGTCAGACTTAGGACAACCATCCAGGAATCATCATTTAGGCACCATTAGAACAACTGGACCACTCAGATATGAACTGAATCCTCCAAACTCTCAGTCTTGGAAAATAGAATTGAGAACAGGGCAAAGACAATCAATGAGGCTCCTTGCCAAGCAAGGGAATTGAAGATTTTTAGTTGAAGATAGTGGGATGTAACCTCATTTAAGATTCATTCCTGACTCATATTATTCCATTGGAAATAACTGTCTGATTTCCTGGTCTGGTGTGTTGGTCCTGTGAATTCTGCTCCTGTAAGAAACTCTGACCTTTAGATTGGCTCTCTGAACTTCAGAGTGGATTGAGAGATAAGTAATGTCATCTGGGACTTGTTTAAGCTTATGAAAAACAAGATTGTCTATGATATAATGACTTTATTCTCATTGAAAGCAAAAGTACCCAGGCAAGCTTCTTTTCTTCTTTTCTTTTCTTTTTTTCAAGTTTTATTTTCTTTTAATACAAACATTTCATCATTCATTAAACAGTGTGTCATCTGTTCATACTGTCATAACAGTTTAAACTTACCACAATATTCATTATTTATATCTACTCTTATTTTAATACTAATACATACTTAACATATCTATTATTATAACATTTCTCTTCTTAACTTATTTAACTTTATAATACCTTGCTTTTATATTTATTCTCTAACCATTGATAAAATAAATCCCATATATTATAATAGTCAGATTCTTCCTTTTCTTTAATTGCAAGCGTTAATCTGTTCATTTCTGCACATTCTAATATTTTCTTAATCACATTTTCTTCTGTAGGGATCTCTTCATCCTTCCAATTCTGTGCAAATACAATTCTAGCCTCAGTTATTACTTGAATAATCAAGTATATAATTTCTTTACTGCAATTCCCTGGTAAAATCCCCAATAGGAATATCTCAGATTTTAAATCAATGTGCTGCTGTGTCATCTTCTCCAACTACATACGAATTCTTGCCCAGTATTTTTTTGCTTCTACATGCTTCCACCACATATGATAATATGATCCCGGTGTCTGATGGCATTTCCAACATTTAGTTGATTTATCTTTAAACATTTTTGTCATTCTTTCAGGTTACAAATACCATTCATAAAACATCTTGTACAAATTCTCTTTGTATGCAGTTACATATTGTTAACTTATACTTTCTACCATAATTGCTGCCATTTATCTAGCTCAATCGTATGTCCAATGTTTTTTGCCGATGCTGTCATTGTTTCTTTAATTTGTTCTTCTTCTAATTTGATACTTAATAAATAGCTATACAATTTTCTTATCACTCCCTCATCTGTTCCAGTTAATATCTTATCTAATTCTGTTTGTTTCATATAAAAACCATATACTTTTGCATCTTTTTCATATCTAGATTGTATTTGCAGTTGTGTATACCATACCATATCAATCCCCTGCTTTTCCAAATCCTGTTTTGTTTTAAGTTCCCCTTTTTCTGACAACATACCCTTATATTTGACAAAATTTCCCATATTAATAATATTTGGATATATTAGTGCTTCCATTGTCAAAAGCCAAACTGGTATCTTCAAGTAATGTTGTTCTCTGATTTTCTCCCATATTAATAATAAAGCATTTCTTATATAATGTCTTTGGAAGTAACCATGTAACTTGTGATTGGGTTGGCATGCCTTTTTATGGTATGAGAAAAGCCAACTTCTTTTTAAGAGATTCTGGTTTTATTTGTATTCTGCCTTGTCTGCCATTGTCTACTCAAACTTGATTAAATTGCTATTCTCATCAAGCAATTGTGTGGGTATGAATTTTGAAAGCTGAAACAGGATATAGAGATGTTCCCATCTCTACAAGGATAACGAATCAATGGAAATTGTCCATTCTAGATGCTTCTCAGCAATATGAAGCTTTTCCAACATGAGTCTCTCATTATGTTATTGAACAATGAGGGTGTTGGAAAGATTGCCACAAATAATCACTCATTGTATTCTGCTTCTGGGAACATTTATTTGGCTAAGGATGGTAAACATCAATCTTCTCAGCTCCAGTTTGGTGTAAAAAATTGTCCAATGGCACTGCTGTAGGTGACTCAATATTAATGGGCTGGGGAGATTAATCTGATAAAAAGTGCTCACATTTACTCTGACTTGGACTGCACTTGCCAGATTTAAGGGAAGTGATGGGGTCATTTTGTGATGTTCTCTGGAATTTATTTAAGCTTACAAAAACCAGGATTGTTAGTAATGTGGTAATTAAAATAATCCTCTGTAATTCTGTAGGCTGGATCTAGGACCTACATGAACCCTTGAATGGCCAGGAAAGACATGTATTAATAGATATGAGAGGTGATTAATGCATCTTTATGGGAGAGGATTATATTTCTGCTTTGTGCATCCCTTAATTTCTCTATTTTGCTGTTCTGGACAACTTTTATCTGGCATTCAGTCTCCTATGTTTGGGTAAGACTCCACAAAAAATTATGTGCAAACTGAATGAATAAAGGGAAATCCTTGATATGCTGGAAGTGTGGAGAGACTGTTGCGAATTACTACCACACGTGGTGGGAATGCCCAAAGGCGCAAAAATATTGAAATTTAATAAAGATTTGGCTGGAAGAAATTTTGTCAACAAATACAGAAGTCAAACCAGAGTTTTTCTTATTGGGAATTATAGAAAGAAAATATAAGAAAGATACAAATGAACTATTACTGCATATACTCACAGTGGCACCGATAGCCTTCACTCAAAAATGGAAAGAGAAAGATATTCCAACTGAAGAGGAAATATTACTGAAAATCTTTAACTGCGCAGAAATGGACAGACTTACTTTGGAACTCAAGGATAAAAGTGAAAGTACTACAAAATCTGGTAACAATTGTATGATTGGATAGATAACAAGAGGGTAGCCAAGACAAATGTACAGTGTTAAAATAAAAATATAGATGTTATTATAGATAAATGTATGTTTAGAGATGAACAAATATATAGAAATAAGGGGAAAATTATTAATATTATATTATGTTTAAATAATGAACAAAGTTTAAGGACTATATATTTATATGAGTACTAATATTATTGCAAAGTGATGGAAGATGTTTGGAACCAGTGATATCATATCTATGTCCAATGTTTTTTAATTTTGTACTATTAATAAAAAACTTTTTTTAAAAAAAGTTAGGTGCAAACAATTTCATAAATTCTTAGATGGAGCACAAAGTCCTTTCCAATGCAGGCCTGAACAAGCTATTGTGGATGTTTTGGATCAACATACATATCAATAGCAAGCAAGTCATCTGGAAAGCATCATTTTAACTATTCCTGATACAGAAAATAACTTTGCAGTCTGTGCATCCACCACACAAAAACATCCTTTGTGGAAAGGTGCTAACCTGTACTGCCTTCCTAAACCCTCATTTTTATGTGTCACAGAGCCTTCCAATCATGGCTACACTGCTTGCAAACAAACTGTGTTGAACTTTTCTACATTTTGAAAGGGGGGGAAAAAAGCTAGCGTTACACTTAAATTGGAAGAAATTCACGAGTTTTTAATAAGAAAAATGAACTAAAAATGACACAAAAGTGTCTCTGCGTGAATCGTCATGCAATCCTTTAACAGCAAAGTGCCCAATCTGTTGAGCAAACACAATGTAAAAGACAGAGGAAATTTGAAGCCTCTTGCTTTCATGCTGCTGTAATTAAATCATATTTCAGTATCAGCAACCAGGTCCAATCCTAAGATTCAAAGATTTTTTTTTTTTACCTTGAAGTAATATTAATTCAAGAGAACTCTGCCCAATGAAATTCTGCTTCAGAAAGACATACAGAGCATTTTGTCATTTCTTTAGAATTGGTGTCCTCTGACCTGCTATGTTTTTCTTAGATTGCTATTTCCCCTGATTCAGAGACCTGTCATTCTTTCTTCCTTTCTTGATTGTGAGGAAAGAAAGAATATCTTCAAAGTTCATATGACTATCATTATACTATTAACAATATCCAAGGGATATAACGAGCTCTCTTTATTTTTAGGCAATAGCATTCAAGGTTATTCTTTTTAAGAACTCCTGCTAGAAATGAAAACTGAGAACAACCTAGTTCAAATAGATTCTGCAATTCACATTATCTTATGACGATGGCATTATGGATTAGTCAAAATATACTCTTCACCTGAATATTATTCAGTAATATTAAACTTTAATTAGCTGGGTTAAATTTCAGTGAATAGAACTCATATTTTTCCCCAAGAATTAATTTTTTATAATATTTTTATTGACGTTTAGAAATATAAAGATTAAAAAAAACTAATGCAAACTAATGAAAATATTTAAAAAAGAAAAAGGGCAAAAAGAATAAAAAGCAGAAGGAAAAAGGGAAAAGATTTAAAAGAAAAAGAAATCAAAAGGAAATATAAAAAAATCGACTGCCTCCTTCATCAAGACAAATAGCAACATTTTCAATATCCCAACAACTTCTCTAATTTTTCAACTATAAATCTTTTCATCCCATATCTCATCTTTTATCTATTGGCAAATAATAAAGCCTCATCTTTCAATATTAATTAGCAGCTACCATATATTCAATTTCATATTTCATTTTGTTATACAATACCTTGTCATTTTCTTTGAAAATACAAAAAAACCCCTCTTCTTCCTATGTCTTATCTCATATGTATAACCAAATCTTTAAATTCTCATCATTCAAATTTAATCAAGAAAAATATCCATTAAATGCAAAACAAAATTTTATAAATATTAATATTAATCCCTTCAAGTGATTCACCCAAATTAGTCTATTATCTTCTCTCCATCAACTCTTAGTTTTAATACCATAGCATAACCATTCCATTGACATCAGAAGCAATAAAAATGGAAATAAAGGAGATTAAATTCTTAAATTCTTACAGAGAATGGAATAGAATAGAATAGAATAGAATAGAATAGAATAGAATAGAATAGAATAGAATAGAATAGAATAGAATAGAATAGAATAGAATAGAATAGAATAGAATAGAATAACAGAGTTGGAAGGGACCTTGGAGGTCTTCTAGTCCAACCCCCTGCCCAGGCAGGAAACCCTACACCACTTCAGACAAATGGCTATCCAATATCTTCTTAAAAACTTCCAGTGTTGGAGCATTCACAACTTCTGGAGGCAAGTTGTTCCACTGATGCATTGTTCTAACGGTCAGGAAATTTCTTCTTAGTTCTAAGTAGCTTGTCTCCTTGATTGCTTCTTGTCCTACTCTCAGGTGTTTTGGAGAACAGAATAACTTTATTGTCACTTTGAATGTACGCTAATCAGCATGTATTAAAATGAAATTTTGTTGCATACAGCTCTCAAAAGGTCACCACCTCCAATATATACTACATAAACATAGCTACAGTAACTAACCAACCAACCAACCAAATAAATAAATACATACATGCATACATACAAAATTATGCATATACCCACATATGTTATATGACACAGAGAAGCACATGCGTGTGACTCCCTGCACCCTGTTTTGGGCCTAGCAGGCTTCCCTGAAGCTTTCTGGGACCAAAAACAGGGCACGGGGATGTGTGCCGCATACATGCATGCCTCCCCCACCTCCCTACGCATGCGCGTGCATCTCCTGCATATGTGGCAGAGACCCGGAAATCAGCTGGCCAGCGGGAGGCATGGGCATATGCGCCTGGAGCTGACCTAGAATGACAGCTTGCGTGCCTGCAGAGATGGCTCCGTGAGCCACCTGTGGCATGCGTGCCATAGGTTTGCTATTGGGGCACTATACCATCAAGCACTTTGGTAATGATTTTATTCAAGGGAGATGCAACAAAATTATGAACATATGCCAAAGTCATCCGCAGAACCTGAAGTTGCTGAAAATGTCACACACAAAGTACGACCTAGAAAAGAATGAAAGATTACTCCTATTTGTTCCTATATCTGCTTCTTGTCTTTTCCAAAGCACAAGGGAAAACAGATTGTACCTTTATGTCAAAGAGATGCCAAGCTAAGATACTGGTGAGAGGCAGAGGGAGTACAGCACTGAAAACAAGCCCAGGTATTTGGTTAATACGCACAAAACTATCCTTTCCTTAGAAACTTTTAACACATTATCAATATATATGTATGCTACATCAGACCAGATTCACCATGTCAAATTTCTTCCAGTTTCCTAAAAAGTTTCTAGAAGATAATTTATTCCTCTGGGACATATCTGTTTTCTCAGAATCTCATGTTTATGAGCTGCATTACATTTAGAGCCAGTCTTGACACAACCCTGTGCCAATGCCAATTTTCTAAGTCCTCTTGGCATATTTCTCAGGGAAAGGAGAATGGCATCAAGCAGGTGCAGTATTCAATACATCTGGCAACGTATTTGAGAAATTCTTTAGCCCTTTGCTGAAACTGTATATCTCTAGGATGCAAAATACGCATATGGTCTGGCATATGGGCAAAAGGGTCTTTTAAATGTTGTGCCATCCACATGAGACACTTACATTCTCAAGTGCTTTATAGCAGTCTGAACATGCCTTCCATCATATTTAAATCAGTTCTGGGATTTAGCAGATGTATTTTGACTTCAGGCTACAATTTGTATCACAAAATGTTGTTGTTTTTTGCCCACCAGTCTTGTCGCCCTTGTGGCACTCTGTATAACATTTAAGTCCTCACTGCTTTGCATCACATTTTGACTTCTGTATCATCCCCAAACCGGACCTGCACTGGTTATCATGGAGAAAACTTCCCAGCAGCATCAACTCTATAAAGAAAAAGGTGAAGTCTTTTTCAAGTCAGGATGTCTTTATAGAAATCTAAATGTGGATTTTCTTGGCAGCAATGTAGAAGTAGTTGGTCAATGCCTTCCAATATTTTTTTTTTAATTTCTCTTATTAGCTATAATCTTGCTATTCCAGAAAAAAGCTCCCATCAAAATACTAATCATGCAAGACTCTTCTTAGCTTCTTAGCCCAGATAAAGTCACCACCTAAATGTTGGCCAGATCTTTGATTTATCTAGTACTGAGAATCATGTGTCCAACTGTATGGTCTGAGTTACTAAAGTAAATTTATAGAATAGAATAGAATAGAATAGAATAGAATAGAATAGAATAGAATAGAATAGAATAGAATAGAATAGAATAGAATAGAATAGAATTTTTTATTGGCCAAGTGTGATTGGACACACAAGGAATTTGTCTTGGTGAATACTCTCTCAGTGTACATAAAATAAAAGATACATTCATCAAGAATCATAAGGTACAACACTGAATGATAGTTATAGGGTACAAATAAGCAATCAAATCACATTAGGAAGTAGTCAATATAAATTGTAAGGATACAAGCAACAAAGTTACAGTCATACAGTCATAAGTGGAAGGAGATGGATGATGGGAATGATGAGAAGATTAATAGTAGTGCAGACTTAGTAAATCGTTTGACAGTGTTGAGGGAATCATTTGTTTAGTAGAGTGATGGTGTTCAGCAAAAAACTGTTCTTGTGTTTAGTTGTTCTGGTGTGCAGTGCTCTATAGCATCATTTTGAGGGTAAACAGTTTATGTCCAGGATGCAAGGGGTCTGTAAATATTTTCACAGCTCTCTTTTTGACTCGTGCAGTATACAGGTCCTCAATGGAAGGCAGGTTGGTAGCAATTGTTTGTAGATTTGTGTTTGTTTATAGCTTTGTAGATATTTGATTTATCTAGTTCTGAGAACCATGTGTCCAACTGTTTGGTCTGAGCTGCTAAAGTAAATTTATTTACCTTCACAAACTAATTAATACTGCAGAGTGAGTCTTATAGAGGTGAAATTTGCTAGTACCCCATAATTTTATTTATTCATTCATTCCCTCACTCACTTTTGAGCAACTCTGAGCTCTGGATAATAACATTATATAGAATAAGAATCATCATCATTAAAGAATGTTTTCTGAGTCCTACTTAATCAACAGGATCTAGAGCAGGCCTTCTTTGGCTGAACCTGACTGTAGAAATGAAAAACTATGGAGATAAGCCCTCTTTCAAATAGCTAGGTCCCATATCATGAAAAAGATTTTGCCATAAAAAGCTGTATAGGTGATAACCAACTCTTTGAATTGCACTTGAAGCCACCTGGTAATTCATAAAGGAGTGGTCACACATGCATAAATTGTGACATACCCATCATTCCTCACACTCTGCATTCTGGCCCAGGTTAATTTCTGAGTTGTCTTCAGAGGTTGTTCCATTAGACTAGTGTACTCAAGAGATGACCTAGGCCAAGAAGAAGTGCAGGGGCCCACTATATTAATCTTTGCAAAGGCTCTATTGGCCAGAACAGCTGTGAGTCTAAAAGATTCCCCTGATTGCACACTAATCACTTATGTGGTTACACACTTCCTGCACAGGAAAGTGCACTCTCAAGATTAAAGAAAAAAAAAATCCCCAGAACCAGGGGGTCAATAAAGCCACTCATTCTTGAGCCTGAGTCTATCCCTATCTCTGTCTGTCTCTCTCTCTCTCTCTGTCTGTCTGTCTACCTACCTACCTACCTACCTACCTACCTACCTACCTATCTATCTATCTATCTATCTATCTATCTATCTATCTATCTATCTAACTCTGCATGTACTCCAGGCACTTAATCAAGACTTCAACACATCACTTAATCAGTCTTGAGTCAAGATGGTGATATTTAAACTCAAACCAAAAGATGACTTTAAACATGTAAGTTCAGCAATGGTCTCTGGAGGATGGGGTGCACCACCAACTTTGAAGGAATTACCCCTTCTGCAGAGAAGCAGATAACATCACGTGGGCTCATCTATATGGACCTAAACCACAGGTCACCTTCTGTGTGACTTTAACTAACCAGGAGGCACTTGGTTCTAACAGACTGAGGCCACGTTTATAAATTATCTACTTCCTCAAGAGTCATTGAGTCAAAATTGCACACATTAGTTTATAAGAACATGGTTTTCGCACTCATCTGAACCTGTTTGGTAGATAAGATCAAACTTGTGTGATTTTATCCACCAAATAACATGAATACACCAGGTAGCAGTTCTGCAGACAGTCCTGTGATTTTTCCCTCCCCAGCAGAAACCTGGTCCCTCAACCAGGGACACCAAACAGCTATAAACAGATGCAATAAAGACAGAGAAATAACATTTATGAAACACAAAACAACATTTCAAGGAAATGGCCAAATCCTCTTGACATTAAAATGAATATTGGAGGAAACCATTCTTCTATGACCCCACAAATCATTAATTAACCAAATTACTTTGTTCTGCTGAACCAATTTATATGCAGATTTTAGGACAGGGCCATGAATATAGGGTTCAGATATATTAAGCTGCACCTACTGAAGTGTGCAACAATTTAAATTTCATAAACATTGTACATACTTAGAATGGGACCATATATCATTGACAATAGAAACCTTTCACAATGTTCCTGTGTGTTTATTTGCTGAACAGAAAGTTACATGTCAAAGATAAGGTAATATAGTATTGAGAGAGAGGGAGGGAGGGAGAAAAACTTGCAGTTTCTTTCTTTGCTGTTGTAAGAAATGTTTAACAGACTATAATGCTGAATAACATCTTGTCAAGGCAATGTTGCATAACATTAATATTTTAGAAAAATGCATACCTATTAACACAAAATTATTTTCATGTTGGCTTCAAATGTCTGCTTGGTCCCTTTCCAGAACAGTTAAAGAAAGCCATATGCAGTGTGTCTCTTCGTACAGCTATATGCATGTCAGAACCAATTTAACTGTTACTATTTCCCTGTGAAAAAGAGATAAATGCTACCAACATTATATACGAACTATGCTAGCTTCTTTATTCTGATTTATTGTGCATGCTCAAAACATCCTTTTGAATAATTTATTTGAGAGTAAGTCAGACCTGGGAAGGAGGGAGGGAGGAAGGGAGGGAGGGAGGGAGGGAGGGAGGGAGGGAGGGAGGGAGGGAGGAATGAGGGAGGGAGGGAAGGAAGGAAGGAAGGAAGGAAGGAAGGAAGGAAGGAAGGAAGGAAGGAAGGAAGGAAGGAAGGAAGGAGGGGTGAAATTCAGCAGGTTCTAACAGGTTCTGGAGAACCGGTAGCGGAAATTTTGAGTAGTTTGGAGAACTGGCAAATACCACCTCTGGCTGACCCCAGAGTTGGTTGGGAATGGAGATTTTGCAATATCCTTCCCCTGGGATGGTATGGGAATGGAGATTTTGCAGTATCCTTCCCCTGCCACTGCTACAAGCCACACCTACAGAACCAGTACGGGAAAATTTTGGATTTTATCCCTGGAAGGAAGCTTTGTTTTCATGTGTTTGAGCATGAAATAAATATAGCATTAGGCTAATGTATGAAGGAGGTATATTTTCTTACCGTACAAAGGAACACTGTAACTTTCATTTATTGTTAATTTGTTAATATTTATTTTGAATAACGTTAAATGTTAATGCTGATTAAGCAATTCAACACCCTGTCCTGGGAGATGAAATTGAAACAGCCTGGTGTTCTCCAAATATTCCTAGAATATAATTTACAGAATTCCAAAGTATCATTCCTGTTTCCAGAACTTTCATTTGCAAAAACAGAAGGAAATCCAAGGAACATATAATATTTGCATAACAATACCCAACATTTATTAATTTTATGAATGGGAGATTGGGAACAATGGGGCAAGTAAATAGTTAAACAAGTAAACTCTCCCTCATGTTGTGGGTGCACATATTTGCAAGTTTCAAGTATTCATAAAGAATTTTAGATTAGAGCAAAAATTATAAGATACATCTGAATAAAAAAAATATGAACTGGCTCAATCTACTCTGATTTCAGGCATGATACCAAAGACTTTTCTCCATGAATAAGTGATATAAAGCAATATTTAAGATTCAGCATGCATATCTGTCTGTCTGTCTGTCTGTCTGTCTGTCTGTCTGTCTGTCTATCATCTATCATCTATCTATCTATCTATCTATCTATCTATCTATCTATCTATCTATCTATCTATCTATCTATCTATCTTCCATCATCTATCTACCAACCCACCCACCAACCCACCAGTCCATCCATCCATCCATCCATCCATCCATCCATCCATCCATCCATCTCTAATCTATCTTATCTCTCTCTCTATGAAGGCAAACAAAAATATTTCCCCAAGAGTTTAATGTTCTTGTGTAGTTTTATATAGGTTTCTTCATTGCAATAATTCTTTCATGCAATAATAATGAATTTTCGATATTAGATATTTCAGAGAAAAATGCATTTCAAAATATTCAAAAGCTTTCCCTTTTGAAACTGAAATGACATGTTGTTCATTTTACCTTGAATCTCTTCTTATACCCCTTCGCTTCTTCATTTATTACTTTGTTTCATCCTATATAAAAAAAAATTCCTTGTCACTAATTGATCATAATTTTAATTTTAGAATAAGTGTTTGCTTTGTTGCTGAAATGATATTGTGAAGTATATAGAGAAAGATACAGTAGATCAATTTATGCTTAGACTTCCAGCCTGATAAATTGTATGACAATAAATATAAAATAGCAATTTAAAAATGATATAAAAATATATGTAGTGGGCGGAAAATGTATTAGCACGCAAGTGAAAAAGGACATGCTTCAATTTTAATCTTTTATTAAAAACTGTGATAAACTATTTCATTATCTATGGTTATTTTTAACTGCATTATCTATAATATTTAAACTATCAGCTTTATAAGATTAAATATTTAAAGCATGAAAATCATAAATGTATTTCCAAAATTTAAGATCCCAGACATGTTCTGTGGTATAAGTGATATGTGCTAGTCATTCCCAACTCTAGGGGCAGTGCTCTTCTCTGTTTCAAAGCCGAAGAGCCAGTGCTGTCCGAAGACATCTCTGTGGTCATGGGGCTGACATTACTAAATGCCAAAGGTGCATGGAACACTGTTACCTTCCCACCAAAGGTGGTCCCTATTTTTCTACTTGCATTTTTTATGTGCTTTCAAATTGCTAGTTTGGCAGAAGCTGGGACAAGTAACAGGAGCTCAACCCATTACATGGCACTAGGGATTCAAACTAGTGAACTGTCGACCTTTCGATCATCAAGCTCAGCGTCTTAGCCACTGAGCCACTGCATCCCCAATAAATAATAAATGCCTCAAATAAAATAGGATAAACGTTCAGTAGATCTCCATTTCTTATTCCTAGCTTCATTCACCAGGGGAAATATGTTGAAAGGACACCTTATATATAAATGATGTGAAAAGGTTGGGTGTTCTGTGTTTCAGGGTATCTTGCCTTAATGTCTTTGCATTAAAAGACAACTCCTATTTTTAATATCTTTCTTTCCGCTTGTCATTTCAGATCCACATTTTCTATCTCTTCTGTTTATTTTCAAAGAAACACTATTTTCTTTCCCTCACATTCATGGAAATTCCATGTTAGAAAGGAGCACAGAACTTTATAGAATCTCTCAACCATTCACTAGACCCTCACAATCCACAATATATTTCAAAATAAATATTAAAGAAGAAGAGAAGTATATATTACAGCAGCTTACAATGACAGAAAGTGTTTTTGGATCAAAACAGGTGGTTTGTTTGTTTTTTAAATTCCTACTTATAACTTGGGTTACAACTATTAGCTTTGTTTCCAGAGGAGTAATAGCTGATTAAGAAATTAGATCTTAATTGGGTAGACTAAATTTTTACTACTAATTAACTAAAGTTATCAGAGGATGTTATCAAAATAGAAGAGAATGAAAACATATCCAGTTCCATTCACTTACTATGCAGAAAGACAGACCCTGGTATATTTCAAATTTGCTAGATGCATTACTTAGATAAAAAAAGGTAGGTGGAAAAGTAGATGAAAGTTCAAATATTTACTATTTCTTTTTTTAAAAAAATAATAATGCAACAGAAACACTGTTGCTCCAAGTTTGTTTCACTTCTTTTTTTGTTTTCTTCCTTTTTTCTCACTTAGCAATAAGCTACATCCACAGTGAAATTCAGTTAGTCAGCAAAATTGATCCTTTTAAGTAACAAATAACTGCTTTTGTAATGCTTCATTATGCTTGATTATCCATTACTTTAGAAAGCCAACATAATTATTGTCTTATATATTCTATTTTTTTTTCTGGCTAGGCATACATTTAACTTACATAATATCCCTAAATTTCCCAATTGCAAATTTATTTACTTTTGTGACTACCGTCATATCCTTGAGGGGGAAAAAACAATCTGAAGTATGAAAATCTTCATTTCTGCAGGGAATTTTATTTTTAGAATTTAGCTTCCTTCCATCTGCCTTTGAGCAATTTTCTGTGCTTCAGGCATGAGCAAACAATATTAATCCAATTTCTAGCCTCTATGAAGCACATTAACTTTGACTGTATGCACCTTAACTCTTCTTAGGAACACAGAGTTTATTTAACCGTTTCATTGTCCTTCTCTTCAATCATGCCTACAGAAATAACGCTTTGCAAAGAAACATTGAGGTCAAATTTATTTTGAAATTAATTCTATGCTCAATGTCCTCAGCATTTATAACTGACAAATCAGTGCCACTGAGAACTTCTACTGACATTAACTCAAAGAAACACATGATTTGAAGCAATCTTAAAATATTGCCAACTGGTAAATTAAAACACTTCTGCAATAACCAGCTAATAAGGGATATTTTCCAGCCAAAAAATGAAGGTGATTTTTCCATTCCATTGTTTCTTGCATAAGAGATCAACTAAAAATAATTTCTGCTGGCAGTAATATCCCTTTTGGCAACTTTGGAAAAGGATTAGGCTTCCTATTGCCCCCCCCCTTTTTTTTAGGGATGCAGTGGCTCAGTGCTGAACTTGTTCATTGAAAGGTCGGTAATTCAGTGGTTCGAATCCCTAGTGATGCTTAATGGGGTAAGCTCCCATTACTTGTCCCAGCTTCTGCCAACCTAGCAGTTCAAAAGCATGTAAAAAATGCAAGTAGAAAAATAGGGACCACCTTTGGTGGGAAGGTAATAACATTCCATGTGTCTTTGGCATTTAGTCATGCTGGCCACATGACCATGGAGATATCTTCGGACAGTGCTGCCTCTTTGGCTTTAAAACGGAGATGAGCACTGCCCCCTAGAGTCGGGAACGACTAGCACATATTTGCAAGGGGAACACATAAGGTTTGTGCACATAAACCTTGACCTTTATCTTGCCTTTTAAAAAAAAACAACTGTGTTAGTCACAATAACCTTCTGGTGATTTCAACAGCTTTCTACAGCTTTGACTGATTCTGGAAACAAAGGGTGGCTACTTTAATGAGTCTTCTCACTCTAAATGCCTTTTCAATGCACTTTAGGAGAATTGAATATAAGCATTGCATGGTCCTAGTACACTAGGGGAAGATAGTTGTTGCTGTCATCATCATCATCATCATCATCATCACCACCACCACCACCACCACCATCATCATCATAAAAAATCCAAGGCACCCAGAGTAGCTGGGAGTCAGTGGCATATAGATTTAATAAATAATGTTTTTCTGTGAGACTTTGCTTGCAGACATTTTATTACCTACTGCAATTAGACATCACTATCAATGCAAGTGAGTGTGAGGTTTGCTCCATTTTTATATACACTTTGTTTATATACAGCTTGCCTTCGGTGAGGGATGGAAGATCTTTCATATCTTCCAACTGTGTACTCATCATCACTGTAACTGAGTCCACTCGCCTTCCTCTCATCCTCTTGTTTTCTTTCCTTCCAAAATTCCCAGCATGAGACCCTTCTCTAGGGTTCTAGGTCTTCATATAATGTGTCCATAGTAAGATAATTTCAGGGTGGATATTAGTGTCTCTGGGTTGATCTATTTGTTGATTCATTGGTTTGTTTTCGGAACTATCCACAATATTCTCAAGAATTTTCTTGAACACCACCACTGAAAAACATCAAAACTCCTCCTATCCTGCTTCTTCAAAATCCAAGTTTTACTTCCGTAGAGTGATACAGAAAATATCTTGGTTTGCACAGTTCTCCCCTTTGTAAGGTTAGAGACTTCATATCACAAGGCCTTCGTGGAAAATATGAATAGCTGCTTTATCAATTGCTAGTCCATGGCATATTTCTTGACCATGTGTTCCTTAATTATTTATAGTTGATCCTAAAGGGCAGAAGCTACCCACCACTTCCATACAATCATTGCCAATTCTTGGGCTTGTACTAGCTGTCCTTTGTCTATATCTAATGTTAATCCCATCTTTTTCCACTTTTCACCTTAACTTTTATTACTGAAAGTTGCAGATGCTTTGCATTTTTGGCTAAACAAATAATGCCATCAGCACAATAGAAGCTATTGCTGGTTTTTCCTTCAAGTTTGAAAACCATATCCATGTTCTTCCAATTCATCTTTCCTTACTATATACTGTATCATCCTACAGGATTAATAAATCAGGGGAAAGGATACAGCCTAATCACACTCCTTTGCCAATCTGGAGCCAGTCTGTTTCATCATCCTTATTGTGGCTTCTTGACCACAAGTGCAATGAGATGTTCTGGGACTCCTATTTTTCTAAACACTTTCCACAGCTTGACAAGTAATGGAGAAAGAGGCTAGCACTATTAGTGACCAGCAAAATGTGTGCTTTGTTTGCATTTTTGCAAACAGAACATGCAGGCCATAAATTATACCTGTACCAAGTGCAAACTGATTGGATTATTAGAGAAGAAAGTGGATGGTCTAGAGGCATGTCTGGCTACTCTGAGACTCACCCATGAAAATAAGGCATCTGTGAAAATGAGGAAGCATACAGTGGGGTACCTTAAGGCTCTGTCTTGGGTCTTGTGCTCTTAAACATCTTCATAAGTTACCTAGGTGAAGGATAAATAGGGGAACTCATCAAATTTGCAGATGATATCAAGCTGAAGGGAGTTGTCAACATGTTGGAAGGTAGACACAAGATTTAGAAGGTTCTTGACAGAGCCTTGGGCCCTATCCAACAAGATGCAGTTCAGTGGTGAAAAAAATAAGGATCCTGCAAGAAAAAACCAAATGCATAAATGTAGAAAAGGAAGTACCTGGCTCAAAAATAGTAATAGGGATCTAGGTATCCTAATGCAGTGGTCCAAAACCTTTGTGGTTTGGCAGCCCAGTTGGAGCAGGAGAGGGAAACTGGGCCATATGGGTGGCAGGCCAGTGTGTGTTCATGTGTGTGCAGTCCTTGCACAAGTGGCACACACACAGTTCAACTTGAGGTAGTCCAGTGCAGACATGCACAGCTTGACTTCAATGATCGGTGGATGGTGCGCATGCAAATGCGTGCCAACCCACTGCTTGTGCAAGTTGAGCTGTGTGCATGCACACTCTAGCCAATCATCCACACAGCCCAATTCCAATAGGTCATGGCCTGGAATGGGGGCCCCCAGTCTTAGTAGATCACTGCTTAACTATGAGTCAGCAGTGTGCTGCACTTGCCAAAAAAGCCAACACAGTTCTATGTGTTGATGTTGGCTGCATCAACAGAGAGATAGCATCAAGATCACATGAAGTGATAATACTGCTCTATACTGTACCAGGGAAACCACATTGGAATACATGTCCAGTTCTGGTCAACATGATACAAAAAAGTTGCTGAGGCCCTAGAACCGTGATGGCTAACCTATGGCATGGGTGCCACAGGTGGCACATGGAGCCATATTGTTGGGCATGCGAGCTCAGCTCCAGCATGCATGCATGCGCTAGCCAGTTGATTTTCAGGCCTTCTGAGTCTACCAGAAGTCAGGAAACATGCTGTTTCCGGCCTCCGGAGGGCCTCTAGGGGGGTTGGGAAGGCCGTGTTTGCCCTCCCCAGGCTCCTAGAAAGGCTCTGGAGCCTGGGGAGAGTGAAAAATGGGCCTACTGGGCCCACCGTGCCATTGTGTGCCAAAAGCAGGGGGAGCATGGGGGGCAGGGCGCATAGAATTATGGATGTGGGCACCCATGCCTGTGACCCCCTGGGCTCCCCCGCTTTCGGCATGCAATGGCAAAAAGGTTAGCCATCACTGCCTTAGAAAGTGTGCAAGACTAACAACAAAGATGATAAGAAGTCCAGATGCTAAAACATACAGTGAATGGCTAAGGGAAGTCAATAGGTGTAGCTTAATGAAGAGGAGGCTCAGGAAAGACTTGATAATAGTCTTCTAGGGCATTTCAGGGGATACGTATGGAAAAAAGGCACACTAGAAGAATCTGAATTTCATTACTCAATGACATGAAAATTGTGCTGCTTGTAAATATAGTCCCTTGAGTAACAGATTAATATATAAAAGCAATTAAAATATTTGGAAACTGTTCTTTCATTGTCAAAGCTTGAAAACATCTCATGATTCTCAAGTCCTCCTTTGTCTTATTAAGTAAATAGGACATCTGTAACAAAGCTGGCAGCCTTTTATATTGTTTTGACAAAACAGTTACATCATTAACTTCATAAGAAGCTTTTATTGCCTCTAAATCTGAAGCTGAGTTCTTACTTCACAGCCTCCGGCTACATTAGACACAATTTTGCACTTTACCGTTTCTTTCATTAAAAACAGAATTCTATTTCAAAGTATCTTTTAATGTCTGCTCATTACACAGCTTTGCCGTTGCATAAACTAAACATACTTACATAAGGATTGCCATTACCACCAGTTTTAATTTTCAAATCCTGAGTGTTTATTTTTTCCCTCTTCAAAACATGCATCTCTAACATTGTTTTAAGGATAGTCTACAGCTAAATCATATTTCAATTTCTTGTCTTGTATACTTCAATGGGTCTAATGAAGGGTAGAATACCTTCTGTAAATTCTCTTCTAATGTCTTATTTAATAGTTTGAGTATAGTTACTTTAAAATTATTGCTTTAGTTTCAGTCTATATTTTAGCAAAGATTTAACTGAAGTCTATAACAAATCCTTCTGTAATCTCTTATCTTGGAGGCTTATCACTTGTGGGGAAAATCCTATCTGTAGAAACATCTCTGAGGCTCTTATTACACTGACCCATCAGAAGGGGGCGGGGGAATCTTCAGATTTTTTGCAGAAAAATAATCACCACTTTGTTTGAGTTTGCAAAGATATTTATTTATTCGTTTGTTTATGATTTATCACATTTATATAGGTTCAGTGGTTAGAATGCAACATTACAGGCTACTTTGGCTGACTGCCATCTGCCAGTAGTTTGGCAGTTTAATTCTCCCTGGCTCAAGATTGACTCAGCGTTCCATCCTTCCCAGGTCAGTAAAATAAAGGTCCAGGTGGTCGGGGGCAATATACTGACTCTGTAAATGGTTAGAGAGGGATGTATTGCAAAACAATATATAACTCTAAGTGCTATTGTGATTGTGATAGCTATAGCCACCCATCTCACAAAAAATAACTCCGGGTGATGTGCAACAATTGAATGAAACCCTAGATGCTTAAAAACAAACATGGAATTTATTTTATCGATGGTTGGAAAAAAAGGGGTAAAGATTAGGAATATAATTTGTATTGTTAAGCAACAAAATAACCCAAACAACATGATGTTTATTAAGCAATAATTTAATGCAATAGTAGAAAATGAATAAAGCTTTATTTTAAAGAAGCAATCATTATAAAAATAAATAAATTCATTATTAAAAATGGAAAATATGATAAAAAGTGGATCGATATTATGCACCCATTCCTTTCTTCTGTGCATTATGGAATCAGTCTACCATGTCATCTGCCTGATTCCCTGCTTACAAATTTCAAACTCCAGCAGGTTAATCTACCACGGAATAATTTTCAATGGAACAACTTAATAACCTAATAGGTTATGATACTGTCAGGCTTTTACAAATAGCCTGGGCTATCTACAACAAGAAAATAAGATTTTCTGTAACATACATCATTTTTTCTACAATTTGAAATGGAGTTGTCTTTCTCCAGGTTATTCTCTTAATCACAGTCTCTTTTTTTTGGCTACAATCATTTTTATTTTCCATTTCTTCACTATCAGTTCAGTTTTGTCTAAATGCAAGTATCAGATAGAGTAGGGCAATGGTCTTACTTCCTAAGGCTATGCTTTAGCATTTGGCTCTGTTATGAATGCTTCTCACTGGTAGGCATTTCATTATCTTGGACACAAAGCTTGAAGTTTGTAACTGAAATTCTAGAAGGAGCAATAACTACCTGCCCACTGCTTGATGGATTTACAGACAATTCTGAAACAGGCACAAAAAGCAAAATAATGAGACTTCACCTTGACTAAATCTCAGGAATCTCTCCAAATTTCCGAAGGAGTCACTGACACAGAGAAGCCATGGAACAATACAACACAAAAACTAAAACAAATAAATCCATACAGAAATAAACAGTAAAGCAAGCCATATTGTCATCCTTATGGGAAATAGCACAGCCAATTGCTTTATAAATGAATCAGAATTTTCAAAACTTTAAAAAGTAAGATTCTTTTTGAATATTATTCTGAGATATACTTTCCCCCCTGCAATGAAGGCTGTAATACACAAGCACAAACATATAAATAATAAGTAAATAAAATCGAACAATACTGCCAGTTCCTATGGCTATAACATTTTGTTTGGCTGAAAGGAAAAGAATCATAATGACCTCAACTGAGTATTTCCTATGTTGAGTACCTGCTAAGAAGAAATATAAGGTAAAGGTAAAGGTTTCCCTCACACATGTGCTAGAGTTGTTCCCAACTCTAGGGGTTGGTGCTCATCTCCGTTTCAAAGCCAAAGAGCCAATGCTGTCGGAAGACGTCTCTTTAGTCATGTGGCCAGCATGACTAAATGCCAAGGCACATGAAATGCTGTTACCTTCCCACCAAAGGTGGTGCCTATTTTTCTACTTGCATTTTTTATGTGCTTTCAAACTGCTAGGTTGGCAGAAGCTGGGACAAGTAATGGGAGCTCCCCTCGTTATGCGGCACTAGGGATTCGAACCACTGAACTGCCGACCTTTCAATCGACAAGCTCAGCATCTTAGCCACTGAGCCACCGCCTCCCTGTAAGCAGAAGTATATTATTGGGCTATTTCTTTTTTTGTTGTAGACAATGAGCTGCAGAAAACAAGCTGGAATTGCAGTATAGTCAAATTGCAGGGTTGTGTTGTACAGTTGTTCAGCACTTCAAAAGACAAGTATCACTATTTTCTAGGGTTCAAATATTTATTTGGCTACTTTTCAGTCTTCTTTTTATTTGCTCCCAACTGTTCCTTAGTATCAGAGTTTGGTGTCTTATCCTACGGCAACTCCAACTGATAAAGCATTTTTCCCAGTTTGTCCTAATATCCATTGTGTAAAACAAGATTTCAGGTCTAAAAGATGAAATAATGTATTAAACAAAGCAAAAGCAAATAAATGTGTTTTTTTTTCTTCCTTGCAAATGACTAGGTACAAAATATGCTTTGAAAACTTGAGGCAGGAGTTTATTACATTTTCTTTTGCATGGCGCAGAAGTGGGAAGGTTTTAATTACTCACAGTATCTTAGGAAAAATAACCGTTGAAAGGTGTTTTATTTAATACTTCCAGTGGGGGAATGGAAAGACTATGGAATGGAAGCGTTTTCTCTCTGCTGCTGTCCAAAGAACCCGTCTGTGTGACCAGAATGGTTGATAGCAAAACAGCTGATAAGAAAGAGGAAAATGGATTGAAAAATCACTATTCTTTTCTATCCAAGTCAGGGGTGAAAATAAACTTCATCTTCTTCAGTGGGGAACAGAAATCTTTCATCATTAGAATGCTAGGAAAGAAAAAAACTTATCTTGGTATATACTGTCTGGTCTTATTTACGACTAATAGTATCCATGAATGCTGTGGTGGAATCCAATTTTTTTTACTACCAGTTCTTTGGGCGTGGCTTGGTGGGCATGGTGTGGCTTGGAGGGCGTGGCTTGGTGGGCGTGGCAGGGGAAGGATACTGTAAAATCTCCATTCCCACCTCACTCCAGGGGAAGGATCTTGCAAAATCTCCATTCCCACCCCACTCTGGGGCCAGCCAGAGGCGGTATTTTCCGGTTCTCCAAACTGCTCAAAATTTCCACTACCGATTCTCCAGAACCTGCCAGAACCTGCTGGATTTCACCCATTCATGAATGTCACGTTGAAATGCTTTCTCCTTATCATATTAAACAATCTAAAAATTTAAATACTGTGCTGCTGTACTTTTTTTGTATTGAGAGTTACAGAGAAATGGACTATTCCTTTGTTATTTATAGTTATGGTATCTAAGAGTCCTAGAAATTGAGATATCCCACAAAATTAATAAGAAGCTTAGGTCATGGTATGCTAACATGATTCAATTTGAAAATTTTGGTTGCAGCCCCATCACAGTCTATGAGGAAAAGTAACACATGTATTCTGTTCAATAAAATAAAATACTGAGCAGAGTGTTTGAGCAAAGAAAAGTTATTTCATCATTTTATTTTGTTTTATTAATATGTCAAATGCAATACATCAACAAATTTATATGCTTCTCTACTGGGTGCCCCATAAAATGAAGATTTTTTGAACAGTTAGACAACCACCTAGATGCACCTGCCTTAACTTGCGAAAGTCTCTGTTCTTTTATAGTGATTTAATGTAGAAAAATTGACTGTACAGCTCTGTTGTAGATACCCTTTGGGCACTGGTGGGATTCAACCAATTCGCACCACATCAGGAGAACCGGTTGTTAACATTCTGAGCAGTTTGGTGAACTGGTTGTTGGAAAAATAATTAGGGAAGAGAACCGGTAGTTAAATTATTTGAATCCCACCACTGCCTTTGAGCAAGAGTACCATAGGTTTAAGATTTTTATTTTTAACAAATACACAACCCGCTCTTTTAGAAATACATCTGATGTAAATCTCCTACTTAGAATTCTAAATTTAAGGCTATCCTATAATTACAACAGACAGATGAATGCTAAACTCTTTGTATACACTGGTAAACTGAGGCTCTTGTCCATTCCCTGAGAACAAAACTGAATAATCTAGATTCAAAAGAGCTCACACATCACGTCCAGCAAATCATGAATGGTTCCATTTGCTTACCATTGACAAAAATAAGAAAGTGAATAAGGGAATGAAAATAAGGGAAGTCTAGGCAGTAAGTACCCTGCTCACTTACTCGCTGCCCACTACTCAATAAGTAAAGCAGAATTTTGAGGATGTTCACCATTCCATGAAAAGTTCATCAATGACATGAATCTTTGGAAATACTGTTGATTTTCTCAAAGAATTAATGAATGGATACATATGCACACACGCTAATCTGAATTAACTCAATGCATATTACAATGCATGTTACACAGGCTGATTTGGTAATCACAGTCACATTCATAACTATTATTTGGCTCCGTATTTAAATATGTCCAAATTGTAATGCTCATTTATTTCAAATGCTATTAGAATTCAATTGGCCAACCAAATTGCCTTATGAATATATGTGGAGAGTCTTTTTAGTTGTATTCCTTTGTTGATAGTTATGAAATTTTTAACCAAAAACTCCTGACAAAACAGCCCTTTGTTTGCTATACTTCTTCTGTATTTAAATTTTAACAGTTACTTTATGTTGTCCCCTATTTGTTCCTGGGGTTTCAACATAAGAGACAGTTTATAAAAAATGACTCTTAAGTAGGAAGGGGGATGGAAATATCACTATGTACCACAATTAGCATACTGGTTTCTAATGAGAATCTGGAAAACATCCTTGGAACATAAAAACATAAGGAACTGGAGTCTGCCCTTATTAACTGTGATCGATCAGTTGCACAAGTAAGCTCACTAACCTCCTCGCACATGATTTTCAGAGCTGTCACCCTGCCATCAAGGATGTTGAGGTCCATGATTTTGTTGGTCTTACCCTTTTTCTGAAAACAAGCCAAACTGGTAGCCAGCACCACATTTCATGGTAGCTAATTCCAAACACATTTACACACACACACACACACACACACACACACACACACACACATATGTATCGACAAAGTCTCATTCGTCATCTTCAGGCTGGTGTTCTCGGCTTCGTGCCTCCAGGAGCAATGTGAGATCGCAGCTGTCTCTTCCTTTTAACTGCTAATGGGGGTGTGAGCTGATTGGGTGGGAGTTTGGCTGTGTTCTGATTGGGTGGAGGTGTGTACTGATTGGTTAGGGGCTTGGCTGTGCTCTGATTGGATGGGGGGTTGGTTGTGCTCTGATTGGCTGGGGGTGTGTTCTGTTTGGGTGGGGGCTTGGTTGTGCTCAGCTTAGTCTGAGTTGCAGGGGGATTTGAGCTGGTGAACTGCATTGTTGTTGTTTGGCTTCATGTTTGTGGCCCTGAGAGATCTTCATGGTGAGTGTCAGTCTGCTTCATGTATGGATTGGAGGGGTTTAAAGTGGCTAATGATGCAGCTGCGGTCTGGCTTCTGGTCCTTGGTCGTGCCTCATTATCAGGGTGGGTTTGAGTCTGCTTTCTGCGTGGATGTGTGGTAGTGACATCCTGTGTGGCTCTCGTGAGTGTGGGTCTGGTGTCATTCGTCATGTTAGGGACTCTTTTGTCAATAAGGGCGAGTTTCCAAATGGCTGGTAGGCGGGAGGTATCATCTCGTTTGTTCATGCTGTGTGGGCGTTTTCTATCTCGATGGCTTCTCTGATTATTCTGTTGTTAAAGTGTTCAGTTTTGGCGATGGTTCTGGTCTTTTTAAAATCAATTTCATGTCCTGTGGCTTTAAGGTGTTGGACCAGGGAAGAAGTTGGTTCCTCTTTTCTGACTGAGTTCTTGTGTTCTTCAATGCGTGCACTTATTCTTCACACTGATAATCACAATGCTTTAGTCTGCTGAGCCACCAGGCCCCATTAATATTATTTACTTTTATCAAAAGTTAGACTGTGAGGTTATTGTTGTGGGACTTGCAGAGACGTAAGCATCTACCAAAGGCTTGAAGGTTAAAAAAAAAAAAGCTAGAACCCTTCACAAATTGCTGCTAAATTCTAATTTGTAGTGCATGAAATAAAGAGAAGTATTATTTTGGAGGGAAGGAAATATGCAGTTATGTTCTTTTTAGTTACGACAGTTTTATTTTCATTCAAATTAAATTGCATTAAAATGAGATGAACTGATTCTGTGTTTTGCCCAGAATCATTCTGGAATTGTGATCTTCATTTGAAGTTGTCCTTAGTAAGAGGAAGACTATGCATTCTTTTTATGGCATTTCATAATGGAAAGGGAAAAAGTGAAATTCTTTTGTAAAATTCTTTCGAAAAATATTCTCTCTCAATTGAAAGCTTTTTAATTTCCTAAATCCTCCATTCCCATTTCTCTACTGCATGAAACGTCCCCTGAACAGCCCTTGAATTAAGAGGATAATCTGTTATTTATTTATTTATTTTGCAGTAATTACAAGACTTTGAACTGCTTTTTAAACAATTATCTTTCAGCACAAAAATCTGATAAACCTAAAAATTAGATCAAAGACATTTGTCAGGTGAATTTGCTATTTGCTGAGTTCTAGACAGAAGATTGTGTTAGCATTGCAGAAAGAAATTTTAGCTCCTTGGGTATTGGCGTGTCTTTTTTTAAAAAAAGAATCAATATTAGGACTTCCACTTTACACGTGCAATTAATCATGTTTCCCTGAAGAACTGATAACGTACCTCCATTTATTCAGAGCAAAATGGACTTGGTTAATGTAGAATTCAGCTCAAAAGAAAGCACATGAAACGAAAGAATATTTCTACCTTTCTTTTCCAGGTGAAGTTATAGGATAGTTGAATTATTCAAAGTCATTGAAGTTCTAAATCTTCAACCAACTCTATCCATCTTAAAAATTGATTTGGTGTTGTTTTTACTTCACTTCCCATTTCTCCCACCTGTATGAATTATAAAGATAGGTTGCTGTGGTTGTTTTTTGGGGGAGGAATCAAGAAGTACATTGTCAGTGGACATCTTGAGTTATTGTTGTGGACAACAGCATTTAGCATTTGGCATTTGGTAAATCTCAAAATAGCCTACAGGATGTACAGTATATGGATTGGATTGTGCAGATTACATAAATGTATTTTTGGTTAATCAAAATTTGTTGGCTAATTTGTGATCATAAAGTATGCTAAAGTCAGCAATTTAACATTAGATGAATGTTTATGCTTTCCCTTTCTCCTTGGCTTCCTTTCTTAGCTAATTCATTGAGATTTATATGAGTATACATCTATTTTTATGCAGTATCGGGATGCTAGCAGAACTTAAATGCCTATTTTTATCTAATTATAGCAATAGCACTTAGCAATAGCACTTAGACATATAAGTGGTTTACAGAGTCAGCATATTGCCCCCAACAATTTGGGTCTTCATTTTACCCATCTTGGAAGGATGGAAAGCTGAGTCAACTCTGAGCCTGGTGAGATTTGAACTGCCAAATTGCAGGCAGCTGGCAGTCAGCAGAAGCAACCTGTAGTACTGCACTCTAGCCACTGTGCAACTGAGGCTCAATTATATGTTTAAATTGGACACAATCTTAAAAAATGGGTACTTTGCTTCTTTCCATTCTCATGACCATTAAGAGCCTTAGCAATCTTTGTCTGTGCTCTCTTTTTCCTTGACTGGAAGTCAAAAATATTCAAATTAACCAACCTTAGCATGTCCTGAAGATGTAATTGTGACGTTTTTAACTGATCTAGCAAATGATTGTGTGGATAAAGACATTTTTTTTTTTCATATATTGGTTTTAAATCAATAGAGACTTCAGTTAACCTAACTCAGAGGTCTTCAAAATTGGCAACTTTAAGACTTGTGGACTTCAACTCCCACAATTCTCCAGCATAGTCCATAAGTCTTGAAGTTGTCAAGTTTGGGCCCCCCTGACCTAACTCCTAACATCATCAGGTGGAAATGGAATAGATTTGGCATCTCTGTGACTTTCCAAATAAGAAAATGTCAACTAGAAACATCATGTAAGATGACATTCATGTGTCCAGGCTCAGTTTTTGAAACACTATTTCTCAAATGGAGGAAGGAAGAGTGATTGGACAGTGGGAAACTTCTCTTCTATACCAACCTTATCATAATTTTTTTTTAATTAGATTTATATGCTGCCCTTCTCCGAAGACTCAGAGCGGCTTACAATGCATTAAGCAATAGCCTTTATATTTTTGTATATTTTATACAAAGTCAGCTTATTGCCCCCACAAACTGGGTCCTCAATTTACCTACCTTAGAAAGGATGGAAGGCTGAGTCAACCTTGAGCCTGGTGAGACCCGAACTGGTGCAATTGCAGACAGCTGGATGTTAATAACAGGCTTTAGTCTGCTTATTAGCCTGTTGAGCTATCCAGGCTCTTAATTTTATTTATTTATTCATTTATTTAATTAATAAAATAATTGCATATTTTATTTTATTTTCCCCCCAGTAAAAACCATGAATGCAGGTTGTACATTTCTTCTTGGCACCTAAGCAACCAGAATTACTGTTTGCTATATGAAGACATTAAAAATGCATTTCATTCTTTTTCCACTACTGGAGAATATTTGAATATTCAGAACAGAAATATGGCTCACTATTGCAAAACCAGGTTTGCTAGTTTTCCTCTAGTTTACCTCCCCCAGGTTGCAGATTTATTTGCACAATTTTAATTATGACATCAGTGAGCATGCAAAGCAAATACTCTTTTCCACTGTTTTGTACTTGCTTTCTGGAATTATCTCCTTACATTATATGACTGGCCCTGACCTCTCCATCTTCCAAAAATGTTCCATTTGGCCTTTTTCCTGCAGAAAGACTAATTACATCTTATTCTCCATTCCCCCACCATGAGAAGACAAAGCTAAGAGAAGCAAGCTTTCTTCTAAAGCTTATAACTTCATTAAATCGATTTTACTAGTTCTTTTGAACTTTAATCACCTGTCTTTTGCTACTCTGATGAAGTTGGTTCTATTCATACACATATGCCCTAAGCAATATGCATCTCAGTGAATTAACTGGAGCATTGCAACCAGATTTATATCCCCATCTACCAAATTGTTTCCTTCAAGGTGCAGTCTAGAGCAGGGGTGGGCTTCAAAAATTTCAGTAACGGGTTCTCTGCCCGGTTGCTGGGTGGGCGTGGCCATGGTGAGCATGGCCTAGTCGGCCTCCTGCACCGTGGTGGAGGGCAGGGGAATTTTCACCTTCCCCAGGCTCCAGAGGCTTTCCTCAGGGAGGGCAAAAACTGCCTCCCTGGGCTCTGGAGGCCCACCAAAGCTTCCGGGAGGCCTGTTTTCCCCCCGCTCTGAGCCTCTGTGTGGGCCCTGCACTTACCTCACATCTAAAATGGCCATGTAGAGACTCCTGGGAGGGATAGAAAGGGGTGGGATGGGCAGGGTGAGAAGGGGCAGGGTGGGCAGAGACAACCAGGGGTGGGATATGGAGATTCTCTGAACCAGCCATAACGTTAGCTATGTTCTCCCGAACCCGGGCAAACCCATAGCAGCCCACCCCTGGCCTAGAGGTGGGATCACCTATCTCACACATACCATAGGTCTGTATAAATACATCTCACAAACATAGAAATGTGATGTCATCTAACACCTATGTTATCAGTTTTCTGCTACCATTATATACAAAAGATATATAATAAAGCTGGAATAATCAAAAGCCACTGCCATTGGACAGTCCAAACTAATTATCCAGTGTATTGGGTCAGGTGTCTCTGAAAATAACACAAGTTGTGTTCCTTTTAATTTATATGTATAGATAGTGTAAATTGTTGTCTGTTGGTTCATGTTTCTTTCCCTTTTTTCCCTTGTCTTTCATCTCATTTTTTTGGCAATTGGGTTTTTTTTTTGTGTGTGTGATATTTGTTGATATTTAACAAATAAGCTTCATGCTATGGTTTTGCTAGCTGTACTGATTGGCCCGTGTGCTTGGTTTGAGGAGCCTATGGGATTGATTGGGAGTGTGCTGAATACAAAGTGAAGTGGCAATTACCCATAGTAATTTTTTAACTTTGTCAACATTTTCCCTATATGAATTACTTATAGATAACACATTAGGTCAATGCCTGAATCAGACTGAAAAGCAGTACGCAACTGTCTAAGCTCCATTTTGGACACTTGAGCTCTTTTTTTTTATTATTACAGCTGCCAAAATTGATAGAATAGTTTTCTGCCATTTTTATGTAATGGCAGAAAATGTAACCTATGTGCAATTCCTAAAAGAAGCTTAATACAATTTTAGAAGGAGGAGGAGGAGGAGATCCTATCCTTGTTTTAATGTGGCATAATAACCCATTGCTTCATTAGACACCAAAACATGGTTTATCTATAATAAACCATCTATTATGGTTTGTTTTAATCTAGAAACCGACCATCACGAATTCTTTTCTCTAGTGTACATCCAACAGGGCTAAGTTTATGGATTGATTTACTTAGAAGAAGGAGGAAATAAAGCCTTGCAGTATCTTTTTAAAACTTTAATTTCCCAAAATGTAGTTTAAGATTATAGGGCCACTTTACTTATAGCCCAACTAATTTGCCATTAACAGAGCACAGAACTGTTTTTCTGTTGCTAACAGCAATATTTTAAAGTATTCTTATGTTGAATCAGCTGCCAATTGGTTTCTCCTTCCCTCTCAAATTCTCTGAATAGCCTTTTGAAACACCCCCCAAAAAGTTATTAATTTCCCCCACTTTCCCCACCAAGTTACACATCACACAGTTTTCTTTTAAAAGTTTTTAGGGAGCTTCAATCTGGTGTCCCCCAAACAGGCTGAATAAATTCCATAACTGTTTTATAAACATGGCTGCTTGTCCTTAGTGCTATTGAATGTATTGGATATATCTGTATAGAATGTTGCTTGGGGTATACCATCATGGAGATAGTTTACACTTCATACTTGCTGATTTGCTGATGCTTTATTTAAACTAAATTTGTATACCAGTGATTGCATGACCCCTTTAGATGCTGTATACTCAATAAAATAAATACATATTTCATAATGATACATCCTAGCTAGGGGTGAAATCCATCAGGTTCTAACAGGTTCTGGAGAACCGGTAGCGGAAATTTTGAGTAGTTCGGAGAACCGGCAAACACCACCTCTGGCTGGCCCCAGAGTGGGGTGGGAATGGAGATTTTGCAAATCCTTCCCCCAGGAGTGGGATGGAAATGGAGATTTTGCAGTATCCTTCCCCTGGATTGGGGTGGGAATGGAGATTTTGCAAATCCTTCCCCCAGGAGTGGGATGGAAATGGAGATTTTGCAGTATCCTTCCCCTGGAGTGGGGTGGGAATGGAGATTTTGCAATATCCTTCCTCCTGGAGTGGGGTAGAAATGGAGATTATCCTTCCCCTGCCACACCCACCAAGTCCCGCCCACAGAACAGGGAGAGAAAAAAAATGGATTTCACCCCTAGCCTCTTGACTATAAAATTAAGGGACAAATGTATCACCTGAAGTCACTGCCTTTATTTCTCTTTCAGCAGAATAATCTGGAAAGAGAAAATAAAGACAATGAAAATCAGGAAAGGGTCCATCAATAGACATCTTCCTTACCACAAGCAATGTAGAGAGTGAAAATTAGCTATGAGAATTGTAAGATGAACCGTGTGGGATAGAGAAAAAGCATCTATTTCAAGGAACCTCAAAAGATTTGTATGTTTGACACCTATCAAAAAATGTTTCAGTTAAATAAATTGAAGAAATATACTGAATATTATTATAAAACCTGATTGCAGACCATTGGCAGCATTTCAGAACAAAGAAAAAAGACAGAAATATTTTATTAAATCATGTTTTCAAACCTATGTTGGAAGGCAGAATGATTTTTTTAAAAAATCATTTAAAAAGGCAGGATCAATTAAGCTTTATCGTTATTAGAATCAATACATTTTATTTTTTATGATACTTCTGTGAAACAGTTAAACAGCTTCCTATGCCGAGTTATTTCTGCTACAATTTGTCTTGCCACGCTGGATAACTTCTGGTTGTTTGTTATCATCCCCACATCATTACTGGCAGAAAGGATTAAGTTGTTTTGTGTGTAATTTCATCAATTTGCTGATGGCGCTCAGATTTATGTTTTAAAATGTTTACCACGTTCAGTATCAGCAGTTCAAAAAGATCAAGATAAGGTACATAAAACAGATTTTGAAGATTTTGGTGGAAAGCGAATCAAACGAAACCAGGAAAACGAACCCATCACTGCCTTTAAAATGTCTTCTACCTCACAAAATGAGAACATTACCAGTATGTTCACTAGTTGGGCAACCAATTTTATGCTACAAAGTTTTCTTCTTGGTAAAGAATTGCTGAATAGACCTTCAACTTGGCCAAGAGGGAGTATGTATAGAAAGGAATACCTAGCAAAAGCAATCATTTCTAATGATACCCCTTCTGGCACATGTTTTTTTTAGTAGGCTAGTATGGCTGAAGTTATTTATTTATTTATTGGTTCGATTTATATGCCGCCCTTCTCTGGAGACTCAGGGCAGCTTACAATACATTAAGTAATAGCCTTCATACTTTTGTATATACCTGCTTAGTAGGGCTTTTGGCCCCACTAAGCGGTGTTCTTTATACAAAGTCAGCTTATTGCCCCCACAATCCGGGTCCTCATTTTATCTACCTCGGAAGGATGGAAGGCTGATTCAACCTTGAGCCTGGTGAGATTTGAACTCACAGTAATTGCAGGCAGCTGGCAGCGAAGTGCTACTTAACAGCACTTTAGTCTGCTGCACTACCAAAGGTCATATAATCCTGGCATTAGTCAGCAAATGGAGAGAGAAAAGGGAAGAAGCTCAATTCTAGCCTTTAAATGCAGCTATGCCTGTGATGACAAACCTATGACACGCAGCGCCCTCTCTGATGGCACGCGAGCCATTGCCCCAGTTCAGCTGCATGTGCATGCAGGAAGGCAGGGACATGCAGGGGGCCTTGTGCACATGCATAGAGGGCAGTGCGCATGCATGGAGGCATGCACACATTACATTTTGAGGGTTTGGGTATGCATGCACACTTTGGGCACTTGGTCTGGGAAAGGTTAGCCATCACTGAGCTATGCTGTCATAGACATGGATCAGCTGACCTGGGTGCTAGCAATGGTGGTTGTAGGAAGATGTACAGATGACATTCCCAATTATTTTAGCCTTGTATATTGTTGTTGGGTAGGCACTCGCCTCCTCAATTGCTGGAGAACATGCCACCAATGTTTACCCAAAATCAGAGAGAGAGAGAGAGAGAGAAAGAGAGGAGAAGGAGAGGAGACAAAAATGAGGGGACAAAAAGACTGCAAAACAGACTGACTGGAAAGAAAAGTTGGAGTTTAAAGTTAGACGAGTGTGAGGAGTAGTTGTTGATTCTTGGTCAGAAATGGAAAAGAAAAGTCCATAGGCTGCTTCCCAAAATGAGAAGGAGGGAGTCATCTGGCATTGGCAAAACCTGGTATCTGGTGAAGAATTGGGCAGAAGACTCCAAGGCAGTAAGATACTTTCCCCAATGGAGAAAATGCAGGTGGGGAAAAATAGGGGCCTGGTGGCTCAGCAGACTAAAACATTGTGATTAACTAAACCAGCTGTCTGCAATTACTGTAAGTTCGAATCTCACCAGGCTCAAGGTTGACTCAGCCTTCCATCCTTTCTAAGGTAGGTAAAATGAGGACCCAGTTTGTGGGGGGCAGTAAGATGACTTTGTATAAATATAAATATACAAAAGTATGAAGGCTATTGCTTAACGCATTGTAAGCTGCCCTGAGTCTCCGGAGAAGGGCGGCATATAAATCAAATTTAAAAAAAAAAGATGAAAAGATCCAAGAAAAGGAAACCAGCATTACTGAGCATGCTCAATCCTAAATTCAGCACCTTCTTTTCATCTGACTCTGTTTATTGATGAGCCAAAAAATGGGGAAGGAAGATGAAGATGCAGAAAGTAAAGAGGTTAGGAAATGAGTTAGGGGAGTTTAGTCAGTGGTAGAGATATTTAGGAGGAATCCTACCACTGGGTAAAAGCAAGGTCTGTAATGTAAGCAAATACCTGTTGTAAAATAATTTCACAATTTATATAAAAAAGCATAAAGCCTCCACTGCCTTGGTTTCTTTATGTCACCCTTGAAAACCAAAATATACTACTCATTCTAAACAAATCCATTCACATTGTGATACAAATGGGATGTTCACAAATAGAACTGGTGCTATTCACACTAGTTTGGATTTTCTCCTCCAATCTAGTCAGTGGTGGGTTTCAAATTATTTTACTACTGGTTCTGTGGGCGTGGCTTGGTTGGTGTGGCATGGCTTGATAGGTGTGGCATGGCTTGGTGGGTGTGGCAGGGGGAAGGATACTGCAAAATCCCCATTTCCTCCCAATCAGATGGGACTCGGGAGGCAGTGAATAGACGGGGGCAGGGCCAGTCAGAGGTGGTATTTACCGGTTCTCTGAACTACTCAGAATTTCCGCTACTGGTTCTTCAGAACTGGTCAGAACCTACTGAAACCGACTTCTTAATCTAGTGCCCTCCAAGCATGCTAAATAAATTTCACAACTGTTTTATAAACATGTCTGCTGGTCCTTCTGGGAGGAATCTTTACCATTGTTATTAAACATATTGGATACAGGCAAAAGGGTTTAGCTTTTTCATTGTGATTCTATTTCCCAGGACATTCTAATTAAAACTGCATTGGGTAACACATAATTTGGGACACAAAAGAATGTCACATTTCAATGACAAGGATAGCATGTCCTCAACAGGAAAAGTTTAATAATATTTTTGCACCACACTCTTGTCTGCCAGGAAAATATGAATCTGTTGGGTTCTTTTTTCCAGATTCTGCAGCTGCTAAAGCAATGGGAAAAGTAAGTTGCCACATGCCTGTTTATATGATTTTTTTTTTTTCAACGAAGGATAAAGACATAGAGTTTTCATTATCATCATTAGTCAGAAGGGGAAAATGTTATTCTGTTAGCACTTGAAAGTTATTATTCCGTTATAAATGGGAAATTAAAGTGAGTCTGTAGCATTGCTTCCTTGAAAGTTAACTCCATCAAAATCAATAGAATTTCAGGGAAAACACATTTAAGGTAACAAAATTAATCTGAGGTATACTGTTATTATTATTACAGAACTTTGATTTATAGGATTAAATTAAAAGATAATTTGTCTATTTTATTCTTCCCAATATATTTATTCTACAGTTACTTTTTTCCCATTCCTTACGATTGATTAGATTTTATTTCTGTCGCATTTATCGCAACTTAATGTGGTATATTTATGGGGAGGAGCATTTGCTATGTTTGTTCTATGTACTTTCCTTATATTTTATGTGAGAACATATAACCTAATACTCGATACTTTTTTTTGTCTTTTATTGACAAAATCCCTTGCATTGGGGTGAAGTTGGGACAACTGAACGGAGCTGAGTGTTTACTGGCCGGATGCCCTTCCTGTCATCAATGCAGAGTCTGCAGTAGATATATACTCATTGTGACCAGAGAGAGAAATATCTGCTCCTAGGATCGAACTCAAAGCCTCCTGATTGTGAGATGAGAGCTCCACCTCTAGGCCACTGCACCATTTTAACCTAATACTCAATTCATCCTGTGACTTAATTCATTTTATGTTTTTTCACAAAAGTGTACAAATGAGTGTTTGATGGAAGCTGGCACAACCTGGTTCCTTGTGACATGATTGAGAAATTGACACTGAGAAAGAAGAGAGTTAACAGAGGGAATGGGCCACGACAACCCTCATTAGTCTTACTTGATTGATTGGTTGGTTGGTTGATTGGTTGGTTGATTGACTAAATGATTGATTAGGTGTGGATTAGGTTTTATTTATGTACCAAACTTGATTGATAAATTGATAACAGAAGTGCTAATTTAATTGCACTCATCTGCAACTATGTAATGAATGAGAGGAGTTAACTGCCTGGTGATACCATGAAGGTGAAATTGGGATATTGGAACACAGGGCACTTGAAAACTTTATTAAATGGGAACATGATTCTGGAAGGTATCTCAAAAAACTTACAGATAGTGGCTAGAACATATGACTGGAATGGAACACAGAAGGGGAACTTGGTCCGGCTAAAATGAATTTCAACTCTAAGTGATTTCAATAGACTTTGTCTGGAATAGTTTTTCTTTTTCAATAGTTTTTATTAAGTTATAAGGTATTATAAAATACAAAATACAAAAGTAAATAAGAGGACAATGAGGGGGAAGGGGAAGGGGGAAAGAAAAGTGAGGAAGGATAGGGGAAGAAAAAGAAAAAAAAAACATTGAATTCTGACTCACTGTTGCAGTAGAATAAAGCGTTAACAACAAATCACAACTTTTTGTTTTACCATAATAGTATGAACCAATCATTTCTATAAAGAGCTATTAATCTAATCTTTAAAACCCAAAATCAAAGTTTCATTCTTTTCTACATCAAGCACGAAATTTAGAAGCAGTATGTGGGATAGTTTTTCAACCTTCAAACCAAGCCAATCTTGCTCAGTTCCTAGGCAAATATTAAGCAGACTGGGCCCTGCTTAAATGTAAAGTGTAGGCAATATTGGCAACATGTGGTCACCTATTGTTGTTGCTCCATTGCCTGAGCCTGGGCCATCGACAGATGCAGACTCTGAGAGTGAGGGAGAGGAGTTGGCAAGGCCTCCTTCTCCAGGACCCTCCTCTCTGGCAATGCCTCCGGAGGACACCAAAGGCCAAGAGATAGGCCCAGAGCCAAGCCCGTCCCCGCAGCCAAAGGTGGACAGCAACAAAGGAGATAAGTGCTGGCTGGATCCTCGATAGCGGCACGGGGAGAAGTGTGTGCAGCAGAGGAAGAGGCATGCCAGAGATTAGCTGAGTCACTGGACCACACGCCACAGGGTATAAATGTAGGTGTGATGGCTGGCTCAGTTTGTGACGAGCAAAAAACTAGAAACAATTCATACTCTCTGTGTTACTGGAACTCTGCCTGCCTTATCGGACTGTATTCGGAATAATCCTTGTATTGCTGGGACCTTGTCTGCCTTATCGGAATGCTTTCAGTCTAATCTTTGTTTTGTGTGAGTAAAGTCTGAATTGGCAGCCAGCCACTGGGTTGGTGCCAGCTTTATCTTCAAAGACTTTGTCATGTGTCTTATTAACCGGGCCGTCTGTGGAGGTGTGTGTGTGAGACAGGGACAGAACACCTATTGTGTTGTGTGTCTTGTCCTTATCAGCCATTTTTTGAATATAGGGACATTTTTTGGGGGATGCATAGATTGTTGAATGCAACGTTCAATAAAGCTGTGGCCTAGGAATGTTTTGAGAAGAATTTTGCAACATTCTGAATTTGCAACAGTCTAGAGGAATGTAGCATTCTACCCTGTTTCCAATAAAATAAGACTCAACCAGAAAATAAGCCCTAGTATGATTTTTCAGGATGCCCGTAATATAAGCCCTACCCAAAAAATAAGCCCCAGTTCAGATCGTCAGCCATATGGATGGATTTAGTACCGTATTTCCCCAAAAGTAAGACCTAACTGGAAAATAAGCCCTAATGCATCTTTTGGAGGAAAAATTAATATAAGACCCAGTCTTATTTGGGGGAAAACATAGTATTAAGAACATGAATGGCTGGCTGGCTGGAAATGAGAGAGGAGAAGAGAAAAAATATGATTGGGCCAACCCAAGATCTAAGTCTGGATTAAAATCATGACTGTTTGGTAAGTATATACTTAGGAATGGGTTTGTTTCTGATATTTAATAGCAGCACACAGTAGGAAAGAACAAAGACAGAAGCATGACTTATTTGTTTGTTTATGAGAAAATAAATAAAGGCCACAAGAAAGAGAGGGAGAGAAGGTTCTGAATCTGAGAGAAACCATTGAGAAAAATGCCAAGAGCAGATTGTAAGAAAAGAAATGAAATAAACCAGAATAAAGTTCAAAGACTGTGAGTGAGAAACTATAAGTACCATAACTGTAGAGATTCTCAATCATCCAGCTCATGGTTGTCCCAAACGTGCTTTTTCAGGAGGCAACTGGACTTTCTTGTTTTTTTTCTTTTGAAGACGTTTCGCTTTTCAACCAAGAAGCTTTTTCAGCTCTGATAAGATAGTGGAGAATGGAAGAATGTATATTCCTTGCAAACAGCTGGTAATCTGCATCCTTTTAGTGGGTCGTTGAAGCACTTGGAGGTCTATCTGTGTTTCAGGGTCTTCAACCACCCGCTAGAAGGATGCAAATTTTTATTGAAGGAGGATGTAAAAGTTGTATGGAAAAAAGTACGAGCTATGCAAACATATCAGATACTTGGGATGTATTCCTCATGGTACCCAATTTTTAAAGGTAATAGGAATGATCCTATAAATTAGAGACCAATTAGTTTACTGAACATCAACAACAAATTATGTGCCAGACATCTGTGCTGTAAATCTTGTGGCTGACTGGATGAGGAGAATATTATTAAGATTGAGCAGATGGAGTTCAGAAAAAGAAAATCTTTGATAGATTACTGTTCAGATTTACAGCATCCAGTGGATAAATAAACTGGTAGCATACGTGCCCAATTGTCCACGGATCCTTTGAACTTCATGGTTGCCTTCAATTCCATTTCAAGTTTAGCTCTTTATTGAAATTCCGAATAAGAATCAAACTGCAAAACAAATGAACAAAATAAGACAGAACAGGCCAAGAGGAAGGGGAAGATCAAGAAACATTATAAATGAGTGGAATTCATAAGATCTTGAAAAAGAAAGAAGTAAAAAATAAACAATGTATGAAATGATATCCAGATATAGTGGAAGTAAGGATGATTTATAATGACAGAATGGTAAAAAGAAATATAATAAAAGGTGTGATGTAATCTAGATCTCACTATATTTCCTTTATAACAAGCACATATTATCATTAAGCAAATCAATTATCCCCCAAAAGTATTTTTTTTCTAGAAACATAAAATAAATGCTGGAAACCAGCAAAAAATTTTGGTTGCGTGATTATGGGATGCTGCAAATGGCCATTAATGTGAGCTGGTTGCCAATCACCCAAAATGTGATCCCATGACTAAAGGATGCGTGGCCATTGCAACTTCGAAAATGGGATATAAGTGGATTTTGGGAGTCCATCATAAGTTTAATTGATCACTAAGCAACTAGTTATAAATCAAGGATTACCAGTAAAAAAAATTTTTTTTCTTGTTTTCTTTTGGTGGAATAAAAAATGTTCTTACAATGTATCCAGAGGTATCTCAAAGGGAGTACAGTTGTGATTTGGAACTAATCTCAAATGCAGTAGAAATTCTGGAATCCTGATATAGTACTGATAGTAGCAATAGCTATAGTAAGAGCACCACCAACAGGAAGTTTCGAAAGTCAGCAGAAATGAATGAAAGAGAAAGGAGCATATCTATATATATTAAAAAAGCACCATGAGACATCGATATCTTCAGAAACCATTCTTGTTTAAGGTCTTTCTGTATAAACGAATGATCCTTGTAAAGAGGAGAAATGAATGAAAGGGTGCTCTGGATGCCCATGAAATTACTTAATGAACCATGCGTATTGCACATTAGAAAAACCATCTGGTCGCAATCTTACATCCCCTTCCCTTTCACTTTTATTTCAAATATACCCCAGGTCTGAAAAGGCTGGGGAATGGTTTCTTCATAAACTTCTGTGAGGTCTATGCTTCTGTTTCTGAGGTGGCTCTTCCATTTTGCAAATAGAGGTTGAGTCGATTTCTCTAAAACAGAGGTTTCTCTAAAACTCAAGGCCTGCAGGGTGTTTAGACACAATGCTTAGATGTGCCCCCTCCCCCGAGCTCCATTTTCACTGGCAGATGGCTGTAGCAGGCCATTACAGGTGAAAATGGAGTCTAGGTGGGCCATGCATGGCCTCCCAGGGCCCCATTTTAGCTGGCAGAGGGTTTCAGGAGGTCATCGCAGCCAAAAATGGAGCCTCGACAAGTGACATTGAGCTGGCCAGGACCACCCTGGGCCACAAACCCCAAGGTCAAATACAACTCTGATGCAGCCCTCAATGAATTTGAGTATGACACCCATGCTCTAAAATGATATAGGGTAGGAAGTGGTCAGTTTTCTTGAGCTATTCTCAAATCTTTTCCAGATTTGGGGTGGCATCAGAAGTGTGTATGGGAAGGGAGGAAAGGAAATCTCCTATAAAGGAAGAATTTTGAAATGGGGGGTGGGGTCTTTGTTACTCTCTGAGCTTGGGTTTTTTTTTTTTATTGCAGAAAGAAATAATGCTAGCAAAAATGCTAGAAAATGCAGAAAGAAAAATGCTAGTTTGGGTAATGAAACATCTGCAAGAAAAACAAACGAGTTCAGAGAGCATCAAAGACCCCTCTTAATTTCCTTTCTGAAAGCTTTATTTTAATCTACAATGCTTACTCTTCAGAACCGTCTAATATTTCCTCTAGGACCACCTCAAACTTTCTCACTCCACTTCCCATTATTTTTTTCCCTACTCTGCCTCCAGAGTTATCCATTTTGCTGGGGGGGGGGGGGGGAGAGTATTTACTCTCTTGACTCCCCTCCCCTCTTCTGTCTTTCTTCAGGCCCGCTTTGTGCATCTTGTAAGTTACTGCAAAGTGAATTATGATTTTCCTGCAGTAATTTATTCAGCTCTCCAACACTTTATTTAAAGCCTGCTTCAAACCTGCTGCCAGCCTGTGATGCTTGAATTCGTAACCCCATTTTTAGTGTTTGGCTTTTCGCTGCCTGAAAACTGAACGAACGTATCACATCTGCCTGTGTCTCTGTTTCTCTTATTTATTTTTTTCCCCCAGTGGAGTTTTCTAGAGTGGAAGACTGCATATGTTGCATTTTAAAATGTGCTTTAATAGAATTGTAACACTTTTGGATTTCAAACAAAGTAAAACTGATGGGGGGGGGGGAGGGAGAGAGAAAGAGAGAGAGAGAGAGAGAGAGAGAGAGAGAGAGAGAGAGAGAGAGAGAGAGAGAGAGAGAGAGAGATTGTTTTAAGTCAGAATATATACATCTTGGAATGTTTCAAAATATAATTAATTCTATAATATTCTACAGAATATATTTAGCTTGTATAGACATACTTTTGTGAATAGACATACACAGACACATACATAGAGTATACTGGCTACTGTTTATAATCAGGCAGTACCTATATTCCATAATTTGTAAAACAAATACAATTAATCAGGGTTACTCAAACAGAATGGATGCACCATTGTTTCAGAATTAGTTGTTAGTTTTGCTTGCCCAAGGCTCAATGTGCAGGTATGGTATTGCAAAGTGTGAGAACATTTGTAATGCAGAAATTAAAATGCAATTATTAAAATTAGTTGGATCCTTTTTCAAACCCTGGCCCATTTCCAATTTAGTTATAAGCTTGGGAGGGGAACAGGATGTCACACAAATGTGATTAATATTTTAGGGAATGTGGTAACACAAAGTGTGAGAGTTTGTGTGAGAATCCCAACTGCAAGCATGTGTTTATTTCAGAACCAGTTAACAGAATCAGGAGGCAGAAAAGTAACAAGTACAACAGAAGAAAAACAAAGCAAAACAAGATCGTTCTTGTATTTAATTTCAAAATAGGGATAAAAACAGAAGGAAAGAGCTAAATGAGCTGAAGAATTGCAGACAGATTCAACACAAAGACTACCAGGGAATGCCACAAATAGAATAAGCAACATGAAAAAGAACAGCAGGGAAAAAGTCAGAGTGAGTGAGTCTTTCTCCCTCCAAGAAAACCTGTCCAAATTAATTATGTCGGAATTGTAAGATGCGAACAAGAGAGCCAACAGCTCTCTCTAAAGCAGGCTAAGAGGATTTGTGGAAGAGAAAATTGTCCTTGCCTTTCTTCTTCCAACTTCCCCAGCTTTGCCCAATGTATGGAACATAAAGCAATGCAATTTTGTCTGAGATTCAGCAAAGCCAGAAAGTCTACTGATTCAGATAATTTTGATTCAAAGGTTAAAATTTTACGGATAATCAAACCAGCTTAGAACTGGAACACTTTTTGAGGCTTTGCAGACTCAACTCGCTAATGGAGATTGGAGGAAAATATATCAGATGACATAGAGAAACATAGTTATAGTCCTTGTCAGATTTATGGAATAGACCAGATAGTAAATATGACCAGATGAGCTAATTCAACTTTATCATAAGGATCCAATCTGGGTCAGTCACTGGGACGATAGGTTTAGTCTTCCAAGCTTTTGGACTCGTGCTGGAGCCCATCCTTAGGAGCCTATTGTAAGGATACATTGACAGAATCTCAATGAAAGCGCTCCCCACCCCCACCCCCATTCTCTTTATAGCCCAAGAAACTAAGAAGGGTTGCTTCTAAGTTGAGATTCTAGAAAGAGTGCAGAGAAGAGCAACAAAGATGATTAGGGGACTGGAGGCTAAAACATATAAAGAACAGTTGCTGGAACTGGGTATGTCTAGTCTGATGAAAAGAAGGGTTAGGGGAGACATGATATTAGTGTTCCAATATCTCAGAGGCTGCCACAAAGAAGAGGGAGTCAAGTTATTCTCCAAAGCACCTGAGGGTAGGACAAGAAGCAATGAATGGAAACTAATCAAGAAGAGGAGCAATTTAGAACTAAGGAGAAATTTCCTGAGAGTTAGAACAATTAATCAGTGGAACAACTTGCCTCCAAATGTTGTGAATGCTCCAACACTGGAAGTTTTTAAGAATAGATTGGATAACCATTTGTCTGAAATGGTATAGGGTTTCCTGCCTAAGCAGGGGGTTCAACTAGAAGACTTCCAAGTCCCTTCCAACTCTGCTACTTTATATTCTAAGATATCCACCCCACCAACATTCCTTCTGTGGATTAAGTTGCCTTTTATCTAACCATTCCTCTGGCTGCATCTGTTTGCCCTATCATCTGTCAAGGTAATTCCCACAGTACAGTACATCTCTGCATTCCTCCTATACCAATTGGCTTAGCCAACCTGAAGCAAATTGTCCTTCCAGATAAATGATTTTGCCCTAATCTAGCTTTGCTTTGTCTGGAAACTAATATGACTCAGCAGGTAGCAGAAAAAAATACTTAAACAATTAAGATTTTTCTTTCTTCCTGGGTTACAGTAAATATGACTTCTACAGTAAATATGACTTCTGCTTACTCCCTGAGATCTATCATGGAATGAATAGGCAGATCGGCCTTCTCTAACTGACACCTTCATAATGTGTTGATACATCAAATCCAGTGGTGGATTTCAATTTTTTTTCTACCAGTTCTGTGGGCGTGGCTTGGTGGACTTGGTGGCTTGGTGGGCATGGCAGGGGAAGGATACTGCAAAATCCCCATTTCTGGGATTCAGGAGACAAGACTAGGTGGGGGCGGGGTCAGTCAGAATTTTTACTACTGGTTCTCTGAACTACTCAAAATTTCCACTACCGGTTCTCCAGAACTGGTCAGAACCTGCTGAAACCCACCTCTGATCAAATCTCAGATTTCCCATATGGAAGTGAAGCTGCAGTCTTAATATAATTGCTAAATTGTGAAAGGCTGGCAGTCATCTTGGGCAGAGATGGTATTCAGCCTGTTCAGACCGTTTCAGGCGAACCGGTAGCAGAAATCGAGGGTGGACCCGCCTCCAGCTCGGCTCTATGCTGTCCTATTTAGGTACGTTTTTGAATCCAGGCGCATGCGAGGAAGGCACACGCTTGAGCAAAATTCATGTGTGGAAGGCCGAGTGTACACGCTCACATTTTCGGTGCTGGGCAAACAGGTAGGTAAATTATATAACTCCCACCTCTGATCTTGGGGTAAAGTTTGCAATCTCAATGGAGCTCTCTCCCACAGTAAGATATTGAATAAGAAAAACAATGTTAATAATAATATGTAAACAGGTAATTCTTGGTGTTTAATTTTGTTATGATATGGTGAAAGGAAAAGAAAAAATAAAATGTTGTTGTTGTTGCAGTTAGTACATACTGTGTTGATTAGTTTTGGCCTCAAATATTGAAAGTCTTTCAGGGTTGTTAAAAAGAGTCAAGTTCTTCAGATTACATATCTATAAGAAACATTTGAACCAAGAATCATTTTGATTGACTAAATCATTCAATGTTTGAGGAATGATTTATATAAATTTATATTTGCTGATAAAAAAAAATAAAGGGAGACTAGTATAGATCTATACTAATATCCCTTTATTTTCTTTATCAGCAAGTATAAATTTGGTATAAAATGATTTGTCGTGAATGTGACTGCTTGAGGGCTCTTGGATTGGAGGTGAAAGGCGAAAAGGAAGCAGGATGCTCCCTCCCATATTATGGTAGACCAGGCGCTTTGACAGAAAAACTACACACACACACACACACACACACACACACACACTGCTCTTTTTCTCTCTCCTTCCCTCCCTCTCTCATTCTCTCACACACAGACACACAGTCCAAAAAAATGAAATGGATCACCCAATGGTCTCCTTGTGGCCAATATCACTAAAAAGATATTGCCTCTTTGTGGCCTCCTCATGGTCAATATCACTGTTCTTACCACTATGGTAAGAACAGAACAGAGGTTATGTAAAACTCCAATTATGGGGGCAGGACATCATATAACAAGTGCATCTCTATGCTCTGAGAACCTAAACAGAAGGTGAATTGTATACACCATTCTGATAACTGAGAATATGAAGTTTTAATTTTGGGTTGAAAATAATAAAAATTGTGAACACTTTCTAATGTTTATGACCCCTGGTGTGTGTGGGGAATTTGGCCCACAGTTTGAGTACTTCTGGTTTAAATAATGCACATATCTCCATACCTTAACTCCTTTTATGATAGAAAGCCATATAATAATCTTGTAAGGAATTGTAGCTTTCAGTTTTCCCCTTTTGTTTTCCCAGTAGATTTGGGGATATATTTACTTCATTTTCTTATAAAAGAATAAAATAAAAAAATGAAAAATGAAATAGATCAGTCAGCCTAATGCTTATACCAGGAAAAGGTCGAGAATATATTATTAAGCAGTTGATTTATGAGCATTAATAAAAGAATATTGTGCTTAGTAGAAGTCCATCGTGATGCCAATTTTATAAGATCTCTCTCTCTCTCTCTCTCTCTCTCTCTCTCTCTCTCTCTCTCTCTCTCTCTCTCTCTCTCTCTCTCTCTCTCTCTCTCCTTCCCTCACTCTTTCATAACCAATTTTGTTGACTTATGGAATGCAGTGAATATAATATACTTGATTTTAGCAAAATCATTTGGTGGAGTCCTTCAGGAAATTCTGGTAGACAAGATGCCTAAAATCTCAGTTGGATTGTGCTACCATTATAAAAGTCAATTTGTCTAATGGTTAAGGCACCAGGCTAGAAGCCAGGAGGCTGTGATTTCTAGTTCCACCTTAGGCATGAAACTAGCTGAGTGACTTTGTGTCAGTCATGCCTCTCAGCCCACCCAATTCACAGGGGTGTTGTTATGGGGAAAATAGCAGGAGAAAGGAGTATTCTGGGTGTTCACTGCCTTGAGTTATTTATAAAAAGAATAAAGGTGGGATATGAATAAATAAAAAATAAAAAAAAATAATTGCACTTTAGGCACTAATCTAGTTGGGTGATCCTGGTCTCTTTCGAGTTAGGGTGAAGAAGCCAATGGCAAACCACTTTTGTAATCTTGCCAAGAAAACTGCAGCAAGTTATCCAGTCAATTGCCAGAAGTCTTAACTATCTCAAAGCACCACCATATGATCACAATATTGACACAAAATTGGTTGAACATTGTACTCAATACATTATCATCATTTCTCACTTACCTTGTGAACCTCATGGCAGTGTGACAGAGTGCAATTAAGGCTGCTAGTTTCTGGACAAGATCAGTGTCATTTGTACATATTTTAATCTTGTATTTTATATTGTAAATTTTATGTCATATAGTAGTATGGTTTATTTTACTTGTGATGCTTTGGACATGAATAAACTTACTTTTTGACAATTTTTGTTTTTTTAAAAAAGTGGTAGAAATCTGTATATTTTTAGATAGATAAATGATAGACAGATGGATGATCGAGATAGATGGATAGATGATAGATAGATAGATAGATAGATGGATAGATAGATAGATAGATAGATAGATAGATAGAGATAGATGATAGAAGAGAGATGAGAGAGAGAGAGATGGATGGATGGATGGATAGAGAGAGAGAGAGAGATGGATGGATGGATAGATAGATTGATAGGTAGATTGATTGATAGATTATAGAGAGATAGAAAGATAGATAGATGATAGAGAGAGAGAGATGTATGGATTGATAGATAGATGATAGATGATAGAGAGAGAGATGGATGGATGGATGGATGGACAGAGAGAGAGAGATAGATGGATTGATGGATGGATAGATAGATAGGTAGGGAGAGAGAGAGAGAGAGATGATAGAGAGAGATATATGGATGGATGGATGGATGGATGGATGGATGGATGGATGGATAGATAGATAGATATAGAAAAACCTATTTTCATAGTCCCCCCCCCCAAAAAAATAATAGAAATCTTATCATGGAAATTTTAATTTGAACAATCTAATTGAGCCAAATATCAATTCACACCATCACTTCCAGGAATACCTCTGTAACACATCTGAAATCATACTGCCAATATTTAGAAGCAAATCACTGAACTTCAATAATACGATTTCCTGCTAATATTTGGAAAGAAATAAATTAGGTAAAACAAGCATGGGGTGTAAAACTTTGGATAGATTTATTATAACTGAAATCCCTTAAAAACTGAGAGGTGAAACTTTCCACCTGACATTTACAGTAAATCATGACATCTGTTCAGTGGTGGGTTGCCCCCGGTTTGCACTGGTTCTATTGAACTGGTATAAAACTGGCAGGAGGCTCCGTCTGCTGATCCCGATGTCATCAAAACACTTCTGTGCATGCGTAGCCCCGCTGTGAACCGGTAGTAAAGGTAAGTAGAACCCACTCCTGCATCAGTTGTGTTTGTTTGTTTTTAATAAATATAGCCTGTAGCTACTGCAGAACCCACTTTTTCTGTGCAAGGTGGAGGCAAGGAAGGAAGGAAGGAACTCAGAAGTTAAATTGCCCTTAAAGAGATATTGCACAGTTCATTAGATATGTTTGAAAAGAACATATTCAAGAGAAAGCTTAATTTAATTGAAATTCTTGAAAGAGTATGATTGACACATTAATCTTTTAAAACACTTTTAATATACAATAGTTGTTGAAAATAAATAAGTCTGATATTTCAATGTTCCATAAGAACATTATTTATTTGTCTGCTTGTAAATTATATATTTTTCAGCTTGAAGACATAGTATACATAGTGAGAGAACATCAAAAGTAGGCATTGATCTTTTTGATAAATATATTCCTTTGAAATTTTACTGCTTTGTTTATTTAAATTTTTGTTTCTGTTTATTGAAACATCTTTTGCACTGTTGTTTTTTAAATTATGAATTCACCCTGCCCTAGTTCATTAGAGTTATCCTATTTTTCATCTACTACTTTTCTCACTGATGATACATCAAGAAGCTTATATAAATATATATAAGGAAGACAGTTAACAATTAATCATATAAGACGGAAGGAAGGAAGGAAGGAAGGAAGGAAGGAAGGAAGGAAGGAAGGAAGGAAGGAAGGAAGGAAGGAAGGAAGGAAGGAAGGAAGGAAGGAGATGGTAAAATTGTGTTTGGTAATAAGAGTGCTGAGACTCTCTGTGAGAGAAAGCTAGACTAGTATTAAATGAAGCATATCTAGAACAATCTGAAAAATGGCCTGTACACATAACTATTCTGTATGCAATTCACAGAGTCACATAGAGCATGGATATTCAGGGACTGTGATATGGGAAGAAATGGAAGTGATATCAGATATACCATTAACTTTGGCTTGATGCCAACTCCATTATTCACATCGTTTGTGAAATGATATAGTGATGTAATACGGCATTATTGTACCTCGTACAAGAAGCCATGATGAAAGCTGAATCTTAGTTTCCACCCCATCCTGATGATCGGTGGCTAACAAATGCCTAGCAATTCTGAATGCAACATTGCTGCATTTTGCAACAGTTTGGCATGTAAATTAACTTCTTTATAATATGTTTTTTTTTTAAAGTGGGACAATAATTGGCCACAATACCTGACATTAGGATTTGATTGAGCATGTGGTACAGAACTGAGTTTAGTGCAGTTAATATTAATTGCTTGATCCTTCCCAACCAGATACAGAGAATTCTCAGAGATGGCAGGGTGCATGGAGCACCTTGGCAAAAGCTGATCTCATATTCTCCTGCCATTATGGGGATGGGAAATCAGCCTTTAAAGCCATGCACTAGGCTGGATCTAAAGGTTTCCCTTGCTTTGGATTCTCACCAAAACCCTCATTCCAGTGGTGGGTTTCAAAAAATTTTACTACGGGTTCTGTGGGTGTGGCTTGGTGGGTGTGGCATGGCTTGGTGGGCATGGCAAGGAAAGGATACTGCAAAATCCCCATTTCCTCCCGATCAGCTGAGACTCAGGAGGCAGAGAATAGGTGGGGGTGGGGCCAGTCAGAATTTTTACTACCGGTTCTCCAAACTACTACTTTCCGCCGCTACCAGTTCTCCAGAACTGGTCAGAACCTGCTGAAACCCACTTCTGCTTCACTCTCTGTCTAAATTGCAGACTTAAAAAGTACAGCTGTGGATTCGGTCCAAAGTGCAGTTCCTGAAACATGGTGACAGATGAACTGTACAAAATATGCATGCATCAAATGAAAGGATGTATAAGTGGGAAACCCTGAATTTAAAAAAGGAGGAAATTCAAAATGTCTACTTATTTTAATTAATTAAGAATAGGCTTGTGAAAACTGTAGGCTTCAGATGTGCCTGCCACCCATTCTCACCAATCAGGGATTCTACTGATTTCTTGGGTACCTTTTCCTTTTCTACCCACATACCAGGAAAAAAAAATGAAAATCCTTTGTATTCACCCCTATGCTGAGCCAAAGCCATTGTCTCTATATATTGCAGCAGCAGGAAAACAAAAACAAAAGTAACCCAGAGAAGAATTGAGGTACACAGAGTTGAGGGGGTAAGTTTGTGTGTGAATTCCCCAGTCCATAATAAAAGAATTCTGACGTTCATTGGGAAAAAGATGTAGTTGTTACAAATAGTTTTAATTTGCATTGATACTAGCATTCCAGTTTAAATTATTCTGATCTGCCTTTCTCCTAGATATGATATTTCAGGCTCTTGTAATTTTTTTAATAAGTATTTTTTATGCATAAGGATTGTAAGTATATAAAAGCAGTAATCTGCTCCATGTCATAATATTTGAAAGATTTGGCATTATTAATGATCTTGTTGCTAGACAATTAACCTGTTCAAAGGTAATGCCTGTTCAAAAAAGAATTCTATGGTTAGGCTCAAGAGGTTGGATTCATTTTGGAAAGTGATGAAGATAAAAATGGTTAAGGCAGTTTTGTAAAATGGCACAGGACTCAAAGAAAATTAGGGGGGGTCTTGGAAGCAAATGCTATCCTTTTAATTTTTACAAAGATTTTTCAAAAATTCTTTTTAAACGGTGTCTCGCATGCAGTGCAGATTCCAAAAGATATGGTAACAAAAGAATATGTTCTGAAACTCATTGAATTTCATACTCAACACATCTTGATGTGAAAATTTTGTCCCAGTATTCATCAATTGTTTGGTACTCAATCCACAATCTATAACCTGTCAGTGTTGGCTGCCCTGTGACTCACTATTTTATTAATTATGGGAAAAATTGTTTGGTACTTATCACACCTCCCAGAACCAATTAACAATGGCATACATACACACAGGTACCATGGTGTGTATGTATGTGTGTGTGTGAAGATACGTGATCAGCACAAAATTGATTAGCAGGAATAGAACATAGTTTGATAGATATATTGATGGATGGAAGCATGGATAGATAGATGATAGATAGATAGATAGATAGACAGACATAGAGGATTATTGATATTGATGTATTAATATGCTGTATTTTGAACTATACTCATTCTAATCTGTGCTGTACAGCTGCTATTCAATTTTGTGCTGATCACATATTTTCTGTCTCGAAAAACAAGCAAACAAAAAACATTTTAATCTTCCTAAACTGTAGGTGGTTGATTTTCATGAGCTTCATACATATTTCCTATTGATCCTCCTTAATTTACATGCAAAAATATTTTTGAGCAAATGCAGAACAATCTATTATACGTTTACTCAAAATACATTTTTCACAAGTCCGACTAACATTTTAGGAAGAAAGTCAGATGGGCTGTTCATCATTTGTCAATAGCTACAAAATGGCAGTAGTGGTAGTGGTAGATGGATTCATTATATGTATCATTTATAAGCTCCCCATTGTCACAACCACGTCCCAAAAATTCCTACAAAACACACAACTAGAATTACCAAATCAATATATGTTAAGAACAGGATATTTTATACTTTAATACCACATGATACTGAAAGTGTCAATGAACCAATCTAAAAAGCAAGTTACCAAAAATATTACATGACATGTTCCCATCAATAGTATTAGATTCTCCAGTAGAACTTCTGAAGAAGGTGAAAAAATGTAGGCAGTTTTAGGGAGAAGACAGTTTTCTAAGTATCTTGGAAGAAAGCAGTTTAGGATTTTGGGGGATCACTAGCCTTCAGCAATCAATGTGGTTGATTGCTTTATGTGATCCCTTGAAAGTTTTTCATATATTTCCATGACACCTAGCCCATCCAATAGCAAGAAACCACTGATTTAATCACCTAAGTTTTATTGTCTACTAATACATGCATAGGTGGGTTCCAAATCCTGTCACTACCGGTTTGCTCGTCCACATGCTCCCGTTGTTGCCACTACCAATTCGCCTGATCTGAATCACTGCAAACCGCTAGCAACCCACCACTGCATAGAACCTTGATATAATCTCAAGGTAGATTTCTTGGAGTTCAAAAATATAATTTACAACATTGAAATGGGCATTTTGTAAGACAGAAGTAATTTAATTTGAATTTGTTTCTTTCAACCCGTTAGCAAAAATATCTCACAGCAAGCACAAATCAGTTAAATTATCACTAGTGTGCAATATGTCACAAGCTTTTTTTAAATAAATACTGTGAATGCATATCCCTATTTTTGTGACATTTCAACAGTCTGTGATTTGAACAGCAGAGGCACATAACAAATGAACAACTTAGACTGTCTGACACTGAGTGATTGTCTATTATCATTGGGCTGGGGATATTTTATCAGAGTAGATCATTGCTTTATTAACACCACACAAATAAAAATTCCATGTTATATCTTTAAAGGCTCTCACGCAACAGCAGACAAAGAGATAAAAAGAGAGATGGCCTGCTTATGAAAAGCCATTTTTTTAAAAAAGTAGAAAGGAAACAAAATGAGTTGTATTTTATATTTCTCAAAATGAGGTACTGCTTTCTCCTTACCTTAGTGATACGTATCACAGTAGCAAGTCTTCTATATGTACTTGCTCATCCAAGGAGCTACCTTCCCTTTGATTCTAGGCATAAAACATAAAGTAGCTGGACAAAGTGATTGTGTTATTTGTACATGTTTCTCCTTTTTTTCACATAATTACAGTAGTTTGGAATTCATTTGTCCAACTTCCTTTTGCTTCATGATTTATCTATGGTCAATAAAAGGAACTGTAAGCTGCCCAGAGTTATTGACTGAGAGGGACAGCTATAAAAATTAAACAAATATCCTTCACAAAGGCTATGTTAGATCATACAAAATTCCTTTTCAATAGTATTCTAATAAATTGAAATATACTGTACACAAATAGAGCTAAAATAAAGGTTAATTTAAGGTGCAACTAGAATTGAAGTATTTGTTTCTCTTTTACTGAAAAGTAAACAGAGATTATTAGATTGGGAATCTAGCAAAGGAGATAAGGAGCCTTTAACTCTCCATCTGTAGTCCCAATCCAAATAAGAACATTAGAGAGAGTAATTTCCAGATATAAAATTTTCACTCTATATGAAGGCCAGCTCCTTCTCCACAGAGTGTCAACCCTGAAGCTGGACTGACTGATGCCATTTTGAGTATTCAGTGCTGACACACTGAAAAAGAGGGACAGGGAGGGGGGAATGGAGATAGTTGGGGTGTTGTAGTCAAAACAAAATGCTTTCTCTTGGGAACCAAGAACATTTTTGCAGGTGCTCAGAAGGAGTCACCTAGCAACCAGACAGTATCCTGATTGGACCATGTGACTGTTTTGAGAAAGTGACAAACTTTTACTTTTTATTACAGTAGGTGAAAACTGCAGGAAGAATCAGAGTCAGTTTTCACCAGCCTGTGCTAATGTGACATATTCAATAAAACTATTCTTTGAGGAAATTGCCTGCCTCGGAGTTTTGTTTGCTATGGATATGTTACTTGGAACCATGACAGAGAGATTGCCCAAACTAAATTTTCATATTCTGAAACCAAGAATACAAAAGTACAATAAAATTTCCAATTATTTCAAATGAAGAAAATACATTGAGGAATCTTTTTTCACTTACTAAGCCTCTAGATCAGGGGTGTCAAATTCTCCTCAGTTTCATTGTGGGCTTCATCAGGGTTGTGTTTGACCTTGGGTGTGGGCATGGCCAGGATGGGTGTGGCTAGTTTGACATCACTTGGGTCAGGGCACCTGTGGTGGCCTGGGCTAAGGGATCTTCCCGCAGCCCTCTGCCCGTGAAAATAGAACTTGGGAGGGCCACAATGGCCTCCTGCAAGGCTCTGCCAGTGAAAACAGCACACAGCCACCCTTAGCTCCATTTTCACTAGCAGAGGCTCTGTGGGCCGATCCTTTGCTGTTTGCAGGGTGGCCTCATGGACCAGATCTAAGCACCCCACAGGCTGGATCTGGCCCATAGGCCTTGCGTTTGACAGCTCTGCACTAGATGAATGATTTGGAACAATCTAAATGCTTCGTTCGTTGTCTCCTTGCCTTGATGAGGAGTTTACCTTATCTCAATGATCAGTGTGTCAGTATGTCATGTGTCAACACAGTACATAATCAACAAGCACAGGCTTAATAGTCACATGGCCCCATTCATGTACTTTATAGAGCTATAGTACATCTTAGCTCTATGGTTCTAGAATTCAGGTAAATGAACATTTTATAACTGTGACCCAAACATTTAAATTGAATGAGAAAAAACACACACAAAGAAAACAAAGGAAGGGCATCTTGTGATCAGTTTCTATGTTAAAACATAAACAATATTGTCCATGGCAATGTTGACAATATTTGCAAAAACATTTGGCCCAATATTATTTTCAGCTTCAAGACACCTAATGTATTAGAATTGATTACTATACATTACAAGGCAAAAAAAAAAAAAAAGCCTACAACTCAGTAATAAACCAATTTCATAACCTTCTTCTGGTACTTGAGGGTCTGTCACAGAGAAGAGGGGTTTGACTTATTTTCCACCTGAGGGAAAGAAAAAAATAACAGGTGGAAGGAAGCTCATTAAATAAAGATGCAATCTGGAACTAAGGAGAAACTTCCTGACAGTAAGAACAATTAATCATTGGAACAGCTGCTGGTGGTTCAGACTGGTTTAGGCAAACCGGTAGTTCTGACAATCAGCTGGCCCTGCCCATCCGCCCTATTCTGTCCTATATTCCCTTTTTTCTGGCTCAGCTGATATGTGCAGCACATCTGATTTCCGTGCCTCCACTGTTCTACTTATCGAGGCTGCCTTAGAAGGTAAACAGCTGAGTTTCATATTGCTGTATTTTGAATGCTGAGCGGAAGTGCATTAGATGCATGCACGCTCACAGAACCGGTTGTTAAACCAGTTGCAGTCCACAACTGGCTTGTGGACTGCAACTGTCCACAAGCCAGTTGTGGCAACTCCAACAACACTGGAGGTTTTCATGAAAAGGATGGACAGCCATTTGTCCAGGATGGTATAAAGTCTCTGGCTTTGGGCAGGGCTTTGGACTGGAAGGCCTCTAAGGATCCTTCCAGCCCCATAATTCTATGACATGAAATCTTCCCTGCAAACCTTGGTATTCATTTGAACCTCATGGCAGTGTGACAGAGTGCAATTAAAGCTGCTAGTTTCTGGACAAGTTCAGTTTCATTAGTACATATTATAATTTTGTATTTTATATTGTAAATTTTATGTCATATAGTAGTCTGCTTTATTTTTACTTATGATGCTTTGGATATGAATAAACTTACTTTTTGACAATTTTTGTTTTTAAAGAAAGTGGTAGAAATCTGTATATATTTAGATAGATAAATGATAGACAGATAGATGATATAGATAGATAGATAGATAGATAGATAGATAGATAGATAGATAGATAGATAGATAGATGATGGATGATGGATGATGGATGATGGATGATGGATGATAGATGATAGATGATAGATGATAGATGATAGATGATAGATGATAGAGAGAGAGAGAGAGAAATGGATGGATAGATAGATGATAGATAGATGATAGATGATAGATGATAGATGGATGGATGGATAGAGAGAGAGAAGTATGGATAGATAGATGATAGATAGATAGATAGATAGATAGATAGATAGATAGATAGATAGATAGATAGATAGATAGATAGATAGATAGATAATAGAGAAAGAGAGATGGATGGATGGATGGATGGATGGATGGATGGATGGATGGATGGATCCTTCCAGCCCCAGAATTCTATGACATCAAATCTTCCCTGCAAACCTTGATATTCATTTGCTTATATCTGTGACCTACTAGTAAGCAGCTTTTATCAAACCTTTAAGAAGAGCTGAGAAACCTGGTCCTGAAGATAGAGTTGAAGATTTTCAGGAATGATGTTAGTCCTTTTGCAACAGACCAGTTTAGGAAATTTAACCACAAGAAAAACTATAATTCTGTCTTATTGATGTAGGCCACCGTAACAGAATCTTGAAAATTTGGCAGCATTTCCTTCTGAATCCAAAGATAATCAAGGTGGGACAATCACGTTTCATATACTTTCCTGTTTTCCCAGTCTATGCTCACATTTTACTATCAGGTGCTCCATATTTTCTTGTAGGCCATCTTATCACTTATCTACTGCACCATGTTAAAAAAAGATGCGATCAAATACCTATAGAGCAGGGATGTCAAACTCAAGGCCATGGGGCCAGATTGGATGCCCAAGGTGCTTAGATCTGGCCTGCAGGGACACCCTGGAAACAGCAAAGGAATGTCCCATGATGCCTCTGCCAAAGAAAACAAAGCTCTGGAGGGCCACGTCTCTCCCAAGCTGTTTTTGCTGGGAGACTGTCCCAGCCGAAAACGGATCCTGGGATCCTGTTTATGCTGGCAGAGTGTTCGGGCCACCCCAGGTGCCCCTGACACGAGTGACATTGAGCTGGCCACACCCACTCTGGCCACACCCAGCCTGGCCCCCAGACATCAAACACAACCCTGATGCAGCCTCAATAAAATTGAGTTTGACACCACTGCCATAGAGTAATCAAATATCTGAGTCCTACACCGAAATATGTTGCTGTTGCAAATGAAATGAATCAGTAGCATGCTACCCTTACTTCAAACAATTAAAGTATTCAGTGCGATTACATATCACCAGAGGCTACTAGAGAACTAATGCAGGGAATGTATAAGCATCAGGAATGACTAACTGCAGGAAAGTAAGATTTTATTTCCTTAAAAGTGCTATAAAAATGGTCAGTTATCACAATTGTGAAGCATCTCTATGTTTTTCCCCCCTGTAGAGCAAGAATAATTCCTTGTGGAGGAGTTCAGCTACATAAGGAACTGTAAGAAACTGAAAACCTGCATGTTTTTCCAAGAATAATGTTTAGCGTCGGATACTTTCCCTCCATGTTATGCAAAATGAACAATGGAAGAGAATCTGTATAAATTATGTTCAAATATGACCAGTTGGTGACATAAAGATGCAGTAAGGTATACCTAATACAGAGATAAGGGAAGGGGGGGAAAAGTATTCTGATTCTAAAATTCTTCCTTTTCTTCTCATTCTGATCATGATGTTCTGAAGGGGGATTCTATGGTAACAAGAATCTATCATATTTCTTTTCATATCTCTGTGCGGATTTTGTATGCTGTGATGCTTCTTCAGAAGCAATGTGGCACAGTAACCAAGCACATGTCAGATGCAAAGAGGAATGCTTAATCATGATAATGAGAAAATTGCACAGACAATCTAATTGGCATGCACCTGCTAAATAGATATCCAGCATGAATCTCAGACTGTGATTCTTAACTTGAAAGGAGGAGTGGTTCACACATTCACGTACATCACTTGATTACCCAGTACTTGATTATGGTACACTTAATGAGCCGTAGCCAAATGTTTAACCGGCGCCATTAAAATGACTTGCATTTGAAGTGACATTGAGTGAAATGAAATAGGGCAAATTCTGCAGTCTCTCATCTACCCAGAGCAAGCATCTCTTGATGTCATAGCCAGCAAGGGTGGGGGACAAGCAGATATTAATGAGGCAGCCCTAAATTTAAAGGGGGGGGGGAGAGAAATGTGCACAATATATTTCTCTGAATTTGTTAAAATTGGGTTGATAAGTTATGCTTCAGATGAAGCAGAGAGATTTTTTTCTCTCTCCCTTTGTGCCATTATCAAGCAGTGACCTCCAACAGATGGTGGAATTCAATAGCAAGTCTACGGCTTCCTGCCGTATCTCAGTGTTATATTCATCACACTGCTTTTTTGGAAATGCCAGATGTTGAAGTCTGAACTGGACAGTGTGGGTTTGAATAGCTTTTCCTTCTCTATGCATGACCATGAATCAGAGATGAATGTCAAAATTTGGGAAACTTGCAAATTATATCTTTGGAAAGGGAAACTTCAATTCCACATTCATAGGATTGAGGATAAAATGAAGAATTGGTTGAACTATATTATAGCAATAAGACCTTGATTATAGCACTATATATCTCCTTCATCTCCCAGACATAGCTAAATCCATACATGTTTTCTAAAACATGCACAATAGAACATACTTACATTATATGTAGAAGGGAAGAAGCCATGAAACTTCATCACCTGGAAAACATTTTTTGGGAGAAAATATTTTTCTTTCTGAATTTGGCTTTGAGAAAAAGTATGTTACATTTTTTTTTTACTTTGATGGAAACTCAGTAGAAGAAGTCAATCACCAGGGAATATGTTTTTTTAATAAATAATAAAAAAATTATGCCAATGCATTAAGGAGCAAAATTTAATTGAAACGGAATATTTACATATTATTCAAATAAAGTAAATAAAACATTTTTTAAAAGGAGCAAAATTTCATAGGTCTGCAATCTCCGACTGTAAATTAGTGCCTATAAATAGCCAGAACGTGGCTACAGCATTCTTAGAACAGGAGTTTAGGAAGTAGGCTTTGTATTGGCAGCTGTGAACTGGAAGGAGCGAGTGGTTCCATTACATCTAGTTCAGGGTTCTTCGACCTTAAACACTCAAAGAGCCATTTGGACCCGTTTCCCATAGAAAAGAAAACACCGGGAGCCACAAAACCCTTCCCATTCCTGGCTATTTCTTGAGCGGCCACAAAATGCATATAAATCGAACCAATAAATAAATAAATAAATAATTCTCCAAAGCATCAGAAGGCAGGACAAGAAGTAACGGGTGGAAGAGAGATGCAACTAAAAAGTAAGGAGAAATTTCCTGTCAGGGAGAACAGTTAATCAATGGCATAGCTTGTCTTTGGAGTTGTGGGTGCTCCATCACTGGGAGTTTTCAAAAATTGAAATGGACAACATAAAAATAGAATGGACAACAGTTGACCAGGATGGTATAAAGTCTCTTATAGAGTTTGGACTGGAAAACTTCCAAAGTCCCTTCCAGCCTTGTGATTCTTATCTTCTAACTGAAGTGTCCTTGTATGAAGTACCATTGTACCCATACACTCCCAACGGCTCAATGTAGCTGTACAAAGCTGATTCACACAATCACACATTATTATTATTATTATCATCATTATTAATCTTATTTCTGTGCCACCCACTCTCCGAGGACTCTGGGCAGCTTACAACAATTGACAGTATACTAAATAGCATATTGCCCCCAACAATGTGGGTCCTCATTTTACCCACCTCAGAAGGATGGAAGGTTAAGTCAACCTTGAGCTGGTGAGATTTGATCTGCTGATCTGCTGAACTAGCAGTCAGCTGAAGTAGCTGCAGTACAGCACTCTACCCACTGTGCCACCTTGGCTCTTTTGACTGTATGACTGTAATTTTGTTGCTTGTATCCTTACGATTTATATTGATATTGTTTCCTGATTGCTTATTTGTATCCTATGACTACCAATAAGTGTTGTACTTTATGATTCTTGGAAAATGTATCTTTTCTTTTTATGTACACTGAGAACATACGCAACAAGACAAATTCCTTGTGTGTCCAATCACCCTTGGCCAATAAAAAAATTCTATTTTATTCTACATGCATGTAAATACCACATACCAGGAGACACATACCAGGAGACCTACACAGTCCAAGAAAAACCTTGAAAGAGTCACCCAGGCTTTCCATAAAATGCAGCAGGAGCAGCACCCCCCCCCCCTTTAATATTTTGTCCAGCCCTCACATTTTCTGTCTATTTTGGGCCCAATTCACAAGTCAAGGGCTATCTGTCATTGTATCAAATCAAATTCAAAGACCATACCTGTTTGTAATTCCTACCCTTCATTGCTGGCTTGAGCGCTTACATTAATTATAAGCCATTTGCCTGAGGGCAGGAATCTGAACATTGTTCTTGCATGGCAGGATGCTTTCCTTCTGATCCTTGCAAATAAAACTGAAACCCCTTCAGTTTATTAAGATCTGATTAAAATCACAATCGGAAATGGGGAGGAGAAAAGTGAACATGCAGATATTGTATGCTTCAAGTCTTTCTTAGGTGGCTAATTGATTTTGGGTGGAAAAAGCAGACATGATTAGTGTGACTCATCAGGAAGTGCTGATTTCCTCTGACAGGCAAATCTTATATTTTCGATGAAACTATAATGCAGAACTATAAGTATGGGTGAGAAAAGCAGAACAAAATCTTTACCCCCCCCCCCCACACACACACATACAGACACTCATGGAGAGACAGAGAGAGAGAGAGAGACACAGAGACAGAGAGAGAGAGAGAGAGAGAGAGATGAAATAGAAGGCACCAGTTTGCTCAATTATAAAGCAAGGGAGATCCCTAGTGGAGGCTTTCTGTATAAGCAGTTAGTTTTGCATATTTGAATGAAATGGTTTACTTCAGCAAAGATTGCAAATAAAATATTTTGTGTCAAATGGGAGAGGGAGGTAATTTTTGCATCAAGAACATGTCATTGCAGTTATAAGGGCAAGGAAATGAGTGGGAGGAACATACGCACCAGGAAAAGATCAGCCCTCGGAACTAATACATATCTGTTTTATTTTTCTGAAGCAGTGTTGGTAGCCAGGCAAAGTGTATGCCTTAACAAAAGCTGTCTAGCTCTGGAAATGGGTTTATTTTTGTCTGAATGGCTATGATGATTTAGAGGTGGTGCAAGACAGAGAAAGATGGCATGGCTTTGACAGATATACAGAGATGCCATTTGCTTTGTTAAATCCCGTCACTCACTTTCTCCATCTGGAAAAATCAGCTAGAAATATACAATAATTAAATACTAATAATCTATACTGTTAGAGGGGGAAAAGCTCTTGAGCACTTATAAAAAAAACAACATAACAGCAAACTCAGGCCAAATTATCAGATAGCTCTTAAAACTGAGATTTACAAGAAGGCAGAAAATAAGTCTTCATGGTAACTGTCAGTTATCGAAGGATGAACACAGAAAGAGGATGTGTAGAGAAAGTATTATGTAAATGTCTACATCTTTCATTTATGGTGTAATATTCATAAACTCATTATTAGAAGATGCATCCATGTTGGGATGCAGCATGTTAGCCAAAACATGAAATGGATTCTGAATTAAAGTACCGAGATATAGATAGATAGATAGATAGATAGATAGATAGATAGATAGATAGATAGATAGATAGATAGATAGATTCAAATACATAATTTCATTAGAATGAACAGTGAATAGCATAGCATAGCATAGCATAGCATAGCATAGAATTCTTTATTGGCCAAGTGTGATTGGACACACAAGGATTTTGTGTTTGGTGCATATGCTCTCAGTGTACATAAAAGAAAAGATGCATTCGTCAAGAATCATAACGTACAACACTTAATGATAGTCATAGGGTACAAATAAGCAATCAAATCATATTAGGAAACAGTCAATATAAATCGTAAGGATACAAGCAACAAAGTTACAATCATACAGTCATAAGTGGAAGGAAGATGGGTGACGGGAACGATGAGAAGATTAATAGTAGTGCAGACTTAGTAAATAGTTTGACAGTGTTGAGGGAAATATTTGTTTAGCAGAGTGATGGCATTCAGGAAAAAACTGCTCTTGTATCTAGTTGTTCTGGTATGCAGTGCTTTATAGCGTCATTTTGAGAGTTGGAGTTGAAACAGTTTATGTCCAGGATGCGAGGGGTCTATAAATATTTTCACAGCCCTCTTTTCGACTCGTGCAATATACATGTACTCAATGGAAGGCAGACACACAAGGAATTTGCCTTGGTGCATATGCTCTCAACGTACATAAAAGGAAAGATACGTTCATCAAGAATCATAAGGTACAACACTTAAAGATAGTCATAGGGTACAAATAAGCAATCAGGAAACAATATCAATATAAATCGTAAGGATACAAACAACAAAGTTACAGTCATACAGTCATAAGTGGAAGGAGATGGGTGGTGGGAATGGTGAGAAGATTAATAGTTTGCAGGTGGTTGAATTATTATTGATTCTTTAAGTTTTAGGTCTGATACTGCATCTTGTCCTCTGATTATGAGTCTCTTCCCTACCTTTGCAGATTAGGATTGATAGAGAAGGTTATGCATGCTTTATTATATTGTACCTTTCATGAAGAGTTCTGTACTAAGTATATTACATCTCTTTTGTTGCAATTCTCAGGCTGTTTAGGAGCAATTTTACATGTCTTTACTTTTATCAGACCAAAATTTATCTTGCATAATATGGCAAAATTTTGCAGACTGTGTGCAGAGTTTGACAAGAGCCAATACCTAGATCAGTGTTCATGTCAGCTGGTGACTGAACTTGAGCATAATTGAATTCTTGTGTTGCTTATGTTGTGTGCCCTGTTATGAGTAATTCCATAATTTACTGAATTTATGCTATTGTGTAACAATAAAACATATATGTAGAAAATGAATAAATGAATGAGTGGGTGTGTTAGATACTAACAGCCAAAACGGTTTCTATCAGGTCCGGTGTTTGAGTGGGAAGAATACTCAAATGTGATTTGTTGAACTCCCTGACAGCTCCCTATATAAGGACTGTCAGAGAGGCAAGCTGCTGAATTGTACATAGTTGCTAAATAAAGAGCTGTTGTCTGAAGCCCGTTTCCAGTCTCTTCACTCATCCAACTTAAGAGAGAGAGAGAGAGAGAGGGAGGGAGGGAGGGAGGGAGGGAGGGAAGGAGAGGGTGTCAGTCAGTGAATGAGTTCTGGAAGAATGGTGTTAAAGCATAAACCATATGAAGGGAAACATGATAACAGTATTACAATATTTGATGGGCTGTCACAAAAATGAGGGAGTCAATCTATTGTCCAAAGCACAAGAAGGCAAGACAAAAAACAACGGATGGAAATTAATCAAGGAGAGAAGCAACCTAGAACTAAGGAGAAACTTCCTAATGGTGAGAACAATCAACTAGTGGAATGGCTTGCCTTTAGGAGTTATGGATGCCCCTACCTTGGAGGCTTTCAAGGAGAGACTGGACAGCCATTTGTCTGAAATGGTATAGGATCCCCTGCTCAAGCAAAGGGTTGGAGTAGATGACCTTCAAGATCCCTTCCAACTCTGTTATTCTGTTAACTTGAAAAAAATAATCCAAAGATCCAATTGTTTTTAATATGTGGTTAGATTATGAGACAATTTTCCATATAATATCAGAAACAAAAACCATGGTCTACATGGTCTGGACTGGAGCCAGAGATAATTCAGAATTAATTTATAAACACGAGCCAGATGTAATCAACAAACTGGGTTAAGAAATGGATGACCATCTGTTATAAAAGTGTAGGAGTAAAACAAGCTCTGGATTTAAACTTTGGGACAAACACACATGCACACACATATATAAAACCAGGTTTTTAGTCTTTGCAAAGGCTCTTAATTGTAACTAAGGTTCCTGCAATAAAGTATCTTATCTACAAAAGCTCAGTGCCAGTCTTCCCATGAGAAAACCAGGATACAGAAAAAGAATGATTAGAGGTAATCTCAGATACTGTTTGAAGAACTATGTGGACTCAGCATTCTAAAATAACACTTTAAAGGCTAAAATCGATACAACAAATTGGCAAAGATATCACCAAATCTAACACGTTGCCAGACTGGTTATTGAGAGTCTAGACAAACTGCAACACAAAAAGCTTTCGTAAGATAACTGAAGATATGACCAGATTAAAAAAAGAAAAAACATATTGGGCAAAAGAAAAGAAATTTAAAATAAGGGTGTGTGTGTGTGTGTCAGAGAATAATGGGAGAATTTAAAGCATTATTTAAGCATTAATAATACATCTATCAAACCAAAACAGGAAAGAATGCAAGAATATATAGAACTGAGTATGGAGGGATTCTTGTAACGTCTTTAGAAACTCCACTATCCACCAACAAAGCAAACTACAAATTGTGCATCGTGGACCTTTACAATGTTGAGTGATAATTCTAAAAACTATATTCCCATTAAATCTAGGGTGAACAGTTTGCTCTGCACATACAATAAATTCACCCACCATTGTCTTTCTCCAGAAGTATGGAACATCACCTTATGATGGAAAACCTAAAACAGACTACTAATAGTAGACTACTTTATTGAAATTTCCACAAGCATTCCTAACTTCATCTTAGCTTCAATTGCTGTCAGAAAATGTTACGTTTGAATTATGGTGAAGGTTAATTTGGTATGGTCACCTATGTTGGGTCTAGAACATTGCCAGTTCTTAAAATAATTGACCCTATTCCCATTATCCTAGGACAGCGTGGTGGCTATGTCAGTGTGTGAGAGTTCATGAATTGGGATAAACATGGTAATAGGTCAGCCAATGAGAACTGTTTGGTGACCCAGAGGGCTCGGAGCCTGGGCGTGTCTTAGGTTCACTGATCTGTATTTTATAGCTTCTGTGATTATTGATTCTGTACTTCTAGATTCTGAGTCCTGGTTCTGACTTCTGCTGTATGATATTGTATATAAAGAAGTTTCTTTTATAAATGAAGATGCTGAATTATTTACTTGTGTGCTGGTTGGATTGCTGCAAACTCTAATAGGTTAAGAGCTGGGCTTGTCAGCTGGAAAGCCGGCAGCCCGAGTTCAAGACCCGAGCTCTGCACCACAAGGTGAGCTACCATCCTCACCCCAGCTCCTGCCAACCTAGCAGTTTGAAAGCACGCAAATGTGAGTAGATAAATAGAATGCTGCTACTTTCAATGGGAAAGTAGCAGCGTTCCATGACATCATGCTGGACACTTGACTATGGAAATGTCTTTAGACAGCACTGGCTCAATGGACTTCAAAGATGAGCATTGCCCCCTATAGTTGTTAATGACTAGCAGAGTAAAATCTGCAGAATTTTTTTTTAACCATCATCTAATGTGCTGATTCTTCACTTTATATTGCATTATATTGCATTATATTATCACTGATGTTATCATGTAGTGGTTTTTTTTAAAAAAATATGTGACTCTCTATTCAGTTAAATAATAATAACAACAACACAGGAATGGTCTGGCAACCTTCTGAATAGAGATTTTATCTATGAAATCCCATTCTATTAATTTCCTGAGCTAGCTCTGGTAAATATGCTTTGTCCTTTTCTTGTACTGCAAAATGTTGACTTAAAATTCTTATCTATTGATGATTCTAACATTTGCTGTTAGAGCCATGTTGGATGGAGCTTGCTTAAGGAAAGGAAACATACTTTTTGGCTCATTCTCAAGCAATATGCCAACCAATATGCCAACTAGTGGAAAAGTCAGGAATACCCAGATTAAATCAACTGCTTATATATCAACTGCAAATAGAAGGTTAAAAAATGACAGAGAAGCCAATTTATCTAATCTACATCAAGTCTTACTTTCCTGCTTACCTCATCTTTTTTTTTTCCTTTACTGATTCAACAGATCATATTTAATCAGCTGGATTTCCAGTCTGAGGAAATGGTTTTCAGATTCTTTATATTTTGTAGGAATCAACTCCTTTTTATTATCGCCATTTCATGATTACATAAGCGGTCCACTATAAGCAATGCAGGTAACCGTTGCACAACATCTATTATTTCTGTGAAACTAACACAAAAGCCAGGAAGGAAAAAAAAATATGGAGAAAATTTAAGTTTATTACCTGAATGCTATAAACTTTGGAAATGAGTTCTGTTCAAATGAGAAGCAGTAAATATAAAAGGTCTGTACCTTTCTGTCGAATTTGCCAATACATTATGAATGAATACCAGTGTAATTATGGCCCAAGACAAAATTAATATTGAGCCTATAAAGAAATAAGGATAATATATGATAATAATAAAAAAGAAGATGCGAGAAAGTTCCTAATTGAAAGATACCACAGTCTGCCTTTTGTATACCAAGTTCAGAGAAAGATTGTATCTGTGTGTATGTGTATGTGTGTAACAAAATTATGCAACCTTCCATAGTGCTGAATTTCATTTACTTTCCCCTAGCTTGTTCAAATGGACATTGATCTTTTTTTTTACATTTTAGTTTGCTAAATGGTTATCTGCATTCATCCTCTCTGTCATAATAATTAAACATACAGATAGCATCTAAGAAATAATGTGAGTATTCTGAAGCCTTGTAAGACTTCTGGATTTCATACTTGTCTACCCATGAAATATATGATTAGAACCTACCGCTGAATGCAATGAAGTCTACTTAAAATTCAAAACATGGTTATTGTTTTATCGTATCGTCTAGTCTTGCCAATTTCCTTTGCCAGGAAAGCAGTAGCTTATTCATACAATATCTCTCTGCACTGCAATTAGATTCTTGTCTAAAAGCTATCTTGTATTTTCTGGATCATGTAATGAAGAACTGCGCATGCCGATGCCATTCTGGGAAGCCTATCTGTGTATTTTGTTAGTTTTTCATCCAAGACTTCTATTGAGTTTTTGAGGGGGTGTTGTTTGTCTTGTTTGCTTGCTTTTAAGAAGCGGTTTTCTCTGAGATGAAAAGTTAAAGCATATAAATGAGATCACGCATGCAGAAAATCTATTAAAAACACCAGTAATTCATGGCTAACAGCCCAAGGAGGAAGTCAGCCTGTCAAAAGAGAGCAAGTAGCATGACTCCAAATAAAATTGCTAAAATGAATATAAAAGTCCCAAGAACATTCATTGTTCACACTGATTAAGAAAACCAGGCAGAACAAAATGTTTATGGCCTTAACTTTGAGCTAGAAACAAACATTATTGTAGAATTGATTTTTTCCTATTACATATTACTTACTGTCTCTAATCACACCAAGTTTCAGACCATGTAAGAATAAATTCAGAAGCCTCTGTGTGATACTTCCATTTGGGGGGTGGGGGTGGAAACAGTTACTCCAATGATAAGTTTTGGTAACGGTGGCAGAAGAATATCTCTATGTATTTTATATGCTTGTTGAAGAGAGCTATATCTGAAAAGTTGAGCTGTAGATCATCCAGTGCATTGTAATGCATAATTTGGGAATACAGCCAGTTCCCAACTTATGACCACAGTTGGGGCCAGAATTTCCATTGCTAAACAAGGGGTTTGTTAACCTGAAATGCGACCACTTTTATTACCTTTTCTGTTACAATTGTTAAATGAATAATTGCACTTGTTAAGTAAGTCATTTGGTTAGTAAATGAATCCAGCTTTGCTGGTCGGCAAATGGTGAACACATGACTCCAAGATGCACAACCACCATAAATGTATAATAAGTGCCTGAATTTTGATCATTTGATGGGGATGATTGTAAGTGATGATGTCACTTTTTTTCAGTGCCATTGCAACTTCAAGCAGTTACCACATGAATGATTGTAAGTCCAGCAATATCTGGAGTGCCTCAAGGTTCTTTGCTCTCTTTTCTTTTCTTTTCTTTTCTTTTCTTTTCTTTTCTTTTCTTTTCTTTTCTTTTCTTTTCTTTTCTTTTCTTTTCTTTTCTTTTCTTTTCGCTGTAGTGCCAGAGTTGTTACCAATTTCTCCTAGGTTTAGTTGGAATCAGAGTTTAATGACTAGCTTGTGCAGGTCTGTAGCTAGTAATCTATAGCTTACTTGAGCTATACCTGTGAATGAGGAGGTACGTTTCAGAGCAGATGTACAATAGATCAGGGGTGTCAAACTCGATTTCATTGAGAGCCACATCAGGGTTGTGTTTGACCTTGAAGAGCCGGGGTGGGTGTGGTGGACATGGCCACCACACCTGATGTCACTTGTATCAGGGGGCCCTGTGGTGCCTGAGCACTCTGCCAGTGAAAATGAGCTCCTGAGCTGTTTTCAGCTGCGACAGTCTCCTGCAACCCTCTGCCAGTGAAAACCACACTCAGGAGGGCTGCACATGGCTCTCCTGAGCTCCGTTTTCATTGGCAAAGGCACTGTGGGACAGTCCTTTACTGTTTCCAGGGTGGCCCCATGGGCCAGACCTAAGCACCCCACAGGCCAGATCCAGCCCCCGGGCCTTGAGTTTGACATCCCTGCAATAGATCATTGTTTGATTTTGCAACAGTTGAATGTATCACAAGCAGCAGAAGTGATTATTTTTTTTTAAAAAAATATGTGTTGTTTTTGTGCATTTAAGGTGGCTTTGATTCCTTTATAAAAATCCTCTATGATCCTCTATGATCTAAGCAAGGTTGCATCCTGACTTCTTCCTGATAATATCTATACGATGTTTATTGCAATACTCTAGAGAGATTGCTTATGTTGCCTCCAGGCTGGTAGACAAAATACTTCCCATTTGGCTTTGTGTGAATGATGCTGACATCTTGTCATTAACCCAGGGTGGCCTAAGGACATCCCTCAAGGCCCTTGTTCAATACTCTTAAGAAGGGAGAGTAATTATTAACCAGCAGAAGACAAAAGCCATGATCTTCTCTAATAAGGTGAACCTATGACATAGAGGGAGTAAAATGTTACAAATACCTTGGTGCTTCTTTTCCAAGCTTCTTAAAGGAGATTTGCTCATGTCAATTATGCTACTTTCATGTTTCACAAAAGGGCCGGGGCAGTATTAAAAGTCCATCAAAAACAAAGATCAATCTTCATTCCTTCCTCTATAAAGCTGTTTATTGCAAAACACAGTTGCTAATTTTTAAATGGAACACAGTTTGGGTCTCTACTCCACCTGCAGGGAAAAAAGGGTTTTTTGAAAAGAGTTATTTTCCTTTTTTTTTCTTTTTTTCTTTTTTTTTTTTTTTACTCTTGGATGTGCATCCAGTATAGTACTAAGGCAAGGGTCAGCAACCTGTGGCTCTGGAGCCATGTGTGGCTCTTTCATCCCTCTGTTGCGGCTCCCTGTTGCCAGTCGGCTCCACAGTTGATAGGGCTTTTGGTTAGGACAGGTAGAGGAAAAAGGACACCATGCTAGGAGGAGACTCTATGGTCGGGGAACCAGACTTCTGGTCGGCAGGGGGAAAAGGATGCCCTGCTAGGAGGAGACTCTATGGTGTTGGGAACCGGAATTCTGGTTGGCAGAGAGAAAAGGATGCCGCGCTAGGAGATGGTGGGGGAAGTGGACTTCTGCCCACCTCCAGAATTGAATGGGGGGCTTCCTGTTAGTACCTTTGTGGCTCTTTGAGTGTTTAAGGTTGCCAACCCCTGTACTAAAGTTAGAAGCAGAGTGGCCACAAAGTGTGGCTAGCTATGTTGTCAGCCTGGTTAAACCTTATCCTGGTACCAACAGGATTATTGCCATTAATACCACCTCATAGGTTCAAATCCTCTTGAGCTTCTAGGCAATTACTAAATTTAGGACTGATAAATCTAAAGAAGGACTAGAAGGCACTCAGTAATCATTTAAGACAGTTTTCAAGCCTTACCCATCACTTAGAAACTTCTGAAGAATTACTCCAGATGCCTCTTTGTATTCACACCAATTGGTTTTTAGTATTGCCTAGCATCAGCTTGGCTACTAGGTAGATTTTTTTAAAAAAAACTTGTCTCCAAAGAGGATTTGCTCATACTGTATGAGTTGGGTAAAGGTGAGTTAATAGAACACAATTTGTTTTATATAAGGTTTTTGGTTTTTTTTTTAAATCTAGGCTGATCAAGACTCTTTTCCATCAGCTTCTAGGAGATTTCTGATGAATTTTATACATGACTCCTTTTAGCTGATAAGAGATCTCAATGTTTTATGGCAGTTGCTAAATTCTGTCTTCTAACTCATCATGTGATTATAACCATAAATGATGGCTTGAGTTAGATATTTGACAATGTTTTGAAATTTATCTCATTTTATCTTAGATTGTCTTATTTTATTGTATCTTATTTAATTATGTTATTTATTTAATTGTACATTTGTCACTGTGATATAAATTCAAAAAAAAAAATTGAATGCCTTTGTGTTTTTTGCTCTGTTTTAATCCTTGACTGTCTTAATATTTGTCTGAGAGAGTAGTGTTTAATTTCTTATGCCCCTTCAGTAACATTGGGAATAAATAAATAAATAAACCTAAATAAATAAATATTCATATCCTAGAGATGTGTAGTTATTTGGTCATTTGCAAAAAAAAAGAAAAAAAGAAGAAAAAAAACCAAGCAGAGAAAAACAAAATCATAGCGATGAGGAAAATCTACCCTGCTCCAAAAATGTCAATCCTCTGTTGCATTAAAATATCTTGGAAGAGAGACAGAGAAAGAGAGAGACAGAGAGAGGGAGAATGAATAATTTCTTGGAATTAATACCATATATAGGTATAAGAGTCCAGAAACTTAGAGCCAGTTGAAACAGAAGGCAACAGGAAAATGTATGCCCAGAAGCTCTGTAGAGCTGCAAGTTTGGAAACACACACACACAAAAAGAGGTAAGATTTAATATGAATTGATGATAGTTTTTGGAATGTGCAACAATGAAGATGAGTTAGGAAGAGCAATAAATAGCATTGTTCTAGCTGAAATGTGAGGGATGCGGTGGCTCAGTGGCTAAGACACTGAGCTTGTTGATCGAAAGGTCAGCAGTTCAGCGATTCAAATCCCTAGTGCCGCGTAATGGGGTGAGCTCCCGTTACTTGTCCCAGCTTCTGGCAACCTAGCAGTTCGAAAGCACGTAAAAAATGCAAGTAGAAAAATAGGGAGCACCTTTGGTGGGAAGGTAACAGCGTTTTGTGCACCTTCGGCATTTAGTCATGCCGGCCACATGACCATGGAGATGTCTTTGGACAGCCCTGGCTCTTCAGCTTTGAAACAGAGATGAGCACCGCTCCCTAGAGTCGGGAAAGACTAGCACATATGTGCGAGGGGAACCTTTACTGTTACCTTTTAGCTGAAATGTACAGAGAAAGACAAAGAAGGGATGGGAATTCTTGTTGATATTGTTATTGATGGTGTTATTTTAATTGCTTCTAGTAGAAGGAAAAGCTTTCATGTGTGCGGTACACTTGTTTTGGTTAGTTTTTATGCTCAACCTGTTGAGCCTGCTTTGCTTTTTCATCAAGAATGTTGTGTCTGTCTATCTCATGGCAAGTAAAATGTCATTTAAAAGAGTAGTGACTAGTTAACCAACAACTATATAAATCTTCTGCGACAGATTATGGACTATGCATGTTATGCCTTTGAACCAGAAGAAGGCTGAAAAGAGTATAGGACACAGAGGAAGTTCCCCAGGTATCCTGCTGATTGTACGTACGCTAAAGAAGAATCCCTGAACAGGACGTGTGCTATCAACTCTGAGGTCAAGCTCCTCAGCAATCCAAATAATATGAATTACCAGCTGTGGATCTACCAACTAGAAATGCTCTTCTGTATAGGAGGTAATAACCATTTGCAGAGCATAGATAACCCAGAGCCTTGGGGAAGGATGACAAGAAAGCAAAGGCCCAGGTTAAGCATTTTAATAGAAGAGGATCTGTTAATCTATATAAGGAAAGGGGATGTGACATGTACTGTGCGCTGAATGAAGGAGAGATTAATAGCATGCTGATTCTCCTAAGAAAATTTTATACTGCCCAATGAGGTTTGGCAGGGAAAAGCAAATACAGGATCACGTAAATGCAATGCTAGAATTGATGGCAAAGCTGAATGATATTGGGGAACACCTAAAGTACAAATGTTTAATAGCTCTACTCCTTTGTAGTCTTCACTGGAAGCAAGACCAGAAGCTTCAGTATGACAATGGAGCTGAGTTTACAATAAGCAAATTGAGGATTTCCTAGAATAAGATCATGAAAGACTGTTCTGCTTTTATCTGAGAAAAAGAAGTAAGAAGAAGACGAGGCTGATGTAATAGCAAAATATAAAGATATTCCTCATTTCGCAACCTTTTTTGCTAAAGATGTTAAGTGAATCTCTGCACTTGTGAAGTTAGTAACCCAGTTGTAAAGTGAATCTGGCTTGCTTGTTGATTTTGTTTGTCAGAAGTTTACAAATGATGGTTAAATGACCCCAGGACACTGCAACCATCATAAATACATGCCAGTTGCCAAGCATCCAAATTTCAATCATGTGACTGTGAGGATGCTGCAACGGTCATAAATGTTAAAACCAGACACAAGTCGTTTTTTTCAGTGATGTTGGAACTTGGAACGGTCACTAAATGAGTGGTCATAAGTCAAGGAGTAGCCGTATGGTGACAGATTCTAGTGCCCAGAGAAATATTGAACTACAAAAAATTAACCAGTAAAGATGAAAAGGGAGAAAATCCCACATTAAAAAAAACTTAATATAGAAATAGCAGTTAGACTTATATACCACTTCACAGTGTTTTTACAGCCCTCTCTTAGCGTTTTACAAACTCAGCATATTGCCCCCAACAATCTGGATCCTCATTTTACCAACCTCAAAAGGACGAAAAGCTAAGTCAACCTTGAGTTGGTCAGAATCAAACTGCTGGCAGTTGGCAGTCACAAGAAATAGCTTGCACTACTGCATTCTAACCACTGCGCTATCACAGCTCATTGGAACATAGCAAAGTATTTGGTATATATAGTCCCAAGAAAAACAAAGTGAACTATGAAATAGAGGTAAGGAAGGCACTCTTGATGATTATAGGGAAACTTTATAGTTTCTATACACTAAATAAGTTTTTTCAACCTCAGCAACTTTAAGATGCACTGACTTCAGCTTCCAGAATTCCCCAGCCAGCAGGCTGGTTGGGGAATTCTAGGAATTGAAGTCCGTGCATCTTAAATCTGCTTCCATGCATCTTAAATTTGCTGAGGTTGAAAAAAAACTGCTCTAAATCAATATACAAAGTAACCGCTAATAACAGTGTGACCTTCAAAGAAGAGTCAAGAAATGCTGTAATGATCTTTAGATTATGAAAAGAACAATAAGATGGACATGAACCAGCCTACCACCTCCACCTTCAATTAAGAACTTTTTAAACAACTGGTTGAAATCAATTGTTTAAACAAAATTAAACACAACTGTAGGTGTTGAAGTTGAATTATCCACTGGTATCAGCAGAGGCATATCACCCATCCTTCTATCTTACTAACAAATGTCAGTAAATTGAAATATATAATTCATTGATCAGAAGGGCAGATCAACAAAGAAGAAAAGTAGCAGCAGCAGATATGAAGTCTACACATGACGAAAACCAGGTTGTTGATTCTTCTAGCACATGACAGAGAATGTAAGGGAACATTCAGAATTGATTGGCTGCTAATCATATCTAAAACATTTGCAAAATGTTATTTGCAAATATACAAGTGAAAACTACAATAACATCTTTGCCCTGGTAATGAAGCACCTAATAAACAGATTGTTGTTGAGCATTGCAACATAAAAAGGAATGCAAGTGGAGGTAAATATGGTACCCCAGTATGAAGAATTTAAATAAGACATTTATAGGAAACAATCATTAGGACTGACAAATACAGAAAAATAAAACAACAAAATACAAAAGAGCATAAGGGATTTCCAACACAATGCTGAGCATGGAACACAACATTGAACAAGTGCTTCATTTTGCACTTTGCCTATATACAAAGAACTAGATAACAGATGGGTTTTTATGTCAACTTATACTGATGACCTGGTAATATTGCTGAGGAAGTAACACTGACAGAAGGAAAGCACTAAACCAAGATACTGAGCCAGAGGATCTAGGATCTAGGCAACATAGTCTACTCTCTGGGAATACATAGATTGAGAGAAGTTAATGAAAGTTATCTTCCAAACCAAAAGCACAAATAGAAGCAATATTAGTTTGTGCATGAAGGGAGCTAAAGCGGTGAACATCCCTATGCTCTATGCCTACCTCGGTGAGATAAAAGAACAATGTTAACCAATAATAGAAATGTGTGTTTGGAAAGACATTGTGGCTACCACTAGAATTTATGCAGAATATTCTTTGCAGCAACTCAAAATGATTGGAATGCAACAAATAGAAAGGCAACCATGTACCAAACCTGTCCGCCCCTGACTTCAGGATGCAATTTAATTAGATGAGCAATTGGGGTTGGAGTCAAACCCGGCAGAGAATCTTTCAGCAACTATTAGCTTTTGCTGAGACAGGCATCCATCAGTTGGTCAAGGAAAAAAAACAACCTTGGGTAATAGTTTCTATGACCAAAATATATTATTTGTTTTAACAGCAGAAGCTAGTCAGGAAGCCGTGGAAACTAAAGATTTAGGCCTAAAACTAAACAAGCCTGCATAGTCTTAGAAACTATTCAGCCTGGATTGCACTAATTCAAATTGAGGAAACCAACAGAGAGAGGTAAAGAGAGGGTGACAGGCACAGGCACATTTTTGGCCAAGGTTGTCAAACTCAAGGCCCATGGGCTGGATGTGGCCCGCAATGTTGTCAGATGCGGCCAATGGGACAGTGGTGGGTGCCCCCAGTTCAGATCGGTTCTATAGAACCGGTAGTAAAACCGGAGGGAGGCTCCACCCACCGACCCCGACGTCATCAGAACGCTTCTGCGTATGCGCAGAAGAGCACGCGCGTGCACTAGCGAAGCGAGCGTGTGCGTGCATGCGGCCCCATTACAAACTAGTAGTAAAGGTAAGTAGAACCCACCCCTGCGGCGGTGCCATCCTGGAAAATGTAAAAGGCCAGCCTGTGTCACTTCAGCCTGGTCTACCTAATGCTAAGAGGAAACATTGGGCTCACATCACTTTGGCCCGGTCTACCCAATGCGAAGAGGAAACATTGGGTCAGTGTGGCTTTGGCCCGGTCTACCTATTGTGAAAAGGAAACATTCCAGTAGTTTGGGGAGTGGCTTCAAGTTAGCCATGCCCATCTAGTTGGTCACACCCATCCAGTCGGCCATAATCGCCTGGCCCTTCAAGGTCAACCACAGCTCTGAGGTGGCCCTCAATGAAACTGAGTTTGACACCCCTGTTTTAGATCTACAGAAGGCAAGTCCTTAGACAGGAGAGCAATATCATGAATTATTATGGAATATAGTTTATAAACCACTAAATGTTGAGAATGGTGTTGACATATGCAGCAGTTATTATGAAATGTCCCTACTAAGGCACTTGAAAGTGTCTCTACTAGTGCCACTTGAAATGTATGTTGAGACACAAACAAGGGATGAAACATTCTTGATTTTTGGATTAATTTTTTTTTTTACCATATCCTATAACCGCATCTTTGCTGTACCTCTGTGTATATGCTTCCTTTGAGCCCTGCTTCTTCACCAAGCTCATTATGCCTAAATTACTACAAACCGAGTACAGTAAAGTGCCTTTGAAAAGCTAATCCTTTAAATTGCAATAAAACAGTGTTTGTTGAATAGTTCACTGCTGTGCAGGAAGAAAAAAAAAACATGTATATCTTCTTTGATTTCCTGGGAAGGGAATTAAAAGGACATCCCAAATCACCATCCCATTTCTATCTAAAACATTGGCAGTGGCTTTTTTCTATTCTATTACAGGAATTTGGTTCTATTGCTTTGATCTACAACAACCAACTTTGCCAGTTTGAAACAACACCACAAGGTACAGACATTTCCTGAGGCGAAAAATGATTTCATTTTATTTTTTATTCTATTTTATTTAGAAAAGGAGAAAGGGAACAGTTTCTCTCTGAATAATTTTGCTCCATTCTCTTGCCTTGAGCAGGTTGGACTAGAAGACCCCTGAAATTCCTTCCAGCTCTATGATTCTATGTTCTATAATTTACCTTATTTCAGAAATTTGTTCCAAATGTTCTCACTAGGTTTCAGCAAAATCAGAAATTAAATAAAAGGTAATCAACTTCAGTGCCGAGAAAAGAGAAGGATGTCATTCTGAGTTTCTCAGGATCAACTTGAAAACTGTCCAAACCACACTGAGAAAGGACCAGTGCTTCTGAGCTTGCACATGTTTTTCCTACTGTGAAGTGAGAGTCCCTGCATCTTGATAATGTGTCTTATGTGACCTGACTATCTACTATGATTTGCTCAAATGCGCCTAGCTTACCATGATTTTCTTTGATTCTGGATGCATGCTGCTTGATTTAACACCATTATTATTTCTTGCATTTATGAGCTGCGAAAAGCAATGTTACACAAAAGCTTTATTGAATGCATAATGCCAGCAATATCCCATGGTTGCATTTCTCTGAATATATTGTGCACAGCAGACAAAAGGATGGCTATATTTTTTAAAGTCCATACTGTTTGTCAGCCTTGATAGTTCTGATTTTTTTAAAAAAAAATATCCTGCTCTCTTCTTAGGGTTTAAGGAATTGGTAAGCTCAGGGTTAGCTCAGCTTTCCATCCTTCCAAAGTCGATAAAATGAGGATCCAGATTGTTGGGGGTGATATGCTGATTCTGTAAACTGCTTAGAGAGGTCTGTAAAGCACATTGCTAACTAAATAGGCTAAATTAGACTGTTTGGATGGAACTGAATGTTATACTCAGAAAGAGCTGCCACAAAGCTTGACAATTCATATAAATCCATATATCATAAATTTTAGTCCTAATCATTCATGTTAGCTTAGCCTTCATATACCAGCCAGAGGTACCAAAGTACATAGATATTTTTAGTGCTTATTAGGTTTCCTGTCAAACTTGACCTAATTGTATCATCATCATTATCATCATTGTCATTGCCATCATCATTGTTATTTTCATGAAATGCCTTTGTCTACTTTCTTCATTTACAAGAATGGCTCTGAGCCCCATATTTTAAGGGCATCAATGGGTGAGGGCTTTCTTTTTAAGAACTCCGCCTACCAAAGAAAAAGAAAGGTAGATCAGTAATTGCTTAGGAAGATGAATTGGATGATCAGGAGAACATTCATAAATGTACTATGTTAATACACAATACTTAGATGTATTCTGTTAAATGAATATTTTATGATTCATTAGGACAGCTATTTTGGTGAGAAATTTCAAAATTGTCCACTGGTCCACCCCAGTACACATGAGTCAGTCCATTAGCTGAATCTAGCTGAATATTATCTATATTAATTTGTATAATGACTCAGAGGGGTTTTTTTTCAACATTATTTGGAGTTGCAAGGAATTTAAGCTTAGATTTCTGCATATAAAGTGAGTGTTCCAGAACTATAATTCCACTCCTAAAACATTATAGAGAACTTGTCAGACAGATGCTCAATTTGGACGTCAATTGATGTTAAGGCTAAGATCTATCACTCAGACTTTTGAAGCTGTTAACAGAGAGAACAGACTTTATACCTGATCAGATTATGATACTTTACAATTAGACACATGGATTTCAACAGTGTCTGGAAAACCTACAGAAGGAGTAATTTAAAAATAGGAAGTTAATAATAAAGAGCTCTCTTAGAAAGCAAAGATTTTAAATGTCATAAATGCCAATTACCTTAAATCGTACTTTATATCTATTTTAATATAAAATTTTAAAAAGGGATTTTAAAGAAGCGCCTTTCAAATCATATTTTATATCTGTATTTGTTGTTAATGCTTATTTTAAAGCTGAGATCATTTGTTCATTCATTTGTATCTCCTTTGTAGGTACCACTTCTGCCAAAGGAGCAGATCAGCAAGTTTAATAGTTTCTCTGTTCGTTATTTCAACATAACTTTTGCTGATCTTGGGATTGCTGAAGTTACTTTCAGCAGCCAGATTGAAGAAAGAAAAGCAGTGATAAGTTAAACTGCTGCCCAAGAGATGAAATTGGAAATGGCAGAATCAGTGTGGGATTTGCTGAGCTCATCTGTGAAGAATAAGCATAAACAGCCTTACTGATAGAACAAAGTTACATGGCTAAGTGTGCAAATGTGCATTTTTTTTTAAGGGCTTCTACACGAACGCACAGAGCCACTTCTAAAGCAACTCCAGACCTCTAGGATTCTTGTCAGCCATGTTTGAGAGTCAAACTGATTTATTTCTGGTTCCTCTTGGGTATAGTTCAAACTGCAGTAAAACTGATCTTTAAAAATGAAAGCAAGAGCATAGTGGGTGCTTGGAGGCAGGCTATTTCTTCAGCTGCGAAGCCCCTGTCTCACCATGTTTCCAAGCTTCTATGTTTTGAGGATTTTCATGAGAAAGATTACTTATTTTCAATTTCCTTTCTTTTTGGCTCTGCAGATGACCAAAACAAATTGATAAAGTATGAAATAACTATAAGTGTGTATGTGTAGAAAGAAATATCTTTCTGGGTTCAGCTCCAAGTGGGGAAAAAGACACTGGAAACATGGGGACTACTTGGAAAGATGGTTTAATGGTGGACAGGATCACATGGCTTGAGTTCCTGAACAGAAAAGGGGCAGATACAGTGAGTCACTGGGTTTTTATGCTCTCTCTGGCTTTGAACTTCCTGGGGCCCCGAAAGAGTATCCTGATTGATTGTCAGACTCCCAGCGGGTGGGGGTCTTAGCTAGCCTTGCTAGCTGATGTAATCTTCCCAAGTGCCATGGTAGTGAGTTTCTGTCTAGATGGGTCCCATTATGTTAGTTTCTGTTGCTATTGTGTTGCAGATGGATCCTGTTGTGTTGTGATGGTCCATTGACAAAGATTGAGTTTCTGTTTCTGGCCCATTAACAAAGGGTGGGGTGGGGGGCAAGAAGGTGGGAGCTGTTTTCAAGCATGCTTCTCCATTTCTCATACAGGGAAACATAATATTCTGCCTTTTTAATATTTCCAAAAATATTTCATTTTCCAGGAAAGGGGTGGGTGCTAACTTCCTGTATGTATGTATGTATGTATGTATGTATGTATGTATGTATGTATGTATGTATGTATGATCATCTTAAATAAGTGACTCAGGATGACTTACAATGAAAAAAATCACAGTATATAAACATAAATAAGAATCAAGTTACAAATAAGATTTAAAAGGTAGGGTTATGTTTTTAAAGGTTAAAAAACTAACAGGGCAGAGAGTATTCTTCATGACACTAGCCATCCCCAGAGTTGCATATTGTCATGCCCCAGCATATAACTTTTATATACTATTGTTGTTCTCTAGCCCCATCTAGTGGCCAGAGAGACAATTACCAATGATATTGTTTGAAGCTGACCCAACCCGTTTACCCATCAGCCTGCACACTCAAAACAAGTGCATGCTGGGAAGCCAGACTCCATTTTCCTTTAGCACTTGGAGAAGGCAGAAGCACAAAGAAGAATCCATCTTAATCTGTGGCACATGGTCATCCAAAAACAAACCCATAGCCCACACACAGAACATCGCTGGTGAGATTTAAATTGCTTGTATTTATTCATTGTTATGTTCAGCAGTAACTTAATACTGCCTATCTTGTATTTGGTTCTCATTGTATGTATTCCTATTTTCCCCAGTTTCACCATATCCTGTTCTTTCAATAAAGCATCCATATCTATGCACGTGGTCTGTTTTATTGCATGTTGAGCTGTATACAGACTAACGTGTAGTGAGGACAGAACACATATCACTCTTTGACTTCCATGCCAATTGCAAAGCCAGGTCTCAACACTCAACACTCTTTCTGAAGGCTATAAAAGTGGGAGGTCACTCAACTCTGAGGTAAAATGTTCTTGATGGCAGGGGAAATGACAAAGAAGCCTCTCCTTTTGGATCCCATCAACTTAAATCCGCAACATACCCTGCCTGCCTGATCAGGTAGGATCGGCCAATATAATTAGGATAAGACAGTTCCTCAGGTAACCTGGCCTCATGCCATGAAAGGTTTTAAAGGTGATAATCAGCACATTGAATTGGACCCAGAAGCAAACAGCAGCTTGTGTAGTAGTTATGTTATATACATAAGCCAAGGTTTGTACTGCCATATTCTGCACTAGCTGTATCTTCCAGATACTCTCCAAAGGTAACATCATGCAAAGCACATTGCAATAGTCCATATGGGAGATAACCAGAATATCAGTGAAGGAAAAAAGAGCTTCTTGATCCAGGAAAAGAAGTAACTGGCACACAAGATGAAGTTAAGTTAAGGTAGGACATGGGGATAAGAGGACCTTCACTGCCCTGAGTCCTTTGGGAGAAGGGCGGTATAAAAAATTTAATAAATAAAATAAATAAAGATTACACATTTGGTCCATCAGGGGCAGTGCAACCCCACCCAGGACCAAAGATAGTGAACTCCTGGCTACCGATGAACCTCCTACCCACATCTACTACATCTTATCAGGGTGAGTTGAAGATCATTGTTCCCCATCCAAATCTCCAGAGCCTCCTAGTACCACGAAAGAGCATCCACAATTTCACAGAGACAACTACCACAGTTCCACAGAGAGAACTACTAGAGAAGAAGGAGTCAACCTATTCTCAGAAGTGCAGGAGAGCAGGACAAGAAAATCAATCTAGAAGTAAGGAGAAATTTCCTGATACTCAGAACAATTAATCAGTGGAACGGCTTATCTCCGGAAGTTGTAGATGCTCCATCCATGGAGGTTTTTAAGAAAAGACTAGACAACCATTTGTCTGGAATGGTATAGGGCCTCAGGCTTGAGCAGGGATTGGACCAGAAGACTCCAAGATCCCTTACAACCCTATTATTCTATGTTCTAAGCAGGCAACGGCAAACCACTTCTGAATTCATGCCAAGAAAATCATGGGGATGTTTCCAGGCAGTCATCAGGAGCAACCACTGACTCAAAGGAAAATACATACATACATACATACATACATACATACATACATACATACATACCAGGGGTGAAATCTAAAATTTGTTACTACCGGTTCTGTGGGTGTGGCTTGGTGTGTGTGTGGGGGGGGTAATGTGACTGGATGGGGGTGGCCATTTTTACTTTTAAAACCATTTTTTACATGTAAAACCATGTTAAAAAAAATGCTTTCAAAAGGCTCTGGCGATCCCAGCTGAGTTGCCTGATTGGCAGGCAACTCAGCTGGGATCGTCAGAGCCATTTAAAAGAAAAAAAGAGGCTCTGATTATCACACAGCTGGGTATGGGGGGCGGCAGGGATTTTTGCTACCGGTTCTCCAAACTGCCCACCGACATCGCTACCTACTTGCCTGAGCCAGTCCGAACCGGGAGCATTTCACCCCTGATACATACATACATACATACATACATACATACATACATACCTCAGCTTCTAATTTGGAAGTGGATATCATAACTCAGAATTCTTTGGGACAATTATTTCAATTCTTTGAGTTCCTTTTAATCAGACTTGCATTTGAGCATTTCTGAAAATTTAAAAAAAATCTGAGTCACAGTCAGGATGGATGAATTTTACTAGACAGAAAAGGTGGGTGCCCCGGGATAGTGAATTATAGATTATTACTGCTGTCATTTTATATTTCTCAGTTTGCCTTCAGGAACTCCCATTGATCCGCTTCCTTTTTAAACTGCAGTAGATTACAGCTTTTACTTTATAGTGACATTTTGATATACATTACAGCCAGAGAGGTCAAAATACTGAAAATTGAGATGAAAACAAGATAGAGGCACACAAGATATAATACAAGATTAAAAAAAGAACAAACAATCAAACAAAGCCATCTTATTGTAATGCAGAGAGAATGTTGTTTTTCCAAGACCAAATAAGATTTTGACACTTGCAGAAAACTCAGATTTCAATGTGATGGAAAATAGATATCATCAAAGTAATAATATGACAATGCGCAATAATTTGAGGGGTTATGAATTTCCAAGTCTTCCCTCTGAAGTGCCAGCTGCTTTGCTATTTGCATTCACAAGGGGATTTACTAGTAAGAGACTATCTGTTGGCCACTAAACAGAAGCTGCTTGGAAGTAATAATCTGTATAGGAATTTTTCCTTATCCTTCACCTAACAGAAGCAGATTTAAGGAAGATGCACACTACACAGATTCATAAATTACTAAGCAAATTACAAATTACTTATTTAGCTGAATAACATACTAAGCCATCAGCCAAGATTTTAAAAAGATAACACCTTGGTTTATGTAATGTAGTAAGGCAGAGCAGGACGTGGTGGCTCAGTGACTAAGATGCTGAGCTTGTCAATTGAAAGGTCGGTAGTTCAGTGATTCAAATCCCTAATGGTGAGCTCCTGTTACATGCCCAGCTTCTGCCAACCTAGCAGTTCGAAAGGACGTAAAAAATGCAAGTAGAAAAATAGGGATCACCTTTGGTGGGAAGGTAACAGTTTTCTGTGTGCCTTGGGCATTTAGTCATGCCAGCCACATGACCATGGAGATGTCTTCGAACAGCGCTGACTCTTCGGCTTTGAAACAGAGATGAGCACCACCCCCTAGAGTCAGGAACGACTAGCACATATGTGTGAGGGGAACCTTTTCTTTTACCTAAGGCAAAGCTAAGCAAAGCAAAGCACATTATTGATAGTCTGATGTGGGAATCTAATCTACCTTCCCATGTTTTTTTCAGCACCAAAAATATTAATTAGTGGAAGAACTCAGGTATGTTTTTTATAGATTGCAATGCATACTATATTAATATTATAGCTGTTCAGCACTTCAGAATTGGTGACCGAAGCTTGTAGGGGATACAATCAGGGAGAATAATATTCCCTTCTGCAACTCCTCAAAGTAGCCATGTTTTTTCTCCTGTGAGCGATGTCTGCACTTTGCTTCTGTCACATAATCTGAGATAAGGCTACAGCTACTTTTGCAGAAAGAGTTATGTTTCTCTCCTATTGTATACTTCGACACATCATATTGGAATTCAGCTTGAGTTATTGCATAACCATAAAAATAAAATACAAAAGAGATTTTGAAAGTTTTGAGTATGAATGTTTTGTATTACATGGTCAGCAACATAGCTTCTTGATTACTTTTTTCTTCATCCTTACAAGGGAAAAAAGAGTATTTGGCCAAAAAAAAAATGTAATGAGATTGGGGTGGCTTTTTTGATATTTCCTACAAAGATTAAGGACTTGGGTTGGGGGTGAGATACTTCAAACTGACATCTGTGCTGATTAAAGCTTAATAGTTCTGACAGATCATTATATTCTGAAACAGTATGTAATTGGATGTTAACTTTGAAGAACAATAATAAGGAAGAATTGATGTTAGTGGAAGTCTCAAAAATGTTAACTTTTCTAGGAAAACATTTTTTAGACTTTGTTGTTGTTGTTGTTAGTTGCAAAATCATGTCCGACCCATCGTGACCCCATGGACAATGTTCCTCCAGGCCTTCCTGTCTTCTACCAGCCTCTGGAGTCCATTTAAACTCACATCTACTGCTTCAGTGACTCCATCCAGCCACCTCATTCTCTGTCGTCCCTTTCTTCTTTTGCCCTCAGTCTTTCCCAGCATTAGGCTCTTCTCCAATGAATCCTTCCTTCTCATTAGGTAGCCAAAGTATCTGAGTTTCATCTTCAGGATCTGGCCTTCTAAAGAGCAGTCAGGGTTGATCTCCTCTAGGACTGACCAGTTTGATCGCCTTTCAGTCCAAAGGACTCGCAGGAGTCTTCTCCAGAACCAGAGTTCAAAAGCCTCAATTCTTTGATGCTCAGCCTTTTTTATGATTCAACTTGCACAGCCATACATTGCAATTGGGAAAACCATAGCCTTGACTATATGCATTTTTGTTGGCAGGGTGATGTCTCTGCTTTTTAGTATGCTACCTATTTTTTAGATTAGCACTTAAATTGATTTTCCTGGACATTTTGCATAAGGTAGTTCTCACTTAATCACCCTAACTGGGACCAAACTTTCCTTAGCAATAGTAGTTTTGGTAGACCCAATTGTGGTTATTAGGCCAGAACTGCCTCATAATTAGGCCAAGGCTTCACTTCAGTCATAATCAAACAATTCAACTTAATATTCTTGGTTTGTTTTTTGTTTTTTTGCTTGTTTGTTTTACTTCTAGCAATCTTAATCTTTAATTCACTATCATAGGATAATACTATTTATTTATTTATGTATGTATGTATGTATGTATGTATGTATGTATGTATGTATGTATACCACCCTTCTCCCGAAGGACTCAGGGCGGTGAACAGTCAGAATAACATACATATAATTTAAAATAAAATTAATTTAAAATAATTAAACCGATTTGGCTCATCAATTAAGATTCTCCGAAAATATATGCCAGTCCAGCTTGGTGAAACAGAAACTAGAGAGCAAGCAGGGCAGAGAAAAGACAGGAGCAGTGGAGATCTACTAGATTACTCATGAGAAGGTCTTGCCCATCTTGATGGGCTGGACTGGAAAGCTATTTATCATGGCAGGTGTTGCTAGGAACAACATGTTTGGTTTATGGCTGTGTGTTCCTTGTGCTTCCAGCTTGACTTTGTGCCTTGGAAACTCTGAATTTCTCTTGTGAAGTGAGTACTTGTGGATGTATTTCAGTTTGGCCTGGTGGAGTTAAGTTTGTTTGGTGAACTGACTTGTCTTAGCAACTTTTCATTATTTTATGAACTATTGACCATTGCTTTGTGCACTAACCTTGGCCTGCTTGTGGCTGGATTAATTTCGGACAGTTCTGAGGCTGAGTGAAGGGATTGCTAGGGAACATTAATAAACTCTCTAAAACCACACTTTACATGTGTGTGTGAGAGAGAGAGAGTAAGTGGGGTAGTACACTGACACACATAGAGCAAAGCATTAGCTTCAGTCATTTATCACTTTAGATTTAAAGAAGGCATCTGAGGCATAAGTAGGACCTGAAGAACTTGTACATTAAAATTTTGCTTGAGGCCAATCCTTTGCTATATAGATTTTGAATTACTTTTAAAATAGATTTTCTAATTAAAGTCAAAGGAGTCTGGGAGTCTGAAGAACACCAAGAGAAGCACTAGTAGCATATTCTTTCTAATAAACCTGGATTTATTTTGGTACTATGAAGTTCCAAATTGGGATTGAATGACAATTTCCCCCCCACAATTTTGCAGCTTTATTGTTTATTGCTTTTGCATCCTGTTCTTTCTTTCTGGTAGAAAGGGCAAGCTGCAAGAACTACAAAAAGAGAACAAGAATTTTCCTATAATGTATGGGGACCCAGCCAAAAAATTCTTAGATACAACTGACATAATTGAAACACACACACACACACACACACACACACACACACACACACACACCAGAGGTAGGTTTCAGCAGGTTCTGACCAGTTCTGGAGAACCAGTAGGATAAATTTTGAGTAGTTTGGAAAACTGGTAGTAAAAATTCTGACTGGCCCTGCCCCCATCTATTCTCTGCCTCCCAAGTCCCAGCTGATCGGGGAGAAATGGGGATTTTGCAGTATCCTTCCCCTGGAGTGGGGAAGGAATGGAGATTTTACAATAACCTTCCCCTGCCATAGCCACGAAGCCACACCCACCAAGTCATGCCATGCCCACCAAGCCACACCCACAGAACCGGTAGTAAAAATTTTTGAAATCCACCACTGACACACACATCTTTAACATCCTTTGATACTCCTAGAAAAGAGATAAGAGGTTGATCATGGGACTGCACCCTTCATCCTGACCCTGCTTCATTCCCCTACATGGCTGTTCCATTCAGATGAATAATCTGAGGGCATCACAAGTCTTTAACAGAATCATACAAATTGCTGAATATAGGCTTCTGATGACAAAACACAAAGTGACAAGTCGCCTAGGAAAGAGACCTCAGAAAACAGCTGTCAGCATCTGCCCAGGAACAGAGAAAGGCTCTGATGTTATTGGTAATAAAATCATTTGGGGCTTATTTGCTACTCTAATTTTCTAAATTTAACAAGAAGAAAGAGTTCAACATTGAAGAGAACCCCAAACAACATAAAATTATCTGAAAGATTGATAAAACTAAGGAGGCGTTACCAACTCTTCTTTTTCCTCAAGCACATTCTATTTGAATTTACACTTAATGAATTCTCTTTAAGAAATGCTTAAATGCTTGGCCTAATGCCTAAAAACTCCCTGGAAACATGAAGCTAATAAGAATTGCCCACAATGTAATTTTTTTAAAAAAAATCTAAATATGAGAATGTTACTGTAAGGGTCCCAAAATGTACTTGAGTCACCAGAATGCCAAAGAGAGAGACTCAAGACGAGGCTTGCAAAAAGAAGCAGATTTTATTGATGGCCAAAAACAAAATACTGGGTAAAACCATTCCAAACACATACAAAATGTGGTGCTGTCGGCCAAACAATGTTGACTGGTGGCCCCCAGAGGGAGAGCCTTCTCTGTGGGGGCCCCTGTCCTATGGAACGAACTGCCCCTGGATATACGACGGATCCCCGACCTCTGCGCCTTCCGGCATGCTTTGAAGACCCTTTTATTCCATCAAGCTGGGCTGACAGAATAATTGATTTTAATAGGATTTTTAAATGATTTTTAGTTTGGCGTTTTAAATAACGGCCAAGGGATTGAATTATTTTAATTGGTTTTTAATTTTTATATGTTACTGTTTTTAGTATGGCTGTACACTGCCCTGAGTCCTTCGGGAGAAGGGCGGTATAAAAATACAAACAAACAAACAAACAAACAACGACCTGTATGTCATATCTTGTTCTTTCTGTGCACATGGAAATTGCCTTAATCCCTGTCTGCACATGTTTAATTTAGTTTCCATATTTCAATGAAAAACAAAAGGGCTGAAAGCTAAATAAGAAAAGGACCAAATTACAGAATGCTCCCACTTGAGGCATATAAGGCTGTTCCAAAACTGGCTTGATGAGCCACAGTGGCACAGTGGTTAGAGTGCAGTACTGCAGGCCACTTCTGCTGGCTGCCAGCTGACTGCAATTTGGCAATCCAAATCTCACCAGTTTCAAGGTTGATTCAGCCTTCCATCCTTCTGAAGTGGTTAAAATGAGGACCCAGATTGTTGGGGGCAGTATGCTGACTCTATAAACTGCTTGGAGAGGGCTGTGAAGCATTGTAAAGTTGTATATAAATCTATGTGCTATTGCTATTGAAGTTACTCATATTATAACTCACATTATTAGCAGCAGTCAGAATGGCTGGACAGCTTCCAAAAGCCCTGGAGTGTGTCATGGCATCACTACCTCTTCACTTTGCTTGCTTACTATCTGGTCAGTCATCTGCATCCAATTTCTCTTTATTCTGAAGAGATCTTTAAAGACAAAATATGAGACTTTTTCCTGACAGTTTAATTTCTACAGATTGTAGTGGCTAGTGACAGGCATTTAGCCTGCAGTCATGGCTGGAAGGATTAGAATTGGGCTAAACATTAGTTTTGGTTCCATATGAAACTGTACTTCTGTACCAATTCTTTCTGGTGGAGGAAAAGGAGGAATAAGAAAAGGGTGGAATTGGGAGAATAAGAGAAAGCAAAGGGTAAACGTCAGGAGAAGAGAAAACCAGAGGGAACTGGCAATGTTCTGTTTGAAAGTTTAGTTGCATTTGATGCCAAGTCTACTCAAGAAGCCTCAGAAATATGAAAAAAATATTTAGCAATATCCCATATTTGAAGCCAGATTTCCTTTCTTCTACGTTCCAGCTTTTCTTAGGCATCTTTTTGCTTTAGTCAAAGCATATTGCCTCACAGCTTGAATACTTGATTTGCATGCTTCCTTCTGATGATTAATATCTACAGAGAAAGTTAGCCAAATGCAAACATACAACTGAAATAAACAACCCTCCATCTAGCAAATTATTTGTTCTTCTAATGTAACTCCTCTATTGGTTGCAAAAATCCACCAAAGCAATCTTTTTGATCTCTGATGGAACAGCCCGGAACAATTTTCCTCCTTCCCCTTGGTTTCTTTTCTTTTGGTCTTCCTCAGAAATCATTAAATATTTTAGTCCAGCAGGAACCAGTAAATACCCTTCATTATTTCCAGTATATATGGTTCACTGTCAGCTTTTAGCAGATTTAACGAGATCTTGAGTATCATTGTAATGTCCTGTTCCTCTATCACTATTACTAAAATTGTTGCAAGATCTGTCAACAAGACCATGAACATATCGCAAGATTTCAACAAGAGCTCAAAAGATTTCAACAACTTGCATAATAAATCATATAATTTTTGGCACATCTGTGTACAATTTTCTGAGAGTTCATAAACTTTGAAATTTTTTTTTAAACTACTGGTGATGTCTAGATACACCTCTTTGGGAGAAGGGTAAATTCTGAGACCCTTATTACTACACTGCTGATCTGTGCTGTAAGGGCTACACAAGGGAGGTTTCAGTAAAACTAAAGACCAGTCTTGGGGCAGTTCCATGGATTCTGATAAGTTAAGGTTCTTACATTTCCTTCTGTCTATGCACCTCAAATGTAATTTCTGCCTGCTTGCCATTAACCATTCTGGTTGAAGTGGCAGGAAAACTGAAATGCGTGGTACTTCATGGATACTATTTGCTTACACCTGAGCAGAGATTCAGTGAAGAGCTCTTGACAAGTTTCTAAGCAAATTAGAACATCAAACATAGAATTATAGAATAATAGGGTTGAAGGGGACCTTGGAAGTTTTCTAGTTTTCTTTTTCTATAAATGTATGACTCACTCCTTGTAGAAAGGTCATTTTTTTCCCTTTACATTTCTATGATTTAAAATTACTTAGAAGACATGCATTATGGAATTGTATTTATTTTCTTTTTATGTGATGGAATCATTTTCATCATAATGTAAAGCAAAATTCTGTATTGCTAGATTGATTGTTTAATTGTACCTGGTTCTCATGTTGTCTGGGCTTCAAAGCTAAACAGGGTCAGGCTGAGTTTATTCTCTGATGGGAGAATATTAGAATGTTCCTTTGCTGGAACTATACTGGGAGTCAGTGTTGAAATCCTCCCTGTTTTGTCACCGGTTGGCTGCCCGTGCATGCGTGGTACGCGCCAAACACATGCTTCGCGTGGAAAAAGGAGGCTTGGGAAGGTAAGTAGAACGGTGGGGGGGGGGAACAGCTGTGCTGTGCAATTTAGATTCACTAGAAAGCAGGATTTCCTGCTTTCTAGTGAATTTAAACCATGCAGCACAGCTGATCGTCGGAAATACCAGTTTGGACGAACCGATAGCTTTTTTTAATACTGGTTCGCCCAAACCTGTAGTTTTTATCACTACCAGTTCACCTGAACCGGTGCGAACCGGTAGCCTTTTACCCTTACTGGGAGCCAAGGAAACATTCTAGAATGACAAACCACCTGTGTATTTTTTTTTCCCAGAAAACCTGAATGGACGTATCCATTAAATCATGGGGAATCAAGATTTTCTTGAAGGAGAATTTAGTTTTGTTTAAAAGTATCCCATCTGTTCTGTCATTTTTTCCCCACACTACACAATTTTACTATATGTGTTGAATAAGGACAGTTAAATGCATACCAGGATTAGGAAGAGCTTTAGTAGAAAAAAAATGTTAAAACAAATATTTTGGGTCATGACTTTCTACCTGCCAAGAACCTGCTGGTAACACAAAAAATAGTTGGAGTGGGAATACAATTGGCCTAGAGAGTTTCTAGGTAGTCTATAAAGATAGGTAAAGGTTCCCCTCACACATATGTGCTAGTCGTTCCCGACTCTAGGGGGCGATGCTCATCTCTGTTTCAAAACCAAAGAGCCAGCACTAGCTGAAGACGTCTCCATGGTCATGTGGCCAGCATGACTAAATGCCAAAGGTCCATAGAACACTGTTACCTTCCCACCAAAAGTGGTCCCTATTTTTTCTACTTACATTTTTTACGTGCTTTTGAACTGCTAGATTGGCAGAAACTGGGACAAGTAACAGGAACTTACCCCATTATGTGACATTAGGGATTTGAACCGCTGAACTGCCGACCTTTTGATCGACAAGCTCAGCGTCTTAGCCACTGAGCCACCATGTTGCTTAGTCTATAAAGATATACATATATAAAACAAGCCTTACAATAATGTTCAAATGGAAAAGGCAGGTGCCCCACATATTAACTCCATAATGAGTGTAGGTGCATATAAAATGTCAAGTTGATCATTGAACATGCACAAAAATAAACCTTTGTATAAAATTGTGAACATGAGGACATAAAAGAGAAATGAATAGCAATGGGAGAAAAGCAACTGAAACCAAGTTGCATCTCTTTTATTTTGACTTAAATTTATAGATGTTATTCCTCTTTGATGCTAAAATGCAAAGTTGCAGATGCAAACTCTGCAACTTTTGTAAAGGAAGATCTCTCCCATCCCCAAATAATATAAGATATATGCTAAAAATAAATTTACCGGTGCAACTCTTACAGATTGTCTTCTTGACTCCTTGTATTATATACTTTACAAAGAAACTACATAGATAAGAATTGTAATTAGCTTTATTTTGACATAAAAGTTGCCTTTGTATATATCAAGAATAACAAAAGAAGGTTAATGTATTGCTAGTCAATCATAATAAATACTTTGCCTGCCCATAAAAGATCCTAGAAATTGATGTCACCAATCAGATGTCCGGATTGTCCACAATATTTTGAAACGGCTTCCCAGAGTCTAAGATAGGAAAGTCTTAGAAACTTCATTTCTTGATAGTATCAAGAAATGAAACTAGGATATTCTCAGTGGTGGGATTCAGCCAGTTCGTACCACTTCGGGAGAACCGGTTGTTAATTTTCTGAGCCATTTGGCAAGCTGGTTGTTAGAAGAAATCATTAGGGCAGAGAACCGGTTGTTAAATTACTTGAATCTCACCACTGGATATTCTGCATGCCATATGTGCGCTTTGCAATTGTCTACTTTATTGTGGTAGGCATATATTGACAATACTGTTCAGCTAAGTCTGACTCTTGGCAGTTTACATAAAATGTGACTATATAGAAACAACATATACAATACTGAAAACAAAACAAAACAATATTAAGGTGCATGAGGACCAAATCAAAGAACTACCATACTTCTTGGAAATCATGAGATCCTTTAGATCAGGGGTGTCAAACTCGCGGCCCAGGGGCCGAATGTGTCATGCTGGCTCCATCCTCACTCAGTTTAGTGAAGGGAGGAAAAGTCCTGATACGTCATGTGATGCCACTGTGATGACGCAAGTTTGACACCCCTGCTTTAGATCCTCTCCCTGCATATACAGTATGGACAAACTGAGTGAATTTCATATAGAGGGATTGAATAGCTTGGAGTTCAGTCAATCAGAATAGAGCTGGAAGAGACCTTGGAGGTCTTCAGGTTCAACCTTCTTGCTCATGCAGGAGACCCTATACAATTTGAGATAAGTCCAGTCTTGTTGTGGCTCCGTTGCCTGAGCCTGTGTCATCATCAGGAGAGGTCTCCGAGAGTGAAAGGGAGGAGTTGGCAAGGCCTCCCTCTCCAGGACCCTCCTCTCTGGCAATGCCCCCGGAGGACACCGAAGGGCAATAGATAGGCCCAGAGCCAAGCACATCTCTGCAGCCACAGGTGGACAGCAACGAAGGAGATAAGTGCTGGCTGGATCCTCGACAGCGACGCAGGGAGAAACGTGCACAGCAGAAGGGAAGGTGTGCCAGAGATTAGCTGAGTCACTGGACCACACCCCACAGGATATAAAAGGGAGCGTGGTGGCCAGTCAAACCTTATGATGAACAAAGCTGAAAGCTTCCACTCCATTCTGCACTGCCGGACTCTTGCTTTAAGACTGGATTATCTCTGGACTGAATTGTAATTATTGAGCTGCTTACTTTTGATGTGCCAGAAGTTGAGAGAAGTTATCTCTTCTCTTTGTAACTAATAAACTCTGGGCAGGCAGCCACTAGGTTTTTGCCGGCTGGGTTGCTCCTTATCTCCTGAACGCTTGTTGGTGTGTGTGCATGGAGTTGGGGACAGAACAAGTCTTTTCTTAAAAACCTCCAGTGATGAAGCACCAACAACTTTTTTAAAAAACTTTTTTGCTATATATAGAAAGAGCAACAGTTTCAGTGTCTATATAAACCAGATGAGGATATAATTCAGAAAATATTAGACTGTGCTGAGATGGACAGATTGACTTTAAAAATAAAAGACAAGGATTGACAGAGAATATTACTTGATATGGAATAGATTTTATGAGTGGTTAGAGATAAGAGGTAGAAATTAGAAGAAGAAAGATTATTGTTGATTCCTGGTGACTGCCTGAAAATGTCCCTGCAGTTTTTTTGACAAAGTTTTTCAGAAGTGGTTTTTCCATTGCCTTTTTCTCAGCTGGCCTGGTGGCTTAAGTGAGACTAAACTCATGGTCTTCCAATTACTAGACTGCTGCCTCAGCCGCTACACCAAACAGGCTGTGGGACTAATGACCACTTGGTCTAAAATATGTAGAAGTATTACATTGCCTATTATCACAATTTGGCACACTGCAAGCTTTTCCTGTCATTAATTTGTTGGATGCCTAAATGCTGTGGGAAACAGTTACTGGCTGATGAATATGAAAAAGAAACGAAATGTCTTGTCCATATGCTGAAAGAGAAATTTAGAAATAGTTGAAGAAATATTTCTAAGGGAAATACAGCTGAGCATTATCATGATAATCTTTGGTGATATTTGGAAGTAGAATTGCAGCTATGATAGACACTGTGCTTACACAAAGGAAAATTCTGATGCTTTGAAATAATGAAACAGTTTACCTGAGAACCTCAACCCATTTCAGTATATTTATAATCTCTTTTTTGCTGTTTCTGATAATGGCACGATCACTGCCACTGCTCAAATCATCTGAACTAGTTAACAGAAACAGAGAACACAGAAAAATCACTTTGCTTTAGAAAGGTTTGTCTTTATTCCATTTTTAATAAAAAAAGAAAATTCCTATTGAGGTCTCCTCCTGCGTGTAATTTTTGTACTAAAATCAAATACCTATAATCCTCTTATGCTGAAGTTTATATAGCATATCAAATACCTTTCTATGTCTCTTTGGCTTTTGTTCCTTCAAATAGTCCTGTCTTAAATGATATTTAAATAAAAGGTAAGTTTTATTATAGAGAAAATGAATCCACAACTATTTGTTTGTCCAAATATATATATAAAGGTAAAAGTTCCCCTCGCACATATGTGCTAGTCGTTCTCGACCCTAGGGGGCAGTGCTCATCTCCATTTCAAAGCCGAAGAGCCAGCACTGTCTGAAGACATCTCTGTGGTCATGTGGCCGGCATGACTAAATGCCAAAGGTACACAGAATGCTATTACCTTCCCACCAAAGATGGTTCCCACCAAAGGTTGGAAGAAGGTGGGACATGTAACGAGAGCTCACCCTGTTATGCGGCACTAGGGATTCAAATATATATATTGCAAGTTTTGGTGTATTTGGGTCTTTTCCTAGGGCTAGTTTCCAGATGTCCGGTAGGCAGGAGGTATCAATGTGATGATACCTCCTGCCTACCGGACATCTGGAAACTAGCCCTAGTCAACAAAAGAGTCCCAGCCATGAAGATTAACACTGGACCCAAGATAACACATGACACCACCACCAATCATCCATCCCATAGACGAAATACAACCACCATCCAGAAGACAGATCACGGCGGCATCACCAGCTGCTGCACCCCCCTCTGATCCCCACACAAAGCAAACTGACATTCGCCATGAACACATGGAGCCAAACCAAACACTCGGAGCCAAACCAAACACTTGGAGCCAAACCAAAGCCTGGGATGTGGCATCACAGCCATCTGCTCAGGACATTATATCAAAAAACTCAGGATATCACAACACTAGAACTCAGGAAGTTAACACACAGCCCATTACCCAGGTTGTTAAAATACAAAAGACTAATGGGCACACATCAAGGACCTCATCTACACAGGATGTTATGAAACAGCTGACTAATCTGCAAACATTAACTCCATCAACCAATCAAGATGTAACAACACAGGCAACCAATCCGCTCACAGCAACAAAGTCAGCACCCCACACCTCCCCACCAGTATTTATAGAGAGACGGCAACTCCGATCCCGCTTTCCTTGCACAAGCACAAAGCCTAAGACATCAGCCTGAAGATGATGAGTGAGACCTTGTTGAAATGTCACCAAGATACTCTCAATCTTATCCTGTGTGGGTGAGGTCCTTGATGTGTGCCCATTAGTCTTTTGTGTTGTAACAACCTGAGTAATGGGTTGTGTGGTAGCATCCTGAGCTCTAGTGTTGTGACATCCTGGTTGTGTGTTTGCGTGGTAGCTCAGGGTGCTACCTGAGCTACCACACAGCTATAGACGGCATCTCCGATCACTCTTTGCTCACACAAGCACGAAGCCGAAGACACCAGCTTGAAAATGACAAGTGGGACCTTGTCGAAACATTGCGAAGATAGTCTCAATCTTACACAGGAAAAGACCCAAATACGCCATGACTTACAGGTGCCTCAATAGAAAAACACTATGTATTGGATATATACATATTTAATATTTTTGCTGATAATACTATAAATAAAGGGAGGCTGTTATAGATCTATTTTGAGCTTATTTGCTCTCATCAGACAGTCATACCCTTACTGGGATTTGAACCTGGGCCGTCTGCCTACAAGGCAGTTGATTTAACCCCCAAGCCACAGGTTCTTACCCAATTACCAGCTCATTTCCAGGTAGGTTATTTGTATGTTTTTTGTATTAAGTCATCCTGGATTACCACGAATGGAGGAGATATCACAAATCTCCAATTTTTTTTGCCTTTCAGCCCAATCTCATGGGCCATCCAGACAGTATCATATAGCCGACAAGCTATTTTTCTATGTTTTTTAATATTTTTGCTGATAATACTATAAATAAAGGGAGGCTGTTATAGATCTATTTCGAGCTTATTTGCTCTCATCAGACAGTCATACCCTTATATATATATACAACAACAATAAAAAAGTAGATTCTTGCAGATGGGGGTTTTTCTTCCCATTTAAAATTACAGTAGGCTGAAGTTATCCCTACAGACCATGTGAAGTGGACATTAATTCCCTCTTCCTCTTTTTCTTGACAAGGTTCCAATTCTTGAACAAGATTCCAGTTTCAAGATTCAGCTGCTCAGTAGAGCCAATTCAACAGGTGACATTATTCCAAAGTGTTATCTAATATGCGGTAAAGTTTCCTCTGAATTAAGCTTGAGTATTAGTGACTTCAAGGATACACCTATGCAGTTTCCTTGGCAACTGAAAGTAGAAGTGTTTATCATTGCTTTCTGCCTTCTTTGTTTACCTTCTCAGTCTTGCCTCCAGACTAGGCATACTGCCTTTCACTTAAGAACTAACCTAGTCTGACCTTTTTTAATTTTCAGGGACGTATGAGGAGAAAATTAGTCTTCAGGGATGTATGAGGTCATCCAGGTGCTTAGATGTGGCACAGTCACTGTTTTGTGTTTCAGTTTCCTGAGAAAACACAGATTTGGGCGTAAATGTCCAGTTCTTCTTTTTCAGAACTTTAGAACTGCAGAAAAAACAATTAATACCAACCTGCCTTCCACTGAGGACCTGTATACTGTAAGAGACAAAAGAGGGCTGTGAAAATATGTACAGACCCCTCGCATCCTGGACATAAATTGTTTCAACTCCTATCCTCAAAACGACGCTATAGAGCACTGCATACCAGACACAAGAACAGTTTTTTTCCCAAACGCCATCACTCTGCTAAACAAATAATTCCCTCAACAGTGTCAAACTATTCACTAAATCTGCATTACTATTGCTATTAATCTTCTCATCGTTTCTATCACCCATCTCCTCCCACTTGTGACTGTATGACTTGTATCTTGTAGCTTGTACCCTTATGATTTATATTTTTTGTTTCCTAGCATGATTTGATTGCTTATTTGTACCCTATGACTATTATTAAGTATTGTACCTTATGATTCTTGATGAATGTATCTTTTCTTTTATGTACACTGAGAGCATATGCACCAAAGACAAATTCCTTGTGTGTCCAATGACACTTGGGTAATAAAGAATTCTATTCTGTTCTGTTCTGTTCTGTTCTGTTCTGTTCTGTTCTGTTCTGTTCCGTTCCGTTCCGTTCCGTTCCGTTCTGTTCTGTACTTCATCTCTTCAAGTATATAGTACCAATGACAAATTCATTGCAAAATATGTGGATTTGAGACAGACAAAAACTCTGAATGTATTGTGCAGAAACTTTTATGTTCTGCTTTCCATAGTAATAGCTTAGTGCCGTTACCTTGCATTAAAATCTGATGTTGATGCTTCTAGGTTTAAAACAGCATCCAATTACAGAGTGTGACAGAACACAACTGTTATTGTGGAAATAGCTGGTGAACGATGTCATTTTATCAACCTTTCACTTCATTGTATCAGAAAAAAATTCAACCAGTTCTTAGTGGTCATATAAATATAAATATAAATATAAATATAAATATAAATATAAATATAAATATAAATATAAATATAAATATAAATATAAATATAAATATAAATATACAGATACAGATACAGATACAGATACAGATACAGATACAGATAATATAAATTTGGCCATTATAAAACTGATTTTTAAATATTCTATTCTAAGGCAAAGCTAGTCAATGGCCACATGAACATCTAAGAAGTTAAGGTTTAGGAGCATCAAATATGGCTTGATTGCTGTTATTGCAGATCCCTGGAAATAAAAGATTGAAATGTTCAGAGTTTTAGCATCATTACATTGGCAGTTTGAGACCTAGGTATATTTAGCAGAAGTGAAATGCAACTTCTAATGAGGTGTCAAAAACGGAAGAGACTACACTGAACTATTTTGGAGGTGTGGGCTATAGTGGAAAATAGGTGGGTTTTTCCCCCTTTTCTCTTATGAAAAAAGGCAGACTTTTTTTTTGGCAAATCAGGAGTTTTAAAGGCTTCACACAGAACAATTATATAGCAGTTTCAATGCTAATAGTACAAGAAATAGGTCAGAATAATGGTCCTAATTACCACAACTCAATCTGTTTTGGGACTTGCATATTTTTTCCTCAACTCCGTGACATTTAGTGAGGTTAAAAAATATGCTGAAAATGAGAATAGTTTTGTAAAATGGGAAATGCAATGCACATGATGTATTTTCAAGAATGGGGAATAATTCTTGAAAATACCACTGGGCAAAGATGTTTTGTCCATTCCATGTATGAAAATGACAATTATTTCCTTGCCTTCAACTGAATTTCATAGGCAGGATGGGGTTGATTAATCAGGATCTTCCAAATGAATTGTAGGCACAAGGCAGGAGTTGCACTAGTGGATTAAAGCTGAAGGACACATTCTAAGGATAGGATAGGATAGGATAGGATAGGATAGGATAGGATAGGATAGGATAGGATAGGATAGGATAGGATAGGATAGGATAGGATAGGATAGGATAGGATAGGATAGGATAGAAGAGTTGGTAGGGACCTTGGAGGTCTTCTAGTCCAACCCCTGCTTAGGCAGGAAACCCTACACCACTTCAGACAAATGGTTATCCAACATCTTCTTAAAAACTTCCATTGTTGGGGCATTCACAACTTCTAGAGGCAAGTTGTTCCACTGATTAATTGTTCTAATGGACAGGAAATTTCTCTTTAGTTCTAAGTTGCTTTGCTCCTTGATTAGTTTCTACCCATTGCTTTTCATCCTACCCTCAGGTGTTAAGCTAAGAATAGCTTAACTCCCTCTTCTTTGTGGCAGCCCCTGCGATATTAGAACATTGCTATCATGTCTCCCCTAGTCCTTCTTTTCATTTAACTAGACATACCCAGTTCCTGCAACTGTTCTTCATTTGTTTTAGCCTCCAGTCCCCTAATCATGCAGCACATACAAACTCTGTACAAAGCTTATTTTATTCAAATAACTCAGTCTTTATCAACCAAAGGCTGTTAATAAACTCTCTTAACAGCCTACCAGAATTCTAAGATAAGGTAATCACAGTCTTATTAGAGTTGGCAGAAAGCCCAGTAGCAAGTTTGCAGAGAATCCAGATGCGAAGGAGAGTGAACTAAAGTCGTTCCCTACAGCTTGCTACAAGCAGTGTTCCTCCTTAAATAGGCTAAGGGAATGGCCAATTAGCCCCAAGCCTTACTCTCGAGGAGACCTCCTCCTGAGGAGCCACTCCTGCCTTTTGGTATCTCTGTGTGCCGGTGCATTGAGAAGAGGTTCCTCCTCTTTGTCCTCTTCACTTAAAGGAGCTTCTGGAGGTTCTAAAGGCCCTGGCTGAATCCCTGCCTTTGGCACCACATCTTCTCCAGCCTCCTCACTGTCTGACTCAAGCACCAGCTGCACAGGCTGCTGGCATAGCACCACACCAGCCTCCTCATTGTCGGAATCAGCTACAATCTGCACAGGCTGCTAACGGGCCACAACAGCTACTGATTATGACCATTTTTCACAATTACAATCATGGTCACGTGATCAAAATTTATACGCTTGGAAACGGGTTCATATTTATGATGGTTGCAATGGCCCAGGATCATGAGATCACCTTTAGTGACCTTCTCACAACCAAAGTCAATAGTAGAAGCTAGATTCACTTAACAACCATGAGATTAACTTAAAAAGTGCAATGATTCACTTAACAAATGTGGCAAGAAAGGTCATAAAATGGGTCAAAAACTCACACAACAAATGTCTCACAGTTTTGGATTCAGTTGTGGTCATAAATCGAGGATTACCTGCACAAAGCATTTTACTTTCTTAAAATATGTTATTTTTGCTTTTATTTATTTATTTATTTTATTTATTTTATTTTATTAAATTTGTATACCTCCCTTCTCCCGAAGGACTCAGGGCGGTGCACAGTCACAATAAAATAACATAGCATATAAAATTTAAAAACAGTTTAAACAAATTAAACACTTTGGCCCCACAATTTAAAAAACCCAAAAATTTAAAAACACTCAGTCCAAATTCTTGTCAAGCTAGTCTGGCCTGTTGGAAAAGTAGGGTCTTAAGGGCACGGCAGAAGGTACGCAGGTCGGGGATCATATGTATCCTTGGGGGCAGTTTATTCCAGAGGGTGGGTGCCCCACAGAGAAGGCTCTCCCCCTGGGGGTTGCCAGTTGACATTGCTTGGCCAACAGCTGAAGCCCAACTGGTACGGATCTAGATAGACAGCTTTATCCAGGTACCTGGGAAGTTGTGCCACCACACTCTCAATAGCCTTAGCCACAAAGCGAAGGTTGGAGACTGGACGATAGTTAGCTGGGTCCAGGGAAGGCTTCTTGAGGAGGGGCCTCACCACCGCCTCTTTAAGGATGGAGGGGAAGAAACCCTCACTCAAAGAAGCATTGATAATTTTAAAAATTTGTAAGCAATGACAAAATTCTCTCTCTCTCTCAAAGGATGGAAGAGTAAGGAGGAAGGAAGGGAAGGGAAAGCAGAGTAGGAGAGAAGATAAGACAGGGGGGAAGAGATGAAGAGAAGGAGAAGGGAAGGGAAAGTAGAGAAGAGAAGAAGAAGGTGGGGAAAGAAAGTTAGAAGGAGAAGAGGGAAAGGCTAGGTTTGAGGAGAAAGATTGCTGTACAATAAAAAAAAAGAAGATGAAGTGGAAGAAAGGCAGCTCTGAACAAACAAATATAAATATATTAGGAAAAAGAATAAATCGTTAAAGAATAAAAGAGGATAAATATGTACAACTAGCAAAGTTAGAACTTAGGGATAAATGAAGAAGGTGTTTATATATGCAAGGATAGAAATACTGAGGTATATTCAAAAAAAAGAAAAGGGGGAAAGACGATATGGGCAAAAATTGTAATTGAGTAAAATACATTTGAATTTGACTAATTGTATAAGATAAGAAATGACCAACATTCTGTTCAAAAAAAAAAAAAGATGTGGGTGAAGGTGGGAGAGGAGAAAAGGAAAAAAACTAATAAAACTTGTTTTTTTAAAAAACCTCTCTCTCAAATAAACATCAACAAAAGAAATATGAAGACTTTTACTCATCTTTCTCTGAGGAAAAATCTACAGTGAAATAGAACAACAGAATCCTGCAGTCTTTTTTTTAAAAAAATATTTCAAATGGAAGAGCAAGCAAAGTAATCACTAGAGTTACGTGAGCTCAAATGTCTTTTTTAAAAAATTTCTGCAAATTTGGGAAGGCGTCAATTTTGAGAGCTTTCAAGGAGTTTAATGGATGTGTATACAGCATGCTACGCATAAGGGTTTATACAGCAAATCGTAGGGCACTTACTTAGTTGGCACACTAATGTAAGAAAAATGGGTTCAGATATTTTTTCTCTATCCACCTAAAGGATTAGAGGTGCCTTATATTCAACCCTACATTGGGCTGCAGAGACCATTTTGTTGATTTTAGTCCTAGACTGAAAATTCAGGTTGTAGCTGATGATGAAGTTACAGTAGTGGCCAAAATTGTGGAAACCTTTTGGGAAAAGTGTATTTTTGAGTTTTGATGGCTAATACCGCCACTTTTTTTTTTTTTTTGAGTTTCAAGATAATCATATTCCACTGCTGGAATGACCTGGGAATAGCCCAGACCTTAACCCAATTGAAAATCTATGGAGCCAACAAAAGAAACTTGTTAGTCAGAAGCGACCCAGCAATAAAACCCAGTTAATAGAAGCAATCATTCAATCTTGGTTTCACATTATAACAGCTGCAGAACTAAAAGACTTGGTTCACTCCATGGGAAGATGTTGTAAGGCCGTAATTCATACTAAAGGTTATCCAACTTAGTATTAACTGACATGGTGATAATTTTTGTATATCTCATTTTTTCTATGGTGATAATTTTTTGTATATCTCGTTTTTTCTATGTGTTTCACTTTTCTTCTTTATACTGTAACTGCTATTCTAATAGCAAATCCTTCATAAACGTTATTGCATTACATTTTTGATTAAATTATCTTTCCATTGATATATAATTTTATGGTACTAGTCCCCCCACAAAAAATGATGTTATTAGCTTGTTTTAGAAAATACACTTTTCCCAAAAGGTTTCCACAATTTCGGCCACTACTGTATATTCAACCCTATATTGGGCTCCAAATGATGCAGACTATTTTGTTCATTCTAGTCCTAGACTGAAAATTCAAATTGATGATGAAGATATTGTGCAAAGCAATTCCTGATAGGTTCAGATTCAATGAAAACCAAACACCTCTTTCTTTTTTCATAGAAGGAGCAGTTTAGGAGGATTTTCTTGCCTGGACATCAGAATAACTCATAAAAAGAGTTAAAAAGAGGATCCTATAATATATGACCTTGTCATTCTTAATTTAATGTTCAGTGATTAGATCTATATATTAACATAGTTCATATTCCAAACCCAAGCTTTAATTGTTCTGTCCCTAATTCAAAGTCCTCCATGAAATTCCACCACCAATATGCTCCATCCACATTGATTTTAAAATATCATTTGGCTATTTGTTATAATAGAATAGCCATCTTAGTGGCTGATCTTCAGAATTAGTTCATCTTCAAAAGATAAACAGGATTAGCTCTAGACATTACTTGCTTGGGGGAACATCAGAAGTTCTTGACTCTTTGGACATCATTCAATGATAAAATAAAATATTTGGAATTAAATGTTGTAAACACACAGCTGAATAATGGTCAAAAGTTTATCTCAGCAATAGCCAACAAGAAAATGAGTTTTCAGACAGAAAGATATACAGTATTAAAATCCAAGAGTTTAAGAAAGATTGGCTAAAGCTGATCTAATTACTGATTTCATGCTCCTTTATTCTTTGTTCAGAAATTACCCAAGAGATTGGACAATTAATTGATATCATATATTAATTTGTAATTAGCTAATCATCATGTAATTAACAAATCAATAATGAAAAATATAAAACCGAAGAGGATTATGATAAAGAAAATAATAGACAAACAAAAAAGAGACAAATACAATGAAGCAGAAGATAAATCTATTTCGTTCTTTGAGAAGCAAACTGAATTCCCTCTGGTAGATACTTGTCACTCCCAAAGGTTATAAGGATCTCACTTTGGCTTCTTATATCAGGATGCTATCTTGATAATTTTTGAAATTGGAAATATATTCTACTGTCCTCTAAACACAGGGATGTCAAACTCAAGGCTTGCGGGCCAGATGTGGCCCAAGGGGCTGTCAAGGAAAATGTAGGGGGTTGCCCCGTGTTGCTTCGGCCCAGTCTACCCGCGTCCCTTCAGCCCGGTCTACCCAATGCAAAGAGGAAATATCAGGCCAGCGTGGCTTCAGCCTGGTCTACCTGATGAGAAGAGGAAACATCAGGCCAGGGTAGCTTTAGCCCTGTCTACCCACATTGCTTCATCTCTGCCCACCCAATGAGAAGAGGAAACATCGGGCCAGTGTGTGGCTTCAGCCCGGTCTACCCAATGCAAAGAGGAAACATGCCAGCAGTTTGGGGAGTGGCATCAAGCTAGCCATGCCCACTCAGTTGGCCACATTCATCCAGTTGGCCACACCCAGTGAGTGGTATCAAGCTGGCCACACATGCCCGGCCCCTCCGAAGTCAACCACAGCCCTGATGGGGCCCTCAATGACATTGAGTTTGATACCCCTGTCTAAGCAGATAGGCATCTCATCACTCTATGTGACTCTTCTTTGCAGCAATTACATTCAAATTATTTCAGTGAAACAATTCTAAGATCATGGTGATAGATGTAAAGTGGGCAATTTTCTATATTCTGCCTTATTCCAGATCTCCAGACCTTTCGTCGGGCCCTTAAAACCCATTTATTCCATCTAGCTGGGCTAGCCTGATCCCATCCTCCGTTTTTAAATTTGAATTTGATTTTAAATTGGGTTGTTTTAATTCTTGGCCAAATAATATTTAATAATTTTTAATTGTTTTTAACTTTTGTGTACCATGTTTTATTCTGGCTGTTCACCGCCCTGAGTCCGCAAAGAGAAGGGCGGTTTATAAATTGAAATAATAATAATAATAATAATAATAATAATAATAATAATAATGCTTAATATGGTGCAATTTGTTTGCCTGTTTATCTCACACAAATGGCCTTTATGTGACTGTGATGGTCATAAATACCTGCTAGTAGTGAAGCATGCAAATCTCAAACATGTGACTTTGGGAAACAGTCATAAGTGTGAGGACCAGTAGTAAAGTTACTTCTTTAGTGCCATCAGAACCTTGATTGGTACCAAAGAAGGCAGTCATTAAGCAGGAACTACTTTTGTGTGAAATACTTAGGTTCAAAATCATAGAATCTTTTTTTTTAAAGGTTTTTATAGTTGTTAGTATGATTGGTTTCTACTATTCAGAAGAGATAAAACTGAATTATTTCAATGGTATTACCCTCCTTATTTTATGCTGATCTCCAAGTTCTGAAAGCTACACTATGAAGACAAAAAGGTAAATGTAAAGGTTCCCCTTGCACATATGTGCTAGTCGTTCCTGACTCTAGGGGGTGGTGCTCATCTCTGTTTCAAAGCCGAAGAGCCAGCGCTGTCCGAAGACGTCTCCATGGTCATGTGGATGGCCTGACTAAACACCAAAGGTGTACAGAATGCTGTTACCTTCCCACCAAAGGTGGTCTCTATTTTTCTGCTTGCATTTTTTATGTGCTTTCAAACTGCTAAGTTGGCAGAAGCTGGGGCAAGTAACAGGAGCTCACCCAGTTATGCAGCACTTGGGATTTGAACCGCTGAACTTCTGACCTTTTGATCAACAAGCTCAGCATCTTAGCCACTGAGCCATTGCATCCCTAGTCACTATGAAGATACAGAACTACTAAATATGTATGAAATTTAATGTGTAGACTCTTAGAGGGAGCCTGGAACCCCCACAGAGTGCGTCCCCGGGTGGCGGATTGGGGGCCCATAACCAGTATGTCTTTTATGCTGCAATGGTGGGTTGGAGGGAATCAAATACCTCCCATGCACCAACAGGCCTGGTGAGTGGCAAATGGCTCATCAGTATCGACTGAAGGCATAGACCAGAGACTAGCTGTTGGTTAGAACGGCTTCAGAAGAATAGCACATGGTGTCGTGGCAGCCACTTGAACAGCTTGTGCACAGCAGCGTAGAAAGGGAAGACTACTACACCATATATTTCCCAGGAAAATCATGTTAATGGACTTCACTTAGTTCTCCAGGGAAAGATTTAAGGCAAACAAGGTCCAGGCAGAAGAAGAACATCATGGCTTCAAAATCTAAGGGACTGGTTTGAACAAAACTCAGCAGCACATTTTTGTGAAGCTGTTGATAAAAATAGGATCACCAACATGACTGCCAACATCCAATAATGGATATGGCACAAGAAGAAGACATAAGTAGAGCCAAGTCATGCCATTATGAAACTGAGTGCCAATACAAGAGAATAAATGTACCAAAAAACCCCAACAAGATTCCTTCCTTCCACATCAGAAACTGGTCAATATTAATCTACAAACAAAATGCCGAATTAGTTCATTTTCTGGTTTATTTTTATTTGTGCCAAGTAGAATTTCTGTTTGTGCTAGCCTTTGAAAAGATCAATAGGTACATACATTAAATTAAGAACATGGCAGGGGTGAAATCCAGTAGGTTCTGACAGGTTCTGGGGAACCGGTAGCAGAAATTTAGAGTAGTTCAGAGAACTGGCAAATACCACCTCTGGCTGGCTCCAGAGTGGGGTGGGAAGGGAGATTTTGCAATAGCCTTCCACCAGGAGTGGGGAGGAAATGCGGATTTTGCAGTATCCTTCCCCTGGAGTGGGGTGGGAATGGAGATTTTGCAGTATCCTTCCCCTGGCAAACCCATCAGGCTACACCCACCAAGCCACACCACACCCACCAAGCCACACCCACAGAACCAGTAGTAAAAAAAATTGGATTTCACCACTGGAACATGAGTTTATCATTTTCAATGTCCATATATGGACACTAACAGAAATATATAGTATGCACTCACATTCCAGAATCCAGCCCCATGAATGGGTTTCCTTGTATTTAGTTCTTAAAATCTCACAAAATACTGAATAATTGTGGCTTAAGCTAAAGCTTCAATAGGGCTGATCCTTCTCTAAACTAACTCATGTAAAAACAAATGGATATAAGCCAAAATTGTGCATGCATGCATAGCAACAGTTTGATATGTTGCTGTAGACATTGGGTGTTTGACGGGCACTGATAACTGAATACATAATACTTTTATCTTGCGAACAATGCAAATGTGTGCATGGGCACACACACGCAGAGAGAGAGAGAGAGAGAGAGAGAGAGAGAGAGAGAGAGAGAGAGAGAGAGAGAGAGAGAGAGAGAGAGAGAGAGAGAGAGAGATGGTTATTATTCCTGTCTTTGGATTAGAAAAAATAATGATAAGAAATGTTTAAATGTCTCTAAAAGGCCTATCTACTTAAAACACCGCCAACGATCCAACTTGCAACACTATACAGACATACGCTGTTTTCAAAAATAAATGAAAATTAGGCAATTGTTTCAACCAAAAATAACTTGGTGTTTGGTGATATTGGGAGTATAGTGATAATTATAGGAAATAGTGTCTCTTTCTAATTAAACATAGCCTGTGATGTTCATGCATATTCATGCTTTATGTTGCTTATTGCCACCAATCATCATTCACTGGAAATTATAACTGTGCCCTCCAATTTTCTGGGCCAATAATTTTCTAGGCATAATTCCCAATCATATACTTAGAAGAACACATTTGAAGTTATAAATGCATCATACTTGCTTATAAATGGCCAATTTTGAGTAATGATAGTCACGCAAGAATAGTAGCAGAATCACTAGGACATGTCATATATTTCTCTTTTATATCAGACAATCAACAGATAATGCATAGAAATAATATCTGGATAACATTAAGCTCTAGTCTGATTTAGCCATTCCAGGTAATAAACCAATGTAATTTTTAAACTCAGGGCCCCTTTTTTGGGACAGTGAAGCATTAGTTAGAGGCAACCGGGTATAAAGGAGATTGGCAATTAAGCAAAGCTCTCCTTGTACTGAATGTTAAAAGAGTGGAGAGAAACAATAGTGCTGAAATTATTATTACTGTATGATATCAGAAAGGCAACACTAGATTGCCTGCCACAGAGGAGGTGCATATATGAGCCATAATGAAATCAGGATAGGAAGTAAACTAGATTGTGATTTATTTACAGTTGTATTATACTAGGCTTCACACTTAACGGAGAGCTGATATTTTACATCCAACCTCTTCATTTGACAAAAATAGCAGTTTGTATTAATATATACATATAAAAACATTGTTCCGTGGCTATTTTAGGAAGTCTGGGGGGGAAAAAGCCTGTCTCCTTCAAATTTAGTGCTGCTAAGTGCATCAGGTTTTTAAAAATTAAAACGATCCCTACCTACTGAGCAATAGATTAAGATATTATTTTAAACATGTTACGCTTTGAAAGAAAAAGTAATTTTCTTTTTTTACAAAAAAATAATAATGAGTAAATCATGGGAAATTAGACCATACTTAAAAAAAAAAAAATTCTGGGGAATTTTTTGCTTTCAGTTCTCATTCAACTTGATGAAAAAGACTGCTTTCATATATTTTTTATCAATCAACAACAAACTTTTATTGAGAAATTCTCAAGGAGAGAATGCAATATTGTTGGCAATACTTAATGTAAAACTAATAACAATATGTACAGCATTGATAATGAAGATAAAGATAGCAATTATTGAGTCTGTCATCTGCACCTCTATAACTGTCTGGTTCAGTTTTGCAACCCAACAAGACAGACATAGACTTCGGAGGATAATTAGAACTGCAGAAAAAAGAATTACTACCAACCTGCCTTCCATTGAGGACCTGTATGCTGCACGAGTCAAAAAGGGGGCTGTGAAAATATTTACAGACCCCTCGCATCCTGGACATAAATTGTTTCAACTCCTACATCCTCCTCAAAAGGATGCTATAGAGCACTGCACATCAGAACAACTAGACACAAAAACAGTTTTTTTTCCGAACGCCACCACTCTGCTAAACAAATAATTCACTCAACACTGTCAAACTACTTACTAAGTCTGCATTACTATTAATCTTCTCATGTTCCTATCACCCATCTCCTCCTATATATGACTCTATGACTGTAACCTTGTTGCCGGTATCCTTAAGATTTATATTGACTGTTTCCCTATGACTATCATTAAGTGTTGTACCTTATGATTCTTGACAATCTTTTCTTTTATGTACACCAAGAGCGTATGCACCAAGACAAACTCCTTGTGTGTAAAATCACACTTGGCCAATAAAGAATTCAATTCAATTCTATTCTATTCTATTCTATTCTATTCTATTCTATTCTATTCTATTCTATTCTATTCTATTCTATTCTATTCTATTCTAATAGCTATTCTATTCTAATAGCTATTCTATTCTATCCAAAAGCAATATTATATATCGCGTCACAATGCTTTACAGCCCTCTCTAAGTGGTTTACAGAGTCAGCATATTGCCCCCAACAATCTGGGTCCTCATTTTACCGACCTCGGTAGGATAGAAGGCTGAGTCAATCTTAAAATGGTGAGAATCGAACTGCCACACTGCTGGCAGCCGGCAGTAAGCAGACATAGCCTGAAGTACTGCATTCTAACAACTGCATCACCACAGCTCTAGATATTGAAGAAGATGGATGGATGGATGGATGGATGGATGGATGGATGGATGGATGGATGGATAGATAGATGGAGATATTGAATAATTGAATGCTTGTGTAATTTTTGTATATAAATCAATGAAGATACTGAACCAGTAGATAGTGTCTGTCTTTTTTGGATCAACTGACCATACCAAAAGACCCAGCAATCCAGAAAAATGCTAATATCACACTAATATTAGACAGCAACAATCTAACTTAAAGAAAATAGTCAGATGCTGGGATGTATTTAAAAAATAGTCAGATGCTGGGAGGTACCTATACCTACAAAGGCCATAACTTTGCAGGCAATGGTTTTCTCTGTGATATTTTATGAAAACAACAGTTGAACTTTGAAGAAGCAGGAGAAAAGGGTATTGACACTTCTAAATTTTAGTGTTGGAGAAGACACTTGAGAATACCATAGGTAGCCAACGCTGTGGGGGGAGGGAATAGCAAATTGATCATGGAGCAAATCAGCCCAACTTTCTCATTCTGTAGGCACAAATGACCTGATTCAAATTATCCTACTGCAGACACTTTATGCAAAGCTCTCTGGGGAAGGCTTTGATGCTGGGAAATGTAGAAGGAAAGAGAAGAAGGGCATCATCAGTAACAGTAATAGAAGGCCCTCTGCTCACACAGGAGACATATACTATTTCAGACAAGTGCTTGTCCGGTCTCTTCTTAAAAGCTTCCAGTGAGGGAGCACCCACAACTTCTGAAGGTAGTTTGTTCCATTGGTTGATTGTTCTCACTATTAGGAATTTTCCCCTTAATTCTAGGTTGCTTCTCTCCTTGATTAGTTTCCATCCATTATTTCTTGTCTTGTCTTCAGATGCTTTGGTAAATAAATTGGCCCCTCCTCTTCCTTGTGGCAACCTTTCAAATATTGGAATATAGCTCTCATGTTACCCCTGGTCCATCTTTTCATTTGATTGGGTCTGCCCAGTTCCTGCAATGATTCTTTGTACGTTATAACTGTCAGGCCCCTAATCATCTTTGTTGCTCTTCTCTGAACTCTTTCCAAAATCTCAACATCTTTTTTGTATTGTGGTGACCAAAACTGGATGCAGTATTTTAAGTATGGCCTTACTAGGGCTTTATAAAGTGGTACTGTTTGTATGATCTTGATTCTATCCCTCTGTTAATGCAATTTAGTCTTGCATTTGCTTTTTTGGCAGTGGCTGCCTACCGCTGCCTCATCTTTAGATGGTTGCCTACTAGGACTCCAAGATCCTTCTCACAGTTACTACTTTTGACCTAGTCTGTACTTTTGGTTCTCCTTGCCTAAGTGTAAGATGTTTGTTTGTTGGTTGGTTGGTTGGTTGGTTGGTTGGTAGGTAGGTTGGTTGGTTGGCTGATTAGTTGGTTGGTTAGTTGGTTGGTTTCAGCAAGTGGTGAGATAACCTAAAGGTTCAGTTGAGGACACATCTCCTGGAGAAAATCATCTATGTGGTTAAATCAATCAAAAATATTTTCTGTATACCTTTATAGTCTTCACATCAAAAAGAGATCCAATTTAGAACTAAGGAGAAATTTCTTAGCTATGAGATAAATTAACCAATGGAATGGCTTGCCTCCAAAAGCTGTGGGCAGTCCATCACTGCAGTTTTTTAAGAAGAGATTGGACAGCCATTTATCTAGAATGGTATAGAGCTGTAATGGCGAACTTATCGCATGGGTGCCACAGGTGGCATGTGGAGCCATATCGGTGGGCACGCCAGCTCAGCTCCGGCATGCAAGCGTGCACCAGCCAGCTGATTTTCAGGCCTTCTGGGCCCACCAGAAGTCAGGAAACATACTGTTTCTGGCCTCCAGAGGGCCATGGGGGGGGAGAGGCTGTTTTTGCCCTCCCCAAGCTCCTAGAAAGGCTCTGGAGCCTGGGGAGAGCAAAAAAAGGGCCTGCCGGGCACACCGTGCCATCACGTACCAAAAGCAGTGTGAGCACGGGGCAGTGGGGCGCATAGAATTATGGATGTGGGCACACATGCGTGTGATCCCACCGTGCTCCCCCTGCTTTTGGCACGTGATGGCGAAAGGGTTAGCCATCACTGGTATAGAGTCTCCTGCTTAAGCAGGGTATTAGAATAGAAGACCTCCAAGGTACCTTCCAACTCTATTAGTCTGTATTCTATCTAATATTCATAATCAAATAATTCTCTCTCTCTCTCTCTCTCTCTCTCTCTCACACACACACACACACACACACACACATTCTATCAATGGAGGTTACTGGAAATGCTTCTTTGTTTTTCAGAAAGAAAATACATTAATATAGCTTTAATACGTTTAAATATATAAAAATGTCCAATTGTGTGAAAGCACAGCCTGTGTTAACATTAAATATGTAAACTTTAGCTTATTTTTCTTCAATAGTACACTGGAACGTGTGTTTTTTTGCAGCTTGCTTCCATTTTTCATTTTAATATATGTTTTTTGCCGCTAGTCTAAACTTTTGCAATTCTTTCTTATACTGTACATAATTGTTTCATATGACAGAAAGCAAAACATATTTTGTTCAGTATTCAGCATTGCACACATTTTAGCAATAATTGTTAAAATGAAACGATGCATATCTGTTTGAATAAAGATTTTCTTTCCCTTTTCTTGCTTTTTAGAAAAGATACCACCTATTCAGTTTTGCTAATACATTTCATCTGTTGGATGTCACTTATGGCATGCAATAAGCAGGAATATGGGTTTTATTTTTAATCTCCCATAGTAAAAAGCAGAACTCTCTTCAATAGAAATAGTACATGGAAAACTAGTTATGAACATATTTAATTGATACTTAAGCCATCCTGTTTGAAACCAATCTTAGGAATGATTCCAATGGCATCCAGTGGAAGGCTTGATTACAGAAAAATAGAAGCATACAGGACAGCAGTGAAATCCATTTTTTTTTTATTACTGGTTCTGTGGGTATGGCTTGATGGGTGTGGTGAGGCTTGGTGGGTGTAGCCTGATCGGTGTGGCAGGGGAAGGATACTGCAAAATCTCCATTCCCACCCCACTCTAGGGGAATGATACTGCAAAATCTCCATTCCCACCCACTCCAGGGGAAGGATACTGCAAAATCCCCATTCCCTCCCAACTCCTGGGAGAAGGATATTGCAAAATCTTAATTCCCACCCCACTCTGCCAGAGGTGGTATTTGCCGGTTCTCTGAACTACTCAAAATCTCCACTACCGGTTCTCCAGAACATGTCAGAACCTGATGGATTTCACCCTGATACAGGACAATGCTGTCATACACATACACCCTTATGTTCTTGCATACATAGGTTTAATACGAGCATATATAGTACAGTAAGTTGGATACATGTGCTGTGATATGACACATTTTTCTTCACTCTCTCCCTGTGGTCAGCTATCTGTATACTTATGGGTAATTGCCATAAACAAGCTTCTCCTTGAAATTCAGACCCTAAATCACTTAGTCATTTAAGTCACTGACGTGTGCAGAATTGGAACACAGTTTTCTCTAATAATTTGGAACCATCTTCCTCAGTTTGGTGACTCTAGAGATGCCATCTTTTGTCCAGGGATTGTAACAACCCATCTGGATGGCACAAGGTTGATGAAGGGTTGCAGGTGGAGAGAATAACTGATGGAAGACCGCCTGGGTTCTTGCTTAAATTAGCTGTGTGTCTTTGTTGACTTCTTCCTACATTAAACATACAGTATTCTTCACATACTGGGTAGCTTTTATATATTTATTTATTTTCTTCCTTCCTGCACCAAGCAGGTGCAGAATCCACTTTTTTTCCTAGATCAACTAAATGTTTATCAATTACCGTATTTTTTGGACTATAAGACACACTTTTTTTGTACCTCCCCAAAGGGGGTGAAAATGTCTGTGAGTCTTATAGACTGAATATTGCCGAAGCCCAGCCCACCCACTGGCTGTTTTTTGGCCTGTTTTGGGGCCATCTTTTGCCTTTTTTCAGCCTGTTTTTGGGGCTTTTTTCAGCCCATTTTTGAGGCCTTTTTTTTTGGCCTGTTTGTGAGGCTTTTTTCAGCCTGTTTTCAGTCATCCGTGATGACGTCTGTCCAGGTGAGTGGAACCTCCCACCACCGTTACTACCGGTTCGCAAGAACTGGACTGAACCAGGAGCAACCCACCACTGTGCAAAACCTTGGGATCCTGCAATTGTCATAAATGTGAACCAGTTGTAAAGCATCCAAATGTAAATCACATGACCATAGGGATTCTGCAATGGTCATAAGTGTGAAAAATGGTAATGTTACTTTTTTCAGTGCTGTTGTAACTTTGAATGGTCACTACATGAACTGTTGTAAGTCAAGGACTATCTATCTATCTATCTATCTATCTATCTATCTATCTATCTATCTATCTATCTATCATCTATCTATCTATCTGTTTCATTTTCCCTTTATAATGGGACCCTGATATTTGCCACTCAGTAAAGCATTGATCTCCATTTATTCAGCCATTTTGATGTATTTTCCAGGATACAAATCAAGGTGCCTATAACTTCTGAATATTTTAAGAAGTACAGATGCCAAATGTTTTCTTTTTACCCACATGCATACTATTAAAAAAAAAACTATTTTGTACCTGACTATTGATGCCGGACTGCAATATAAATTGGGAGTTGGCCTAATCCTGCAGTATCCTTAGCTCATTTATCAGGTTGCGACAGAAAAACCTCTGTTGTGTATTGTAGTTCAGAGCTTATTGACTTTTGTCACAAGAAGCCGAACACTAACCCTATTGTACAGTATTGCAGCTCCCTGTTAATCTGCTTATTCCACCAGCAGTGTATCCTAAATCTCAACTAAGCATGCTGAAAAGATGTTCCAGCCATGGAGTATGAAATGTATATTCTGTATGCCTGTGAATACGTGCGTGTGCAGCAGATAATGCTTTCATGCAAAATGCAGAATGATTGCCAATTTTTTGAGGCAGTGTAAAAGGTTACCCAATGCTCCATTGCTCCCAGTGTTCTAACATAATTCTACTGAATTCATGGCTGTTAATACAGGGCCTGTGGGATTCTTGGCTGGAAAGCTACCTGGCAGCTTGCAAACAGAGAATGTATGTGTGCTGCTTGCGACTGGACTTCTATTATTGAATGAAAAAGCATCTGTGAAAAAATGAAATTTTGAATGTAAGAAACTGCAGGCATGCCAGCCTTTTTTCTGCACAAATACATCAACCAACAAGGAGCAGAATCAGACCGGGTTTTTGTGTTCAGTACTTCTGAATGAACATAAATCAGGCCAGAACTATTTAGCCATAATTTCTCTTTGTGTGTGTTTGTGTGTTGAGATATATACATACATACATACATACATACATACATACATACATACATACATACATATATGGCAGAATAATCAGAGAGGCCATTGAAATAGAGAAAAGACCATATTGTATGAATAAAGGTGATGACACCTCCCCTCTGCCTTCTATTTGGAAACCTGCTCTCATAAATAGACGAATCTTAACACAAAATATAAACCATAGATCAAAGGTTCATCAAAAAGCCTGGGTTGCCACCATTTCCAACATAGCTTATCCATCAACCCACAACCCAGCAACAGTGCTTCCATCCAATCAAAATACAACTACATCATCAACCAATCAGAATAAAACAACACTGCCAACCAATCAGAATACACCTTTGCCTCTTTTCATAGAAAAATGTCAGTTAAGATCACACAGTTTGCCCATAAGCACCAAACCAAGAACATCAGCCAGAAGATGATGAATGTGATTTCATCGAAACATCGCTGCTATCCTTCTAAAGATATGCTTACAATTACACGGGAAGAAACCCGAGATATTACCTGTACACACACACACACATAATTAATAAACCTCAATAAAAAAAACTATCATGAAGGTTACATCTCCAGATGACAGGCCCTTTTCACAGACCTTTTCTTTCTGGAAAATATATATAGAATAGAATTCTTTATTGGCCAAGTGTGATTGGACACACAAGGAATTTGTCTTTGGTGCATAGGCTCTCAGTATACATAAAAAGACAAGATACATTCGTCAAGAATCACAAGGCACGAGGCACAACACAAGTAGAACCCATCCCTGCTCCTGCAGAAGGTTTTACAATCTTCTGGCAAGCAAAGTCAATGAGGAAGCCAGATTCACTTAACAACCATGTTACTAACTTGACAAAGGCAGTGATTCACTTGAGAAATATGGCAAGAAGAAGTTGTAAAATGCAGTGATTCACTTAACAATTTTTTTTGCTTAGCAAAAGCTTGAAATTTTGGTCACACGTCAAGGAGCTTTTCCCCACCTGAAGCCTCATGGCTGTCCTGCTGCAGCTGGGTTTCAGCCAAATCCCACTTAGACAGCTGTTTGGAGACATTGACCAACTCCCCTCCAGATGTGTCTGGAATTGGGTCATCTTCCTCCGAAGATGGAGCGGTATCTGGAGAAGTATCCGGGGGAGTCATCACAGTTGTAAACAGGAGATAGATAGTGTCATATTTCTCCCCCTCTGTTGAGAGGGGATATTCAATTTTAATGTAGATGGCCTCTTTGACCCCTCTTTCAAACCTCTCCTCTCTGTCCATAATGTGGACTTTGCTGCCTTTAAAAGACAAAGAGCCTTTGTCTTTAAGAGCCAGTGAGTTTGCCCTTCAGATAGCCTGGCCCCAAGTCATGTACGTGTCTACAGATATACTTTTATTTCAAGTAAGAAGCATGCTGTAAAATAAGTATCCCTGCACCTTATAGCATATTGCATCATTAGAAATCAGTTTCCCACTGCTAAGTTTCTACTTTTCTTCTTCTTCTTCTTCTTGCAACTTCTACTTGTGCAGTTGAATTGTTTCTGACAAAAAAAAAGCTAGAGGTTTGTGTCAATTAGAACTATCCAATTTAAAACAAATCAGAAAGTTCAAATTGGTGATACAATCAAGCACAGCACAAGAATAGAGGTTTCTGTCACCAAGAAAAAGTGAATACTAGTTAATTTACTTTTCTATTACAGGACATGGATTTGTAATTCTCAGCTCCAAATGCAATTTCTTCTAATTCTACTTTATGCCCATCAAATTACATTGTTCACTATGGATGAACCTTCCACTGAAGTCTAGCATAAAATTCCTATTAAATTCCAAATCAATTAGAAGTGACTTGTTTCATTATATTTCATACTTAAATGATTAGTGGGGGACAAAGCTCTTAATAAAGGACCCATACAGGTGATTTTGAAACTGCTACTGTAACACATTTTTTAACAATTTAATTCACTAAACAATCAATCACTCTTCTAAGATCTGAAAAGTAGAATGCAATAATACCAAGTGCTTTTGTTCATCCTTGTCTCCATTGGGTACACAGTATAACAAAATCCTTGTTTATCCGTGAAATCTGTCTCACATAAAAGTAACATCAATGCACACAACTATAGATAAATGGTTACCTTCTACTTTTATCATGATATATGATATAATTTTGGAAAGGGAAGTGGGCTCATGGGAAATTATGAGAATAACATAATATGTTTTCTTTCTATTTGTGAGGTTGTATAAGCTATACAATGAAAAGACTGATGACTATTACAAGGTGCTGTCAAAGTTGATAAGGGCTGTTTAAAACATCTCATATGCAATATGCAGCTTTTGAGATATATTTTCTTTAATTCATTCAAAACAAGAAGTAAAGTTCTTCCAATGAGCTCATCTTTGTTATCATTTGATTCCAAACTGCCAAAAGCTGAAGTGTAAATTTTTGATTTCTTTGATAAGAGGGTTTGGCTGAGGTTTATTGAAATCGTACTTACATGGCAATGAAGAATGGGGTACTGGCTTCTGCATATTTCTCTGTGCTTAGTAGTGGTTTTCACTTACCTTCGCTACCAGTTCGGAACTGTGAGCACACACGTGGAGTGCTTCTGCGCATGCACAGAGTGTCCGTGATGGCATTGGGTGGGTGGGTGGAGCTGCTACCAGTTTGCCCAAACCGGGGTGAACCAGTAGAAACCCACCACTGTCTATGCTATAATACATCTACTGAATATTTAAATTCACAATTCTTGTAAATTAAAAAAAAAAAATTAAAAAGAGCCTGACATGTAACTTTTCAAGTTCCATTTTTGATTAACCATTAATGGCATTAGTTAGGAAACCTAAGCACATATGAAGATAACTGTCTTCATATTGTGTGTAAACAAGTGTCTTTGTGTCAGTAATTAAAAGCAAAATGCTAAATTTTGATTTCACTACAGAGAAGCTATTCAGCTCGCTCATTTAATACAATGCTGAAGTGTGCCTTGACATTTTTCAAGGATTTTTTCTCTGAAAAAGAAAGAAGGAAAGGGGTCTGTTTTTTTTTTCCCCTTTAATCATCAGGGCATTGTTTTTGTTATTGCTATTGTTGTTATACTGGAAATAGTGGGAGGTGCTATGTTTTCTTCTCTTTTATGGATTGCTATCATTGTGATGCTTTTCCAGGGGCACAGTTCCCACTTATGCCTCCCCTTGGGATTTAATGGCTCAGTGGGAAGCCTGCACAGTTGCAGATGATTTTGGAACTGAAACAGAAAACATCCACACACTTACAGAAACACACATAGACTATCACAAAAGAAGTAGAACAACAACATAGCAACAGGCATAAGGAATTCTCTTCTCCTTTGAAGGAAATGCTAAAAGTAATTTAACTTTCGTGTAATTGAATGAGAACAATAAAAAGTGGAAGATGATAATAACCGGAAAGATTATGGAATGAAACAATTTGATTCTAAGAAGAATGATAGTGATTGACCTGAATTCTACCCCACTGAGCAACTTGTTATCATTGGTACTGCTTTATGTCTAAAATATACCTATAAATAGAAGCCATTACTAAAGAACACTCTTAGCTAGATTAACTAGGACACAAAATATTAATGTACTGAGACAATATCAGAAAGGGTTCAACTGATCAACAAATCCAAAGGAGACTAGATTTGACTGAAAACTCAAAATAAGCCTTGGTGGCGCAGCAGACTAAAGTGCTGTTAATTAGCACTTAGCTGCCAGCTGCCTGCAATTACTGTGAGTTCAAATCTCTCCGGGCTCAAAGCTGACTCAGTCTTCTATCCTTCTGAGGTAGGTAAAATGAGGAGCCACATTGTGGGGGTAATAAGCTGACTTTGTATAAAAAAGACACCGCTTGGCGGGTGTGTGTGTGTGTGCAAAAGCCCTACTAAGCAGGTATATACAAAAGTATGAAGGCTATTGCTTAACGTATTGTAAGCCGCCCTGAGTCTCCGGAGAAGGGCGACATATAAATCGAACCAATAAATAAATAAATAAAACATACCCAGTTCATGCATAGGTTTAGACTAATTCTAGACAATCACTCAGCTTGCAGGAGAGGTAATTTCAGTTGTGAATTCAATCAAGTGATACAGGCCTAACAGCAATTAATATATTGTCCAATCATTGATTAATTGTAGTGGCCAAGATGCATCTACAGCTAGTAGTAATGGAATCTTGCCAGTACCTTTTCCTGTTATAGGGTATTTCCAGAAATATTTAATACTTCCTGGAGAGCATGAATAATGATTTTGTATTTCCAAAATGGTGATTTTTTTTTTGGACCCAGTTAAGGAGATTGTGTGCTGCCAGTACTACTGATGAGAAGATCCACAGATACAGTCATAAGATCTATAGTTTTCAGCTCATAAGAAGTATGAAAAGTCCAATGCAATTTTTTTAATTCATATGTACATTTCAATATTATTGAATTGACAAGTCACAATAAAGAAGTCATAAGATTCTCTGAAAAGGGTCCACAAAACAAAATTATTGCCTCTGGTCATCTGACATATTTAACCAGGTCAGGTAAAGGCCCATCATAGTCATTTGAAAACACACAAAGATTTGTTAGTATTTATTATTATTAGTATTTATTATTATTATTATTATTATTAACAACTTTAATTTACTTTATTCATTAAACATGAAACTCAGTCAACTGAACATTCAAAAATGCATCACAAATACCATTGACTGGTGCTAATGGTTGATACGGGTTGCTGCCACCTTCTTAAGATGTACAATGTTCCAAGTAGTGCAGTTTTTTGCAATTCTGCTGGTGTTATTGCAGAAAGCTGCAATTTGCTGATGTATCTTATAAAATTCTTGGACATGGTACCAAGTGCCCAAATGACAATGGTATCACTGTTACAAGTTTCATCCTTAGCCGTGTAGTTTTGATGGCCAGGTCATATTTCATGATTTTTTCTAGTTCTTTTTCTTCGACTCTGGCATCTCCTGGTATCACAATGTCAATAAATTGTACGTTTTGGTTTTCAACAACTGTGATATCTGGCATGTTGTGTTCCAACTCCAAATGACAATCTGTCTGTATTCGAAAGTCTTATAAGATCTTCACCTTCTCATTTTCGATAACTTTTTCCACTTTATGTTCCCATGGCTTTTTGGATACAGGAAAATCATATTTTTATATAATGAATAGTGGACTAATTTAGCAACTTGGTTGTGTATTATTATTATTATTATTAGTAGTAGTAGTAGTAGTAGTAGTAATAGTAGTAGTATTAGTATTATTATTAACCTTGATTCCTCATAACTATGTAAATCCCTGCAATTCTGTTGGCAAGACATTTGGAAGTTATTTTCTCAGTCATCAATGTCTACTGTAGAATATAGAATAATAAAGTTGGAAGGGAACTTGGAGGTCTTCTAGTCCAACTCTCTGCTCAAGCAGAAGATCCTATACCATTTCAGACAAATGGCTGTCCAGTTTCTTCTTGAAAACTTCCAGCAAGCCTTCTGGAGGCAAGCTATTCCATTGATTAATAATTGTCAATGTCAGGACATTTCTCAGTTCTTGGTTGGATCTCTCTTTCTACCCATTACTTCTTGTTCTGCCCTGAGGTGTTGGAGAATATGTTGACCCCTTGTTCTCTGTGATATCCCTTCAAGTACTGGAGAATTGCTATCACTAGTTGGCTTGATTCCAATAGCAGGATTAGGTATCATGATTCCCCAGTTTTTTTCTCTCTCTCTGGTGAGATTTTTTTAATGGGTTATTGTGGTATGAACCAAGCTCTTTTGGTATATGGCAGGGGTGTCAAACTCAATTTCATTGAGGGCCATATCAGGGTTGTGTTTGACCTTCGGGGGCTGGGGTGAGCATGGCCAGGGTGGACATGGCCAGATTGACATCACTCGTGTTGAGGTGCCTGTGGTGGCCCGAGCACTCTGACAGTGAAAATGGGCTCCTGAGTTCTGTTTTCAGCTGGGACGGCCTCCTGCAACTGCAACCCTCTGTCAGCAAAAATGGAGCTCTGTGTGTGTGTGTGTGTGTGTGTGTGTGTGTGTGTGTGTGCATGACCTTTGTGAGCTCTGTTTTCAGCTAGGATGGGCTTCTATGACTCCCTGGCAGTGAAAATGGAGCACACGGCCCTCACAAACTCGGTTTTTGCTGGTGGAGCACAACGGGCCAGTCCTTTGTTGTTTCTAGGGTGGCACCACAGATCAACCCTGTGGGCTGGATCGAGACCCCGGGCCTTGAATTTGACATCCCTGGTCTATGGTTTATAGATCTGTACCCATAAAATAGCTGAAAGTATTAACCATGTTTTATATGAACATGATTATATAGTCAGTGGTGAAATCCAAATTTTTTTACTACCAGTTCTATGGGTGTGGCTTGGTGGACATGGTGTGGCTTGGTGGGCATGGCTTGCTAGGCATGCCATGGGAAGGATACTGCAAAATATCCATTCCCACCCCACTCCAGGGGAAGGATATTGCAAAATCTCCACTCCCACCCCACTCTGGGACCAGCCAGAGGTGGTATTTGCCGGTTCTCCAAACTACTCAAAATTTCCACTACCGGTTCTCCAGAACCTGACAGAACCTGCTGGATTTCCCCCCTGTATATGGTACTGATTTATTTATTTATTTTAAAATTTATATTGCCGCCTATTTGCACATGGTGACTCAAGGCAGCTTACAAGAATATAAAACCTGATATAAAAACAATAAAACTAATAAAAGAGAGAAGCATATAATAAATTAATAAAATAATATAATAAAATAACCCCTACCCCTTGCCCCAGTGACAACACTGGCTATATTTGGTATAGGCAAGATAGTCAGGATGAAATGGCAAACCTGGTAATTTTTTTCCAATAGGAATAATGAACCTAAAATCCATATTATCACAAAAATATTCCTTCAGCGGAGGAAAAAACCCCCTATCATTTATGTCTGAATCTGGAATTGACCTTCAGAAAATCTATATTTTCTGAGCCGTCACACAACACAACCATGCCAGAATTAATTATTAGTGCCCCAGAATCAAAACTAATAGATCTGACTTGCAAATATTCAGATGGCCACAAGGTATCACCCAAAAAGTAGATTTTTCTGTATTATTTTGCTTCTATCTCAAGGTCACCCATATTTTTGCAGTCTAGATCTGGTAATTGAGATGTATGCCGTGAGGTGCTTTTTTGATGCTTTGTTTTTGATGTTCGTTTTTTGAATTTGATGGGATGGCTTCAGGAAAAAAAAATGAGGCACCTTTTCTATGTTTGCTCTTAAGGAACTTTGTACTGAATGTTATTCTATGTATAAGGAAAAGGGCCATTAGGATTAGAAGAGTTTGGGTCCCAAAATTTTATATTTATGAGAATTTTAAAGAAAGTGGGGGGTGGAATAATAAAAAAGCGCTCTCCAGAGATTTGAGTCCTTTCCTATAAAGAAATAGGTCAGGTTTGGTCTTAGTTTCTTAAAGAAGAAAACTAGTTCAGAGCAGGAATTGAGCATATGATTTGCATCTAGCAAATCCTCTATATTTAACATTTCCATATGAAAATAACACAGCCAGAAACCCTGGAGAAATGCTGCTAAGTGATCCAGAGGTGGCAAGAACATGAAAATGCATCTCCTTGTGTTACCTAAAGTCATAGGTCTCCCTTTTCAAGAGAAATATATTTCCTAGGGCTTTCAGGAAAGAGAGTGATATTATTGAAACAATGAAAACTTTTGGGTGACTCTGTGCCGGTTGCATAGGATGTACATGTTAGGATGTTTCTCCTTCAACACTGGATTGCCAGCGATTTTTCGAGACCATATCTTTCACATTAGCCTCTTCTTAAAGCTAAAATGATTATTTGTGTGTGTATTGACAACTTACTTGAGGCGCCGCGTGATGGGTCAGCACTTAAAGGCTTCTAAGCTTCTCAGCTGAAAAGCTGACAGCCTGAGTTCAAGACAAGAAAGTGAGCTTCTGTCCTTGGCCTAGCTCCTACCTACCTAGCAGTTCAAATGTGTGCAAATGTGAGTAGATCAGGGATGGGCTGCTGGGGATTCTCAGGGGTTTGGGAGAACCTCTAGCTAAGATTCTGTGCAGTTCGGAGAACTCCCAAATCCCACTCCTGGCTGGCCCCACCCATCCCAGCCCTCCCAGAAGTCCCCATGGGGCCTGTTTTGGATACAGGTAAGTGCAGGGCGCACGTGGAGGCTCAGGGAGGGTGGAAAATGGGCCCACTGGAAGTTCAGGAAGTTCTGGCTTCCAGAGGGCCTACAGAGCTTGGGGAGGCTGTTTTTGCCCTCCTGGAAGCTCGAGGAAAGCCTCCAGAGCCTGGGGAGGGTAAAAACACCTTCCCCCGCCATGATGTAGGAAGCCAGCTAGGCCACACCCACCATGGCCACGCCAACCCAGCAACCAGGCAGAGAAACCCTTGCTAAAATTTTTGAAGCCCACCCCTGAAGTAGATAATTATGTATATTCTGTGCACTTCAGTGTACAAACTCGATAACCACATGACTACCCAAGTGTCTTCAGTTAACACTGGTTCCCACTGCTAAGAAATGAAGCTTAGCACCATCCCCTAGAGTTTTAATTGACTAGACAGGGGAAATCTTTGCCTTTATGACAACTTATACCCAGTGGTGAAATCTAAAATTTGTTACTACTGGTTCTGTGGGCATGGCTTGGTGTGGGAGGTTAATGTGACTGAGTGGGCATAGCCATTTTGTTTTTGTTTTTGTTTTTTTTACTTTTAAAACCATTTTTTCTACAATCTCTTCAGCGAAGAGGTTGTAAAAAAATGTTTTCAAAAGACTCTGACGATCCCAACTGAGTTGCCTGATCATCAGCGGGTTTTTTAAAAACCCTCTGCCAATCAGTTAACTCAGCTGGGATCATCAGAGCTTGGATGGTCAAAGGCATTTAAAAGAAAAAAAACTTTTTTTCTTTTAAATCAGAGTTTTTCTTTAAAAAAAAACCCTCTGATGATCAGGCAACTCAGCTTGGATCGTCGGAGCCATTTAAAAGAAAAAAAGCCTCTGATGATCACACGGCTTAGCTGGGTGGGGTGGGGGGGGCGCAGGGATTTTTGCTACCGGTTCTCTGAACCAACTGCCTCTATCGCTACCGGATCAGGTGATCCGGTCTGAACCGGGAGCATTTCACCCCTGTTTATACCCCTCTCCACATCATTTGACCAATTTGCTAGAAATTCAGTTGAATGAATTTGCTTTGAAAGCAGGTGGCATCTTACATGTCTATTAGCCCTGAGAATTAAAGAAATAAAAATCTAATATTCAATTATATCATTCTTTCCGAATTCAGTGCTCTCTAATAGGACAAAAATACATTTGAGTTTAAATCAACACCATAAGACTTTCCTTTAGTATCACATGTTTTTCTATAGCACTGCTTAATCTATTTCCCACACACTGCTGTCAACAATTTTTTTCCCCTGATTAAATTACAAGCTGAGTTTTCCAGCAAGCTATTATAAATCATTAAATCATCAAAGCTATTTGATTGTAATAGCAGTTTTCAACACCCTTTTAATCTCATTGTCTATTTCTGAACATGGAATGTGTTTGCATTGTATTATGCACAAACAAATTGCCATCTTCCAATATGAATTCATTAATATTGATTAATGCAGACGTACAGTATGTGCCTGATGTATGAGTGAGTCCCTGGCACTTCCCGAATACCAGATCTGCAGGTGATGTTTAAATTTGTTTCCATTATTTTTGCCTTTTTATCACAGATGGTAGAGCTCATCCAATCTGTGATAACAGTGGGAGCTATGAAAGGTCTGATGGATGAGATGTAACCCTAAACCCTGGATTCATTTCATATACTGTCACATTTTTCTATAAAGAAGCTAAAGTAGCTTATGAGTGTGCCTGTCTCTATTTTATTCTTACAACTACTTCTGAAATAACTAGATTATACCATATTTTTTGGAGTATAAGACACACCAGAGTATAAGACACAGCTTAGTTTTTGAGGAGGAAAATAGGGGGAAACAAATCTGCCTACCAGATATTCCATCTGGCTAGAGTCCTTAGTCTGGTCAGCTTCAGCACATTAGTTTGCTGATTTTTTTATCTCCTGCTTGAGGATAAAAAACAGCTTCTAAGGCACAGCTGAGAGGAAGCAGCAATGAGAAAATCAGGCAAAGCACAGGAGATCACTCAGCTAGTGCCTAGTTAGGACTGAAAAAAAACTTCTAAAGAACTTCTGAGAGAAGTTGAGATTGCTTCACTCACTAGCACCTCATTAGTGCCTCGTTAGGGCTGAAAAAAAAGCTTCAAAAAAGCTACATTTGGAGTATAAGACGCATCCAAATTTTCAGCCTCTTTATACTCTCAAAAATACGGTAATTACTTAAGGATAGCTAAATGAGTTTCATGGCTAAATTGAGTTTCGGATTCAAACTTATTCTATAACTGCCTTTTATAGAATTATATTTACTAAGACTTCAAGAATAATTTGCTGTACTGAACACATATTAATGGAATTTAAACTAGATACTATGAAGAAGAAACCAAAAAGTGTGTTTTTAAATTATGCTAAAAAAAATGGTTTTAGCTTCCCCAAATAGCAGGTATTTCCCAGATCAGCTACTGTGGCCCCCCCTTTTTTTACACAATCTTGCATAGTAAATTTTTTCCCTGTAAGATCTCTCTGTCCCAATTATAGATACTTAATATGTCACTTGAAGCATGCTCAGGATTTGACCTAACTGCAGTGGGAAGGGGCAAGGTGATTTTCAGCAGGCTGGTGGGAAGAGAGAAAATTTTGAAATCTTACTGGTATCACAGTATCCATGAATTGCCCTCTCTTTGGGCTTACTACTAGGTAATAAGGTTTTTATTGTGCCATGCATGTGCTTGGCCATTAAAAGCCTTATGATTTGGTTTTGACTATGCTGGTTGGCAATGCTCAATGGAATATCTGTTTTTAATGGAATAAAAGAAATCACAGATGAGAAAGTGGTACACATGGCTAGATCTGGGCAAGGAGTATGATGGAAGGTTGATTCTCACTTTTTGAAATAGTGTGCTATTTTTTTTAAAAAAAATCTTAATTTTCTATCTCAGATCTATTGAGCCATAAGATGTTTCTTCACTATATACTTTGCTTAGAATGCCAGATTAACAGAGTTGGAAGGGCCTGTAAAGGTCATCTAGTCAACCCCACCTCTCCCCCCTTAGCAGGAGACACTATACTATAGAGTTTATGTCAGAGATAATAATGACCCTAGTCAGGACATTTTGTATTTTGGAAGCAAATTGGAGAAGCTTTTATTCAATGGTTGTCATGACAGGACTTGATTCTGCAAACTATCTATTAATAAGGATACTTCTTCTCATTAAGTAGCATTAAGTAGCATTCATAGCAGGATCAAAACTTGAAGGGCCTGGTGGCTCAGCAGACTAAAGCATTGTGATTAATACCAGCTATCTGCAATTACTGTAAGTTCGAATCTCACTAGGCTCAAGGTTGAATCAGCCTTCCATCCTTTCTAAGGTAGGTAAAGTGAGGACCCAGTTTGTGGGGGCAATAAGCTGACTTTGTATAAAAATATACAAAAGTATGAAGACTATTGCTTAACGCATTGTAAGTCACCCTGAGTCTTCGGAGAAGGGCGGCATATAAATCAAATAATTAAAAAAAAAAAAAACAGCCGAGGTGGTGGACACATCATAACAATCTAAGCACCTTACCTTCTACCTATGCATCAGGATCACATGCACATAGAAAGAGATAGGGCTTTAATCATAATGCTGTGACTAATGCCTGGAAAAAAAGCTCTGATGGGCATACTTCCTCCCAATGTCCTGGGTTGTAGTTACTCAGAAATTTCATTTTCTAATTTCTCCTAATTTAAATAATCCTAAACAAAATTAAAGTCAATGGAGCAGACAATTGTTAGGTGATCAGCAGAATATTTTATTCCAGGCCTGTTCCGGCTGATCTCTTTCAATTTTATTGTATCTCTGCATCACTCAGAACATTGTATTATGGGGGCAAAAACTACAGGAAAGGAAAGCCTCTTCCTCCTCCTCTTCCTCCTCCTCCTCTCACTCATATCAGGTAAGGGGAAAAATTCTCTTTTTACCTTGCCCCTAAAACAACTATGGACAACAAATGTCTCCTCTGATTAGAGAGTACTGCTAGTGGTGGGATTCAATTAATTTAACAACTGGTTCTCTGACCAGCTGGGTGGGCATGGTCAGGGGGTGTGACAAGAAGCACTTGGCCTCCTGCAACCCCCTGGGAGCAAAAACGGGCTGTGGGGGGCCATGCCGCATCCCTGTGCTCCATTTTGGGCCTAGGAGGCCTCCCTGAAGCCTCCTGGGAGCGAAAATGGGCCATGAAGGGGAGGCTCACTACACCTTTTGGGCCTAGGAGGCCTCCCTGCATTTACCTGGGAACCAAAATGGGACAAGTGGGGACTCCTGTAAGGGGCAGAGTGGAGAGGGGCCAGCCCGCAATTTAACTCCTGGTTCACCTGAACTGGCCTGAATTAGCTGCATCCCACCATTGAGTAAGGTCCTGATCATCCTATCCAACATCTTACTCAAGATTTACTCAAAGTTCAGCTTTCTTGCCGATTTTATTGGTGGCATTTTAAACTGCTGGGAAGCTACATCAACGAACAAGTTTGTTTGCCTCGATATATTTTGTCCAGTGAGCTATGTAATGTAATAGGTATACCTGCTCTATCGGGAGATGGAAGGGTCAGTAACTGCAGCTACTTCAGCTAACTGCTAGTTCAGCAGATCACCAGATCAAATCTCACCAGCTCAAGATTGACTCCATCCTTCTGAGGTGGGTAAAATGGGGACCCAGATTGTTGGGGGCAATATGCTATTTAGTATACTGTTGATTGTTGTAAGACGCCCAGAGTTCTCGGAGACTGGGCGGCATAGAAATATTTTATTTATTAGTAAAATAAATAGATAAAAAACTGAGGCGACACGGAGTACTTGGCAACAATCCTCTTTAATGGATATCAACCCGTTAAAGACAACTCCAAATACCGGCAACAAAAACTGTGTCTGACAGCTCTTATATAGCGGCTGTCAGATGCTCTTAACCAATGAGGAGGCACGGAACTCCCGCGCGTAAAACAAATGCTTCTCAGCCAATAGGGGGAAAGGTGTCTCTGTTGTCAGGGCAGCATACAGAAAGCAACAGTACCACTCAAATGTTACAAGGTAAATAGATTCAGCATTATGAATCTATTGCACCCTGTTTGTATAAAGTTTTCTTCACCATAATTTTTCCATCCATCACTTGAAAAACACAAATCCTTAGGGACTTTACGTTTATGTCCTGCTGGAACTATTTATAAAGTTGTTTAATATAGAAAACTTAAACAGCGAATGGTTGTTTCTGTTTAGTTTGGAAGTACAAAAAGCTCTTCATATTCAGTGCTAGTAAGAAAACCAAATATTAGAATGTCAGACTTTTTTTAAAAAAAAAAAAGCCCCAGAAAATATTTTTCCCTCTCTCTTGCTCTCACAGTTTCTTCAAAATGTTTATCTTATTACAGTTCTTGAAAAAGACATCTCAGCAGCTAATCATTGTCTTTATGAAATTGTAGCTACCAGGGTGCCATTTTCTAAAGCTCAAGCAGCATGACAATTAAGCTGTTATCATACATTGGAGGTTATAACTCTGTAGATAATTGAATAAGGGCATTACCGAGATTCCTTCTCTTTTAGGCAAAAGCTGAATGTCAGATATCAACTACTGGAGTTCTTTGGATTGGCAGGTTAAAGTAGCTAAGTAAATACTGTATTTTTCGGAGTATACGATGCACTCCCCCCTCCAAAAAAGTGGGTGGAAATGTCTGTGCGTCTTATACAGCAAATATTGCCAAACCCCACCCACTCACCGGCCCCCACCCTTCGCCCATTTTCGGCCTCTGCGTGTCATGTTTTCAGCCTCCATATGCCTTGTTTACAGCCCATTACAGGCTATGTTGATTGCCACAGGCCATCACTGCCAATCGCTGCCTCCATGCATCGCATTTTCAACCTCCGCATGCCCCATTTTTGGCTTTCGTGCATTGCATTTTTGGCCATTTCCAGGCAGCAGGGATTGGCGGTGGCGGTCCCCACTGCCTGGAACAGACCAAGAATGCGATGCACAGAGGCTGAAAACAGAATATGATGAGGCTGAAAACGTGACATGCAGAGGTGGAAATTGGCAGCAATGTTCTGTGGTGATACCCATAGCCTAGAACAGGTCTAAAATGGAGCATGCAGAGGCCAAAATTGGGATGCACAGAGGCCAAAAATGTGATGTGTGGAGGCACCGGAGATCCCTGCAGCCTGGTATTCCGGGAGGCCGATCCAACCACAATCAGCTACTCATGCTGAATCCAACTGCAATAATGTGCTGAAGCTGACTAGGCTGTTTGCTGTTTGCTGCAAGGACGCTAGCCTGATGAATACCAATGGATGCTGGTAGGCAGAGACAGATTTTTTTTTCTTGTTTTCTGTCCCAAAAACTAATGTGCAACTTATACGCCAAAAAATACGGTAGACTCTGAATGTTATGTCAGCAATGGAAATTTCTTATCTCTATAGTAGGAATTTGAACCACCATCATTGAGTAGTCCTGAATAACTCAGTAAAGACTTATGTCTGTCAGCCACAAAGGGAGGCCAAGGGAGGGCTAGTCCGGTTTTTCACCCTGTACAACCTCCCAATGCAGTTAGCGATTATTTTTTTAAGGGGCATATTTGGTAGATTCTTTTGATGGTGAAAAAAATATAAAAATATGCATATTAAATCTATTACACCAAACCTCTTATGCCTGCATTTACAACAAAGTGATTGGGCTACTGCTATGTTCTGGTAGACTTTGGGAGTTTTTGCAACAGTTGACCCTGTTTTAGCATAGCATGCACTTAACAGACACTTTTTAAATAACCAGTTTTCTTTCTGGTCAAGATTACACAGAAGAGAAAAAGTACTCATCTTGCTCAGGTAATATATGCAAGTATAGATTGAACACAAGATATGACGAAGTTCCATCTTTTGTAGATGATCTCTATCATGCAGTACTCCTGGAGACAGAATACAGAATAACTGAGTGGGATGGGAATGAAGATTTTGCAATATCCTTCCCCCCAGGAGTGGGGAGGGAATGGTGATTTTGCAGTATCCTTCCCCTGGAGTGGGGTGGGAATGGAGATTTTGCAGTATCCTTCCCCTGCCATGCCCACCAAGCCACACCAAGCCCACCAAGCCACGCCCACAGAACTGGTAATAAAAATAATTTGGATTTCAACATTGGTCCAATCTCTTCTTAAAAACCTCCAGGTTGGAGCACCCACAATTTCTTAAGGCAAGCAATTATTATTTTAATTAATTATTCAAACTCAGCGACATTACCACTGCAACATATACAGGGAGGTACTTTTCCTCACATGTTCAGGTATATATGTGTCTGTATCATTAGAATAAGGGTATTGCTTAGAGTGCAGGTATGCAAATTTATAGTAGTTTTACTTGTTATAAACTCTCCTCTTAATTGCTTACAGAAAGTTACTGCTTTACTGAAGATTTTATTTTTTCTTTCAGTGTTTCTTTTAGTCGTGATTTTACATTGTTCATAACAGCATTATGTGATTCCCTAATGGATCATTTCAGAGGATAAAACACTATAAATATCACAAATATTATGCTACTTATGCAGATAATACCACAAGGCAAAACTGCTGAAAACTCAAAATCATGATCCAAATTTACATGCATTATCTGAGGAATCTAGTTGCCAAGCTAGAAGTAATTGGTCCCAGAGCAGATTGTAAATCTATTCACACAAACACAGCAGCTCCTGCACTTTTAATTGTCTGGGATTTTCCGTATTCGGTATTTGTTTTTTAATTAAAATTGGAGGCAAACTTAATTCCTAAATTATTTTTTTTTAAATGAATGTTGTCTATCTTTGGGGGGGGGGGGGTAAATGCAGAGTTGCTCATTTAATCAATCATCTTATTGAACTATCCGTTTCTTCACTGAGGTGGGAACAGCCAGTTTTGAGAAAAGAACATTCTAAGCAATACCAGCAAATCTAGGATTTCTCTGAAATTCTTAGCTGCGATATTACGTGAATTGTTTAGCCATATTTCTTTCTTGTGATAATGCCATGCTTTTTTTTTTTACCGCAGTGGAAAATTAATCCTATGCAAGGATTCTAGTAGTGAAATGTAAAATTTGTTACTACCAGTTTTGTGGGTGTGGCTTGGTGGTGGGGGGGGTTAATGCGACTTGGTGGGCGTGGCCTTTTTTTTTTAACTTTTAAAAGCATTTTAAATCGAGGTTGTAGAAAAAACGCTTTTAAAAGTAAAAAAAAAGGCCTCTGATGATCATGCATCTCAACTGGGCATGGTGATGGGGTGCAGGGATTTTTGCTACCGGTTGTCCAAATCACCCACTGCCATCACTACCGATCCAAACTGGGAGCATTTCACCCCTGAAAGTTTCCCTGTTCTAATGAGAAGAGAATAGTGGAAGAATCAAAGTTAATAGTGGAATTTTTCAGGGTTACTTTATTCTTCCTATCTCTGCATTGTTTGGTCTTATATGGACCATCCTTAATAGATACTATGTTATCTCTACTTCTGTATATGGTCTCGCTTCATTGGACATGATGTTCTAGAGGACAGGAGCCATGTCAGGCTCTTCTCCTGGACCCTTCCAGATGAAATTCCTTGGTCAACAGAATTTGGAGCATACCCCTTCTTCTGGAGCAAGTGTGTCATGGTCCCCTTGGAGCCTGAGTCTGCAGTGGAGGATGAACCAGAACTGGGGCAGTGATGGATTGCCCCCGGTTCTCACTGATTCTATAGAACAGGTAAAACTGGCAGAAGGCTCCACCCACTGACCCCAACATCATCAAAATGCTTCTGCGCATGCTCAGAGGAGTGCGCATGCGGCCCCGTTGTGAACCGGTAGTACAGGTAAGTAGAACCCACCCCTCAGCTGGAGCCAATGGAGGCAGAGGGCATAGCCTCGTTGGCTCTGAAGGAATGACCAGAGGAGCAGGATGAGGCAGCCCCAGGTCCCTTGGGTCCCTTGGGAAGGACTGCCAGCAAGGAAGAACATGCACAGGACAGCTGAGAGATGGGGAAAAGAGAGGACAGGCAGTGAAGCAGAGGAATGACAGAGCTTCAGTGATGAGCAAGGACTGCCCCCTCCTGATCCCTGAGCATGGAAAGAAGAGAGGAGGCAGGAGCAGCACAGGCCCACCTGATGACTCGGGAGGAGAGCGCCCTGCCCAGTGGTGGGATTCAAATAATTTAACAACTGGTTCTCTGCCTTAATCATTTCTTCCAATAACCAGTTCACCAAACTGCC